>JBAJHX010000106.1:16461989-16472684 GCA_037176925.1 Amniataba percoides
CTATCAGGAGAGTGATTATTTTTCTTGGGGCTGAGAGGAATCTCTGGTCCGCGGTCAGGTTGCCATCAGCAGACCTAAGATTAAAAAAGAGAGGCCGTGATCGGGGCTCTTTAGACTTTGGAATGACCTGCTCAAGCAGATAAATTTGCAGCGACTTTGAAATCACTTCTGAAACTCCCATTTAAGGATTTGATTTTTACATCTGCATTAATCATTCATTCTTTTTTTTTTTTATCTTCATGTCTTACCTTTCCACTTCACATGGCTGTTGCATCTGTATTCCTCCAATGCCTTCTGTCCTTGCTGATGCTTTGAATCTACGATGCTGCCACTGCCTCTATTAGAACAAGCTTGGTTAATGTGTTTATGAAGTTCCGACCACCATTAGCACAAAATATGAAGCTGGGAATGTCAACTTAAATTGGGGAATATGACAGTGAGAGAAAGGAAAAAAAACTGTGAGAAACTGCAACTGAAACGCAGATTGTACTAAAATGAGGCAGCATTCACGGTGACAGCTCTGCAGATTGCGCAGACGTGTCATTTTCACGAATGATGTGTGCTGACAATTCGCGGGTTCATGGCCGAGCCCGTCCCGTCTATCACTCCCGCCTCGCACCCAGGGCGTACCTGCCTATCCCATGTGCCCCGGCTCTGTCTGGCCGGCCCTGTTGTTTCTGGAAAGCACTTTCATCCTGATCCTCATCACTAATTCATCCGCTTACGACCTCCATCCATCAGCGCTAGCTCGAGTATGAAAACACCTCGGGCTAACTCACTACAATGCAGGCCTGGCTTCCTCCTCACGCCATGAAACCCGCTCTGCTTCTTTTCTTTCCCTCTGATATTCCTGAAAGAAAAAAAAACATCTCCCCATCTGAGTGAGGTTTTTTTTCTTCGATTTCTCTTCATTGTCCATCTCTTTCTTTCGGTCTGCTTTTTTTTCTCTTTGTTGATAGTGTCCTTTTTTCCCCCCGTGTTTATACTCTTTCTTCCCCTTTTCGCTCTGCTCTTCTTTTCCAGCTGCTCTTCTTTATCCGAGTTGGCCCCTAAAAGCAAGCATTACAGTGAGTGCCAATGACAAGATAATAGTCTGTTTGTAGTTACTCTGCTAAACACAGTAATGCTAATGTTAGATCCTCTCAGCCCCTCTATGTGCTTCACAAATATATTCCTGCCAACATGTACTTCAGAATTCTAATTTTGTTGGTTTTCTATTTTTTTCCCCTTTGTTGCTCATATTAAAAATTAATACGACTCTTCTCCAGCGCTATTTCAAAGAGATCAAGGTCTGCACTGCTGCTCATGTGGTGGTTAGTCATGTTTGAGTTTCTTAACTTTTTTTTCGTTTCAGGGATTTTTCAATATCTTTTAAAAGAGTAATTTTCTTTCGCCCAGTTCTGGTCCGTGGGAAGCTTTCAAAGTCTTTTATATGACTTCATAAACACATGGTTGTCAGGCTAGAAAATGTTAGGTTTGCTCAGTTGCTGGAATGCTGATTCCTCCGTGATACGAGTGTTTTCAGCTGTCAACTGTGATGCGCTACCCAGTGTTTGCTCGCCAGGCCAGATCCCAACAGAGGGAAATCCGTTTGAGTCCGTCCGCACTGGTCGTCATCTATGCTGGTGTCCCACCTCCAGGGATGTCAGCGTCTCTCTCTGCTGGTTGGTCACTTGATCCAATGAGGACTGGATGGATTGGCGTGGAAGCTTGTACAGATGTCCGCGGGACCCAAAGCATGAATCCTAGTCATTCTGGTGATTCCCTGACTTTTCATCTGGTGCCACTGAGAGGTCGAACATCTCTGGTTGCGAGTGAGACATCTTGACAACTATTGATCGGCCGTGAAGTTTGGTTCAGACGTTCAGGTCACCCTCAGGATGAACTGCATCTCTCTGGTGATCTACTGACTCTTTATTGAGTCTTATTCTTGTAAAAAAGTAACTTTTCTACAAGAGTGGCTGTGACTATTTTGTTTTTCAGTATAAAAAAAGATCCCATGAAGATTTTCCAGCGTGGCAGGTCATAAAATATTTCATCCTAACTGTTTGCTTTTTGCTTATCAATGACATAAACCTACATGTCATCTTTATAACTTTTTAGCTTTACAAATATTTACACAAGTCAGCCTTCGATTCCCTGTTACAGCCATGTCTGTTACTTAGTGACAAAGAGGAGGTGGTGATTGTTGAAATCCACTTTTCACCTCATGATTATTTTCGAAAATGAAATATCCTCACCTGAACTTGCGGACCGAACTGAATAACACACAGCTGAGTAAAGCTTAATTCCAAGGCTGCAAATGCGCTTTTCTTATTTCTGGAACAGAACAATTTTCAGATTCACTCGGGCTCTCTAAGTTGCACAGGAGAGAGCGATGAATAAAGCCAACAGGAAGAGAGCATGCTGAAAGGTTACACACACATCACCCTGCAGCACAAATCTACAATGCACCACATCTAAACCCCTGATTTTGTATTTTTGTCAGCCTTTCTTCTAAAAGCCATGGCTTCTGAGTGAGGCTGAAACAGAAACGTTAAAAATGTGACGGTAGCGTGCTCATGCAGCTCGCTTTCTCTGGTTACCTGTGCAACATGACGGTAAGGATTGCGTGTAGGTGGCTATTAAACTAAATCGTTTCTCCACAGTGAATCTTCTGTCAGCTGAATTACTCAGTTGTCAGAAGTAAATATAGCAGGCTTCACACAGATGGGATGACAATTGAAAGCTACGTTTTTTGAAAATGCTTAAATTGGGCTCTTGGTCTGTTTAAATGTCTCCCTCCTTCGTCTTTGCGTTTCTGCTTGTCTCTCCTCCTTTCTTTCTCCCCCGACAGTCTGTTCTTACCTTCTTAAGAGCACTTCATCCCTCTTGCCAACCCTCCTCCTCTTGTCCTTCCTCCCTGACTTTCTCTTCCTACCTACCTCATGCCCTTCCTCTTTTCAGTCTTTCTCCTTTTGATTTCGCCCACTGGCCCTCCTTCCATTCCCTCCTGTGATCTAATCCTTCATTTCTTTCCACCTCTTTTCGCTGCTCTCCCTCCCTCCCTCCCTCCCTCCCTGCAGACAGCCATATGCAGCGCTGTAAATGGCAGGGTGCTGTGTGGTTGTGATGTGGTCCGACTGTGGTCTGTTTGCACCGCCACTGCGGTTCATTTTGCATACCAGCCTGCTGCTTCACCCTGTCTGGACCCGGCTGGCTGCCTGGCTGGCCGGCCGGATGGTTGCCTGACTGACTGCTGCGTAATTGAGGCGGTAGCACAAATGTACGTACGCGCACACACGCGTGCACTCGTATACCACAAGCCTGTCATAAACCATCCTCGTGTGTCACTGGGAACACAGGCCATCAGTGTCCTGTTGCTGCTCTGTTTCCACCTTAATGCTCCCTGTTGTCTAAATACTCAGACAACACCACCAAACACCATTTATCATCTGATAATTGCAACCTGCAGAAAGCCAGCCAGTGATAAAGCTGAGAATGATTAACATGATGACTCACGGTACTTTATGTGTTAGTCCTGCTGATGGGAACTATGATATATTTGTGAGAGGCAGAAGGTGCAGTGTGTGTGTGTGTGTGTGTTAGGCTGCACGTAGCTGTTAGACATGTAGACCCACATACAGTGGAGCTGTTAATGAACAAAAGGAAAGGAGATGAACGGAAAAGGAGGCCGAAGGAGAGGAAGGAAGAAAGAAATGAAACAGTTACATCCTGGAAAAAAGAAAGGAAGTTAGTGTGAGGTTTTTTTTGTTTGGGTAAGATAAGAGGGGAGGGGGAGTTGCAGTAACAAGGTAATGTTTTGGGCCTAAACGTGTGTGTGTGTGTGTGTGTGTGCTGTGTGCAGGGAGGCGAGATAGAGAAACGGAGTCAGACACAGAGCAGACAGAGAGGAAGAGGAAGCAGGAGGAGGGGTGCAGCCAGAGGGTGAATGTTGGAACATAGAGCATGCTGTGTTGATTTGATTAAATTCAGTTCTGTTCTATTTGCAGTAGGCCTAGTTACTCAGCTATATTTGTACAGTGCTGTCTGCTGAGTTTTAACAACACCGACACAGATCTCTGGGAGAACGGCAGGCCTGGGATTAGGCTCTGAAAATCACTTTTAAAAAGGATACACCAAGTTTTTTTTCTTTTTTCGGGAAGGGAGATTGGCCCCGTTTGTCAGTTTTATGGTTTATCCATTACTGATGATACCAAATTAATCCACGTGTCCCTGGTTTGCTCCTGTGCTCAAGTACTCACACTTAAACGTACACTATGCACTGAGAGCGGCATCACAAATGGAAAAAACTTGAAATAGCAGTCCAGCAGTTTTATGTGCAGCAATAGACCAGTGAAATTCACACCAAATGAAATGATACACAGATCCCATTACTATGAAGTATAGTGTACAACTACTGTAAGATAAGAGTGATGGGTAAACATCACCAAGCAGGGAGGTAATATATTATATATGCTCACATTCTGGAAAAGTACTGACAGGTGATGACTGGCTTTTAGCACCTTATTTAAACTTTTCCCCATTATAATAAAAGCTCTTAGGGACATGCTGCGGTGCGCTCAAACTCAAAGTGACTCATTGTGTAATTACAGTAAAACATATTACAACACATCAAACACCATCAACATTGAAAATAAACAAAATATGTCTGTGGGTACCAAAGGTTTAATATGAAAGATAAAGCAATTAGCTTGGAGCTCCAGAGCAAACAATACCCTCTGAGCGCACTGATGATTTTGATGTTTATGGATGTATTAAGAGTTAATTTGACTCACATGAGAATCCATCAGAAACATAAAGCCACTTTTCATTTAACTTCTCTTATGATTCCAGTATGAGGCCTGTGTTTGCGAGGGCTGCATGTAAAGTATCATCTCCCAGCTGAATCAAGAATAATTAAATGAAAATATGAATTGACATACCATGAATTCACTTTTTGAACCAAACTGAAAGCCTCTGTGTATATTTACATTTGCTGTCACAAGCTTCATCTCCACCTGTACTTGAAAAGTTGGAGGACAGCTTTATTTGACAGGTGCGTGCGTGCGTGTGTGTTAGCTGATGGATTGTGTTTTGTTGGATGATATCAGTTGGTTGACCCTTTGTTACAAGTCCTGTCCAAAGTGGTTTGGGTTGTTTTGAGCTGATGGGATGGTGCCAGAAAAAAACAGCCAATAGAAAACGCCTGAATCTTCTGTTGAATCCAGAGACTATTAAGACACCTTTGTATACAGTCAGTGGTTGATTTATAAGGTCAACTTGACATAAAACATGAACTTTAACATTTTTGTAAATTCCAGTTTATTGTGTTTACAACACACACACTATTTATAGAGAGCACTCCCTGATAAGTCTTTGCCAGTTATCCAGTTAACTTTTCTGTCATTACTTAATGCCTGTCAGGAGCTTGCCTTGATGTAAACAGTCTGACAGTAAACCCTTTTCTTTTAACTAAGAACATTTTCACCCACTGTGCTGCCTCCTTTTCTCAGGTGACTGACCATGAGGGCCTCTATATCCCTCAAATGTAGTGCTGGACAGATAAATAAACAAGTCCATACTGTATGTGTCAAAAGTGTAAAAAAAAAAAACCTGCCATCATGCCTCCTCCTGGCTGCTTCACACTGCCTCCTTTGAGACTTTTGCACGTCTGTATTCTCTTGACACAACATATTACTCACATGGCGATAACGGCACAGTCGGTCGATGCTAAAGAACGCTCATGGTATGCTGTTAGACGATCCGACAAGCATAAATTGACCGTAGCAGAAATCCTCTCCCCTTATACCTTTCTGGGATTTGAATTCAGGGTCTGTATATCTCAAAAAAAAAAAAAACCTTTCTGAAACTGTCAATTTTCATGGAGCAATCAGCCAGGTGTGTGGTGGTAAGAGACTACAGTTTACGCTTTTGAGAAAAATGCACATCCTTACCTCCACTTCTCTGGACTGCAGAGGGATCAGGAATGCAGCCATGTGGAGGTTATGATGTCTCTTCACTTTGCCTTTGAGTGGTGGACGTGGTTGGATGACACATTGTGTGAACTTGTTCATTTCAAGCAGGTTGAACCCTTTAGACAATTTAACAAGCACTTCATTTGAAGCATACTGCGGCCCTCACAGTCGTCAAAAGCAGAATATTGGCTGTTAATGATGAGTAGTACATTCAGCAGCCAGTCGATATCTATGCGTTACACAATATCCCCTCTCCCCTGAAACTCCCCGAGTACTACAGGCAGTGATTTAGCAGATGCAGGCAGAGAGAACAGCAACGCAGCAGTGTGGTTTGCTTGTGGCTTGAACGCACAATGTTGCCAGTGAAATCATTGAAGCCTTAATAGGACCAAATGCTTCCTGGTAGAGAGTTCAATAAGCAAATATTTCCTGAAAACAAATCCAATTCCAGGCTTAACAAGTAAGGGATTTGGAAAATATTGCTTTCTAACATCGTTCAGTTGAGGGGAAACCAATTTAATTCAGTTCAGTGCGGGAATTCAAAGTTCCTATGAACGTGTTTACGTTTTTGATGGATAGATGGATGGATGGAGCTCGGTGAGTCAGTGTGTCGATGGTGAGTGTATATAGGTGAGTGCTCTGAGTCAATGTCTGGTGACAGCTTGGGAACAGTCAGCCAGCCAGCTCCAGTCCCAGGGGATGCTCAGACTAGGTCACACACACACACACACACGCACACACACACACACACACACACGCACACACAGAGCCCAGACTGGCTTGATGCTCGCTCAATGTCACTTTGACATTTACTCTCTGAGGGAACGCTGCTTTCACTGAAGATGATGTGTCATAAAATGGAGGCAAATTTTTGCAAGTTTCCTCTGCAGTGTACACATGACACACTACTACAATATAATAAAAGCACTGTACGTTGTAATGTTTCCTTCATGAATTGAATATAGTGACTTTTCAGTCCTGTTTGAAAGTAAAATCCAAAGTTTACGTCTCTTTTAAGAGCTGTTAATAGTTTCCCTTTTCACATTGATGGATGTGGAACATATTGCAGGGCCATTTTTAGCTGGATGTCCCATGTCTGCTGCCAGAAACTCATCCGGCCAGACTCACGGCACAGCTTTTCTGTCAAACTTGCAGGCGCAATGCAGAAACACACACCTTTTTAACACCTTTTCACTCTTTATTGACTTTATTTCTCTTGCACATTCATGTACCTTCCCCACCCAGTTTCTATACACACAGACTGTGCGTGCGTCTGTCGTTTTACACACACACATTCCCTGGCTGGCCATGTTGTCCCAGCTTCCTGCCAGATGGTGTCATTTGGCCAGACAAGGTTGCTCTGCTCCACTTGCCTGCAGAAAAAGTCTATCCTAACAAGTTATTCAAAGGGTCACTTCACCCAAATTATTACGACGATTTACTCCCCAAAGCTGTGGGAAATGTACGTTTGAAAAGTAAATGGGTACGTGTCTGTCCACTAACAAAGCCCCAGTTGTTTTGAATAAATTCTTATACTTCATTGTCAACTAGTAACTTTGAGTTTTAGTTGGTAAAAAAATTCTGAATTTTCTTACCTCCATCTCCTCATATTCTTTTCAGTTCATATCTGTGGGCTCCTGATGGTGCCATTTCCTCATTTCACTTCAGTCTGTCACAGAAACAGCTTCCATGGAGAGCGATAATGTTGGAGAGGAGGTAGGAAAATAGGTTAAATGTATTGAGGTAAGTTGTGTTAGTTTGATGGCCGGTTTAGACGGTGTGGACCTGTCTCAGATGGTTACTGTTACTGAGGTCACTCTCTTGGCAGGTTAAACTGTGTGTGTGTTTGGTCCAGTTCAGGACAGGGTTAATAATGTGGGTTGGGGTGGAAATCCCATGTGGAACACCTTTAGTTGCTGAACTTAATTGGCATGACACGGCCCTGGCAATGTGCCAGACGTGTGTGTGTTCACGTGTGTAATGATGTGTGCACCTGTTTTGATATGTGTGCACATTTGCCTGCAGTGACAAAGATATGCGTTCATATCTGCACGTGCTTGGCCCCATTTGCATATATGAAGTGCGTTTATTTGTGTGTTCGCAGCTTTGCTCATTCACGCATATATTTCGCAAGAGTTGATGTGTATATATCATTTAAGTGTGTCTCGCTGTGTGCAGACAACCAATAGGCACCACAAATAGCAGCAATATCTGATGTCTTTATCTCTGCCTGAAGGTGGTTTCAGAGCCAAGCCACAGCTGCAGAGCATGAATGTTTTCTGCATGTAAAGCAAACATAATGGGAACAGCTTCAGAACTGGCTAAAGGCTGAAACATACTTCTGTGGTGCATCCAGAGGCGTTCACATGGCTGTTTTCTTTTGTACGCGTGCAGGCAACACGTCTAATGTTTACACTTTTTTCCCTGTCTGCAACAAACCCACCTCCATAAAGGATTTCGGTCAAGTAATCAACTTGCTTGACGCGCATGTATGCACACCATGTTTCTGAGATTCAGAGGTGAGCACGACCGCTCTGCCAGCCTCTGCAGAGAGAGGTGTTGTGGGTAGCCACAGTCGGTCAGCTGTCTCTATTTAGGTTCACAGAGACGTTAATATGTATTTTTTTGATGCCAGCTTAAGAGTCAAACTCAGCTTTGCAGGAAGGCAGCGATGCACTGCACTTAGAAATGAGGACGACCTCTTTCAGAGACATGAAGGTGTTGCAGAACACTGCACCAGTTTTGTTCTCCCTTTTAAGTTGGAATGAGACGTGGCGAGGTGGCTTTGAAAGACCCATTTGTGATGAGTGTACAATGCCCTTCTCACCTTGACATTCAAACACGTACATCGACCCTCGGCTACAGTGCAGATCACGTGAACTGTGATGATCAGTCAGCTAAAGGGTGATGTATCAATGTCTGTAAACACGGTATTCAGAGCCTTACCTGCTGTACTATCACTTAAAAGTCACTGTCTTCCACTGACGGAAAAGGAAAGCCTTTCTTCATCCAGCCGTTGTTGTCCATTATTATTTATCTAAGCTTTATTTTCAAAGACAACACATTATCGTAGAATTGCCTTTTATAGATTCATCGCGATCGTCCTGCTGAACCTCTGATATATATTTTGAAGAATACTTTCAACAAAACATAGCAAGAAAAATGTAACCCCCTTTCATGATCTGTGCCCTGAGAAACAAGATAAAGATGTCAAGAGGACATACAAATAGATCCAAAGCAAGTAACATTATATTGACTTCTACATGGTACTATTGAGCCAATTTGCTGTGAACAAAACACACCAAACTGCAGTGGCTGACAAAAAAAAAAAATGTAGAAATAGAGTAGAAAATGGAGCTGTAATGAGAACTGGGGCTCATATTCAGCTCTGTGTGAGGCTCTGGGTTTGTTGCGCCAGTCGCTGCCAGTTTCCATTACCTTACTCAGAGTCCGAACTTGCTCCACTTGGGCTTGGAGTGCTCTGTTAGCTCAAATGGTCTTGGCACGCTAATGTGTAGTATACCTCACTCAACAAACACTGTGTCAGAGCAGCAGGCGTGGAGTAATGTGTGTAATGGGGAGTCAAGATCACTGTTGTTCATGTGCAAGAACGGCATGTATATATATTGATTTTAGATCCCAGCTTCCCTCTTTCTCAGTGGGTCTCTATCTTTTGCATGCATATAGATGTAAATATCATGCATGAAGGAAAACTACCTCTGAAAAGTCATGAGAAATTGTCAGTCTACTCAAAGAGGTTCTGCATTATACAGGAAAAATATCTCTTTATTTTGCTCAGGTGCACTTTTGCAGTTTTCCAGCCACGTTAGCAGTGCACTTCCCTGGATGGCGATGTCTGTCTGCCAACCCGCCACTGTCCAGACTGACATATCGCAGCAACTGAAGAGTGACTTTTCCTCCAGCACTAACTTTTGGATGGACTGCCAAATTTCATTCAGACATCCATGTTCCACTCAGGATGACTTGTGATTTGTTTGGCATTTTGGTGATCCTCCATTACTTTAGTTTATGAGCAAAGACCTGAAAAACAAATGAAAATCCCATCAGCCTTAGCTGTGCTTCACGCTTAGTGCTATTTCGCAAATATTCACACACATTACCACAAACTCTTTGCCTACAATTGACATTGCACGCAACATTTTGGTTAATAAACTTATATATTTCAAAGTATTTACTCTCATTCAAAGGGAATTTAAACAAAATATTGTGCAAAAAAGCCATAGAAATATAGTTACTCTCACCTCTCACTTTAATGGTTGATTTTTCTAATTAATCTATCAATTTCTAGATTTACATATGTATTTATATGTCATGTACTTCATAAATCATGTAATATTTTAGTTATTCCAGAACTACACTCCAGCTGTGAAAGGATTTGGACATAAGAAATTTTGTCATGATATGTTAAACATCTGTCACTTCCTCTATTGGATGAAATATCACCAACAGACTCTGTAAGAAAAGATTTTAAGTTAAAAAAGTCAGCGCATTTGTAGTTGTTGGAGCTGTACATAACTAATATATTATTCTTGTGAAACTTGTGTGAAATGTTCACTTGACAGTTAGATTCATCCCCAGGGGGATGACAAAAATGTTTCCAAAGAAAAAAAGAGAGAGAAAATCAAAATACAAAAAAGATGTTTCATTTCTCTGCGTCTGTATCTGTATTTCTCGGTATATCTCCAACATCTAACTCTTACTTGAATTCACACACACA
>JBAJHX010000106.1:16472784-16482848 GCA_037176925.1 Amniataba percoides
TTTCATTTCTCTGCGTCTGTATCTGTATTTCTCGGTATATCTCCAACATCTAACTCTTACTTGAATTCACACACACATACACACAGACAGACACACACACACACACACACACACACACACACACCGAGGACTCACAGGTCCAGTGTGTTTTGTGTATGCGTGTTTGTATTTTGTGTATGTGTGTGCAGTGCATGCTTGCTCTGTAAGGCCAGTTGAACAAGAAGATATCCCAGAGGAATCTCCAAACATGGCATCATGAATTTTTCAACACTGACATCCGCCATCTGCACCTTGGCCAACACACACACTCACACTCAGACACATACATGCACGCGCGCACACACACACAAACACATACATGCACGCGCTCACACACACACACGCACACACACGCACACACACACCTACACACACACACACACATACACACACCAATCCAGCATTCCTCACACGCATATGTGCATCTGCTCTCTTTCAGTCTGTCTCACCTCTCTCTCTTCCTCTCTCTGTGTTTTTGAATACTCTGCATCTGGTTGCAGGAAGCCCTGCCAGTACATTTTACACTTACATAATGCATTCTACTGTCAAAGTGTTTAAAAACAGAGGCAGGTAGAGAGAGGAGGAGGAAAAGAGGGAAAAAGAAAAAGCAAAGTGAGGGGGGAGTGGAGGCAGAGAAAGCTATTGATATTCTTGTTTGATTAGGAATATTGATGAAGCCATTTTTCCAGTCCAATGGGGCATATTGAGTTCAAGAAGGACCCGAGAGTTGGACGACGCGTGTGAGTCTGAGAAATCGAGGGAAAGCATTTGGTATGCAGGATGTATAGAGCAACATTCAGAGATGAAAAACAAAACACAGCAACTCTGTGCTATGCCACTGCTGCAGGATAAATGGCCAGCCATCACACAGTAAAGAGCTGCATGGATTTATTCGCCTGGTGTCGGTGAAAATGATCTAAATAAAAAAGAAAAATGCAGAGGCACAAATTAAGTAGCACGTCAGGTCACGCACACACACACACACACACACACACACACACACACACACACACACTAAATGTGTTTTTTCTACTGAAAGTATTATCACAGTAGGGTTCAGTTTTATGCTGTTGACTTTAAAAACACAGCAATGTTAATAAATGAAAGAAATGTTAAAGCATCATGGTGTGTGTGTGTGTGTGTGTGTGTTTTGAATGGGGTGTCCACGGGTGTGTATGTTTGAGTGTGTGTACCATGATAAAAAAAGGTAAGACTTAAATATTGTTATATGCATTCAGGAGAGATACAAGCACAGAGACAGAAAGAGAGAAAAGAGACAGAGAGAGAGAGATGATGGGGATGAAGAGGAGGAGGTATTTTATTCACTGCAGTCTGCCTCACTCCCTATTAGTCACACAATTGGCTTCTGCCAAGCAGGCACAGTCTACTACAGCCTGGAGGGACATTGCATACACACACACACACACACACACACACACACACACTCACACACACGCACGTAAATTATGCACATGAAAATGCACACACAAATACACACACGGACACACACAGATACTGTATTGTGCACACACACACACAGACACACTTCCATATGTAGCTGCTCAGAATAGCTCACACTTTCAGACACACATGCACCAGCCTACTCACACAACCGTATGTTGTACGGACACACACGCACACACACACACACACACACCAGGATATATAGTACACACACAGACATAAAGACACAGACCCAGATGCTCCTCATAGGGCACATGCACACGTATGATTCATACAACTTCTCACAATATACTAATATACTTCACATACAAATCGCAACGCACATGTTTATACACACCATTTCCCCACATACACACTCACCCTCTCTTGTGCAAAAAAGTTGTGTACGCAGACAAATATACACAAACGTATTTATATTTCATACGAGCACACACATAACGGCTCATCAGATGATACTGAGAGGCACAGCGCAGGCATCCGTATTCACATAACAACCTACAGAAGTGTGTGTTGAGCAGATACTGAGAGTGAATGAAAAAAGACACTCTATGGGCAAGATCAAGGCCTCATATATAGAAAACACATACATAGATGTATTGGACTTGTGAGTATGGGTAATACAGAATTGAGGAATTGTATCCTGTATGGATGGTCTTGACTTTAGGGTGCCAAGTTTAACTGGACAAATTAGATATTGTATACTGCTGCACTGACCCCTATGGGTTGACATGCATTGGACTGTTGAGTGTGTGATCAAAAAGATGAAAACTGGTGTGATCAGTTTACAGTTACTCTATAGAGTATATTCTCCAGTGATTCTCTTGCTTTCAGTCTGGTCTGTAAGTATGTAAGATTTACATCTGTTGATCATGGTGATTTTGCGTCTCCCAGTTTACTATGTCCAATGCAGATGTTCATTGTCAATGCAAGAAAAGATGACCTTTAAGTAAAAAGTAAGGAAATGAGGTCGGTGGACGGACGTGCAGCAGATGTCAATTTCATGCAGTTTGCCTCCCATAACGGACCTGCAAAATGCTTTTGTAATATTTAGTCACGGTACTTGTGGTTTTTCCCAACCTTAACCAGCTGTTCTGCTTGCCCAAGCCAAACCGTATTTTATTTGCCATGACAACAATCTGTCTGTTATATAACAAATAATGCTGCAGTTGCCATGTGCAGTTATTAGAAAAACCGAATATTTAAAAAAGCACTGGACATAGAAAATAGTTATGCTTGTTAAATGCAGTTAAAATGTTTTTGGGGGGTTGTGGTGTAATAGAAGAAAACAGTCACTACTATGAGTTTTGCTCGTCCAATATCAACATTTGTGTCTGACGATAGGGTTGATTGCAACTTATCATCACAATAAGAAGACATTGGCATTGGGGGCTTTTGCTTGTTCAAGATCATTGTCCTTAAACTGGTGGTATTATGAATAAAAAGGGTATAAAATACTAAAAAAAAAACACTGTTCACTCAGACACAATGCACCTGAATACAGCCAAAAACAACAGAAAAATGTCCAAATGCAGAACACTGACACAGTTCTTTCCCGCAGCCAGGAGCAGGAAATAAGTTGGATGAAGCTAATTATGGCGCAGAGTGTTACTGCACATGCCCCCCCCCCACACACACACACTCAGATCAGCTACACACGCAGCCAGGAAGTCACACTGCAAAAACATACACAATCACACACAGACGCGCCACAGCACACACACACACAAAACAAAACACACACAGGCACATAAATCCATACACAGAATAACCAAATGTTTGCACTACAAGGTCAGAGGATCACATGTGTTTGCAGGCGCTCGGGGACTTGTAACACACCGCAGGTACATACGCATGGCAGTTTTATTTGCCCCGTGTGTGTTTGCCTGCATGTGTGCGCATACGTTTGCGTTTTTTTTGTGCGTGTGTTTGCCAGTGTGTGAATAGGCGTCTATTTATCCAGCACCAAACCAGACCAGAGTTTATCCAGAGTCCCACATCACAGGGATAGGGTTTCCCTCCCTGCCGCCTCCCATCATTGCATGAATTAGTCAGTGCAGATCTGCAGACCATTTCACTGACTGACCACTATGACAAATGCGTGTGCATCTGCCAGGTCGCGTGGTCATTTCTAGTCTAATATTTCATGTCATACCCGTATATCCTTTCATAAATGAACAGAACAAGAGAAGACAACAATAGAGTAGAATGGTTTTTGACTTACAAATATTCAAGGACCACTTACTCGCCTTTCCTCGCAGCTTTCGGCAGATGTGCTTGGCCTCCTTGATCCTTCTTTTGAATGAAGACAGTAGGGCACACTCCAGATGGAGAAGGGAAAATGTGGTTCAAAGGTCCGGATAAAGCTCATAGGTTGACCTCTTTTTAAGATATTTCTTTTTGCCAAAAGTCTTCAAAGTCAAAAATGAATTTTAACACTCAATTGAAGAGAATTAAATAGATGAATGCTGAAGAACAAAGGGCTGAATTCAAGATAAGGTGCCAAAGTCAAGATAAAAAAAAAAAGTTCATTGGAGTAAAATATATCTGAAAATCAAAATGCGATACAATAAAATGCATCTCCCCGATTTCACTCTGCACAATCAAACTAGATAAAAAAAATAGATTTTTAAGGTTTCTTTCAAGTGTTCTGTTCAATTCCTGTTGTTCAGCCTTTTAAATGAGCATTAAGAGGTGCTTATTTCAGCTCCTTGCAGAAATAAGTATGTCGACTGGACTCTTACTCTTTCATCAAGCTTGTAAATGAAACCTTTCCAACAAAACATCAGAGGAACTTTGATTTCACGCAAGGCTACAAAACAGTTCGATATCGCATGCATCTCCATTCTAGCAACCTAAATCAACAATTGTAAAAGTCAAGGTTTCGGTGCCAGACTTTTACGATCAAAGAGTAAAGTGATTGTTTCCAGACAGCAATCTGCAGGACAGGCGGGGACGTCAGTTTCTCCTTTAACAGCAGCCTCTGTGGACCGCGCATGCAATTCAGCCCCACGCGTGGTTTAAGCACAGTGAAACACACACTTCTTCTTCATCTTTTGGGTCAAAAACACTTTTGCTCACCATCGCTGCCATCGAGGAGCACTCAGAGTCACTAGCTGAAGTGAGTGACCGTGGATGAGGTATACAGAAAATACCAATTACGTATTCACTCTCTGAACATGGCAGTCTGAGGTGATCTCCCTGCCTCCCGTGCACGGATGTTTCCTTTCATAAGCAGCCGGGACCTCTTTTTCCCCGCCATGCATATTGCATCCCGTGGCCATACATTTATGAATGTGGCAGCATCCTCTTTGAGAGCAAAAGACATGTTACCTCTCCATAAAGCTTTACGTCAGCCCTCCACAGACGTAAAGACAAGACAGTGAGTAAAATGGGAGTCAGCAGGTTTATTTTTATATATATTCTGCAGCGGCAGTGTTAGAAAACGCGCTGCGTGAAGGGAGCTACGGTGGCGAAGCTTGTGGAGACACCCCCAAATATCACCAAGAAATGAGACACAAGAGCAAGCTCAGGCCTCTGAGTGTGTGTTTGTGTGTGTGTGTGTGTGTGTGTGTGTGTGTGTGTGTGTTACTATACCATTTGAAACTACAGGCCGACGTCTCCTGCTATTGACGAAGAAAGGAAAAGATCCAAACAGGCCGACACGACAGGAGTAAATTGACTGCAGCGTTTGAAAGCTGAAACGCTGCAGGTTGTGTGTCACAGCTGACTTGTTATGTCCCCGTAGGTTGTGTTTTATGTTGGTCCATGTACCCCATTATTTTAATTCAGGCCTGTGAAGGACATACATTTACTTATTTGGATTTCATTTTGAAGTGGAATAAAGAAAACTGGCAAGAAAAAAAAATCATTAATTTCGAACTGGACAACTGAGGTGTTTACCCGCTGTGTGTGTGTGTGTGTGTGTGTGTGTGTGTGTGTGTCATTGACTGTATGGTATGTGTATGCTGTAGCTTGTTTGTGTGTATATATAATGATGCCTCTCTCTGTGTGTGTATGTATACTGTAGCCTGTGTTTGTGTGTGTGTGTGTGTGTGTGTGTGTGTGTGTGTGCAGTAGAAATAGCGGGATTGAAATTAACGGCGGAATTTACTGAGCATTTATGTAGCGTGACTGACAGCGTGCGTGGGCTCTCTCTCTCGCGTGCGCGCGTATGTGTGTGTGTGTGTGTGTGTGTGTGTGTGCAGAATAATTGGGACTTCAATGCCCACAATCCCCACAGACTCCTCAGCTCTCCTCCGCCCCCCCCTCACCGCCCACACCCATTCAACAGCCGGCCCGCCCCGCGATTGGCCTGATTGCCCCGTGACATCAGAACCCAACGTGGGGTATCCTCGCAACGATTGGCTCAAACGCGACAACGCTTCGCCCAATCAGAGCGCAGAGGCAGCCCTCAGACAAGGAAGTGCATTTAAGGTGGAACCGGAGAGTTGCGGATGTCTGTTTTTTTCCCCCTTCAGCCTAAATTGAGATGTGCACGCATTAAACTTGAGTTGGCCTTCACAGCTCGTTGTTGATGGATGAAAAAGTGCAAGGTTACCTAACTCAAAGCTGACCCGGTCTGAACGTAAGTCCCATCTTTCTCCATCCTCTTAGCTGATGCCAAAATGTTGCTGCTCTGGGTGTGTTTTTGTTTTTCTTTCGCCCATCAGCGAGCTTCAAACCACGTAGTCTCATTAAAGGGAGCCAACAAAAGAAAACTGCAAGTTTCTGTGGCAGAGTTTGGTGTTATTGTAATATCCTTCAGTATCTTGAGCCTTTGGGTGATTTGAAAAAAAAAAAAAAAGAACCACTTTTTGCATCCTTTAATGTCAGATAGGTGAAATATTTAATCAACCTGCCCAGTCTAGCTTGACCTTGTGGCCCCTCCACAGTAGACCCCCCACTCCTCAGTTTAGTCACTTTGGCTTAATAATGCTGCTTGTGGTACGGTGTCATTTGCAGACAATAACCTGATTGATGAGGGCCGCTTGGAGATATTTAGCCTCCATGTTCTGTGACCTGACTGCTGACACAAATGAGTACTGTTATTGTGCCAAGAAATGCGTAAACACCAATATTATCTGTATTATTTAGCTGGCGTGATGTGGCACTGCTGAGATTGTTCTGTCTTTATGGCACCTGAGCTCGCAGCCAGTCCTGTGCCCCCTCTGTTTCAGATGCTGACCATCACTCTCAAAGTGCTGACTCTTGGCCTTTATCCCTGAACCTCCTCGTGGCAGACCAAGGCAGAGGTCGATAAAATGCACTCCTCGTGGCTCCTTCAAACAGCTGTGTATTTGCCGATTTTGTGCATCTCTCTGGTAGATTGAACTGGCAAATTAATACTCTTTGGTTGTTTTGGACACTTTTTCCTTTGACATTTGCAATAAAAACCTTTCTGATCACGCAGACATACCCTGGTTATGTGAGGTATTGTTTTGCAGTTGTTGCTCATCTCTGTGTTTTCCAAGTTTTCACTGTGCTGCAGTCAGACTAAAACCTGGATAGATAATGCATGCTTTGAAAAATCAGTGCTGTCCTGCACCGTCAAACCATAGAAATAATGACTGACTGTGTTTCTGTGCAAACATGCTGTAGGTCAAGGCAGCATAATGAAGTGCTCGTGTTAAATACAACTGTAAGCTTTGAAGCTTCTGTAACTTCTAGACTGCGTTAATGCCTTGTGTCTGTTTGTGTGTTTGTATGTCTGCTCATCTGTCTCTCTCAAACCCTGCGTGAGGAGTCGGGGGAATAATTACCTGTATAATCTATTCTAGACAATTAGATGATGCTGATTAGCACAATGGGCTACACAGGGAATGGTGATGTTGGTGGTGGTCATCATTGAATGATGGTGTGTCTGTGTTTGTTTTGAATGAAAGCAGCTAAGAAGAGGAGCAGGAGAGAGTAGACAGAGAGAGAGAGAGAGAGACTGAGAGTACAGTGTGTCTTTCAGTGCATCCAAAATGGAAAAGCTTCACTCCCTGAGAGGCGCAAATTTCCACAAGAAATTTCATGGCAATCTCCCCACTGGGCTGTAATGGGTCCTCTGATCAATTGACGCTGTTGCCTCGCAGCGTGAAGGCTCCTGGTTTGAGTTTTGGACAGATTGTGCCCTGCTTTGCGAAGTTAGCGTGTTTACCACCTGTCTGTGGAGATTTCCGTCCAAAGACATGCAGGTCTTGGAAGCCGCGTAATGAAGACGAGAAGGTGCTGCAGTGACCAGCTCAGGGTCCACCTCTCGACCCAGTGTGCGCTTGGCTGGGCTTTGTCCCTCCGCGACCTTTAACGGGGTAAACGGTTTGGATGTGAGTAATTTGGATGGATGGATGTTTACAAGTGCAGATTTTAGACAGATGGTGTTACTATTTTTGCAAAACAATTGGCAGCTGTTGGCTTCTGACTCCAACATGATCTTCCAACACGATTTGAACTAATCAGGAAGTTTCAGACAATCCTGTTACAGTTATGTAGGATTCACAGAGAGAGATGATGGAGTTTCAAACATTTTAAAAAATGCTGGCCTGTTGGTAGCTAATTCAATTATGAAGTTTGGCACGCTGACTACATCTCTTTCAAAGTTGTCTTTAAAGGACCAACACATAACTTTTGCTAAACGGAGTCCACTGTGGTGCAAGTGATAATTATAAAATAATGGTACATTGAATTTTCCATTGTTTTCTTGTTAGTTGCTTTATAGACCCCGTCAGAAGGTGACGTGAATGAACAGTGAGTGGAACAGGGTCACAATCAGGAACATGTCTCCTGGTGAGACCCGTTATGTTTTCTTCTCGTTTTATTTTGCTAATGACCTGATGAAATCAGGCTAACATGTATATTACACACCAGCTGTGCCACATGAGAAGAGTTTTGAAGAGACTGAACTGATGGTGTATTGGCCATAACAGACCAAATAAGGCCAGAATGTCAAAACTTATTGGAAAATATTTGGTTTCATTACTTACATTACATCATTTAATGCAAAGGCTGTAGTATTTTAAAGGAAGCTCATTTAAACTAAACAGAAGCACTGTGAGGTGGAACAAAATAGACAGACACCAGTAACTTTATAAGAAAAGTAAGTCATAGTCCTAAATCAGTCAAATCAATTAAAAAAATACATTAATTTGTTTGTAAGTCAAAGTTGAAATTGAAGTATTAATTAACAAATATGATGCAGATTTTCTAGCCTGTTTCATTTGATATTAATTACCTTGCAAATGTATTACTTAATAAATTAGAAAGAACCACTTTAAAATCAGAAAAAAACACTTAATCAAACTCCATGTGCCCACTACCACAAATGAAAGTATAGTTTTATGGAAACTGACTCTTAAACCTGTCTTGCTGGGTAATAGTTCCAAACTACTCAGTATCAGGGATTTCATGCTGTTAATACAAGGCCCTCATCACTGTTGCCACCTCAAGATTATACAGCAGTGTTTGAATTAGTCTTTACTCTAAATGTCCAAAACCTGCGCCTCTCGCTGTGTTTGGGTACCTGGTAAATCAAAATTACATACCTATCTTCTGACTCAAAATAGCACACAGATTACTTCCCATCACATCAGAGCAAAATTAGTCTCAGGGAAAATTCAAATGAACTTTGCGGAGTTTTAACAGGTTAACACGAGCCAGCATTAGGGTTCCTCAAAAGGATCTATAGTGTTCGGTAATAGACTACATTGGATAATGGGATGTCTGTATGTGACCTTAATTGAGGCTTTGGGGCTGCCCTCTGGCTAACCCGCTTGTTATCAAATGCAGTTTCTGTCTTACTGGAAACCCTCCACGGATGCCAAGACTGACTGTGTCCGATTTTACAGTGTCGGATTAATGGCTGTTTGATCAAGTTCAAAGGCAGAGCTGCCCTGGATAAACTCATTATAAACAGCGCCAAAAGACGGCCGGGCCAGACTGGCGTACTGTACATGGAAAGGCTTTAAATACCAGGTCTTAGTTGGTCCAGGTCCATTCTGGGCAGGCCTGTAAATAACATGTGCACCGGAGCCAGCAGTCAAAAGTAGGCAAGGAGATATTTTTATCTTGCTGTAGCACGGATATTCGTGGGGTGTTACAGTGGTAATCCTCAAGATACTCGACATATTGATTTTGATGACATCTTTAGCGGTAAGTGGACGACGCTGTGGTGTTTGTGTGCTGCAGTTTCGCCATATATCACTTCACAATGTGTGGCCCCGATTTTAATCTCCATTTTTCTAGGAGCTTTTGTTGTAGATAGCACCTGTTTTTTTGGGAACTGCCCACTTCTTTGGTTTATTATAAACAAACCTTTGCTGCTGTCACTGCTGAAGGAAAAGTAAAATGAATCACTTCCTGTATGTGTTTTTTCCCCTCAAGACCACTTATCAACAAATGTTTAAAATAGCAACAGCATCAAAGCTGAACAAGGTATGAGTAAAATCAATGTAGTGTCATATCACCTGGCAATGTAGAACATCAATAAAAACATTACCTTCGTTATATATATATATATATATATATATATATATATATATATATATATATATGAATAAACTCCTTCACTGTAGATCAGCATG
>JBAJHX010000106.1:16488235-16510764 GCA_037176925.1 Amniataba percoides
TGTGTGTGTGTGTGTGTGTGTGTGTGTGTGTGTGTGTGTGTGTGTGTGTGTGTGTGTGTGTGTGTGTGTGCGCGCCAACAACAATAACAATAAATAATGTTCCACTCCGACCTCGACTGTTGCTGTGAATGTACAAGCCCTTGATTGGCTGCCACACCCCAGAGAAAGAGAGAGAGAAGAGAGCGGGAGAGACAGAATTTACTGTGTGTTTTCAATGTTAAGAAAGATGTCTGTAAGTGCTAGCCTGCAAACAGGACTGATCAGATGTGATACTCTCACACACACACACTTTCCTATTTTACTTCATTTTACACATAAATGCCAACACCCTTACAAACAAACACACCTCCTCTCACACGCTGAGGTTTCTGTTGTTCACTCGGCATGTTTACTTTAAAAATCCAAAGTCTAGAAAGGCCCCGGCTGTTTTGCGAGCATACACTTAAAGCTGTCGTCCTTTGTATGTCTCTTTTTATGTATACTGTGCCATTCTGTGCAGACCGGGGAGCTGTGGTGGCTTTAGTCGAGAGGCTGAAGCTCAGACGGAGTTTACTCAGCGTGCGAATGACAAAGGGAGGGAAAGTTGGACTTTGCACCAGTTTAGTTGCTGAAGGTGTCAGATGTTGTCCCTCAGTTGCAGCGATACCGTATGACAAAGTAACACTGTGGGCACATCAGCAGATCTGCTCTCGTCATTGTTAAATCATGCATGAACATCACACAGTCATGTTCTGCTTTGAAAATCTATGTCATGACACTAAAGCATTTGCTGAATTATTATCAGGAGTATATATATATATATATATATATATGTGTGTGTGTGTGTGTGTGCATGCTTTGGGGGAAAAGTGAAGAAGAAATGAGAACACAAGTGTGCTAGTGTCTGTGGCACAATCTCAGTAACTCTTGGAAAAATCTTGCAACCAAAATGTATTATCATCCGTGTGTGTATGTGTGTGTTAGAGTGTGCATGGGAAGGGCTTCCTCCTCCTTTGGCCATGAGTAGGGTAACACTTTATTTTTACGGCCAAGTAAACAAATTAATGCCAAATATGTGGCCACAGAAATCACATATGCTCCATTAATGAGGGCAGAGCCGCTATAAGACTGTCTGTGTGTCTCAAACTCAGATTTTACTCTGTGTGTGTGTGTTTGTTTGTTAATTTGCATGAGATGGAATTTGTGAACTACTTATTAGTCTGTGTTTAATTGTGTAAGTTATTGGTAATGTGTGTATATATAGAGATATTTTTGGACATGCAACTGTGCATTGTTTGCTTTTGCACATGCTGGACCTTTTTCTTTCTTTTTTGGCATCTAGCTGTGTCAGGCAGTTTGTTTTTCCCCAACATTTGTGGCTGTAATGAAAGCCATGTACGGTAAACAGCACAGCGGATTGCCGTCACCTCCCACAGATGACATTCTCCCCTCCTTCCCTTGGTCCTCATCTTGTTTACATTTAATTTCATTCAGCATTTCAAAGGCAAGCCCGTAAAATGGCAAAAAGTCAAGTAACAACAATACAGCTGCAGTGAGACGACCCACGGCCGTACAAGCACTCAACAACTTAATCAGCAGCCACCCAGATTAAGTCTCCTCTCTGATTAAAAAAAAAAAAAAAGAAATGAGCCATTTTCTATCCTCAAATCCTGTGTTCTTTTCTTTGTCATTAAAAGAAATGATCAGAGTGAGGCTTGGACGGAGTCCAGAGACTCTTTTGGCTGCCAATCTTTGCCTGATTTGTAATCCACCGCTGGCTTAGTGGCTGACTGGTGAGCTGCAGCATTGACTGACTAGCTCTCTGACTGACTGTCTGACTTGCTGTCTGGTTAACTAGTGGGCTGACTGGTTGGCTTGCTGGATGACTGGCTGAGTGTTGGCTTGTTAATTGACTGTCAAAGTGAATGACTGGCTGGCAGCTCTGGCTCTAGATGACTGTAGCTGGCAGACTGAGTGAGCAGTGAAGATGTGCAGGTTCTCAGCACAGTGAGAGGGCCATAAACTCCAAATGAGCTTCTTTTGTCGGGGCGCTGTGGCGCTGTCTGAGTTATCACAACATTTGAGTGGTTTGTGGCAATGCAGACAAAGCTGTCAGAAAGAAAGGGGAAAATGTAAGGGAGCGTCATGAAAAGGTGGCTGATATGTAAGTTACATTCCCATTCTTCCCCGCAGCTCCTCTTCAGTCTTTCATCAACGCACAGTGCAAACCAATGAGCTGTTGCTTATGTTCATCGCTGCTCACTTCAGCAGACACAAACACACACACACACACACACAGAGACGTGTACACAAGGGGCACTGACACTCCTCTGCCACACTTGGTATTTCTCATCTATTCATGTGCCTTTTTCCTAAATATTTCACCAGCCAATTATTATTTCATGCACTATCTGAATGTGTCTCAGCTTGTTTCAGAGACACACAGGCAAAAGGAAGAACAAAGGGGCCAAGGAGGAGAAGTAAAGAAGGAAAAGATAGAAAAGGGAGGGAGGAATGAGTCGGAGCAGTGAGAGAAAGGGCACAAGAAAGAGAAAATGTTTTGTTTGCGGGTGTTTTGTTCGAATGAATGCATCCATGCATAGGCATGCCTGCTTATACCGTGTGAATGCTCATGTGTTGGCAGAAAGTGTGCCAGGGGCTAAACAGATAGATGGAGAAGACAAGCAGACAGATAGAATAAATTCTTTCCCAATCACCTGCATCTGTTTCACAGTTGCTGTCTCTCTCATGTGGCCACTGCCAGTGGTGGAAAACAGGCAGCTGCTTTAACAGAAGACTTTCATGTGACGGACAGACAGACGGGCAGTGGAGTTGGTGGAGGGAGGGGTTCTTTTAAAACTGTGTAAAAAAGAAAACAAATAAATATCACTGAAAATATTATGTTGCTTTAACATGATGAAAAATAATCCACAATGCATTGCTTCTTTAATTTTGGCAAAAAGGTGCCAAGACTCATGTCAAATCATCATTTTATGGCATCAGTGCGTCTGCACGTTATCGCTTCACTTCTGTCATTTGTTTATCAAGTCGTACAATCAAACTCGTAACTGACAGACTGACAGCAAGTTGAACACACAGGCAGATAGACACTGACAGACAGGTGATGCTTACGGCCGGTGGGTCCCGCCCCTGTCCGGTTATGTGATACAGTGCTACGGGCTTCACCCGCCACTCCCCCCCCCTCGCTGCCCCCCCATAGATAATCCTTCCTAATTCTCTGCTTGCCTGTGCCAGCTCCACCAAATTGTGATTGACTGCTCTCCCACATGGTGTCTGTGTGTGTGTGTGTGTGTGGGTGGGTGGGTTTGTTTGCGCACAAGTGACCCTTCCCTCCCTTCCTCCCCCCCTCGTCCACCGCCACCACCTAGATTAACCGGATCAGTTTTGGGTTTCAGGATCTCCTATGCTGGCTGGTACGGCGCTCGCACACACACACACACACACCACACACACACACACACACACACACACACACACACACACACACACACACATAATAACACAGGCAGTAGGCTGTTTTTTGGCCCTTCGTGACGCGCTATTGGACCCCTAACAGTCTGGGCTGCCATCTGTCACAATACAGGAGAGACCAAACACACACACACACTTACACTCCAACAACAAATGTTTGTAATGGCGTACATACGGCTTGACTTGATGATGCCTCCATCTTTGCAGACGCTGCAGAAGAGCACGTTCTCGTTATCCCCTTAGATAACTTACAGCTCAGTTTTACCTGCTGAAGTGTCTTTGAGCCAGAGAGTGACTCTCCTATTATTACTAATAAGCATGAACTAATTTGATGCCACCTCTCCATACTTGTCTCTTTATCCTGACAGGCAGAGCTCAGCACAGGCAGGGAGTATTTCTCATTTTGCCCGAGGAACTTAAAACTTTTTTTTTTTTTTTAATGCGCGTGTGCGTATTTTTCATTTCCTTTTCACTCATAAGAATTATGGCTTCAGGGTCCGTGAATCTCATTCAAATAGGTGCAACTGGCGAATCAAAAGGAAGGCATTTTTTGGAGTTTTTGTCCATCGGATGAAAGAAATTCAAATCTCTCTCATCAGCACGCTACAGAGGACGTCATGTTGACACTGACGCTCATCACTCGCAGATCTCTTGTATAATCCTGATCTGTGACTATGGGCTTTGTTATATGACTTAGTGCTGCTGATGTAACCCGCCAGCAGCACTTTGTCTGTGTGCATCCGCATGAGTATGTGTCTGTGTGTTCATGTGTTCATGGCAGCAGATGGTGGGAGCAGTATTACCACAGACCGATGGACAGCACACGGGGTAGAGCGACAAGGCTGTGTTGACTACAGCAAAGACAGCATGACTCTCTCTCTCTCTCTGTCTCCCTCTCTCTTTCTCTTTCTCTCTCTCTCTCTCCTCCTCCCATCCCTTCGGTGTCAGACGGATGAATGGCTGGCTATCTCTCTCAGTCGGCAGCCACGCCGCTCTTTCATCATCTGTCTCTCTGCTCGTTCTTTCATTCCTCTGTAAGGATGTCAGACTAGTCTATCACTCCCTCCATCCCTCAGTCTATCCATCCCTCTGTCTGACAGATGAGTATCTCTTCCACCTTTTTCCCTCCCATCGTCAATCCATCCCTCCATCCCTGCTCCCCCTCCCGCCCTGCTGTGAGCTCGTGTGTTTCTCTGCGTGCACTTTAAGTGTAAATCTGCGTGTGCAGCCGGGCGCTTGTGTGTGTGTGTTTGTTTGTTTGTGTGTCTTTCAAGTCACTCGTGGCAACGTGGGCGTGTGTGTATCCGCATGTGCCAGATCACTATCTATCCCCACCACCCCTCCCTCTCCAGCCCCCCTCCCCCACTGAGCGTTTGTGTGTGTGATGTGAATCAAGGTCAGTGGGGATCTGTTGGCAGACACCCCCCATCCCATCTATCCCACCCACCCTCTCTCTCCCACACACACACACACACACACACCCAGAGGGTTTGTGTGTGTTGTGCCCATCCAGCCATCTAGATGTCCCTGCTATGCCTGCCTCAGCTCAGTTTAGCTCAGCTCAGCTCGGCTTCGTGGATTAATTACTGGGGAACCCACCGCGTCTCTGACCTCCACCGTCGGACTAATTGAAATCTAATTGAATTGTGCTTGTCTAGACTAATGAAGCCCCGCCACTGAAACCGCCAATCTTTTAGCCGTAGCTGCGGGCCGATAGCCACCCAGCTGCACTGTGGCGACAGCACTGTGCTGCTCAGTTTGGATGGTCAGATGAGGAGATGGATTCATAGTTGGCTTGGTTGGTGTAAATGACGAAGTAAAAAGACACGCTGCGTATGTTTTGTGACTTTGGGTGGATTAAAGGTCAAGAGTATCATCAGGGGGATTATAAAATTGTAAATTGACCACATACATCCCAACCAAAACATCTAATTTCTTATTGGAGAGAAGGTAAATTTTTGTAACCAAATCAAAGTAATTTAATTTTGGGCACCACAGTATCCGGAATAGTGTGAAAAGGCATCAGACACCGACGCAGAATCCCTCACCCACCACTGCAAAGATCAGGGTTCAGTCTCCAGCTGTGGTTGCCATTGGTTCGGCTCGATGCGCATTTCAGCACAGCGGGTAGAATTTGCAGGGTGGATGAGGCACCCTCGTCAGCGTCGGAGCTCTTTTGCAGGGGGAGGTGGCATTTTGGCGGGATAGTGAGAAACTTAGTACTCCTGTTAGGGCTGATCACTGTCAAGTGATAAGAAGAAGAAGAGACATCTGCATCTTCTCCTGGATAACAGCGGGAGTCTCACGCTGCAGGGGAAATCCAAACTGGGAGGAAAAAGGGAGAAGAATGCAAAGACGATGGTGTCGTCTCACAAAATCTCCTCTGAGAATTCACAGTATCAAAAAAAAAACAACCAAAAAAAAAACAACAAAAAAAAACAACCACAACCACTTTTCCTTACTCTAGATGTTCCTGACAACATAAACAACTACAGCATCAACAAACATCCACTGTGCCCTTGTTTCTAAAACTTCATGAAGACCACGGAGGAGGAGGGCTGCTGTCGAAAGCGCTTTAGACAGACATGGAGGGCTGGTGGTGGTGGTGCTGGTGCTGTTTGGGGGGGGGTGGACCCCAGGGAGATACTTGTTTTGTTGGGCCTTCTTTAGCTTTTAGCAGGTGAGAGACAGTGCCGTGATTCCCTATAAGTTATTCATTTGACGTTTCCTCCCTTCTCAGCTCTTTGTAGGCTGGAATACATTAGCAAGCTGGCAGAGTGGAGAGGATGCTAATGTGGAAGAGAGGGAGAGGGAGAGGAGAGGAAGAAAGGATGGGGGGGCAGCGGAGGGAAGGAGGCAGAGTCATTAGAGGAGGAGGAGAACAGAGAGGGAGAGGACACGGCTTTATGATGTGTGGGAAGAGGAAGTGACCTTCCCTCTCACTTTCATCTTGGCTTTTTTCTCCCTTTGCCTTGCTCCCTGACACACACACACACACACACACACACACACACACATACACACATGCACACTTTCATGCGTACACAGACATATTGTGCATGCAGTTGCACATGTGCCTGCACAAATACATATACAATGCATACAATCACCTGAGCATTAACACACACACACACACACACACACACACACCTCAGTATCTGTTTTCACCTTTCTTTTTCTCTTCTTCTTTCTCTTTTTCCTGTGCAGGTCCCCTTGCAGCCCGGCCAGTCTTTCAAGTTCACAGTCCTGGAAACTCTGGACCGTATCAAGGAGGAATTCCAGTTCCTCCAGGCACAGTATCACAGGTACACACACAATATTGCACTGTGCTCACCACGAGTGCCGTATACAGACATGCATGAATACGCAAATATCCTCATGGCATTCATTAATATAAATACAAGTCATAAATGTCAATGATTTACATAGTGTAATTCTTTCTAATTGAGAAGAACTGGTATAAAGAACACATTATAATTAAGTTCAGTGGAAGTGGATGCTGAATTCTTGAACATATAAACCAGTAAAGACAATATGACAGTATCCAGGTGCTGTCCTTCAATCTTTATTACTACCCTGAATGTACAAATATTGGAGACTGCGTGGCTGCTGAATTGCAGCCTTTTTGCAATCATTCCAGGCGCAACCATCTCTGAACTTTATGCACTTCTCTAACTCATCATCTTTATCTAAATCTATACATGGCCTTCTTTGCAACAGATACATATTTACAATAATAGATTGTCAAGATTTCTAGTTTCTCCCATGGTATAAAAAACGCTTAAAATATATATTTTTATCTTGTCTTCCATTATTTCTGCTAATTGCTCTTGCTATTAAACTATGTTACAGTATAACTGAAGCTGAAGTTGACCATTTAGGTTATAGTTTCCAGCATATCAAATGAAATGCCCTAACCCTAATGCATGTTAGGTCTTTTTTATCAGTTTCTGCAGTTGAAGGTCACTGATGGTCATGTTACGGTTAGGCTGACCAGAAGTGACCTTGGCAGAGAGAAACCAACCGAAGGTTAAAACATCCAGCCTCTTGCTCACACCTCGCTGGGCAGGCTGATCAACCTGCTGCGATACAGCAGCTCCACTTTACTGAAAGGCATCTCAGTGACACACCACAAACACTCTCACAGAGACGCAAACAGCTACAAATATCTGTTCCTGGGTGCTGTAAATGTTTACATGGTTAGTGGAAATAACACTGCTTATATTACAGCCAATTACCAGCATGGTGCTGTAGCTTTTGCATTTGAAACACATTTGAAGATTGGAAATTCTTGGTGCAAGAATATAGCAGAACATGACAAAAGAAGCACATATTCAACCCATTGGTCTTAACATAAACACACCAATGCACACATGATGTATATAACTGGACACACTCCCACACACGGCGGTGTGATGAATTGCAATGGTGAATAAAACACACCTTCCTGGTTTTCGCTACCATGAAGGTTATATTTTTCAGTGTCACTTTCAGCAGTAATAGCTAGGCCGACCATGTGGCTAAGAATAATTTTGTGGTATCCTTATGCGGCCTTAAACTATGTTTGACCTCTCCAATATACAAGTCCTGTGGAAATTCTAATTTATTTCAGTGGATGCAAATACACCATTTAATCCGTATGTGTGTGTGTCCTTTTTCGTCCTTGTGCAGCCTGAAGCTGGAGTGTGAGAAGCTGGCCAGTGAGAAGACTGAGATGCAGAGGCACTACATCATGGTGAGTCCAATCAGACCTTTACCAGAGCTGTACGGTGATTTGTTAGTCTGACCGGGCCACTCAGAAACTCTGAAAAGAGTCTGATGGGTTCCTATGTAGGAATTACAATCAGGAGAGTATCTGTGCCCTTGATTAGCTGGATTGATGTTGTTTAGTGTTTGTCATTTAGCAGTAAAAGCTCTGTTTGTCTCTCCACTTCCTCTTACATTCCTCATTCTTTCTCTCACTGTTACATCTCTGTTTGTACTTTTTTCACTTTTTATTTACATCAGTGGGCTTTTCAAAACCCACAAACAGATCATATGTTTAAATTTGATTGAAACATTGAATATCTTAAAAATATGTAAATTTGTAATTCATTAATATCTGGTCAATATTTACTCTGTAGTGCTACACGGTTTAAATATCTGTAATTGCTGAATACAGTTTCAAATTTCTACGATTTGCACAAACCATTACTGAGCCACTATACGTGTCTCTGTGTTTCTCTGTACATATCTCACTCGCTTATACCGCTCTCTAAAACATACTATTCTCTTTCCCGCATCTCCTCCCATTTTCTTCCCCCCTCAGACCTTCTATCTCGCTCAGTCTGTTTCTCTGTCTCCTCTTCCTCTCTTTCCCTCTCGTGCGCTAACAGCCTGAGCTCCCTCTGTGTCGGTGTGTCTGTGCGACTAAAGGCTCACATGTATCGTAAGCCTTCGTCTGTGGTACAAAACCCACACAGAGCCGACCAGAATACGATATGCACCATCTGCTAAGCTGCTCGCATTTCATAAACCTGGGAGAGCAGGCGGGATCAGGGCCGTAAGCTAGATAGACACACAGATGGATAGACAGAGAGAGAGAGAGAGAGAGAGAGAGGGAGAGAGAGACAGATAGACTGACAAATAGATTGAGTGTGAGAGAAAAGCAAGCAGGCAGACAGGAAAACACACAAATGGATATAGAGGCACACAGACAGACAGGCAGAAGATAAACAGATAAAACGCGTGCGTGCGCACACACACACACACACACACACACACACACACACACACACACAGAAGACTATACACATTAATTCATGCTACACTTACAAGCACACTTCCTTATTATTCTGTTCTTATGAGGACCTTCCATGGAAGATCTTTATTACTCTGCTAACTAATCTTAATTCTTGAAATAGTTTACATTATAAAACGTGCCTAATAATAACATTATCAAAACCTGACAAAAATGACAGGATAGCTCTGTAAATTAAACATATTGTTGGATAATATGTCAATACAATACATTACGTTAATGCGCCTCATTTTAACTGTTTTGCACATCACAACTCAATACTGCAAGCAATACATTGTGCATGTTTTGCATGCAGTTTTGCAACTCACTTGCTTTCAGCCTTCTAATTTTCCTCTTAATATGCTTTGCACAAACATACCAAGATATGTTCCTTGTATGTTAAAAGTGACCTGCTTATAAACCTGATTCTGATGTTACTGCTTAGTAAAAGGTGTTTTTATATGAATGATGACATAATAACACCGTTTAACATTGTGGTAGTTATTCATATACAAAACTAAATGTATTTTTCTGCAGTTAAACACACTTGATCAAATCAATATTTTAGTAGCTTTAGCTAGCAAACCTCAGGTTGATGTAACTGACACCACTGAGTCTGTTTCTTGACTTTATAACTCTCTCTCTCTGCTTTTGTGCTACTGCTTCACCACATTTTCTCATTTCTCATCATTTCAGTGGCTTTATCACAAAAGTGAAACAAGAAGTAAACACAGTGTACCTCACCAGGAGACACATCTTAGTCATTCTGTATACTTTCACTTAAGTTACTATAAAATCTCCTAGTCACATCTTGAACCCAGTACAGGGCTGTTTTTATTACATTTTGAAGATATTGCATTTTCTGGCAGTTGCATAAACACAGAATGACTTTGAATAAATCACATGCTGCATAATAACAAATCCATACTATTGCAAAGCCAGAAACTTGTTGGGGTTTAGCTAAGATCTTAGAGTACCCAAACTCAAACCCTCAACTGGTCCATTAAAAACAGAAGGACTTGTCAAACTGACCTAATTTCATGAAAATGTCCTCACTGCGCTTTTCAAAGTGGTGAGAAATACAAGAAGAAACATGTGCACATAAATGTGATACAGTGCAGAACACACACAAAGAAAACCCTCTGAAAACCACAGACTTCTCAAAAACACCCACTTCCCTAATCTCAGGCACTCCCCATTTTAGCTGTGGTTTCACAGAATTACTGTGTGGAGCAAACAGGCCAGACAAACATCCACCTTCTCCATTGCAAATCCTCACCACCAAATCTTCTACAATAGGAGTGGTGGCATGCCAGCATAGATGCAGTTCCCTGCCTTTCCTCAGACAGGGGCAATGGATGACATTTGATTGAACTTTGTGCATATTAAATGTCACGGCCTTCATGGCCACGGTGAACTGAAAAGATACTCTTGCTCTTTTTCAGTTCAGCACTAGGCTTTAACAGTTCCCTATGGCAGGAGGTCAGGTAGCTGCAGATGCAGATGACATATCCATATAGGTTAGCATGGTGAACAGTTAGCACTCCAGGCTATATTATTTCAACGGGGGCTCGCTGTGGTGTAGTGGATGGCTAACACAGTGCTATGCTACTTCATAGGCATGGCTCAGAAATGAGAGGGTGGGAAAGAGGGAGAGAAAATGAGAGGGAGGGGAGTGAAAGAGAGGCTCAAAGGGAAAGATAGCTTGAGAGAAAAAAGGCTCAGAGAGTGTCAGACAGGAAAAAAAACAGGGAGCTGCTGAGGGAGGGAGGGAAGGATACAAAGGGAGGCAGAGATAAAGAGAATAAAAGAGGAGAGGGAGAGAGTGATGGAGGCAGGAGAGAGATACAGAGGGAAAGAGAGAGTGGAAAAAAATGCAGAAAAGGAATGAGAGACGCAAAATGAGAAAGAGAGATACCAGAGGACAGAACTGCAGAGAAGAGAGATGGAGGGTAAAAAAAAAAAAAAAGGCGCTGTGAAGGGATGAAAATGAGAGAGAGAGAGAGAGGGAGGGAGAGAAAAGGAGAGTATGCAACACAGAGCGCGAGAGAAAGAGATAGTGATGTGTTTGTGTGGGGGGGTGTGAAATGAAAAGAAAGAGAGAGAAAGAGAGGGAGAGAGAGAGAGGGTGCACGCACAGACACGTAAATAATGTGAAGCAACAACGGACTCGCTGCGCCCACAGAGGAGATAACCCAGAAGGCTATATTTAGCTCGTTAGGCCTGTCATCCACACTGAGGCCTGTTTCCACAGGCTGGGGCTCTGCTCACCACGCTGCACTGCTCCTGCCTTTACTATTCAGCAGTTTTAAGCTCTTTAAATACTAGGGTTAGGGGTTGGAAAGTAGGGAGATGGTTATACAGTGTGATACAAGGCTGATGCATGTGGGATTTTTCGTTAACTTTAACGCTTTAACACCCAAGATGCTGTGACAGTGAAGAAAATGTGCACTGTTAAGGTGGAAATATCTTTACTGTTTTCTGTGTTTTTCACAATGTGATCTTGGCAATCAACGTGTGACCAATGAACAAGTCGTGTGAAGTTTCTGTACAGGGGTTTGGTGGATCAACAAATGTTGACTTTTTAAAAGGGAGGCCACTGTTTTCACTTCCTGTTTCCTTCTGACAGTCGGTGTTGGTTTCTTTTTACAATGACCACGATTGTTTCCTAACCATACACAAGTAGGTATTTTTAAAACCAGAAACCGGAGTCTTTCCCAATCCTAACCAAGACGTATTTGTTCCATAACCTAACCAAAAAAAAAAAAAAAAAACAACTTCTTTTTGTCACATAAAAAAGAAAAAACAAAAACCATATTTATTATTAGGGTTGCATTTGGCACTATTTTTGTCTTTGAATTTCCTCCAGAGAAAGAGAAAGTGTGAGTTCTGTGTCAATGTTGTCACTGCCTGATCATTAGCCATTCTCATCACAGTTCACTCACTAATGCAGTGTTTTTGTGTATAACACAAATGAACCAGACAGGCTTTAGGTTTGATTGTCCTCAGAGGCAAATACCTGACAGTCTGGATACATGCTGTCACATGCATGTGAAAAAGCAAATTCAAATGTCAAGATGACAGCATAAGTGTTAACAGAAATGTCATGAGAAAAACTGATTTTTGTGACAAGTGTGAAAAGTAATTATCTATATTTTGTAAACATTGTCATTTAAGTCATTTTAAACTAATTCTGTATGGTATTTACACATTTTTTAATTCATTTGGTTATCTGCATGCTTTTATTTAGTTTTTATCAATATTTGTCTTAAAAAATACAGTTAAACAGTAAAATATTTAGGCTAATGGTTGAAAATGGAGGAAATGGTACTGAAGTAGACAAAAATTCATCAACTGAAAGCATCCTAACTACATTTAAGTATTTGACAGGGTGTGACACTAACAAAAGTGAGAGCAAAGGGCTGAAGTAAGCCGTTAACTGCAGTGATATTATGTTTGCTGAGGGGCTGTACTTTTCTACCAGCCATCATGTTTTAACAGAAGGTGTTAGTTTTACTGTGCTGCTAGATGTCTCCTCGTGGCGTGGAACTTTTCAAAGTCGTGAAGTTTGTTCTTCTTCACATTTATGACTTTAATTCTATGGCTGGCAACGGGTATGTTTTACACATTTCACGCTTGGAGAGATGATGCTATAACCCTCTGAGATTGCTCCTGTCCGTGGAGTGTTGCTGCAATAAGATGGCAGAGCCAGGTTTGGATATAGTGTGTTTGTATGTTTGGCAGACCCACACTCTGTATCTTTTTGGATGAAGTGTATGTTTTCTGTTGGCTGCTCTGCCAGACTGCCTCATATCTCTGTATGTGTAGAGAGACATTGGCAATGTGTAACTTTAGTGGTAGCTGCAAACACGCAAACATCAAGTCACACACATTGAGAGTGTCTGTGGGCGTCTTGCTTTTCTCCTCCTGTTGTATTTATAATTCATGGCTCTCAGATTTCACTGCTCTCCTGGAATTCCACTGTGTATTTTTAAATAAGGTTGCATTGTAGCCCAGGCTAATCAGGGGGCGCAGACGTGTCGGTCACGTGCTTACACAAGAGTGCATGCAAGTCTCTCGCCTGGAGAGCTGGGTTTCACCCCTCCTGGCCTCGAGGTTGAATCTTGCAAGGGCACATACACAAGCACGGGGCTCAGTGAAATGTGAAAGAATAGGCAATAGAAGAGCTATCTTGCATCATAAAGCCCCAAAAGTCAACATATTAATAAAAAAAAAAATAAAAAAAACTTTATGTCAGTCTCTCCCTTCTCTGCTTCCTTCCGTCACTCGCTACGTGTAGTGGGCTCGCTGGTCTCAAATGTGAAAACATTGATTGACTTAAAGTTTTACAGTCAAATATAAGATACAGTTCAGTTGCTGTCCTTGTTTTAATCCTATTTCTTTCTCTCTAGGACTGAATATCTTCAAAAATCTCCTTTTTTATGAAGTCTCAACTTTTTCTCTTTCCTACTGTCAAAGACAAGACAAAACTCTTATGGGGGAGTGGACAGCCCAGACCCTTTAATATAATGTATAAAAAAGACATGTCTGCTGAAGGGTGACAGCGCACAGTTGGGAATCACATCAGGTGGCCTCTCCATTGCTCTGTGTGTGAGTGTGTGAGTGTGTGTGTGTATGCGTGTGTGTGAGTGTGTGTGTGTTTTAAGCAAGGTACGGGGACTCTGCAGGGGTCTGCTGTTAATGAACAGCAATGCTGCTGGCAAGAGACAAAATATTGTTGCTTTAAATTTTGTGATACAAAATAACGACGGGATGAACGTTGTGGTACTGACTTGCATGTGACTGTATTTTCACTCTGCTGTGATGTAGGCTATGTGCATTGTTGGGCAGGGAGACAATGGACAATAATTTTTATTTTTATTCAAAATTCAAACTACTGTTAAGAATGGGGGAAGAAAATTATATTTAAACTGCTTTACAGCAAAGTAGTCACTTCAGTAACTTGATCTGAATGAAATGACAGTTTTATTTCATATCCCCGAACAAATCTGACACACAGACATGGATTCGAAGGTTTCGAGCCAGGCTAACCTGTCAGCATGTCATTGAAGTAAGGCAGCAGAGGTGGCACGAATGAACCGCACATCAGCAGTGTAGTTTAAGATTAAGCAATGTGGATTGTGATCACACTGACTTGAAATATGTGCTTTTTATTTTTCATTTTGGATTTTAGTGGGCTCACATGGCGAACTTCAAAACAGAATAACATAATGCCAACTAAACTGCCATTAGTGACTATAACATCACACTTCCTGCTGTTGGTGTTTATGAACGGCATGTAAATGTGAGTTGGTGCTTAATTAATTAATACTCTGACTTAATATTACAAAATAAACCAATTTTTTTTATTGTTTAAACATTCTGACTTTCATCAGGAAGGTTTAAATGCCACTGGCGCCTCAACAAGGTTGCAAACATTCTCAAATATTTAGTTTCAATACTTCAGATTGATATGATATTGATTTCATGTTGATATTACATTAAAGAGTCCGTCAATAGTGTGGATTTACGATGCTTTAGATATTTTATCTCAAAGGCTGTATCAGGATTGTATCATGGCCTCAGTGTCTCATGCCTGCCATGCGGTCATTTGATGGAACGTCATGAGTGTGTGTGTATCTGTGTGCGTCGTCCGTTCACCACAGCCCCTCAGGCGGAGATGAAGTGTGTGTGTGTTTGTGCATGCGTGTGTGTGTGGATTAATGCGGCGCTCTCAGCCTCTTACTCCGCTCCCAGCTCATCTGTCTGATTCAGGCTGACACACTGTGTTCTCTTCAGCAACATTACAGTCACAGACTGCTTGAGAAAGCGGGGAGGGAGGGACAGAGGGACGGAGGGGGTTATAGAAAGGGAAGGAAAGAGGAAAAAAATGAAGTGAGAGAATAGAAGTAATAAGGGAAGTGAAGAGAGAGATGGGAACAGCGAGATAGATGGAGAAAAAGAGTGAGCAAAACAGACAGAGATGAAAGAGAAATAGAGAGAGAGAGGGCACAAGGGCATTGGCAGAGAGTGCAGAAAAAAGGAAAAAAAACAGAACAAGGGCATTGGCAAAGAGAGGGAGAAAAGAAAGGGAGAAGAAACACAGCAAAGGCAAAAAGGGTGCGCTTTCTGTGTACGAGTATGATAGAGCAAAGGAGATGGAGAGAGGAGGGGGCCGAAGAGACAGAGGAGATGATGAGAAAAGCCAAGAACGGGAGAAAGAGAAGGAGAAATGAGACTGATGTAAGATAGGAGGGAGGAAGAGGGCAGAATGTGAATAGGAATTGCTCCTCTCCGAGCTAAACGTTGCTCTGCCATCCGATAGTGGGAGTTGGCTTGGGGATTTAAGCGGGGCCAGATGTAGGGAAGGATTGAGTCTGTTTTAAGAGTCTTAAACCTGTCTGAACTGTCTGGAGCGGGAGAAGCAAACAGGACGGGGGTGTTCATGAAGATGGAGCGGGTCTCCCTCGCGGTGTACACGTGTGTTTGTGGATATTAAACCCCCTGAAATTCAAGGTCGGCGCTCTCCACTTCTCGTTCCGGCTCTCCCTCTGATGAAACTGGCTGCAAGAGAAGCTGCAGTGAGGCTGAATGTCTGCCGTGACTGATTTAGTCGTCACCCGCTGACAAGACACAATAGAGAAGTCAGGCTGCTAACCTAACCTCTGATGTGGGTTAGCACGGCGCACTAATAAATGTTTTAACATCGGTGGTATCTGTGTGTGCGTGAGTGTGTGTGTATGTATGTGTGTGGGCGGGCAGATGAAAGAGACAAGCTCACCCGAGAGACACTGATGAATAATGCTTTTGTTAAGGTTTTTACACCCCCCCCTACACACACACACACACACACACACACACACAAATAATACATGCCAGAGTAAACACAAGCTGCTCGCACACACATGTAAGCAGCTCACTCACACACATGCTCTGTGAATACAAACATGCTGTAAAGTCACACATGCATGAGTATAGATTTGCTCACACACACACACACACACATGCACACGAATGTCCCATTTAGATAAATCACCTTGGATTAGACCCACTTCCTAAAGCTCATTTTTAAAGTCTGCCAGCTTTCTTTGCAGAATGCATAGAAGAGATAGAGGGAGAGAGAGAGAGAGTCTGGCACCGTTGTCTCACTCTCTCTCAACACTATGGGGGTGGAGGGAGGGAGGGGGTAACGAAAGAGCAAACACTCCCTGAAGAATGGAAGAGTGGAAAGAGGAGGGAAACACAAGAGTAGGGGAAGAAAGAAACACACAGAGAGAGAGAGAGAGAGAGAGAGAGAGAGAGAGAAGCTCATTGAGAGAAATGCAGGAATGCTTTTTGTCTGTCTTGCCTGGATGATGACAGTGCAGTGTGTATGTTATTAGCGGCAGACGTTTGATATGGGGTATGTTCAGAAGAGTGGAACGTTACGGCGCGATCAGATAAACAAAAATTACACTGCAACCTCATTTATCTAAAGTAACCCACCTGCTGAACTGACATATGGAGCCAAAGCGCAGGCAAAAGATGGAGCAACGATAACAGCAGTGATTGAGATGGAGACTGTTTTTTTTTTTTTTTTTTTAAAAAGTATATATATAAATTTATATTCTGGATAAAGTTTATCCCTAAAATTGAAAACAATTTCAAACTCCAAAGATTGTCTTCCCTTCAGCTACATTTAAGCTTTTCTAGCAATAATAATGCACATGAGTCTGACAAAGTACACAAGCTATTAAGGTTTTGCAATAAACATCTTCACAAATGACAAAATGTTTTCTGATTTTAAGAAAAGAAAGTGCAGCAGCCCTCTGAGACTGTATTTGCAAACGGTATGGCAGTGTTCATATTGATAACAGGAAGTGGAGCCACCATAATGAATATATAGTGTTTAATTTTACACAAATGCAAGATTTAAAGAGCAAAATAACCTACAGTCCAGATATATGATTTATGTCAGGTTGTTTATAATTCTGTCACTTGATAGTAATGGGTAAAGTTCTGGCTTTTCAAACAGATTTTAGTAAAACAATATTGTAATCCCTGATCATTATAATGCCACTGAAAGTAAATGAACAATATTATCACCCATTACCTGGCTGGTTGAAGACATTTTCACTGCAAACCAATTATCACGTTGACTGAACCTCACCAGCTCTGCAGTATCTTTGTTGTAGTTTTGACAAAACTTTAATATTTATTTCTAATTTAACAAAAAAGTTTTTGTTATTTTGTGTCGTATACTGGATAGACGACAGCTTTTTCAGCTTCATGCATCTGTGTCCACCAGTTACAGCCACATCTACATCCATCAGGATATAGTGAGACATTTTTATTAAATGCACTTATCAAATGTCATGTTGCATATGGAATAATTAGAAAATACAGTCTCTGCAGATTACTTTGTTTTTTAATGTGCTGTTGCTATAACAAATAACAAATACACAACAATAACCTCTGAATTACTGTCTCATATTCCTCATCATAAGGTAGCTGAATAATATGATAATAATATTATAGACATATAGTGTACTTGTGTAATCATATTTCTTGTAAGAAATGTAAGAAACCTTTTATGTTGAAATACAAACACACACACTGACACACACACTGACACACACACACACATCATTTTCCCTCCCTGCTCTCTGGGTGGGCAGTGCTGGGTGTTCTTGGTAAGCGACGTCAGCCAGTTGGCTTAGTGCCCCTCTGCCAGGCTTAGCACCAAACACACACACACACACACACACACACTCACACACACACACACACACACACACACCCTCTCTCTCTCTCTCACACACACACACAGGCATGCACGCACATCCACCACATGCGCCTTGCAATCTGCTACACACACATACACACAACCCACGTGGACAAGAGATCTTACACAGAGGGCTGAATGAGAACGCGGTGACACAACAGAGGGATTATATAAAGCAGAACGGCGAGCATTGGTGGGGGGTGGGGGGTGTAATTGGAGGTTGGGGGGCAGGCAGTTAAGAGAGGATGAACCTATTAAAAAACTGACTACATCAGACAAAACACATACTGTACTTCTGCAATTTTGACTGCCCATACAGGGTGGTTATTACCATTCTGCCGTCTAGACCGCAGTCATCGTGCACCTGCTGCACTCAAGTCTGAATGACACACCGAAATATCACAGTGTAACTTATTACATTTTCATATTTAGCTCTATTGACTGTACTTGAACGTGCTTGGGAGGTCTTCAGTGTTAAACAGGAGTAATAGTCTTACCGTAAGCGACATGTACAGTACACTACACGAGACAACGTAATTTGTTGATGATGAGTAGCAACCGCGTGCATTGAACAGTACAGTAGCTGTTACCATACTACACTAACACATTCACAGACCACAAAGACCAGTTGTTACTACGCTACAGTCCAGACTAGACTCCAGTGGAGCGTTTTCACAAGGGCGCTGTGTTGAATGCACAAATAGTACAATAGTCATCTCACTGCTGTCTAGCCTACACCCACAGGACAACTGTTTCTACATTTCAGTCACTTAGTCTTCTCCTTTCTGCCTCTTCGAAGGAAACCCTGACAGGACTAGTTAATTGTGGAATTGAATTGGTTGTACTGTTAAAAGAACAAATTTCAACTTGTAGCAACTTTTCTAATACTGTAACGGAGGGATGTTGGAACTGGCCTGGCAGCTTGTGGCTCTCAGCCAGATTACCCGCTCAGCTCTTAACTTCTTGTCACCTGCTGGTGTTTAAAGCCCTTTGATTGTAATGCTGCTTTCTGCTGGAGAATCCCGGTTTGTCTGCTTTAGACTGTGTGAGTCAGGTTTAAGTCCCGGCAAATGAAGGGACTTGTTTTGAGCCGTGCTCAAGGTAATGCTGTTACCTTCTCTGACCTTACTGCAAGCGAGTGAGCAAAGAGGAAATGACCCCGCGTGAACCAATGAACTGTCACAGTTTAATATTGGTGGCAGTGATAGTGCTGCAGCTCTATAGTGGCGGTGCAATAAGAGGCAAAGGTGCATAACACAATGAATAACTTCACTTGGACTATCACTTGGCAAAGTTTTGCTTTCACTTGTATATTCACCAAAATGTTCAAAGGTAATTCATTCTTTGTTAATATCTTTTTTAATACAGGGCTGGGAGTAAAAAAGAAAATTGTACACATGATACTCAAAAGTAAAAGCAATTCTCATTCTCAATTCTCATTGCCATATTTTATAATCTCCTTGTATTTAAATCTGTAAAGTAAATGTGGCGGAGTAAAAGAAAACACTTTTGTGAAAGATATTACGTAATATGTCATTGATTGTCTTTGTCTTGTCTTGACTGTCTTTGTCTTTTTCCTGGGTTTTCATGAACCCAAGAGATGCATTGTTAAGGAAAAACATTTAATTAAACAGTCGGTGGGACATGACAGAAATGAACCGACTACCTTTCTGTCGGCTCTCAGAAACGCAGCATCAAGGCTCTGTAACTTTAACTGCTGCTTTAACTCAAACCCACTTGCCTTCACTCTTTCAGAGTGGCATTCCCATCATACCTTAGCATTCCTTTCTATAATGCTCTGCTGGTTACATACAGTCAGTCCACGGTAAGGAGCTCTTGTTGAAGTGAGCTATATTGTTACTTGCAAGGTTGTATTCAAATAATAGGGCCCTGGATGTTGCACTCAGCTGTTTGTGTAGTGTGTTAGAGAAAAAAAAAAGTGAGATGCTAAATGAAAAGAGGATGTTAGAGAGGAGCGAGTAAAAGAGGAGCAAGTGAAAAAGGGAAACGGAGAGTAATGACAGAGAGGTGGAGAGGCTGATGGGAGAGATGGAGGGAGAATTAATAAGGAGAGAAAGACAGGAATTAAGTTAAAAAGATGGGGAGGGCTGAGGTGAGGTGTAATGATGGAGAGGTGACGACAGAGGCTGATGAGAGATGGAGGGAGAGAAAGAGGGAGAACAAAGAGAGATGTCATATCTTTCATGTTGAGAGGGTTGGAGGAGAGGCAGACATGGAAACACAAAGAGCTAGCTGAAGTGTGTGTGTGTGTGTGTGTGTGTGTGTGTGTGTGAGCGCATTAAAGCATCTGTGTGTGTTTTCAGGTGTGTGTACTCGTGTGAAGTATGTGTGCATTTTTACATGTGAAAGAGATTCCAAGCAGCGATTGCGTATGTTTTTGTGTGTGTGTGTCACTGTGTCCATGGGAGAAATGGAGAGAGAGAGGTGAGCTCGACAAGGGGAGAGAAAGGAGAAAATATAGATATAGCACTCGACAAGGACGAGCGAGAGCAAATATACAAAGCGAGTGAGCCAAGCAAAAAAAAAAAAAAGGCAATAGAGAGAAAGAGAGAGCATGAAATAGAGGGAGGGCATTACAGAGAAAGATGATTGATAGAAATGACTAAAAGGAGAAAGAGTGAGAGTAGAAAAGAGACAGTATAAAGGACAGAGATGATACAGCAGAGAGATAGAAAAAAAGGGGGAGATAAAATAGAAAGGGAGAGAGAGTAATAGGGAGAGGAGAAAGAAGGTTAAAAAAGGAAAAAATGGGATAATTGGCAAGAAAGACAGCGAGGGTGTTGACAGGACAGCGAGAGAGAATGCACAGGAGGAAGAAGGTGACAAAGGAGAGGCAGGACAAGAGTGTGACAACTGAGGAACAGCACGAAGTAGAGCTTAGATGGATAGATGCATAGACAGATGGACAGATAGTTTCTCATGTGAGAGACAGAGCAACACCACGCTGCAAACAAGTCCTCCAAAATAAATCACAAAATGCACTGTCTGTTATTGTCTGCCATAATGACCAATATGAACATTTTCTTATCAAAAGTTGAGGTTAAGGAGCCATCGCAGTCTTGGTTTAAAAGACACTGACTTTAATTGAGTTGTGCTGTGTCAGTGACACACTTTAGAGATCAAACCATCCATCCCGGTCTCCTTTCTGAGATGTTTCGCTATAAAGATGTCACTCCACGTCTGCTGTTGCGCCTGACAAACAAGAAATAATTTGCACATTACCAATCTGGTACCAGCGCTTTCTTTTTTTTCTCCTCCAAATTAAAAATCTGCACACTTCACCGTGCGGATCTCGCTGGAGTCTTTTTTTTTATGCACGATCAGGTTCTTTACCAAAATAAAACTCAGATACTGAAATTCAACATACTCTCTCGGACCCAAATTGAATATATACTTGGGGGGGAAAAAAACAAAAAAAACACTGACATTGCCACTGAAGCGGCAAAATATGTCAGAGCATGTCACAGCCTTGGGGAGAACGAGTGGAAAAAAAACACATGAAACTGTACTGAACTCTCTCTGCCTCTACTTCTTGGATTTTCATTTGATCTTTTTTGCTTTCATAGTTCTCACGACTGTAGGTAGAATTTGTCAGCACCCATTTGTTAAACTTTCATCCAATGTAGTATAATGATGTTAGTGTTCATTGTATAGCTTAATGTCTTTTATAGTGTAATGCCGAAATAGTTTGTTTCTATTTTTATTCTGAATTATTACACTCGTAGTGTAAACCTTATACAATTAGATGTGGAAGTGCTGTATTTAATTATGTTCATGCCAATAAAACTAATTTGAATTTACATACATAGGTACATATGTGGGTAGAGACAGACAGACGAAGCTAGCGAGCCAGCAAAATGAGGCAGGAAATAGAGAGATAGACTGAAATGGTGAGCGAAAGAACAACTGACAGCTAGAAAAAGAAGGAGGGGAATAACTAGAGAGAGAAGGAGGGCTGATGGAAAAGACAGACTGACAGCCTCTGAAAGATAGAGATAGGAGTGAGAGGGAGGGACTGAATGAGGTGGGGAATAAATGGAGAGCGAGAAGAGAGCAATAGAGCGAAAATGAGCAAGAGAATACAGAGAGGACGAGAGAGAGAGAGAGAGAGTAGTGTCTCGCTCTCATCAGTCAGAGCGTTGCTCATCCGGCGGCAGAGGCTGCCTTTGTCACCATGACGGATCCTCGCTGTCTGTATGCCACTCGCCACCAACACCATTACAGCACATTACTGATGTACACACATGGAAACACACACAGCGGAGAGAGAACAGCACGTATAGCAAGCGCACACACATGCGGAGGTGGTAGCGGAAGGTATTTAGCAAACACACACACACATACACACAGGCATGGTTTATGTGCTGGTGTGAAATATAAGACACACAAAACATTCAAATAAGAGCGTGACACAGTGAGGGTAGGCTGTGCCCGATTTGCCTGTCCTCAGTACTGATTTTTCAATGCAACAAATTGCATGCGTATTATATAATT
>JBAJHX010000106.1:16527357-16547597 GCA_037176925.1 Amniataba percoides
GTGTGTGTGTGTGTGTGTGTGTGTGTGTGTGTGTGTGTGTGTGTGTGTGAGAGAGAGAGAGAGAGAGAGAGAGAGAGCGTGTGTGTCCCTCAGGCTCTGACAGGCTAATATGCACCACAGCCTCTGGAACAGGCTGTCCTTGTCGTGCAGTTCATGCCCCTTTTTTTTCCAGTCTTCTTCTGTTTTCCCCTCTCCCCTGACCTTACTCTCAATTTCCATTCCTCTGTTTATTTGTCTGTTTTGGAGAATAATTTAAGATTGTTTTTTCTCTCCTAAATGAAAAGTGGTTGTGTCCTTTCTCTCTCACCCACATTGCATCCCTGTTTCACTTAAAGCCTCCCTTTCTCTGTCTCTCTCTGTCTCCATGCCAGTTGGCAGCTTATCTGCCCTCAGGTGTTTATTGACCAGCCCCCTCTCTTCCTTTGTATCTACCCATCCATTCATCCCTCCATCCGTTCATCCCTCCATCCGGCCAGTTCTGCCAGTTCTCCCTGGTGGCTGTGCTTTGGCAGGGCTGTGGGACGAGACTGTGCCGTGTTGTTTCTGACACCTGGCCTAGCTCAGACTGCTTCAGCCTGGCTCACTGTCTCTCTATTGTTAACCCATTGGCTGATTGGCATCTCGCACTCATAACACCATCGGCTGCCTCTCAGCCAGAGCACGGAGTTGATGGTAAGCTGCTTACTGTAACCATATTTTTTTTTTATCTGATCCTGTATGTGGTTTAAATAGATCATCATTGGTCACTCTGAATTTATCACTTCAGAACTTGTTGGGCTAAAATTGTCCTACGACAACATTTCAGCTGTCAAGACATTGTATAATAGCTTTCTGTGATAATGTAACTTCTCCTTATGGAAAAGTCCACTCATAGCATTGTTTTTTTTATTTTGTTTTTGCTGTTCAAGTTTTTCTTTGTACTGTTTGTTCCATGTGTGTGTGTTTTTTTTCTTAAATCTATTCAGTTGAGTTTATTGGCTTTTCTGTGCAGTTGATCCGTGTTGATCCATTTCAAGTTCATGTACATCAAGTTAGCTGATCCTGAAAAACCCTATTCATATTTTTCTTCTTTTTAAAACAAACAAACTCACATCAAACGGCTAAACTTCACAGTACACAATGTCCGTGAAGTGGACCACTAATGAATTATTAACAGAGGAAATAGTCTTCACATTCAGTGTGAGCAAAGGAACAGGAACAGCCCCTCTCCTGCCGCCCCAGCCCTCAAACTGTGTTACCTCATGCTGCATGTAGTGAAGGTAAATACAGAGGATTGTAATTTCCTTTCATAAAAAGTCATTCTTTCTCTTATCTCTGTCTCTCTGTTTCTCTTGCTGTCACTTTCCTCACTGTGGTCAGCACACACACATATACTGTACACATCATTCCAAATAGACTGAGGAACAAACACCCTCCCACACACACTCTTTCTCTCTGTGACATACACACAGAGACACACACACTTGCACACACATACATACATTGACACATGTATGATGTGATAAGACCGTGTCTGTCCTTGGAACAGAGCTGTGTGTCTGGTGATAGCCAGTTTATGAAGTCATGATGAGACTGGCTATAAGTGACAAGCTGGCCGATGGTGTGTGTGTGTGTGTGTGTGTGTGTGTGTGTGTGTGTGTGTGTGTGTGTGTGTGTGTGTGTGTGTATGAGCCTTTGCATGATGGTCTGTACAAGCCCTGTCAGTCACTGCACTGCCCTCCATCACCCCTTTGCTGTCTTTCTCTCTTCTTCTCCAGTATCTTCAAGTGCCAGAAACATGTGTTAGTAGAAGAGAGAGGGATGTGGAGAGAGAGAAAGAACGAGAGAGAGAGAGAAAGCAAAATAGGTAGCGGGAGCAAAAAATGAAAAATGTATGCATGTCGTACGGCCGTGGTAATATGTGACAGCAAAGTCAGAAAAAAAAAACAGAGAGAGAGCGACTGATGTAAGAGGAAGAAAAAGGGCAGCCGAGAGAAAGGAGGGAGGATAAATTAAAATGGAAAGAATGGGAATAATATAGAAAAATAGAAAGACAGGAGAAAAAGAGACAAAGCAAGCAAGGGAGGGGAGAGAGATGAGAGAGGGGGAGAGGGGTGGGAGGAAGAGGATGAATAGGGTAATAATGGCTCAGTGTGAGAGCTGTTGTAGAAAAAGAGAGAACGGCTGAGTGAAGAAGAGAACAAAATGAGGCTGAGGGCACTCAGACAGATAGAATTAGACACACCGCAGAGGTTCAGTGTGTGTGTGTGTGTGCGCGACACAGAGGGAGTGTGTGCTTATGTTTTTATGTGTTTGTGTGTGCAGGCAGCTGTATTCTGCGGATGGTAACTAGGGTTGCCACGTGTGCATGTTTCTGTGTGTGTGTGTGTGTGTGTGTGGGCTGGAGGTAAGAAAGAGCATTTTTTTTAATGGTTTTTACGAGTTTTAGGAAATGGACAAATGTAATGGCACTGAATCGCCATCTGTGACAGGCGGAGGGCTTCAGAGAGAAATCCTTAAAGGTGTTCTGCTTTTTGTGAATGTGTGTTTGCTCGCTCATATGTTTGCGTGTGTGTGAGAGTAAGACGGGAAGAGGAAGACTGAAGTGGGCAAGAGTGTGTGAGGCTGAGCTAAATGAGAATGTGATGGTGCTAAAAGACCAGATGATGACTGGAGCTGTAGTGCAGCCTCCATCCTTCCACCTCTGCTGCTCACTCCCACATTCCCCCACATTTTTCTTCCTCCAGTCTCACACAGTCGTCGTTGACAGAACTCCTCGCCCTTCAGAAAGGTGTTTTAATGCGGCGAAGGCGTAATGTGCTGTAAAGCTGTATTGTATTCTCTGTTCATTGTGTACTTATTTTCCTACGGTATGCGACATGATCATATATCCCTCTCTCCCTCCTTCTGTCTCTCTCGTTTCTCCCTCTTCCCATCACAGGCGGAGATTGTCAAGCGTCTCAGTGCCATCTGCGCTCAGATCATCCCTTTCCTCTCTCAAGAGGTAAGTGTCACCCACCGCCAGACATGCTTCCACGTAAACGCGAAATATTCACACACGTTTTCATATTCAAGAGACAATTATTCACACCCCAGGACAATATCATATTTTCTATGCAGTCAGAATAATAAATAAACCAGGATGGATAAAACTGCAGGCTAAGCAAGTTAAATATAAATTCAAATGTTCAAGTTTTATTGACAAAAAAATTCATTGTATTATCATCAAGCTGAAAAAAAAGTGTACAAAACAAACATTTCAAATGTAATGCACTCATACTCAGACAAATATAGCTAGTCCCATTTAAAAGTTTATTTTTTTTAGACCTAATGTGTCAAACGTGTTAATTTACCTTTATGGTACATTTTTGAGGCTAGAGTTTGTGGTGTTGTAGTAGATTATATTACATTCTGTGGTGTAGCTAATATACATGCAGTACTTCAAATTTACTGTGTGGGAGTGTTAATCGACACCAACATTATGCATATTAATGATAACACAGCTCGTTAGCTTTCAACAGTTTCTTGTCAATTGCTTCTGTGGGCATTTCATCCCAATTATTGCAAGCATCCTCAATAAGTCTGCATCTTGCATTTGAAAAGTAAATCAATCAACAAATCTGTTGATATCTTATCAAGCCCTCACTTTACAAGATATATCTCCATTAAACATGACCTCTAGTTAATCATTAAAATAGAAAACATGCAGGTGTATGTTTGTATATATGTGTATATTTACAGATTAGTAACACATTATAGGAAAAACACAAAGTGTCTTAGTAAGGTGTTGGGTCATCACGTGCTGCCAGAACAGCTTCAGTGCTCCTTGGCATTGATTCTCCGAGTCTCTGAACTCTACTGGAGGGATGAACACCATTCTTCAAAAAGATATTCCCTTATTTTGATGATGGTGGTGGAGAGCGCTGTCTGACTGTTAAGGCCACAGCCACACTGTATTATGATCAAAGCAGCATGTTCCCATAGGGTATCAGTGTTACTGGAAATGATACAGAACTATTTATTATGACATTAGGAACAACTATATAGGATTTGATAATGAGGACTCTCTGACTTTAGGAGTGTTATTAAGTTATATTGTTTCCCAAACACTTAGATCTCATTATCTTTAAATGAAATACAGCCACTCCTTAACAAATTTGCTTTGGGCCCTCTTATCATTCAGCAACATCATCACCATTTCTATATGTCTGCCTGGCCCCAATTAATTGCTTCTTAAAGCTATATTTGTACCCATTTCTGCCAAATACACCCTAAATATGAAAGACTATATGTATTTATTATTCTACTGTGTATGTGTGAGCGTGTACTGTTGTCGGTTCTGGTTGTATGTGTGAGGGTGTAGATTGGTGTACAAACCAGACACATTTCTTTTCTTCTGTGAGTGTGAGTGCGCTCTCTGGAGACAGGATGGTCCCAGCTCTGTAAATTTGATTAATATTGACACTGTGTGTGTGAGTGTGTGTGTGTGTGTGTGTGTATGAACACTGTTGCACACGTGCATATTTGCCTATGCGTGGCTGATTACTTTGGGATTTTGTGTCAACAAAACTGAGATTTTAGTTAGTGTGGCTTAGACCGTGTGTGTGTGTGCGAAAGTGTTTAGCTGTATGTACAGTATGTGCGTTTCCATTTTTGTGACTTTTTTGCCAGTGTATGTGTTGTGTGAATGCATGATTACCATTTATATTTATGTATATACACCAGACATATATATTTATACACCCCGTACAAGCAGAGTTAAGTTGTTTTGCGATTACTGAGTGTGCGTTCAATATATGTATTATTTACTTGTAAACTGAAACAAAATACTTTTGCCCTTGCTTTGCTTTTGTTGTTTTAAATGCATATGTGTGTGTTTATATACTGTGTGTGTGTGTGTTTGTGTCTGTACAGCACCAGCAACAGGTGGTCCAAGCAGTGGAGAGGGCCAAGCAGGTCACCATGGCTGAACTCAACGCCATTATCGGGGTGAGTCACCTCCATTCATCACGACAACACAAACACACACAGACAGACATTAACGTGTGTGTGTGTGAGGATTTTCCCACCAAGCTGCCTGTCTCTGATGGGAGTCAGCCGATTAAATTCTTTCATCACTGGTCTATAAATGTGTACATCAGAAAATTGATCATCAAATTAGGTGAGGCATTAAAGTAAACATCACTCAAGGTGTTTACGTTTACCGTGTGTGCCCCAGATGGCGATGTTGATCGTGCTGAATCTAGATTCAGTCAGGCAGGTATTATTTTACTAACGAATGCATGGCATGATGTGAATTAACGCAGCTAATGGACAATTTCAAAGTTGTTGTTTTTTTCTAAATGAAATCGGTCTTTGAAGGATTAATTTTTTTATGTATCCACATTTTAAGTCTTCTGTACCTAGAGAGGGGAGCCGGCCTGTTAGAATCAGATGTTAATCATCTCATCTGAGCGTGGGGTGTGCTCTTGCTGTATGAAGCCTGATTAATAAGTTGTGCCAGTGGCACTTGTGGTGTTGCGTCCTTTCACAATTTTCCTGGACGCTGTTGCCAATTTTGCAGGATGCAGCTGAACATACCAAAATGTACTGAATCACCACTCTCTGTAAAACGCTTTAGCGCATTGACTTGTAAAGCCCCTTTCTGCAAGTTTGAATAAGTAACCATTAGCATTGAAAAATATTTTGGTGCAGCCTAATCTGCCAACCAGCACGGACAAACATGGCGGTCAGTCAGTCAGTCACCCTTGTCTCGACGCTGATTGCATTACTGTCGACTCACCGTGCAACAACGGTATGTGTACGCTGACTTAATTACAGCTCAGTTTCTGTATCAACACTTCTTCAATGTTCTCTAGACTATATCTCAATTAAATCGATGCCAAAATACAGACTGGCATATTGTACTAAACACATTCCTTAACGATAGACCTACACTGATACCTCTGTGCGGCTACACGTGCAGTAAAGCGCACCTGACCATGAGCGACGTCATGCACACATGCTTGTTTGCGCACATACGTCTTTACATGTACGTGCGCACAGAGACACAGTGATGCTCCTGAGTGCCCTTGCGGATGGGACTTTCCAGAGCTTGTCGGAGCGCTGATCACATTACTGTCTACTTAAAGCCCTTTGTTCCTCCCAGCACCGCAAACACGGCTGTCTCTAAGGTGTGTGCTTGCGAGAGTGTGTTGAACACACCAGCTTGACAAAACAACACACACACGCACACACACAAAAACACATCATAATGCTCCCTTCAGGATAATAGCCTTTCTTTATCTGTAGCTGCTCTCCACTCTCTCTATCCCCTATCATCCTTTTTTTGCCAGCTTTCTCTTTGTCTTTCTGTTCATTTTCCTCCTGGATTTTCTCATCTCTCCTTTTGTAATCTTTTATCATTTTCTTTCTCCTACTATGGCCCTGTCCTCATTTCTCCTCTCCCATTGTTTTTTCGCTATGTCTTATCTTTTGCTCCCTCCGCCGCACACTTTCCCTCCCTCTTCCTGTGCTAATTTACCCTCTCCCCCTATCTTCTCCCTCCTGTTCATCTAATTCTCCTTCACTTTTCACTGCTTCCACCGTAATTTCCCTCTGTTCCTCCCCATCATTTACTCTCTGACTCAAACATTTTCTTCCCTCTCTTCTACCCTCCCTGTGTTTTCCCTTGGCCGCTCTCTCCATCTTCCTCTCCCTGCCTTTCCTTCATCATAAATCCCATTCATCGTCTCTTGTCGCCGTCTCTCCTTTCTTTGGCTCCTCGGTTTTCATCCTCACTTACTTTACTTTCCCCGTGTATCCTGATCATTTAATTTCCTACCCCCCCTTCCCTTACTTTCTTTTTCCTCCCTCTCATCCTTTGTGTCCATCTTTCTCACCTCCTAATCCACTAATCTCTTTAACATACGATCTTCCTTCATCTTATTTTCTTTTCTCTCCACTGAGCTCTCCATGTGGATTTGATTTCATTTAACTTACCCCCTCTCTCCTGTCTCTCTCACCTCCCATTTCCAAGCAAAAGCGCCACTTCCTCCGACCTCTTTCTTCTCTTTCATTCTTTGTCACTTTCTCCTGCTTGTTTTCTACGTATTTCTTCTCTGCCTGGTTTCTTCTAACCAACCACCCCCTTGTCTGACACCATCCCTGCCCCGACCTCTCCCTCCCCGCTCCCTCCTTTCCATGTGGCCACAGCAGCAGCAGCTCCAGCACCTGTCTCACCACGCCCCTGGCATCCCCCTGACGCCGCACCCGTCAGGCCTGTCCCTGGGCGCGGGGGGCTCGGGGCTCCTAGCGCTGACCGGGGCCCTTGGGGTCTCGGCCCACCTCGCCTCCAAAGATGAGCGCAATCACCTCGACCCTGAACATCTCAGAGGTAAAGAGCGACTTTAAATGTTTTCATCATGTATTTACTAAAAATGTTCTGGCAAGATGGAATGATTTCTCTATAAAGACTCTAGTATATTCACACTTTAGCTTATTAATAAAATCAGGATTGTAACAATAAATAATTCATTACTAAAATTAGAAAACAGAGCGTACTGTGTGAAAAATAAGATAGATCTTTGTTCCTGATCTTGCTAAGTAAGGTCAATGACAGTCTGCTATTATTAACTAGAAGACCTTAAAGCCACGGTTCAAAGACCCAAAGTTCACACACAAAGATTACTCTGACTGACACTGGAGAAGAGCTATGGCATTTACAGCAGGGTCTGAACAGCAATATAAATTTAGTTGGTGAAAGTGGAAGTTTTTGCCCTTGTTGCCCTAAACTATAAAGCAGAGTAGTGAAATGCGGTGAAAATCTGTGTACTCGCTTTGTGTTTCAGGTCAGTGTACGCAAAATGTTTGATTACAAGAAATGTCTCACTGTTGAATATTTTGAGAAATATTTGAGACGTTTTTGCAAGTTCAATACAAGTGAGGTACTTTAGAGTAACAGACTGGGAAATGATCCAGGATAAAATCATCACATTTCATGCATGCAAGAATCATTGTTTTCTTCAAGAACTGTTTGCATATACATGACTGCATTTTTGTTTTACTTTAATTTAACTGACTTCCGCTTTCTTCCCATACATTCGAAAAAAAAACAGTTAGAGAAAGCCTGACATTAGCTTCAGAATAAGACATAGATCCTTTTAGACCAGATAAAATGCAAAGGAGTACTATACATCATTTGTAGCAGGCAGCTTTTGAATTATTTGTACAGCAAGTCACCCTTTTGGACTGAATTTGAACTTCCTTGTTTAGATTGCTGTCATAATATGGACAGACGTATTCATGGCGCTTGTGTAAATGCAGGAGAAACGCTTTCTCCCGACGAACTTTCATTCACCCCGATAGAATATCTTATCTTTGCGCTCTGTTTCAGGCACCGAGCCAGGAGAGACTTTCTCATGAATAAACCGAGCGCTAGAAAGAAAAGAAGAAAAAAAAAGAGGAAAAGAGTGAGAGAAGAAAAGGAGACCGATAGAGAGATCAGTGTGTTCATATTGGCGTGTTAAGCATCTGTGTGAGAGCTTATGCATGTCTGCAGCTGTGTGTGTGTCTGTCCTTACATACGAGAGGAAGAATGAGCGAAAAGATAGCGAGCGTTGAAAGAGGCAGCAGGGGAAGACAGCAAGCTTTGTCTGGTTGGAGAACAGAGAGGGAAAGATAGAGAGGAGACTGGAATCAGGCACAATAGCGGGTCTGTATCTTTATTAGAGAGGAGCAGCCGTAGTTCAGCCTAACCTTGGCTGACTGGGGGGACTGTTGTTATTATTATCAGGACTGACGTCAAACTTTCTCTCTTTTCCCCTTTACACCTCTCCCTCACTCACTCTTTTTTTCTCTACTCTGTACTTTTTCACTACCTTTCTTCGCCTCATCCCAGAGGGAGCACCCAGCAGGGTGAGTAGTTGTGTAGTGTGTTCAGTGCTTGTGTGTGTGTGTGTGTGCGTGTGTGTGCGTATGTGCGTGTGTGCATGTGACAGTGATAAACTGAGGGAAATGGAGACGCACTGTAAAGTGGCCTCTAAAAAAAGGCTGTGTACTGCTGGAGCTCAGCCAGGAGTAGCACAGCTCAACACCAGCACAAAAGCTGCTCGGCGATATCAACCTTGAGCTTCTCAAGGTTTTCTACATCACACTAACATCTGAGCTCATCGCATTTCGCTGTTATCTGGAAGAAAAGTACAAATTGGGCGAATGGCTGAACAAGCAACTGTTTGTTTATCAGCACCACAAATGTTCTGGTAATCTACAGGACTTACAGAACAAGTGAAAGGATTAAAACCCAAGCAAATGCTGCCCAAAACATGCCAGTTAGTGTCTGGAGAAACGAGAAACTCCTGTTTAAAATGTTGACTTTACTGTTCTGTGCATCCAAGCGCATAAAAAAGTCAACTACAGGAGGCCCCTTAATGTCCACCAGATATTTCTGAACAGATGACACCGCTGAGGTCCCTCTGAGAAGATGTTTCGGAAAAAAAACCCTGCTCTGTTGTATCGTTAGTGGATATTTAGTGCACTGTAGGAGAGCTGAGCAACACAATACTTTGATACATAAGCAGCTTTTAGTATCTCTCCAAAACGTTTTTCCAGTGAAACCTGATTGTGTGCTTTGGTGCAGGTACAGTAAATACCATTATTGTCTTCTAACATAAATACATGTTGCTTATACTAATGTATAGATTAATGTTAACATTTTAGAGGCAAAACACATTAGTGTTCTTTTTGTTAAAAATTTTTACTTACAGTCTTTGTTCAATCATCTTGTTGTTTAAAGTTCAATGGACCTTAAAATTAAGTGTGAAGGTGAGATGGGACAAGATGGTGACTCGGTTTGCCATAGCTGATGGTGAAAAGCAACAGAACACATCCTTAAAAAATGCAACATGCACACAAGTCGCCATCCTCGGCACATATTTTATGTCAATGCAGTTAAAAGTCCCTGCTAATCACTGAGAATAAATGCAGTGCAAACGGGCTGATTGAAATTCAGTGGACATCTATGGTTTGTCGTATCCTCTCTGGCTGCCTTATGGAAGCTGTGTGAACACTCCTTTACTGTGCTGGCTGCAATGGACAGCTGGCCTTCATCAGTGTAACTGTTGATAACGCAGAGAAAGAGAGGGAACAAGAGAGAGAGAGAGAGAGAGCGAGAGCGGGAATGGGGTTAGGGTGAGATGGAGAGTGAAATTGGAAAAGGAAAAAAAGAGAGAGACTAAAAAGGAAGGGGGAAAAAAACAAGAAAAATAGGGAGGGAAAGGTTGTTAAAAAAAATACCAGCAAGTCTTTGTTCTGGCTTTTATTGGGAAATGAAAATGATTTAAGAGCGCTACTGACTTAACTTTCCCTCCCTCTCTCCCTCTATCCGCAATGAAACCCTTAGCATAATTTAATTGCTAAACACAATGCTGATTGTTAAGCACCAGGAAAATATTTCTCTCATGAGTTGAGGTTCGTGTCGAACTTAGCCAAGCATTACGGCGTTTGGGAAGCGAGGGGAGGGGAGGGTGGGGAGCCAGGGGAGAGATGCATATCAATTGGCATTTGTCAGAGAGCCCCGCACCAGTAAAACATGTTGGAATTTTAAATGGGGAGGAAAAAAGGGACAGCGAGAGGAAGTCGAGAGATGAGAGAAGAAGGCGGAGGAGGAGGAGGAGGAGAAGAAGAAGAAAGAAGAGAGAGAAGTTTGTTGAGCCGCACTGAGGTCCATTGTGTGGTTTCTCCTCTCCTCTCCCCTGTCCAGCGCTCCTTCCTGTCGGCCCCGTGGGCTCCTTCCTGTGTGACTCACTGGTGTGTTAAACCCTCACTGTTCTTGTCCTCCCCACGGGGGGGGCAGAGAATGACAAGTGGCCCTCACCGAACCTCTGGCCCCTGCCATGACGCAAAAACAACACAATGCTTTGATCGGCTTTTCTGAGTGCTGAGCAGCAGGCCAGGCTGTATTGTAAATATGCCTGCACAGCTTTATTGCTCAATAATGAGAGTCATATTTTACATGAGGACTGGTGTGTCGAAGGGAGAGCACTAATTAGCTGTGGAGGCTGTCCTGTGTGCTTCTATGGCTCCGTTTTAACCTGTGCTGACGTCTGCTGTTCTAGCCGTGTGTGGTGTGTGTGTGTGTGTGTGTGTGTGTGTGTGTGTTTGTGTGTGTGTGTGTGTGTGTGTGTGTAATGTTATCATGTGTGTTTTTATGGGGCTTTTTCTTAATGTTTGCATTACTGCCCAGTGTACTTTTCTTGTCTTTATCTAAGCTTGTGTCTCCAGAGCATTTGTGTTTGCATGTTTCTCCACATCATTTACATTTTAGTGGGTGTGTTTTATGTGTTGTAGACTTCTACATTTGTAAAAAAACAAAAAACAAAAACATGCGTTTCATTGTTTCCATTTCTGCGTCAGATGTCTCTCTGGATGTCTTCACTCAAGCTTTTATCACTCGTCTATGCTGCGGCAGTATTAGCAAGCGTTTGTGTGTTCATCCTTTGTTTTGTCTCCCTGTCTCTTTCCAGAGTAAGTCAGTGTCATCAACAGACAGTCAGCCCGCGGAGGAGCGCCAGGGCCCATCAGGAGGCTACTCCTCCTCGCAGGGAGGAGCTGAGGCAAAGAGGAGGCGCTGTGATGACAAAGAGCCCCTTGCGCCGCACTCCTATGTACGTGTTTGTGTGTATCTTTGTCTTGATGAGATTAGATAAGTTCAGTTTTGATGCCTGGGAGGAAAATGAGTAGTTGCAGAAAAATAAACCCAAAAATGAACAATAAACATATAAAGATTCAAGCAAATACTTCAAATGAAATGGTATTAGCATGGTAATGCATAGCTACATCATTTTTAAAAAATAGTTTACAAATGGCCCACAGTGCGTGTGTGTCTTGTGTGTGTGTGTGTGACATCGTTCATGACATTTTAGGCCACAGAAGGGTCTGGGGCCCGTGGCCAATTAGAGTCGTGTTTGTTTTGGATGGATCCAGTAGGGAAGAGCTGGGAGCCATGGGCGATGTAATGCCAGAGGAGAGACGGCCAAGGCAGATAGCCGTAATGAATTAGATGGCTGTGTGTTTGCAGTCTGGAGGATTGATTGACACCGGGAGTCTGTCTGTGCAAGATGGCCTCCAGCTAAATCAGTTTGGCATCAACAACAATAGCCCAAACCTTCCCATTAGTTCAGAGCGAGAACAAGCACGGATACTTTCCACTTTCTGAATGTTTTTCCTCCCTTTCTGTCTGTCGAGCCACATTACAGCCCCCATTTCTCTCTGTTTGCCTTTTGCTCTCCTATATCTCTCTGTCTCCTTATCCCGCCTCTCACTTTCTCTACTTTTCCCTCTCACTCTCCGTGTGCCCTGTTTTCTTTTCATTTTTATTCCACCTCTTATTTCTCATTTCTAATTTTTTTCCCCCCTCATTCTCGTGTTACTTTTTTCTCTTCCCTCTTCCATTCGTTGTGTCTTTCTGCCTCTCTCACTTTCTGTTCCTGTATTTCTGCTCTTGGAATAGGCTGTAGACATAGCCCTGTTTTGGCTCTGTATAATTAGGTACTGATGTCACTCCACACTGATGTCAATAGGAATATCAGGCCATGATCACATCAAAGCGCTGTTGCCATGGTTACTAAGTGCCATCGCTCTCACCCCAGAAAAAACGAGAGAGAGAGAGAGAAAGAGAAAGGGAGAGATAGCAAGAGATGGCTAGACTGAGAGGGAAAATGTGCCATGGATGGAGAAAGAGCAACAGTGTGTGTGTGTGTGTGTGTGTGTGTGTGGGGGGACGTGTGGGGACGTGTGGATGAGAAAGAGATCGAAATAGCGTTTGTATGAGTGAGACGTTCGGTGAGAATATATGCTATATAGTATCTCTGTGTTAAATGTTGCATGGTGGACAGCCAGTGGAAGGAAGCAAAGAGCAGCCAGTGATATTGATGTATCGATCTGTGTGTGGACGTGTGTGTGTATGTGTGTGTTTCCATCTTTATTATTAAAGTAGTCTTTGTGCGTATGCAGTTTACTGTATCTATATCTGTACTGTATCTACTGCGTCTATATCTATCTATTTTGAAGAAATGTGGAAACTATTTTGACTTTCTTATGTCTTCTTTGCTCCTCAGGACAGTGATGGAGACAAAAGTGAAGACAATCTTGTAGTCGATGTCTCCAATGAAGTAAGTTGTGTATCTTGTTTTCTTTCTTTTCTTTCTTTCTTTTTTTCATTTTTGTACTTAAAGTAGCTGTAGTAAATATTTCTAGATCAACACAAAAATGAAAGGTGTCACCTTTAGTGATGAACAACCTGACATTTATCACTTGAATCTGCATTTGAGCCACTTTCAGTTCATTGTTTTCTTTTTACAGTCCACGACTTAAAAACATAAAACTTGTGCAGTTGTTTTTGGTGAAATGATTTTGATAATCTGATAACTGACACACATATGTTCTGCATCAACTTGACATTTGCTGGTGGAGCCCAACACAGAGCTAAAAGGAGAGGAGAGTTTCTTTTTAGTAACAGTCCAGTCTGATTTTGTGGTAATGCTGGTTGCCTGCAATCAGTCTGCAAAGTGGAGCAATAGAGAAAGTGACCCATGGGGGATAAATGGTTTACTTTCTGTCTAACCATTGCTTTATGGTAACGTTATTGATGAGCCAGTCTACCATAAACTTCATACACCGGTGACTCGTCACACATCTCACCTCATCACAAAATAGTTCCTCTCCAAATGAATATTCCACCTTTTCTACCAATGTTTGCTCACAAGTTTCCATCTCCACTGTGGAAAATATCAAACTCACTGACAGAGCTCATACTTCACTCTCTCTTCAGCTCACCTCCTCACAGCTATGTTCTTGTGCAAGAGCTGTACATCCCGCTTACGGAATATGTCTTTGATTTCCTCACAAAGCCACGAGCAGCCTTTATCCGAGGGAAGCTCTCTGACACGGTGTTGCAGCCCACATATGAATAACGCATGAATCTGACGTTACGAGGACCGGCGTTACTCACGGGAACAACTATAGATCTGTTCTTACCACAGCTGGGAACCGCCCCCTGTCCTCCACATAACCCTGTCGGTCTGGCTGTCGATTGTTCAATTTAACACACCGATCGGGTTATGTGAGGGTGTGTTTGTGTGTGTGTGTGTGTGTGTGTGTGTCTGTGTGAGGTCAGTTTTGAATGCATGTCATTTTGATTTTATCAGACAATTTCTTTGTTACATTTTAGCGTCCTTGATATTTTTAGAAGACATTTGCTCCTCTTTGTCTTATCTTTTTTTTGTTGTTGTTTTAGAGATTCTCAATTTTATTTTTGCCTCATTTAGTTTGAGGCTAAATTCAGTCTCGGATAAGAAAAATGTGTCCTGAGGCATTCAGGTGGCTGCGTTTTAGAGAGAGCCACGATTACACATAATTGGGCAACTGCCTGAAGAATAAGCATAGTCTGTACTAAGAGACTTAATAGACTTAATATCATATGTTGATGCTCGATTATTTATTTGTTATCTTTTAGTAGGCAACGGTTGTTAGTTAGTTTAGCTCAGCTCCAAATGTTACAGTCCCACAGGGCTTAAACTAACAATTATTTCCAGTATTTAGTATTTAACCAATTATTTTTCAGATTAATGGATTAATCCTTTGGACTGTAAAATGTCAGAACAAAGCCTTTGTGTCAGACAAAACATCCAGAACCCAGAGATATTCATTTTAATGTCACCAAAGACAAAGAAAAGCAGCTAATTTTTTCACATGTGAGAAGTGAGAGATGGCGATTTTGTATTTGGCATTTTGCTTAAAAAGATGACTCGAACAAATTGATTATCGAAATGCCTGCAGATTAGCTTCATTTCCTGATGAACAACAAGTGAAGTAATCGTTTCAGCTGCACACTCACTCACTCACACACACACACACAACAGACAACTGTACTTTAGTTTTGGGTGTGCTTGCTAGATTGCTTGTCTAAATGTCAATCATCTGTGGTAACCTTGGTTTGTGTTTGTACTGTGCGTAGATCTGCGAGACGAGTCAGCAAGTATGTAGTTCAGCTCTCCGCTGCAGTTTCCTTGTAAATAGGAAGAGCTCCTATGTAAGCTCATTATCAGACGCCGCTGTTTGTGTTCTCTACTTGTGAACTGTGTATGTCCACACACACACACACACACACACACACACACACACACACACACACACACACACACACACACACACACACACACACACATTGGTCTGCCTATCTCTTCTCATCTACCTCCTCTGTGTATATTTTTGTTCTCTTACCAGCTTCTCGTAGCCTCTGTTCTTCCACCTCTCCACTGCCTCTTTTCTTTTCACTCGCTTCTTCTTTCCCACTCATCTCACCCCACTCCCCACCTGCCCCCTTTTTTCTCTTCCCTTCTCTCATTAGATAACTGCAGTCTGGTTCGTTTAATATATGCAAAGCCGTTTATGCCCCTGGAATATTTTAGTTCTTTAAATACTTCACGCAGTGTACAAAAATATGTTTTATCTAAGCCCTCTGTATTTTGATATTGCACACAAAAGCGGAACCGGTCTCTTGTGTGATTTGGAAACTGGCACAAAAGCAGAAAGAAAAAAAAATGTGACAAATGTGGGTAATGGCAGAAAAAGGGAGGGAAATTCTCTGGTGAACGGTGTGTGTGTGTGTGTGTGTGTGTGTGTTTTTAGACAGAATGTGAGTGTACATGACTGCGTTTGAGCATACATGAAAACCTCACTATATTTTATATGTTTCATTTCTATTAACCAATGAGTGTGTACACGCAATGTAAATGTCTATGTGTGTGGTTGTTTGAGTAGATGATTTATGTGTGTGTGTGTGTGTGTGTGTGTGTGTAAGTAAGCAGTAAAATGTCTGTGCTGATCACTGTGACCCAGTGAGAAGTGCTTACTCCAGCGCTCTGCTCAGGGGGAGGCAGCGCTGGCTCAACAGTGGCTCCAGTGATGAAAGCAGCTGTAACAGCAACATTATCTCCAGCTCCACACACTACCGAACCAGCCACAGTGACAATCTCCACTGTTTCCTGTAATGTTCCCTGAACTATGAGCTCCTTTACAAATCACAATGCAGACTGTGACACCAGAGGTTATGTTGTACCCATTAAGAAAGGATGTGCAGCATTTTGCTTTAAGGAAGTGTATTTTGAAACTGTTACCAGATGCTGTAACATAACAAACTCTCCCTAATTCATGAAAGCTTTGTGCTCTGTGCACAGAGAACACAGAGAACCATGTGAAATTATGTCTGTTTTTTTTTTTTCTTAAATAGAGGATGTCAGATGTAGTAAAGAATGAAGCGGACAGTTCTGATGAACCCACTAAAAATGCAGCAAAAATATTCTAAAGAAAAGCACAATATGTGGGCGTTCAGACTGAAATAGGGGTTGCGTTTGTGGGGGCATGTTGTTTCCTTGAACGGGTTAGACACTGAAATGCAATCCAGGATTTCCAGCTGTGAATAATAGTGCAGTAACGTTGAAGGTTTATCAGTCATCAAGAACACTGCACTGTGGTTTGTAACATTACCAGAAAGGATTTTACAGCGGAAAGTTATCATGGGGACAATCATTTCATCTTTCGTTGCATTGATTGTGAGGCAGACGCAGTCATGAAAAAAAAAATCTACTAGAAATATGTGGTTGTATTTTCTATAGGAAGTGAAAAAGTAAAACAGCTCATCATCAGAATACCTCTGAAAAAGAGAGGACAAGGATCTCCTCTTTAAAGAGAAAATTTCATCCTGGTGAAATGCAGTAAAATGGACTCGAGGACAAGATTGCAAAGGAACAACAAAATACTTGAAAGCTAGACTGAAAATGTGGAAATAAGCTCCAGTGTACGCTCTGCACAGAACGTAAAATAAGTTTTCCGTCTCTCTTCGTCCTTCAGGAGCCCAACTCTCCCGCGGGCAGCCCTCCTCACTCCCCCCACGGGAATGGGTTAGACCGGGCTCCCACCCTAAGGAAAGAGCTCCCGGGCTCCTCAAGCACAGGAGAGGCCCCCTCCACCCCAAACCCCCGCAGCCCCACCCCAGGGAAGGCCAAGGACCCTGCACAGGTAAGATAGATAGATTCTCATTGAATTGCTGCTGTTTGGGAGGGTTCTGTATTATAATACATTTCTGGAATCTTTGGTTTGATTGTTCACTTCTGATAAATGATGTGTTGTCTTTTATGGTGTTTTGTTTGGGATAAAAACCCCTTAAAAGTCTGTGCAGTGAATAATTCATTTAGCGAGATGAGTATTTTAATGTCTTACATGTCTTGTTTGACTTCTCTTCAGATGGATAAGTCCCAGTCTCCGTTGTCAAAGTCCGGTACCCCGTCGCCATCGCACCGTGAGGCCCTTACCCCCGGAGCACCGGGAGCCCCAGGAGCCCCCGGTCCCAGCACCTCCTGCCTTCGTCTGGTCAGCAAAGCAGCATCCAGTGCAGACCCTCTTGGTGAGACTCTCCTGATTGTAACATAAACATTTAATAATTATTAGATTATCATATCATTGCTATTATATATTGTTACAGTGGATAAATAACCCTGTTAATAATTATAACAGGTGATCACGACATTAATCTAGTACACACATTAAACTAGTACACTAGTACAACACTGAATTAGGCTGTTATGACCTGAATGGGTATTGCACCCAGTCTACTTCTGCCCCTCATGCCATACATCCTCTTGCCCCCCCATTTTTCCACCTCTTCATTTGTCAAGCAGTGATAGTTAACTGTTTTGTGGATTTGATTAGAGAAAACAACACTGAACAAAAATATATGCCTATAGGACTTATATTTTGAATATTCAAAGCTCTAAGAAAGATTCCTCTGACTTCAACTATTATAACACTGCGCCCTTGAGCAAGAATCTTAAGCCCTTTCATCTCCTTTGTGGTCAGCATGACCACTATTGTTGTACTTGACAGAACCCTTGTATGAAACTTTGTTGAGGTATAAAGACAGTTGAAGGAAAAAAATATGTACATATATATATATATATATATATATATATATATTTCCATTCTTCTCAGCCCCTCTGTGATTGTGTTTGTGATTGTGTGCAATGTGTTGTTTCCCCTCTTTACTTCCATCCTTCAACCCCTCCTTCCTCTTTTCCCTCCCTCCCCAGCTCTCCGCAGTCCCATGTCTGTGCCCCCCGGTTCATACCCGGCTCATTTTGGCGTGGTGTCCCACGCAGGGCTGAATGGGGAGCTGGCCAGCCCAGGAGGTTTCGGCGGGGCTCTAACTCTCTCCCCACAAATCAGCGCGGCAGCCAACACCTACTCCCGAAGCCCCATGGTGAGTAAAGTTCAAATTATTCTTTTCTGTCAGGGTTTGATTTATAGTCCAGCGTCAGATCTAACCCTGTGACTGTCACAGCACTGTTAAAAAACAAATAGATGAATGTGTTCTGCGTTATCAGGTTGTGTTGCACATTCATTATGTACTCAAAGTTATCATGTTTACATTCTCTAATTCACTTTGATGGAGAGCAGCAGTCATAGAGAGAGAAGTTCTGTTTTTGAAATGCTCTGTCCAGATCACAAAATGCTAATCTTTGTAGCGCTGTTGAAAAAAGCTTTAGCCGTTCCTCGACACTTCATGTCGTCCTCAGTATCAGTGCACACGTCCAACATCAGAAACATGGATGTAAACACAGAGTAGATCAAGCAGTCCGATCATAGTTTTTACTGTCTCCTGCAGCTTGGACATGTAGTCATATTTTTGTATGTGCTTGTCAGCTGTGATGGAACGGTCCATGTAGTCATCTTAAGTACTAAAGTCTCTGCACGTAGCTCCCAAAGGACTTGAGTGTAACTCAGTCTTAAAGCAGGATGCTCACTGTCTTTCCTTTTCGCCACCCTGCCACCAGTCTGGGGAGCAGCAGTATGCTCATAACACCACATACACACACCCTTCAGAGCGCAGATTTGTTTTAATTCTGCTTTATTTAAGAAATATTTTGGCTTCTTTATTGATTTTTATAATCATTAAATTTGACCTTTTTTATACTTGCACTTGGTCTGAACTCACTACTCGTTTTAATCAACATTATCTATGATTATTATTGTTTTTTAAATTAGTCCGTGTCAAGCTGTTAATGGTTTGTCTGGTCTTTTGTCCCCACCAGGTGGCGTATGACTCTCGGTCTCACCTGAGGGCCCCCGGTCTGTCCTCGTCTCTGCCTGGTTCCTCTGGTGGAAAGCCGTGAGTTTGTGTTTCTGTAACACATGAACATACACACAGACAGAGTTCTACTCCAGCATGCGTACAATATCAAATAAAACACCAAAATATCCGATACACGGTCAGTTTGTCAAAGTCACACTGTCGATATTCAATTTCGGAATGAAAATTAGATGTAATCTTCATTTAGCAGGCGCATAATTAACGCCTTTTACTCACAGTTGTGTATATGCTTGCCATATACTCTCCAGGTACACAAGGCAGCCAAACAGTTTTCAATTTTCTTTTCTGTCAATAGTGATTTAAAAAAAGAAATATCTGAAAGCTGGAGAGGATGATCATGTCAGGTTAAGAAAATGGTTAGATTCAGATGATTGCACATATAGCGCTTAAACCAAAACCTGCTCAGTGATAATTCATAAGCATTTGGACCCTCTTAGCTTCTCGCTGTGGCTTTTTCTACATTTCTACAGTGCTGCACATTAACTCGTCTAACACCTGAAAGCACTGAATACTGTAGATACTGTGGAATTCCAACATACGTTGTCCTTTCAGCTTTGCTGACTGAGGAATTGTGTTGTTTTTGTCTTTTGTTACAGAGCAGCAGTTCATTCTTGCGGTGCTAATTTGAAATCATAAAACAGCCTTGGCCTCCAACTGCTACAGTATTGATCGGCCATTAGCAATGCCACACTGACTCTGCCCTGTAATCCAACCTACCATTATGCATTCCCGCCTACAGCTAAAGCGGGCCAAGTAATTGCTAGAATTTGGGCCAATATTACTGGAGTATTTCACACTAACTTGTGTGTGGTTGTTTGGGCATCATGTGTATTTACCTGTAGCTCCACTGCCTTCACTTTCCCATTGATTAATTGATTCTGTCTTGTCTGTCCTGTTTTGTCTTTGGCCTGTGTCTCCAATCCTTCAATTTCCGTTCTAGCACCTACCGGTTCAATCTGTTTGTTTAGCTATAGCTATTCCTCTGAAGATTGATTTATTTCTGTTCCCTCCTCTCCATCTTCTTCTGTCCAGAGCCTACTCGTTCCACGTGAGCGCCGACGGCCAGATGCAGCCGGTG
>JBAJHX010000106.1:16550270-16560495 GCA_037176925.1 Amniataba percoides
TGAACACACACGCACACAAATAGAGAAACACGCGTGATAACTTGGATTGGTTCCTAAATGTTTGTAGAGTCCTTGTAGCCACTGAAAAACACTTATCTCTACTTTCAATGCTACTAATATGCAGTTTATGCAGAGAATATTTAGCCTTAGTCACCCCTTTGCTTTTGTTTAACCTGTGTGTGTGTGTGTGTGTTTCTGATATTTCAGGCAAGTGGTTCGTGAGCACAGGAAAAGACAATCTGCTGAATGCATGGAGGACACCATATGGAGCTAGTATATTCCAGGTGAGAGGCGGGTGCATCGCTCCGAGGATGTTTACACTGTGTGTATGTGTGTGTATACATATACATTTATATATGTATATACGTATATGTCTGTATTTGGGGGTGCAGAGTCATCTGTTAGTCAGTGTGGATAGTGTTGTTGAAGCTATCTCTGCTTCCTGTCCCTGTACAGCATACAATCTCACACACACACACACACACACACACACACACACACACATACACATACTGAGCCCTAGAGGCAAAAGAGAGAAAAAAAGATGAGGGGGTTCAGAGGGAGGAAGCGAACGATAAACATTTTTTTTTTAAATTTCAGGTTTGTTGATCCATGGTGACTTGCGGAGGTTTATCAGACAGTGCAGGCTGCCAAACACACACACACACACACACACACACATGCACACGGGATAAATGTAATAATTCCATCATGTTCAATCGCCCTGTTTCAGGTTACGTTGAAACATGAATATGCAGGGATGCAATATTTTTAGCTGAGCCAGTTCATCTGGGTGTGAATGAAACTAGCAAGGGGAGATGAAGGTACATTTAAGATGAGCGTTTTGTGAGAGTGTGTATGTGTGTGGCTGTCATATTTCTGTAAGCTACAGTGGGCAGCAGGGTTGGCGGCTCCTGTCTCTCCCTGTGGACTGCGAGCCAGAATGCTGGCTATCTGCTTTGTTATCCAAATGCCAAACGTTTCTCCTGCCAAACAGCTCCCTCCTGTCACCGTGTTATACAGAGATGCTCTCTCTCTCTTGCTCTCTCTCCCCTCCTCTTCCTACTCCCTGGTTTATCACTGTCCTCTCCAGTTTCTGTCTCCTTGCTTCTCTTTAAACCCCACCCCCCACCCCCCACTCCTCTCTTGTTCTTGCTCATTTTTTCCTCTTTCTGTCTTTCCTTGCCGCTTTGTTTATTATTGTCCTTCCTCCCTTTGAGTTCTAACTCATTTTTATCTCTCTCTCCAAATCTGTCTGTACCTTTACCCTCATCCTTTTTTTTTTAATCTGTCCTTGTCTTTTGGTTTATCCGTGTCCTCTCTGTCTTCCCTTGCATATTTTGAATTCCTTTTTTCTTGCTCTGGCCCTTTGGCTGGTCCGTTGCATATCCCCCTCTTTTTCTTATTTCCATGTCAGTTTATGAAATAAGCTTTATTGGTATATTCATGTTACATTATTGCTAAAGTTTAAATTACACATAACTGAATACAGTACTCTTTGGCTGTGACATGCTGATATGTATTTTGCAGCCAAGAGCTTTTAGCTGATTTCCAAAATGTTTTCCAAATTTATTGAATTTCACCCTCATTTATGTGGTGCAGCTAAAACAATGTTTAAACAAGTGCCAAATCTTCTTTAGTTTCAGTTTCTGCCTTTTATGTTTGCTCTTGTGAGAGTAAACAACGAGTCTTTACATTTTGGAGTGTTTATTTTGACTATTATCTGATGTTTTATAGACCGAATGATTAATCAGTTCATCAGGAAGATAACGTGTAAGTAAACCGATAATGAGTATAAAAGGCTGTCCTCCTACTAAATACTAAAATCTTACATATATTACATATTGTATGTAGAGTGATAGAAAACAGCAGAAATAAATATAGTTCTCTTAAATCAGAAGATTTGGTGCTCTGTTACAGTGAGAACACGGCCCGTCTCTTCTTGGTATCCAGTTCTGTGTGCCCAGCCAGCCTACATTCATTAAATCTGTAAATCTTCTAGGTTTTTCTCTCTTTTTTGTCTTTGGCTTTTGTGGTCAGAGAGGGTTTTACTGTTTCGGTGTGTTCAAGGGCCACCTGATTCCTGCTCAGTTGTGTTTGGTTGTGTAAAGTTTGGTAAGGTGAGATTCGTTTGTATTAATTTGATACTTGGACTTTGGTTTTTGTCATTTGGTTTGGTTTGATTAAAAAATATATTTCCAAAAAAAAAAAATAATAATATCTTAGCTTTGTCAGGGAGAGAACAATGAACTAGACATCATCCGTGGTGTTTTCCCTGCATTCAGTGTCTGACATTAAAAAGAAATTACGTTTGAAATAATCATAGACGCAGAATAACATGATGAACACTGTAATGCAAGAGGATGTTGAGTCTCTGAGTCTCAGGACAAGTTTTTCTCTGTGTTCCTTTGTTTTTTTTCTCTCTCTCTCTCTCTTTCCGTTCCATCTCTGGCTCAAACCCTTTCCAAACTCATCTTTTGGCTTGTCATTGCATCCCTCCCTCCTGAACGCCACCTCCCAAACCCCCCACGCCTGCTATCTCTGTATAGTATGAGGGATCCTGTGCGAAATGGCCTCTCACCGGTGGCTTGATGATTGACAGCCCCGCTGTGCCTGTAGCCTGTAGTAGGGAGGGGGAGGAGAGGAGTTTAGAGAGCAGGAGGGAGGAGTCGACAGGAGAGCGAGGGGACAGAGCAAAGAGGAGCCTGCGAGGATGGAGGGGAGGAAAGAGGAGGAGAGTCTGGGAGGGAAGGAAGGAAGATAAATGATGATGGAGCAGTGGGGGGAGGAGTGAGAGGGGGGGGAGTGGAGGGCGCTTTAGATCATCTAAAGCCAGGTGCCCAGGTTTGGCTTTCAGACGTAGGAAAGAGCCAGGATCGTGTATTTTGCTGGTTCATGCAGACCATCACACTTGTGCTGCTGGTGATGCTTAAACCTGCAGTTAATGAGGCTGCATCTCTCTGGAGAAAGAGAGAGAGTTAAAAAAGAAAGAGAGAGAGAGAAAGAGATCAGCGCGTCTCACATTGAAGCAGATGAATGAGTCAGCATCCCGGAGCTGTGGAGTTGACTGTTTGGAAATAATTGCCGACTGTTTTGAAATGCAAATATGTCTTGTATGATTGAGTATTAAGTGATGACTCATATCTTTTCTAACATCTTTCTCTTTGTGTTTGTTTCTCTCCATCTGTCTCCGTCCATCTATCTTCGTCTCTCTCCCGCTCTCCCGGGCTTTGTGTCTGCGTCTCTCGCCCGCTCCCAGTCTAAGGAGTCCTCGTCTGTGCTGAGCTGTGACGTCTCCCCGGACGACAAGTACATAGTGACGGGCTCCGGGGACAAGAAGGCCACGGTGTACGAGGTGGTGTACTGAGGGCCGGGACGAGATGGGAAGAGACAGGACGGAGATTTTGGGGCGGTTTTTGTGGAGGATGGGGGAAGGGGGGGGAGGGCAACCAGTTGCCCTGCCAACAGCTTGTGATCCTCATTACATCAGCAACAGCAGCACCTCCGTCTCAGTCCTCCTGACCCTCACCCCTGTTACACCACCCCCCTTTCCCCCTTTTTTGCTGTGATATAAGCTACTGTGGAAGCTCCCAAATGCCCCCTCCCTCCTCCCCCCTTCCACTTTTAGCCCAAGGATGAGGCGTGATAGCAGAGAGAGAGGCAGAAAGGGAAGCAGCAAAGATAAGAAGGACAAAGGAAAAGGGTGGTGGAGCGTAAAGATAAAGTCGGGAAGCAAAGGAGGGAAAGACAAGAAGGAGGAGAGAAAGCGAGAAGGAAGAGAAATGAAAGGAAGGAAGAAGAAGAGGAGGAGGGAGGCAGGGTAATTAGGGCTGTTTCCTGATTAAGAGCTCAGTGGAAGGGAGGCCCCCAGAGGAGGCGCGGAGCGGCACTGTGGGAGCGCCAGCCAGGAGCACTGATACCACACAATCGATTCATTAGCCAGACAGTGGAAGCCTTAATGAGGCTGACGCCGCAGCTCGCTCTCCCCAGCGAGAGGTGTCAGGAGCTGGGGAACGATGACGCTCCGAGATGGAGGGGGGCCGCTTCAGATATCCACATAAACTGACATGAAACATAGACCTGCGCTCTCTCTCACACACACGCGCAGACACATATACACACACACACACACACAGACACAAGAAGCACGTCATCGGACAAGAATATACACACACACACACTCGGATACACCCCCTTGAGGTGATCGTAGGAAGACAGAAACACACACACACACAACACACAGAGCACCCAATTAAACATTCATCGCAGCGCTCCCCGTCTCACTGCTTAATATCTATTTTATTTTGGTCTGACAAAGGCAGCGTCTAATGAGCAGCGGAGTCAATGGGATTCTCCCAGGGCCCAGAGACACAAACAGAGAACATCAGCCGAGCTGTTCCCTCTAATTCCTTCGGATTGTTCTCCTGACACCGGGCGCTGCACTCACTCTCATTAAAGGCACTGTCAGCTAGATGAAGTAGCAGCACGCCAACTTCACTGTAAGGCAGACAAGAGGGCAAATTAACACCACCCGATTACGCCATCATCGGCAGCCAGCTAAGCAGCGACTAATCCGAGTCCCTTCGAATCGTATGCAACTAGTTGCTGTTTTCATTTGCAAACCAGATGAGATTACATGTTTATCAGAGCCATTATCTCCATCTCTGCCCGCCTGCTGATGTGCTAGTGTTTCAAAGTGCTCTGGCTAAATCTTGTTCGGTAAGCTATCGATCGCTGTTAATTGAGATGCTAAACACCTTTAAAGGAAACGTTTGAAATTTTGGGAAATTTGCTTATTCACTTTCTTGCCAAGATTTCGACAAGAGCACCGCCTTCCTGAGGTTTCCAGGTTGAACGACAGGTTTCCTCAAAACTTCGTAAAACAGCCTTTGTGGTACTCTCATTGGATGGGTGTGCCAGAGCAATGCAAAAGTAACGAAAAGAAGGTTCTGTGCTCTTTGGATGGCAAAGTTGCAAAACAACAGGATGTTTAACGCACCACCGTTTCCATTTGAAGGAACGTTTTTCTATATTTTGTTGGGGTTGAACATGGCCCTCGTAATTGGTTCCAGCCAAGAAACACCGTCACATTGTCTTGGCACAGTTTGAAGAAATCAGATAGAACATGTGAATTAGTGATCATAAGAGGCGCTGGTTGGTCAATTTAGTTACCTTTGAACAGATCCAGGCTATCTTGTTTCTAGTCTGCATGCTAAGCTGAGCTCACCAGTACCTCGCCATAGCCTCACATTTACTGTAGAGATTCAATCTTATCGTCTCTCTTTCTGCAAGAAAGTAAATAAGCGCGTTTCCCCTAAAAACATCAAACCATTTCTTTAAATAAGACTCCTTTCAGTCCTCCTTGTATCATATTCCAGACTGGCAGGCAAACTGTATATCAGAGCTCTCTGCTTCTATAGAACATGCGTCACCAACGTGTAGACTAAAAAGGCACATTTCAAGCTTTTCTTTTATTACTCATTTATTTCAGTATTTTTTATGACTAGTGATTGCTCGTCTTATGTAATGATATGTTTATGTATTGGGGTTGCCTATGACTGCGTTTCGGAGAGGGATGCACTCACACATGGGGACATACAAAATCAAGTGAAACACAGGCGGGAAAAATATTTTCGTTCTTTCCTTCTTTTTTTTTATAAGTATATTTCTGTCCTTGGTGATGGTGACAGGCTGAGGACATCAGCAGTCCCATGTAAAGAAAAAAGAAAAACAAAACAAGGCTCTCCACTTGGGAGAAAAGATCCTCTGTCTTCTGTTTGTTGTTTTTGTTTTATCCCCCCTCTCTTTTTTTTTTCAAAAGTGGTAGTAAATGTACTATAGTCTTGTTTTCGGTCCCTATTGTGCAACTAAACTATGTTCCTGTTGAGTCTTTGGTTAGTGTACAGCAGGCGACGGCTGCAATGTGACGATACAGATTTAGCCATCGAAGAGGTCCCACTTTTTGCCGCACGCTTGTTACACTAAAGCTCCGATAGGACGACACAAGTCGGATCTTACTCAGTGGGAACAAGCAAATGTTCACACAGCTCACGGTGTTACAGAGGAAGGAATTTCACTTTACAGTATGCAATTTAATTCAAACTTCCTGCAAGATTCGTCCGTGTGTGCTCGCTGCGGCGCTAGGATAGAAGACTTACGAGGGACTTCTACAATGGCTACTGTACCAGCGAGGAGTCAGAGATCACCTGTACAGTTTAATGCCTTTGCCTGCCTCTTTCCTCTTTCTGCCCGTCAGCCATAGGCAGACCTAAATGATATTCTCATGCACAAGCTTGTATACTACTCAGAATGATGCTGTATAATGGCTATGCATTTGGTGGTATAGCGTGAATATTTGGGACATTGTATTTGATACTCTTCTTTAACTGTCAGTAACGTCCCCCTCCCCCCTGCCTGTGCTTTCTCTGTTCTGACAATATAAAGATTTTTTTTTTTTCGTTTTTCAAGCCCATGTTTCTTTTCTCTTTTAAAAAGCCAAGGAACTTTTTTTTAATGCACCATGTCCTCTTTCCTCCTGCTGCGTTTCCCATGTGCTGTACAAGAAATACTATGTGTGAAAAATAAACCAAACTTGTGTTCATCCTTTCAGGTGTCTGATGTGTCCATCTTTTCCCTGAGATTTAAATGCAGAAGGAAAAAAAAAATCCAAATAGCCAAAGAGGAATATTTTATTCTCACCACATGGAGAACCAGTTTTGCCCAGTCGAAAATCACAGCCTTTGATCTATAATTCTTCCTTGACACCCCCCCATTCATTCCTGGTGAGGAAATTAACTTTCTGCACAGTCTGAAAAAAGGGAAACTTTTCAGCAACCTGCAAAAGCTTAATTTTACAGCTGTCAGCGGTTCGACTTTCACCAGCCATACACAATAATCTTGACACACAATGTCCATCCAATCACAGCAACCAAAAGACAGATTTGGTGATTCATAGATTCTTCCAGAACAGACAACGCACAGCAAAAAAAAAAAAAAAAAAAAAAAGAAAGAAAGAAAAATTAAACATCTGACCAACTGAATTTTCGATTCCCAGAGTGTGACCAGTGTTGGAGGTCTCTTTAGATAATTCTGCACACATCGTATAAAGCAGAGATACTGAAGCTCATTTACATAGATTTCCATATGTGTAGAATTTTAAAAAGATGCTGACATGTTGGTCTTAAATTTAAAATACAGAAAACAGGCATGCCAAATATCTTCAAAGGCTGTGGTGTTTAATTGGCGGTTGAGACTTTCCATTCACTGCATATTTTGAAACCTGTTGGACTATCCGATGTGATAAATAAGTCCCAATGAGACTATCCTGCAAGAGCAGCGGTAAGAAAAGATCGCTTTGCTTTAATCAGGGGCTAAAAATCACTTCATCCAGGCTTCATGACCAAAGCGCAGAGCAATGTGCTGTCTGTTGCTTTACTCCGTTTCAATCTTTAGTCCACTACTCACTAGTCAGAGACTAAAAGCAATAGCAGCTTTGAGGCAGTTTTACGTCAAGACACAAGACATGATCCCAATCTTACATGAAAATAAATTAAACTAAATGATTTATAGACCACCTGTATGCCGATCATTTCCTCTGTACAGGAGATAAATGCCTTGCTTTCATTCCCTCTCAAGTTTTATTCTCTCACAGTTAAAGCTTTTTTGTCTCGGCAGGACAGACGCCTCAACACACAATCACTGAAAAACTAGCTCTTGGGTGTTATTGCTGTAATGAGCCATTCCTCAGCGTTGCCTTGCTGCAGATCACCCTCGTCTCTCTACACGGCAAGCCAGCTCAGCACAAAAAGACGACTGTGCAGCTGCATTATTTACCTCCAGTGGCAGAGGAACTTGCTCGCACTGTGGGTTTGAATCCCAAGCCACCTTCTCGTACACGAAAAGGATGCAGACGCTTACCGGAGAAGCTTTATGCTTTTGTGTTCCCACAGTGAGAGAAACGCTTCCATCACAGCAGAAATGAGGCAGAGTGTGTACTCGCCATTCACAACCTTCATTTTTTTAAATCCAAATATTTCAAAGATGCTTTAAGCTTTTCTGGCACCTCGCTGTGAGCACACGCTTTTCTGGCTGTTACGGTTAAAGCAAATATTCAACAAATGCTTCTTTTGATATTTGTGGGTTTTTTTCAGTTTTAAACATCCAAGTCTAATCTGGCAAGACCCTGACTTGGATCTGTGGCTGAAAAACACCTTTTGACACAACACACACTCCAGATTTTCATCATTTCCAGCTCTTCACATCATCACACCTAAATCAGTCCTTACGGAGTCATTCCACTGTTTTCCTGTGAAAGAAGATGCTCATGACAGATGCAAATACACTGCATATCACAATAACAAAAAAGCTTGCCCAAGCTCCCATCGTGTGCTCCGGTTTCTTAACTTTCTAAGAGCAAGTCAAAGTCACAGATAACATCCTTGTTTGCCTTTAGAGAACTTTATTTACATGTCCATATATAGCAAGGTTCAAGGTTCATGATGCAGTTGTGAAAATACCTGTCTGCCTATATGTGCCCTAACAAATACAATAGAAAAAAAACATTTAAAAGGATGGCAATGATGTAGCAGAGGCCACGTCCCAAAAGTCAGGGCATACCTGTTGTGAGTCGCTTGAACTGACTTCAGTTTTCAGTCCTAATGGTCGTGGCTTTTCTGTTCCAGGTTGGTTTCTTCAAAAATGTCCCCATGATAAGTTCGGCTTTGTTCTTTCATAAAGGAAAAAAAATCAAATACCAACAAAGACAAACTGTCAGGAAAACAAAGCCCTGTTCTGTCATGTGTGTACTGGAGATGATACAATCATGTTGCTGCTGAAACTTAACCAGGAGAAAGAAAAATAGCTGGAACTTCACAGCACACCATCCTGCCATCTGCCACACATCTGCTGCCTGGAGGAGCAGCCACGTGCCCTGTGGGCTGAGCTGGACCAGACCAGGCCAGACCGGGCCAAGCTGACCCAGGCTGGGACTTTTTGCACAGCACAATATACGGAATACGCACCGTACTTTTCCAATGAGAGTTTCCAGCCCTACACCCGCCAAACCCCAAACCCTTCCCACTCTTCCTCAGTCCCACGTCTTTTACGGTCCACCTGTTCGCAAAAAATTCAAAAGGCTAAAAAAATATGTTGTTTTTTTTTTGCTAATTTCTTGTTCACTACAGAGGTTTTATTTTGTTAAAAAAGAAAGAAAAGGAACAAAAACAAAATTTCTTTGGAGGAATCCACAATTTCGCAGCTATAGACTAACCAGCGTTCTCAGAGCATTAAAAACAAAGTTCAAAGTTTGTTTTTTTTTTCCAGAGATGTGACTTTTGCCCCCTTGCTTCTCTCTATCTCTCTTTCTCTCTCTCTCTCATTTCTTTCACAAAAGTAAACAAAACAACAAAGTAGGACTTGAGTGTCTCTTGTTTTCGATGCCACCGACGCTCTGTACAGTCATTGGTGCAGGAGTGAGCCTTGGCCCCGCCCCCTGATTATTAGTTTTGTTTTGTATGTTTTTCTTCAGCTAATCACAGCTCAGTAGATGACTTCGTAGACTGTGGCCTTCTTGTCCCCGGAGCCGGTGACGATGAACTGGTCATCAGGGGAGATGTCACAGCTGAGAACTGACGAAGACTCCTTGGACTAAACAGATAGAGAGGAAGCCATATTAGCTACAAACAGTCAGTGAATCATCTTCTTGTACAAATAGTGATGAAGGAATTTAAATTTTGGCTGTTATTCGACTCAAAACGAATGCAGTTTTGTCCCAAAATAACCATCTAATATCTAAACAAGAAGATGAAAAAGCAGAAAATTTTTCACATTTGACAACTAAATTGTTTCCAGGCCAGAAATCACAATTTCTCATCTTGTCAGCACCGTTCATTGTTATTCTCCAAACAAAAACACTCAGTCGTGTTTGCAGGAAGATGTGCATAAAACTCATTGTTTTATGACCTACCTGGAATATGCTGGATCCATAAGGTGTCCGCCACGCATTCAGGAGGTTATCTTTGCCTGTGCTCACGAACCATTTACCTGCAGGACGAAACACACACAGCCATCAACAGATAAAGCCCCAAGGGAGGTGAGATATGGAGAAGCCTGAGAGGAGGTGCCGCTTTTATAAAGAAGAAAAAAAAAAAGAAAACGGTTTCTGAATAATGAGAGGCAGGAGATTTGTTCTGCTTCCCTAGTCAGTGTGTGTGTTCGTGCTTGTTCG
>JBAJHX010000106.1:16562712-16610551 GCA_037176925.1 Amniataba percoides
CACCGGCTGCATCTGGCCGTCGGCGCTCACGTGGAACGAGTAGGCTCTGGACAGAAGAAGATGGAGAGGAGGGAACAAAAGTGGGGGGTCATTTACCAAGGACAAGAATAATAACAGTGTGTAACTTTAGGAACATTTTTCCTAAACTAACCTCATCTACTTCTACTTGTGCTTCCTGCATTTACAAAAAATACAGAGTGACTTGAACCTGACAATTACAAATAATATCTGAATAACTGATAAATACTGTATTTAAAGAAGTCTATTGGAAGCTTGAAGTCTTATTGGCCATTCACCTGCAGAATGAGAGGAAGTCTCATTGCGAACAACAATTTCAGGACTTCTGAGGCTGAGGACTCAAAAATATCTTGGTGCATAACACAGGTTGCTGATTTCAACAGTGGAGTTGAATGGTGCTGTAAACTGACCTAATAAAGATCTGCACCCTTGGAACTTTTTTTCAATCATATTTTCTTTTCAAATCAATAACATTTTCTCATCAACATCTTTCATTGTTGATCTTTGCTTCTTTGTGCTGCAATTGAAATTTGAGGAGAACCTGAGGGCAGTGAACAGGTGAAGATTTGTGTGATAGCGGGAAAGAGAGAAGAAACTCACGGTTTTCCAGAGGCAGCTGACTGCAAGCTGGCAGGCAGCCCAACCCTCATATGTGGGTGTGGAGACTCATAGCCCACCTGGAAGAGAAGGAAGCGATAATGTAAGGAAAAGACACCCGTGTTCATGTGGAAGAGAAGAGGGTTCACTCATGAAAATAGGAAATAGAGAGACAGTATCAGATGAAAGATCTGAATAAAATGAGATCAAATAAAAGGAAAGACACTTTCAAGAACCAAGGTCAGATACTCAATGATTAATGAGAATGTGGTTGCTGTAACTCAGGAATGTTCCCTTCTTCTCAGTATGTGTGTGTGTGTTATTTTTTTATATATACATTTTTTTTTTTATTTACACACACACACACCTCGTTTTGCTCTGTCCGACAGGTTTATATGCTCAGGTATTACATATGACAGTGACACTGGAAAGACAAATTATCTGTCGAGCGTCTAGCTCACCACAGGGGACCGTCCATAGCCTGCGGCAGCAGCTGCCGCCGCTGCTGCTGCAGCTCCATTCATCTGGGGCGAGACCAAGTGGAGGCCGGCGCCGTAGCCCGCCGCCCCCGGCAGGTCCCCGTTAACCCCTGGTGGGGGCAGGCCAAAAGCCCCTGGAGGGTATGCTCCCTGCACTGCCAGGGGGTTTCTCAGACCAAGAGCTGGAGGAAGGAGGGAGAGAAGACATGAGAGAGTTCGTTTGTTGTGAATTATTTATGTGAACAAATTATTGATTGAGGCAGTATGTGTCCGTCATTCATTGAATTTTATCTTTCATTTTAGCACTGACCGCAATCAGCTCCACGTTTTATTAAGGTGACTCCCTCTGCTGAGCCCCTCAGTGTGTGAGACAGTTGTGACTGACGGGCTGTGAACAAGCCACCGCCTGACGTGCAGGACATCATGAACTGCAGCACTGGACCACTACTGACCCCTGCTGGCCACTAAGTCTCCCTGCAGTGAGACGGAGTGTGTGTGTGCGTGCGTGCATGTGCTCTCACATTAACAGCCTCTACAGCATCAGCCTATGCATGTACCTGCATTTACAAGCCTGTGTGTTTGCATGAATGCATAATGGTGTGTGCATGTGTGAAAACAGAGCGGGAGACACAGGTGATGTGAGAAAAAAAGAGATACAGTGGAATAGATGGAGGCTCATTATGAAGCAGCTCACAGTCACAGTCCATCACCTCTCCTAATCTTTCCATTTAAAAAGTGAGGGCCGCTGAATATTTTTGCCCACAGCTGCTTATTAAGTCCAGATGGTGGTGGGTGGTGGGGAGCTGGCTGACACCCATACCAACTACTGCGGCCCGATGTTGATAGAATCACTACACGTAACAAAGGTAGTATAGACTTCTCTGTAAACCTCTCAATTTTTAATTGATCCTGTGTGGGATAAAAGTTTGTGTCTCTGAGCAATGCAATGTAGGAAGGCTTTCCAGTTTCAATTCACACCAAGTTTTCTTATTTTTCCTTTTTTACAGTGATATACAGATTACATGGTCTTACCGAGGTCAACACCAGGCTTGCCAGGGACAGGTCTGAACTGCGGAGGGCCACTGGGTCCCGGCGTGTTGGACTCTTGAGACATGGGGGTCCCTGGCTTCATACCTGGGGTACTGGATTTCTCTCTCTGAGAATAATAATAGAAAAGTGTCAGAAAATAAAGAAGGAAAAGGAAATAAACTTGAAATGAAAAATGAATGTGGTCTTTAAAATTAGATATATGAAAGGGGAAAAAACAATTTAATAGTGAAAGGCAGAGCTAGCTGGGGAAGAAGATGAAGAAGAAGAAGAATGGCAAAGAAAAGCACACAAACAAAAAAAATGGCAGTAAGGATGACTGAGGGCAGATGGGACCTGAGGAGCACTGTGGGATGTCAGCAGTCCAGACTGAGTGTGTGGGATGCTGGATATACAGCATAATAACTCCAAAAAGAACTATTGACCTGAACCAAGCAGCAGAATACAGTGTGTGCTGACAGTATGGAAACACTGATGTCTTGTACTGAAATATACCATGTGTCTTCTGCATAGAGGTCTGCAAAAATGATTCAAATATTTGTCTTTTAATGTCCTCCTGTGGTCCACTTAACCTCATATGTACTTTTGTGTGTGTGTTCATACAGATGTTGCCGTCTACCTGTGGGGGGTCTTTGCCACGAGACGGGGAGGCGGCACTGCTGGAGGAGGCCAGGGAGGTGGGGCTGGCCTGCGGGGGGCCCTCCTTGCGGGACGGGGGCATCTTGTCTAGGCCGTTCTCCCTGGACGAGTAGGACTGCACACTGCGGGGGGACGATGGATCCTGAAATCCAAAACATAAAACTTTATTACTCAGTGCATACATGAGAGGTAATGACATGATTTGTTTTTTCCCCTGTGTTTTAGCGCTGAGGTCCACAGAGATCACCTGGAAATCAAATCAGTGCCCCCCCCACCATGTGGATGAACTCTTTCCTCTTCCTTAAAAACAGTCAATCAATCTTAAAACAATAGTCATATTAGACCATATGAAGACTGAAATGGGTTTTGCCTGCTGTAATCACTCCTGTTCACACTAACCAGTACTCTTCTTCATCTAGATTGATTCCAAACAAATTATAATAAACATAAAATAAATCACTTCCAGGAGAGTTTTTTCCAAACAAGACCACCCAACACTGCAAAGTAAAAGCCTTCAGGAACTTGGCATGGCATCAGTTACTATCATCTTGTGCACTTATTTGGATGCCAAATATAATAATTAAAAAGAAAGAAAATATAGATTGTGCAGATTTTTTTCCTAATGTACATTGGAAAGGAACTTCATTTCCCAGCATTTTCGCAGGCTTTTACAGGCTTGCTATACATTTTGTCTGCACTCATTCAGAAAACTAATAAGATGTCAACAGTCATACCTACACACTGGTACATTAAGATGGAGAGACCATGAACTGCAGTCAAGTGTGGACATATATGTGAACTTTATGGTTGTGTATGTTGTGAAATAAGGGCAGGCAGAGGTGGAGGAGGGGGGTTATTATTATTATTATTATTATCATTCAGATGGTCCTGCTGGGTGTGTTTACATGATATATGCAGATGAAAGCAGTGAAGTGAGGCCAACAGAGGCCGACAGCCGCCTACTAACCTCATCCACCACCAAATTATCATCACTCTTATCGGCATCGCTGCCCTGTGAGGGAAAAGAGAGAAGGTGAGATTAGCTATTTCTGCTCAGCTCGCTGATCTATGTAGATTACATCTAGAAATATACAATACACACACAGAGTTACACACAGAATGCTTTTGAGAAAGTTTCATAAAACGTAATCTGCACTTTCTCAAGAGCTTCAATTTGTTGCTCTGCAAACAGGGGAAAGTGAAATATCTTATCTTGACATTTTATTGCCTGTGATGAGATGGCTCAACACAGTACAAATGCAATTAATTTTAGATGTTTAACTTAGAGAGGTGAAATCCTCTAAGGCGCTGCTGTTTTTAATATTGCAGGTCTTCTCGAACAAAGCGATAATGTTGAACTACTAAGATTAGTTTATCTCAGACTAAAAATAATCCCTTACAGTGCTTAATATATCTGCTCTTCTACAATAACACCAATAATACAGTGACAACAGCAGGGAGTGTGAATATTTCAATTACTGTCTAAGAAAAAAAAAGATCAAGTCTCAAGTCCACTGTACAGACACTGCTGGTCTTATCTAGGGAGGACTGGCAGAGTTGGGTGAAACTTGCCTTCAGTTACTTAAACATTTAACAGTTTTATGAAAGAACCTCACATAGTCTGTCATGAACTCCTTCTCATCAGCTTTCCTCTTCTTGCCATTGCTGAGGTAGTCTGCTGGGCGACCCTTATCCCCATTGGACAGAGAGCTCTGCAGAGGAGAGAAAGGGACAATGGAGAGGTGAGGAGGGGAAAATTTAATTCAGAAAGGAGCAAAGTGGAGGTGTGCATGGTGGCACAAAGAGGAGGAGAAGGAAGGAAGGAAGGAAGGAAGGAAGGAAGGAAGGAAGGAAGGAAGGAAGGAAAGGGAGAGGAGTGAAGAAGAAGGAGTTAGGGCAGAGAGGAAGGAAGAGGGTGATAATGAGGTGAGAGGGACTGCATAAATCATGTCAGGCTCATAAGCTGCAAAGATGAATGTGGAGGAATATCAGCCCGCATCGATCGGCCAGCTCACTGTAGGAGTGAGAGGAAGAAAGAGAATGCTTCAAGTTTTCTTTTAAGCAGCAGAAAAGACTGTGGAGCTGCCTGAGCATATTTTGGCAATTCATGCACACGATTTCTTCAACCAGTACTGTCACAATTTTATAAAGGTAATGATAAAGTGTTGGGATCTAAAGTGTTATCATACATTGTCCACCATTAGTGACTGATCCTTGTGCAGCAAATCCAAAGAAAGAATTTAAGCCAAAAGAATTTTGTTTTATACTGTTTTATGCTAATTCAAAAAAGAAACAATAACGAAGAACACCAGAAATCTCTTTACTTGCATTTTTAAAAGTATAGATGGGCAGAGGGGGGACAAAATGTTGAATCTTTGTACTAAAAAGTACATGCAGTGGGTGGCAAAAGCATCTTTACTGATTTCTATGTCCAAGAAAGAACCATCTAAAGTGATATTAATTATAGTGCGCCTTCAGGAAGGTTTTCAGCATAATATATGGGCAATAATATTTCCAATAATAAACTAATAATAAATATCTACTTAAAATGCAACAATTCCTTTATGTAAATTAAGATCTTCCCTATAGTTTCCAGGAAAATATTTTTTCATACATTTTGCATGTAAAATGTGCCATCAATGATTCAAGCTGTCTACTATTAATGATTGAAGCATCACCAAAATTATTACCAAAAATAAATGTATTTTTCTTACTGAAAATGTATTATTTGGACTTTTCTATAGCTTTTAAATCCTTACAAAATAAAAAAAATATCTTTTTACTCAAAGCTTTTGCAGAGTGCATACCCATGTAGAACACCATTTGCGTACAGCATCAAAGACTGCTGAACAAGCGAGTGGACAAGTGCGAGTGTACTTGATATAAGTGCAGTAATTTGTACTCACGGGTCCTGCTTCACGGTCTGTTCATTCCAGGCAGAAGCACCCAACACATCAAGGTAACAGGCCACGGGACAGCAAATGGAGATAAGGACACACACACAGACACACACAAATGCAAGATTATCTGCCATCACTTTACATCACTCTTCAGCTGATGACTCAGTAGAAAAATTTCCCTGAGGAGTGTTATTATCAGCAACACTTCTGTGCCCTGCCAAAAATCCAAAGCAAAGCCAATCATCAGAATCCATTGAGTCAAGCTCCGATGTGTTTGCTTTACTCCCACCTCAGTGAGATGCTTTCTCCTCCTAGCCCTAAACTCATCTGGAGTTTTACAGTTTTCACATTAAGAAACACAAACTAAAAGAAAATTAAATAAAACATGCATCATTTAAAGTGTTCCTGTACCTCTGTGGTGCTCTGCAGCAGCGGCGGCCGCGACTGCTGCCTCTAGGTGTGCTCTCTCATCCTTTGCAGCCAGCTGGGCCCCGAGTGCCCCAGATAGGGCCAGCAGGCCAGACCCTCCGCCGAGCGCCAGACCTGGGTGCGGCAGTCCTGATGGGTGTGGGCCCACTGGCAAACCCTGGGCATGCTGGGAGAGGTGCTGGGCCTGAAGCTGCTGCTGCAGAGAGGGAGAACAGTAGGGGAGACAGAAAGAGAGCGGAGACAAAAGGAGGAGAAATTCGGGTGACTTACAAGCACTGGAAGAAATGGCTTACCAGGAAGTGATCAAGAGGAGAAAAGGAGGAAGGGAACTAAGTGCTGCGATGTGGACGAGAGGGGAAATGCTGAGAGCAAGGCAGTGGCTCATTAGGGGGGGAAGCTCTGCAGCCCAGTCAGCGTGATAGAGGAGATAAAGTGGAAAAAAAAAATCTTACAGGTCATTTGATTGGGCCTTCATTTCATTGTCACACCTGTTCAGTTACAAAGTACGGGCAATTTTTAAAAAAAGATGGATTGAGATAACTATTTTAAAATAAAAATTGGTTTATGAAATAATAGCCAATGAATATGAATATTTTAGAGTGGGCCTATGGGTGCCTCAGTAAAAGAAAAGGAAAAGGAGGGAATATAAATAAATGGGAGGATAAGGTACACACGCTATGAGGCAGAGGGGGGAGCCCACGTACCCCTATCGAAGCATTTAGCTCCCCCATGGTCACCTGTTTGGCGCGCTCCATGGCCTGGACCACCTGTTGTTGGTGCTGTGGAACAAACCAAGAAGTCAGTGAGGCCAGGTGGATTCAGAATGAAATACTTGAATTTCAAGTGTTTTTTTCCTTGTAAACTGAATTAATATTAATGAAGTGTAACTTTTCTTAATTAGTGTGAAAAAGTATTCGTACTCTCAAACAGCATATTTGAAACACAGATTCTTTTCGCTCTGGGAATCATGTGAGCGTGTACAAACATTTGGCGATCATGAAATGTGCTTTGAAGTTCTGTCCATCTGCAGCTCTGTGTGTGTGTGTGTGTGTGTGCTATTGCTTATTGTGCATTTGCATGTGCAGGCCCTTCTGTGTGGGTTGCCGTCAGACAGAGAGAGGGCTGGATGCAGTGCAGTGCAGTAGTGTGTGTATGTGTGTGTGTGTCACCTCCTGTGACAGGAATGGGATGAGCTGTGCACAGATCACGTTCAACCGCTTGGCAATCTCCGTCTGAAAAGGAAAAAAAAAATACTGTTGCTCTGCTGAATAAACACATGCATGTGTGTAGGCGCGCACACACACAAACACTCAAATGGCCAAGACTGAGCTTGAACAAAAAGAAAACACACACCCATAAAGGTTACACACACACACACACACACCGCGGCTGTGGCCTGCTTCTCCCAGGGCCAGTGTGGTAAATATTTCAGCTGCTTACATTTGGTCCATGCAAATGGAAACTCTGCCAGGGAGTTTGGCTAAAATATTCATGGACAGCATCTGCTGTGGCCTCAGCCAGCCCACACAGAGTGCGTGTGTGTGTGTGAGCGTGAGCGCGTGAAAGAGAGAGAGAGAGAGAGAGAGAGAGAGAGAGAAGACCTACAGTCTTTTCTCACTCTATGTAACTATGTATCCTGTGTGTCTATGTGTGCACGTGTTTCTGATGTGTCCTTACATGTCCGTTTGTTTGTGTGTGTGTTTGCATTTTGCATGCTTGAGTGTGTGTGTTTCCTGCTGGGGGTCAGTGATTCTTGCTGTGGGTGTGTGTCTGTCTCGATCTGCTCTACTACACGGCCAACAGCAAACTCTCCCTCCCTCCCTGTCATCACCATCTTTCTTTCCATCTCACTCCATTGATCGCTCTCTCTCCATTCCTCGTTCTATTTCTCCCTTCCCAGTATTAGGCCAGTAATCAGTGTTAGAAGCACTGTCATGTGATGTCTAACACACACACACACACACACACACACACACACACACACGTTTAGTGGCGGGCCCAACAAGGCCGTTAGGGCCAGTAATGATATGCATGCAGAGATCATGACAACATCATTATGGCCGCAGGCTGTTTGTCTTGTTGACAGCTAGACTCTGCTGTGTGTGTGTGTCTGTGTGTGTGTGTGTGTGTGCATGTGATGTGTCAGAATGTGTGTGCATGTGTGTACACACACATGCACACACACACACACACACTCTCCCCACCCCATTCTCTCTTAAGTGATTTATTGATGCCGGACTGAACTTCTACCCCTCCTTTTTCTCGCTCTTCCTCTCTCCTGCTCTCTCTCTCATTCCTCTCGCTTACCCACATCCCTCCCTCCCTCCACTCTTCATTTTTCAGCCAGGCAGTGGGCTCCCCCTCCCTCCATCCTCTGAATCCATCACCCCCCACCCCAAGGGAGACACAATGATTTCTTGTTAGAGAACTCCAACTACTAAATGACATCTTCAGGAGAGAGAGAAAAGGATAGAGTGGGAGAGACAGGCAGAGAGGGAGAGAGAGAGAGAGAGCATGAGCAATCGAGAGAAAGGATAAAGAGGGGAGGACGAAATGGGAGAGGGGAAATGAAAAGAGGAGGCGGAGGAAGGAGAGGATATAGAGGAGGAGGAAAAGGGCAGATTGGGTTGAGGGAATGACAGCCAATGAACGAAGGATGTGGGAGGGAGAGAAGAAATAGATAGAGAAAGAAGAAACAGAAGGAAGGCGGGGGAGGAAAATCGAGATTGGGGGTGGGGCGGTGGTGGGGTGGGTACAGTGGCGGCAGAGGCACGACAAAAGCGAAGCGATTGAGATGGTGAAATGAACGGGGAGAGAGAGGGGGGAAAGAAAGGGAGAGTAGACGGCAGGAAGGCAGTGACCTGATTTAAAGTGAAATTCAGCATGGACTGTAAGTCTGCAAGGAGACAGGGGTGGAGGGAGGGTGTGCAAAGATGAAAAAAAAAAGATAAAGAGGGAGAAAGAGAAATCAATGGAAAGGAAGGGAGACAGAGACAGGGGTGGTGAAGAAATGGAGATTAAGAGAGAGGGGCATTAAAAAAGACAAAGTAAGACAGCAATTGAAGGGAAAGGAGAAAAGAGGGATAGGGGACAGAGAAGAGGGGCATGAGCGGGGAGGAGGGAGGAAGGGATGGAGGGGGCACAGACAGGGGCAGTAACAGACAGGGATTTATGACGGGTGAGGGGAAGGCTGTTCTGGAGGATTGAGGAAGGGCAGAGTATTCTCATCTGTCTGTCTGCGGTGGAGAAATGAATTCTGTTTGTGGATCCCATTAACGCCTCCACAGCATAACGGCGCTATATGGGTCCATCAGAGAAAGGATTGACGTTACAATGGCAGAGAGAGAGAGAGAGAGATGGACACACACTTTTCTGAAAAATATTAGTCACAGAGCAGAGACAATTTGGAGCTGTATAAAAAAGGCAGTGGTAAGTAATCAAAGCTTTGGGAAGGATGAGGGAAGGAATGAGAGACATAAAGAGGCATAAAGAGGGAGACAGAGAGAGATCTGAAGCTAACTCACCTGTTTGTGCATTTCAATGTTAAGGCCGTAGGACATCTCATAATACTGAAACACAGAGAATATAAGTTAATATAAATGATTGACTGATGTGCACAAACTATTTCCCATTTTCCCATGTGGATATAGCAATATGGATATCATTTGAAAGAGTGAATGAGGAATGCAGACTTCTGTGGAATAATAGCAAAGCATGCATTATTAAATCATAAAACATAAATTATGACAACATCTGCAAATACTATCTTCTGAATAAATCTGATGTTTTTAAGTTAAACCACCACACCACCTGATATGTTAAATTCTACTATGTTGGTAATTTTTTGTGACCCACTGGCTAACATTTAGCTAAAACTAGCCAGATTATGTAGCTATTTTTTAAAATGCAGAAGTGATATATGACAGCAATGTAAAAATACATTCTTGTGATATTCTACAAATTTCTTATTGGCAACAAATCTTGCAACAAAAACCCAACAATAAAGTCATCCAGCAGTCAATCCTTCAGACATGTTGCCAAAAAAGCTCACTGGCAGACGATGGATATATTAATCTACAGCTAAAAATAGTCCCCAGCAAATACACTATTTACTTCTAGAGACTCCTAAAAACTGCAGTGACCACCTGTTTTAAGAAATGACTGTGTCTTTTTAGTGTGCTTCGGCTGGCTGGGAGCCACAAATGGGAAAGGGAAGTCTTAAAAGATAGACCAACATATTGTTGATTTTAATCTTTTCAGGGATTTTGTTGAAAATAACCAAGAAAATGGATTAATGCTAGCCTTTTCCTTTAAGGCATGAAAAGAAAATAAAAAACATGAAAATTCTTCCTGCGAGACAAAAACTGTGGACAGATGACTGACTCAAAACATCTTGTTTCTGCCATTAATTGTGTGATTTTACATTTAAAAAACAGGGAATTCATTTATTGTTTTTACACAAATAAATTCACAGTGTGAGCCCCGAACCACACCTGAAGTCTGTTCCTTTGCTTCCAGCGTCAGACAATGTCCGCCCTCACATGTGCACTCTGAAGAGGCCATGTATCCCTAAAAGCACATTGCCACCAATTTCACCTTGACTCTGCTGAAAGTCAGTGGCACTAAAATGACCCTGGAGCGCGTTTGGGAAGCCAAAAAGCAGAGGCGACAGAGGGAAATTGTCACGAGGCAGAAGAAGGTGACAGACTATTGCAATAATCATGTCTAATGTGAGCTATCTGACCTGGCTTTTACCTGAAAGTACAAGGAACTGTGAGGAACGCAGGAAGACATGAATGCCACAGAGAGAGAGAGAGAGAGAGGTGAGCGTCTCTCTCTCTCTCTCTCTCTCTCTCTCTCTCTCTCTCTCTACCTACCTTCAGAGATGGGCGAAAAAGGAGAGTATTTTAAAGTCAGATGCCTCAAAAAGTGACAGGCTGACATTTGCTTTTCAGCGTGAATGGTTGTGGAGAGAAGAGATTGGCAGTTAGGCAGCCAGAGCCGGCTGGCAGGATGGGAGAGGAGATGGCAGGGGTCCTCTCTCTCCAGACATCTTTCCTGGCAGTTAGCATGCGTGTGTGTGTGTGTATGTGTGCAAGCAGGTGTGTGTGTGTAGCACAAGCCTGAAAACGTGTAGGCGTGTGTATCTATGTGCTTTGTGTGCTTGTTTCCCTGCAAGGCTGTGTGTTTTGTGTGCGTGTCTGTGTGCGTGTGTGTGCGCATGCTCTCCTCTGTGTGTGTCTGTGTGTGTGTGTGCCACCATAAAAGACGCCTTTCCTGGCAGCTGGCAGCTCTGCTTGGCAGTTGGTGTGCCAAGTTGCGCCTGTTGCTTAGCAACATCCAAGCTCATCCAAACCCATCCAAACCCAAATCATCAGCCAGGAAAGGAGACCTGGCCTATGCTTGATGCCAGCTAACCCCCCCATTCCCCTCTGCATCACTAAAACTTCAACACCCCCCACAAGTCCCCACTCTGTGCCAAGATTGCCACATAGCTCTTTTTTGGCACAGCAGGTTCTGGTCAGCCTACACTCAGTCAGCTGTGGTTGTGTGTGCCTCTGATCACAGGTGAATCAAGGCTGGAGGTTTGCAGACTTAAAAAAAAAGTAAAACATTTTTAGCCTTTACTTTATGAAAAAAAAACAATCTGCTGATCTTGTATCCTTTATGATCATACAGCCACACATTCACACAGATGACTGCCTCTAAATGGGGTACAACTCATGCTTTCGTGTGATCTGCTGAGACAAGGAAGCACCTATTCTTCATTTTGAGATTCTGAGATTGAAACCATGGTCATTTGCTAACCTTTACAACTTACTCTGCCATCTGTGACAAGATACAAAACACTGAGGAGAATCTACAGTGTGTGAGTAAATTAAGCTCCAGTGTCAGATAACATACCATGTGATCACACTAACCTCTAACTGAGCATCGTGTGAGGCTGTGACTGACAACCAGTGACAAAGCAGTCACATACAGTACAGAGTATAGAGCTTCACTGACAATTCTCACCATTAATTTCTCAATTACTGTCTTCATTCTCCATATTTATACTTTTCTGGTACCTTGCCTTGAGAACTATAAATAGATTTTTCAATATTTATTCAATAAAAGAATCCAAAGATCTAAAATATTAACTGTTTCCAGAACACAATCTGCAGCACAAGAAATGTGCCATAATTAACAAGTACAGTTTTGATTTAAATCTAGAACAATAGGATCAACGAAACAAAGAGTATGAATCAGATCAGATATGGCATGCCAGCTTTCAGGATTTAGTAGTTATAGCTGGGGGCTATAAATTTAAGGGATGGGTTTTTGCCATAGACTATATAAAGATGGTTGGTAACAAAAGCGTGAGGTTACGCTATACGCTGCCCCAGACAGATGTGGACACACATCAGCAGTATAGCTCAAGGGTACATAACTCAGACACGGAAAAGAAACACTCCCAAACACGAGCACAAGACTGCACGCCCATGTAAGTGCTGTTTATTCTGCAGGCCTATAATATATGTGTGTGTGTGTGGTCTTGCGTGTGGTTTTTGGTGGGTGTTTGGCAGCTGTTAGCAGATGAAAGGGATTCAGCGGACTTGGCACCGCACTTGTTGTGAGTGAATGTGGAGAGACATAGCCTCTGTGTGGGTGTGTGTGTGCACTTTTGTGTGTGTGTGTGTGTGTGTGTGTGTGTGTGTGTGTCTCTCTCTCTCTCTCTCACCATAACGTAGTGTCTCTGGATCTCCGTCTTCTCCGTAGCCAGTTTCTCACATTCCATTTTCAAACTGAGAGAAAAAAAAATCATAAAACAGTGAGTTTTTGATGTGCATCATATCCCAAATAAAACACACAATACAATTAGCAACATGACAACAAATTACTCTCTCTCCCCTCCCTCCCCTCTCTCTTTTCCTTTCCCCTCTCACACTCAGTGGGGGAGGAGGGAGTAGGGTGACTGGGGTGCTGACAGCCCATTATCACCTCAGAGCAGAGCAGAAATAGACGAAGTCACGCTTGGAGCTTGAAACCCAGCCAAGACTGCAGGCGGGCTCATCCAAGGTGTCTCTCTCTTTTTCTCTCTGGACAATTTTCAATATATCAATGTGCCCTCCACTCCTCCTCGTTTTGTGGCTTCCCCAATTACCAGCAAGCCCATCTCTCTCTCGGTCTCTCTGTCTGTCTGACTGTTACATCTTTCCGTCACCTTCGACAGCACACTTTGTCAAGTTTTACTGAAGTTGAAGCTTCTGCTGGAAGTGGGTCAAAAAGAGACTATTCTGTCCAGATGTGTAATAAATCTCCCTTTTTTATTGTTTTAACATTCACTAATCTTTGCTTGTTTTCAGGACGTGACCTGTGTCTGTTGCTCAGTCTGTGAGCATGTCAGGCTACGGCAGCTCCAGTGAGGTCTGGCGTGGAACTGTCTCGCACACCAACGCACACACACACACACTCTCCGAAGTGACGGCAGCCAAATACCTCTCCCATGTGTCCTATATTTCTGTCTCTCCTTGCACCCAAACTAGTCCCCGGTGCCCTCTAAAACTGGATAATGCCAGTGGCTGGATTTACAAACACGTACACACACTTCCATTTCTAAACATGTTTGTATATCAGGACCAAACACACAAACACCTCCCTTGTTACCTCTGCGACTTCTTCTCAGTTTCTCTCACCCCTTCTCCTGTACCCCTCCCTCCCCAGAGAGGTAGTATATTTTGGGCCCACGGCAGTTTATGCAGACTTGTTTGCGGGCACCAGATAGATTGATGGAGGGAGGCTGCGGTGTGGTGTGGTGAGGTGGGATGTTGAAGGTGGGTGGAGGGGAAGGGTGGGGGTCGTTCGGCGGAGGAAAATTAGAATATGATTAATACCGCAACATTACCCCCAGCCGCAACAGGTAATAACGGCCCAATCCGCTCCCCTTCTCCAGCACTGCATGCGCACACACACATAATTGACTCATTTATCATTGCCAGCCAGTTGAGGAGAAGAGGGACGCGAGAGGAAAGGGAGAGAAGCAGGACGAAGAGAGGGTGGTGGGGGTGGGTGTGGGTGGTAGCGAGGATTAAACTCCCCCCGCCCTATAGATTTTATTACAGTGGAATTGCCTCTCGGCAGAAGTCACTCACAGCTGGGCTGGGGACTAATGCGACTGTGTATGTGTGTGTGTGTAAGGCTGCCACTGTATTCATCACAACAAAGTTGGGGTGAGCAATGATTAGACACACACACAAAACTTAAGAACAGTTATTGATCAGTATTGATTAGCAAACAGATTAGAGTAATTGTTGTGGAAAACCTGTGTTGAAAATGAGCCGCTGTGAGTTGGTTTATCGATTCATCATTTAATTCTTAAAAAGTACCAATAAAAATGTTTTGCTGTCTGATCAACACAAAATTCAAACCCAAAGATTCAGTTTATATAAAGCAGAGAATCAAACCCTCAAAAGCTGGAAGCAGAGAATGTTTGGCAGTTTTGTTTGATAAATGACTTCAATGATTATGAACTGGTCAGTGCAAGTCCAGGTGAGAACCTTTGTTTTATGCTGTCAGCTCCCTAATTTCTCTCAACCTATCAAATAAAGTCAGAAAGCAGACAAAAAACACATTTAAAAAAATTGTGATGAATTTTCTGTGGATCAATTAACATATCAAGTATTTCATTTCAGCTCCAGACATGACGTCATCTTATGGTTCATGGATGCATGCTCTCTTACACGACCAGGTCAATTTGAGAGAATCTGCAGCAGGTCAGGGCATTTGTGTAATTCAAGGTGCTTGAAAATGACAGTGTGCTGCCTGAATGCCAAATTCACAAAACCACCATGGCTCATCAGCAAATGAGCAGCAGTCAGCCGTTCTATTAAATACAACTAAAGAGAGTCAGGGAAAAAAAATCAATGTCTCCATACCCGTAAAATCAGTCCTCTGTTTTTGGCATGGCACTCCAGAAATCGCACAATAGCATTACAAGGTTGCATAGCAAATGCACCACACACACACACACACAGACACAGATATTTCTTGTGCTTACAGGAAAGACCCCAAGGTCGCACTCAGAAAGAAATAACCATTCCCCACAAAATGGACTTCAAGGAATGAAATTACTGTGCGTGTATGTGCGTGTATGAGTGTGTATGTGCATTTGTGTGTGTGTGTGTGTGTGTCTGCCATAATGTGACTGTAGAAGCATAAAAGAGTTGGAGGAGGGAAGAAAATGAGGGAGAGAGGGGAGGAGAGCGGTGAGCAGGAAGTAGGTATTTCACGTAGAAATGATTGCTTGTAATAATTAGTGTTTGGCTCAGCACCATTTACTGAGAGAGGGGGAGGGAGGGAGGGTCTGGAGGATGGAGAGAAAGACAGAGCAACTCAGAGAGGAGAAAACAAGACTGAGTGAGTGAGAACGGGAGAAAGAACCAGCAAGAAAAAAAGAAGATATGAGACTGTGTGTGTGTGTGTGTGTGTGTGTGTGTGTGTGTGTGTGTGTGTGTGTGTGAGAGAGAGAGTGAGTGTGTGTGTGTGTGAGTGTTCCACGGTGGGCTCGGTTCCTCCAATCTTTCACTGGTGGTGACAGGAGATAAGATGATCAGCCGAATGCGCTACAAATCTGCAGCCTGCCAGCCTTCAGACAGCTCTGTCAGTGCTGCACTACCACTGAGCGTGCACACGCGCGTACACACACACTCACACACACACACCATTAGGTGTCTGTGTATGCTTGTGCACACTAAACCAACATATGTACAGCATATACGGCATGCATGTAGGCACTCAGAACCAAAAACATGTGAGCACACAAGCAGTATCTAGAACCATGCACACACACACAAATTGGCTAAATAAACACACACGCAAACACACACTAACGAGTGCCTAAAGACAGTGAAGCATCTAATTAAGATCCTGCACTTTGTAGAAGAGTGCTGGCTGCCTTTTTAGTCTCAAAGCATATTTGAAGCAGGGTACAGGGTTTTGTAAAAATTTCAACGCTTTCCTTTCCAGTGTTTTCCTTAACAACACGGTAACTTTCACTATTCCCTTATTGATTATAGTTACTAAAAGGAACAAATACATTTTTCTATGAAACACTTGTCCATTGTTTTTGGTTGTTTGTGAATAATCTTAACAGAGAAAATCAAAGGCTATAGATTCTTTCCACAAAAAGGCATCAGTGTGGACAGGACAGCAGAAACAGGGCACAATCTCTCTCTAAAATAAAATCTCTGTAAAATACAGTACAATTACAGTGTTTTTGTATTGGGCAAGTGGCATGCATACATAAAAGCCAATTAAGTTCAAAGGAAAAAAGTCTTCTCCTTCCTCCAGCCAACTGTCTGTGTGGTCGAAACAAATACACACTACAGGGTAGAGGACACTGAAGTGTGAGGCTTTTCCAACATAAAAGTTTAATTACACAGCATAAGATGAGTCTCTTAAACACAGCTATCCTGTGATATGTCGGCTTGGGCTTTGAGAAATTATGGTGGACTTTTTTCTTAGACAATCCTCTGACCTTTTATAGATCAAACCAAAACTCAACACAAAATCCTTATTTTTTGAGGCTCTCAAAGCTTAATGTTTCTGAATAGAAACTAGAAAGTGTGTGTATACAGCTGGCATTAAATGCTTGGTCAGATACTTTTATCAAATCACTGGTAACTATGTGTTTTTTTTTTAATCAAACATTCTCAATTTTTCTCCCATGTTTGACTCTCTTAACACACTAAGCCATCAACCACTGAAGAAAAAAATGTTATTGTTATTTTGCATCTCCATATTTCTGAAAGTTAGGTATCAAATAAGCACAGATTAGTATCAGGAACTAATTATTTTTGTTATCAACTAATATGCTATTTTACTATCATTTCATTTTTATCTTCCTTATTTTAATTAATTAACATTGTTTATGAAATGTCAGAAGCAAACAATAGCCATCAAAGCATCAGAGCCCCATTTACACTATTTTCAATGATATAAAATACAGAAAAACAGAAAATTTGAGAAGCTGGAGTTAAAAGATTGACTTGAATAATTACCAAAATTGCTATTGACTCAGTTCCTCTCAATTGACTAATCAGTTAAAAGCACCGATTGTTTCAGTGCTGCATTTAACAGAAAAAGCATACACCCAGCAAATCACTCAGCACTGAATCCTCTGACGCTTATTAATGCTGACATGATGCTACCAAGTCTGGTTTCACCATCACTCGCTCTGCAGTCTGGAGCCCAACGCTGTCTTGGCAAACAAGCATCCTAAGTGACACAAGTGCTATACAAATACAGAGCTACCAGCCAGTGAAGAACACACACACACACGCACGCACGCACGCACACACGCACACGCACACACACACACACACACACACACACACACACTGACGGGAGCCATGTAGTGGCTGCACTGGAGTCGTGCCTTTACAGTGTCAAGACCATTTAGCCTGCCAGCCTCCAGGTATGTGACTGTTCACTTTACATCACATTAACTATTGATCAACCTTTCTTCTCTGCTCCGCTGGAAAAAGCTTCAGCTTCTCTCCCAGTATCTCTCTCTCCAAAACATACATACACACACACACACACACACCAGGGACCCACCCAACTCGCCTGTGTGCTCTTTCATCATCTCTCAAGGGTGTGTTAAGAACACACACAGACACACAGACACACAGACACACAGACACACAGACACACAGACACACAGACACACACACAAACACACAAACACACACAAAAGCAGTGATGTCGCCGCACAAACTCACTGTTAGGGCTGCTCTCTCATAAATGTTTGAGACGCGCGTGCACACAAACACAATTAAAACAGGGAGTTTGTGTCACACAGACCAACCCACAAATAAAATGCACACATAACCACACACAAACAACAAACCCTGAGCTCTCCTTAAAGCAAATACAATTTCTTCATTTGGTGACAGACAGGCAGTTAAACACAGGGGATCCCTGACTGTTTTATCTAATTATATCTGTATACACACACATACACAGCCTTTCTGGATACATGATTCTTGTACTCTAAAAAAATACTCAGTTTCTTACCCTCTTCCAAACCTTCAGTCAGTGCAGTTCAGACATTACTCATCTATTGTGAAGAGGCATTTCTATTTAGGACTGTAAATGCAATTCAGTGTTATTGCTATCAAAATCAGGAAATTAGTTTCTCTAAGAAAAAGAGTCAATCAATTCATTGGCCAACCTTTAATCTTTGCTAATGAGTACTTTTAATCACGGTTAACCTATCAACAGTTAATGTGATCACATCAACTATAAAATGTTTAAAGTGGAAAAATGACCCTCACAGTTTTTCGAGAACATCTGCAAATAGTTTGTTTTGTCCAGCCAACAGCCCAAAAGTAAAGATACTTTGGCACTTTTGACTGATACATGACAAACTATAAACCCCAATTTAGTGTCAATTGATTAAACATACAAATGATTTCACCACTGCTGTGAATGACGACAACAGATTGCTGTGCAGTTTAAAATGAATGCACACACAAGTTCAATGTGTGTCTGAAAGAGGTGCATCAAGCCAATATTACTGGTCTCTCTTGTTTATTTCTCTTTCATTGTTATTAAAGCAAAATGTAGTGTTTGATACAGTAATGCCTGTCTTTTTTAAGATGGCACCCACTCATGGTGTGTGTGGCAGCAGTTACTACTGATGTGTAGTATTTTAGGCAGAGATGAGTGGAGGTGCTCACAAGTGATGAGCGGCAGGCATGTTAGCAGAAAGTGTTGAGCCTATCTTACTCTGCAGACCACACACACACACACACACACACACACATATATCAGTTATAATGTAACCTGTGTGTGTGTGTGTGTGTGTGTGTGTGTGTTTATAGAAAGAGAATTACAGTAATGAGAGCTCTGTGTCAGCAGCTCCTCCCATCTCCCCTCAGTCTGCTGATTACAGCCTGTTTAGATAGTTAACGCACCAACACACAGCAAAAATCTGAGCAACTGACCAACCAATGACTCCTTAATTAATTAACCCTTCCATTTCTTTAGCTTCCTTGAGTAATATTTCACTTTCCTTTAGGTCAATCAAACACACTCACTTCAACAAAACCAACAAACAACATACAAAATTAGAAATGTAACCTGCCATCCATTCATCCATCCTCTCTCTCTCTCTCATACACGCACGCACACACACACGCATACAAACACACACACACCTCATCAGCACTAATCCCTTCCCTCCGTCTCTTTCCTGCCGTCTAATCCAACATCTATCAGAATCCAGCCACCTTCTCTGCAGACAAAATACTCAACTAAGCCCAGCTATTTCTGGACAACATCTATTTCGGTGTGTGAAGATGACTGGGGAGGCCTGTACGTGTATGTAAGTGTGTGCATCAGATTGGGAGCCTGTCTGAATGGATCAGTGCGCTTGTGTCTGGTCCTGTGGGCGTTCAGGTCATGTTTTCCCTGCAGTGTGAATAGCACACAAGTGGCTCTGATTACATGAAGTTGTAGCCTGCAATCACATGTGGATCTGTGCTCCAACCTGTCTGCTGGATGAAACAGGGCCACTGTTAATCCTTCTGACTGCTATCTGTAGAAACTTTTCCAAAACTGCAGCCAAACTGACTTTTTTACAGTTATATTTGGAAACCAAACTAGCCGATAATAGCCTCTAACAGATACACCGTAATGAAAAGAGCCAAGCAGGTTTACTGCTTATGATGTTAAAGGATAAATCCTTTTTTTACTACATAATGGAGGTTTTATGACATATAGCTTAAGAGTAGCTGACATGCATAACTGGGCTCCTTGGTGATTGCCACACACCCAAACACAAAAGACCAGAGTAAAAACTAAATAAAGTTATATCATTTTTATCCATGTTTCAGCTGCAATAAAGTTCAACAGCAACACAAACTGCAGTCTCCAAAACGGTCATAAAGTTGAATTAACATCTCTCTGAAAAAGTTTCAACAAAACCTTAACAGTACAACCTCCATGAAGGCAGGACTTATTGCAGGAATATTAGAGACCATTACTTAGCTGGGCATGCTTGTGTGTGAATGTATGCAAAGTCACATAAAAATCATATTCAGTCCAATTAAATGTGTTCCACTGTTTTGCTTTACAGCAGAAAACAACAAAATGTGGGAAACAAAATCTTATATAACAAATGTATTTGTTTTTTATTTGACTTGACTACTTGGAAAGCTCTGACGCAAATTTATGATTTTGGGCTTTATAAATAAAATCAAGTGAAATTCAACATCATTGTTGTTGCCATGTGTCTGAAGCACATTATGAGCAGCAGCTCAAATGCTACATTTTATACCAGTCATTTCAATTAACAGGTTCTTACCTACCAGCCAGATTAAACATGCATCTGACAGATAAGTGAAAAGGTGTCTGTTAACACAATCTGTTCCAATAACTGTTGCTGTTGTTATAAGCTATGGTTACAGTATCAGTTTGCATTTGCAGTCATTCACAGTGTGTTAATCTGCTGTGTTTGTGCTCATAACATCCTGTGGGCTGTTGGAGAAGCCTGTAGGAAGGTTAAACAAATCTTTACAAGAAACCTGACGCAGGCCTGCTATAACAGCGTGGCACGGTATCGAAACTGGGGGATGCAGATGGAATCACAAGCTCGCTCTTGCTCCAAATGTGTGTTCTTAATCTCATCATTCATTTATTGTTTATCCTGCTCGCTAGTTCTCAGTACCACATCTTGGCAAGAGGGCGCTGCTCCAGGTGTTTTGTAACACAAGGTGTAACGTTGAACGGTTGCCAGTGGAGCTGATCACACCGTCTCTACCAACAGTTCCAGGGGTGACTCATGTTCACTGAAAGGCTTGATTTGTCTAGGTCAGGGCTGCTCTAAATAAGGTGGTTCATGGGAGCTCTACAAATAATTTTTGGAGGCTTTTTCAAAAATGGGCACAGGGTGATAACCTTGGGTTGTCCTGGGATACATGAGACATTCTCCCACAATGAGACAAAATTCAGTGTTCACTCAGATGACCAAATAGATATCGAAACCGGATACAAAGCCAAGATGGCGGCTGGTATCACAGCTTCTAGTGTTGTGCTGGGAAAGTGTGGGTATGCGGAACATAATCTGGCAGTGGTTCCTGTGGTAAGACTGGACAGTAATTAATGGGAAACACATGCACATCTAGCATTTTCTTGTAGGTGCTGAGTAAAAAAACTCACAAAAGACCAGCACACGACTATCTCATTTCAAATTATCGTACATGAACATGTTGGCTGCGTTATTCCTCAAAACAAAGTTTCCATTATTTGGGGAAGAAGTTTTCATATACATGTACAATAAAAAGAATCGGTCCTAGATAGGAGGGCATGTTTTTTCCATCTTTTGAGACTAGACAATAAAAAAAACATTGTGACTCTCTACATCCTAAATAAACTGAAATTTAGTCTTAACCTGCAATAGCTACAAACTCATCCAAAGAGAACTAATGGAAGCATATAAAAGAAATACATGCACTAATGTATTGAAAATCACTTATTTATCACCATCCATGCAAAACTAAAATCAGGTTGGTATAGGTTTTAGGTCTTTGAATTTGAGATTTCTGGACTGTGATTTTGAGCTGGCAGAGAGCAAAACAGAGGGATAAGGGAGACGCACACACGCACTCAGACACAAACGCACACGCATTTGTGTGCAAAGGGAAGCAGCAGTAGCCACAGGGGTTAGAGGGGCTGTGGACAAGGCTGCTGTACAAAAGAAGTTTGAAGTGGGACAGAGAGGGAGGGAGGGGAGATTCTGGCCGGCTAAATCAAAGCAGGATGAGAGGAGGAGGAGGAGGAGGACAGGGGGTGGGGACCCTGTGAAGGTGTGCCACGAGAACAGAGAGAGGGAGAGAAAAAGAAGGCCAGTCCAAATCCCACATTCAAAAAAGGAATTCTGGGCACATTCCTGCACATCAAGTACACCATACAGTAATGCATGAAGAGTAGCCAGCATATATACCCCTATCGGTCCAGGAACCGGCGCCAAGAAAGTTAGTCAAAACACCACATAACCTTCCATTATCTCAGAGACTGAGTGAGCATATGCATGTGTGCATGAACAATGTGCTGCCAAGCATACAGGCTGCACTTTTGCCACAACTCAATGCAAAAGTAATTTGACAAGACACTGTGTTGGTCTATTTCAATATATTCAAGTGCACATTCCTGGTAAATTAATCTTTAACGTGAACATGATCATTCTACCATTTCCATAAGGAGCATCAAAGATCATTGCATTGTAAAACCATCCATGTGCATAGTTTTAGTGTCTGATGAACCTTCAGATTCATTAGCTTCTTACCCAAACCAGCCTTCCTGGACAGTATCTTATCAGATCACCTGTACCTGAAGCAACATGGCCCTACTTACAAAGCCCCTTGCATTTTTTAAACACAGTGCTCTTTTCCTTCTAAACACCCAGTAAACAAGAGGGAAAACCTGAGATGAAACGTCTTCACACACAATGTAAAAACAGTTGAAATTCCCAAATACCCACCTGTGGTACTGGGTCTGGAGGAACTGAAACTCCTCCTTGATGCGGTCCAAAGTTTCTGGGTAGGTTAGTTTCAGTGACTGGGGCGTCCCCGACGCTGCTGCAGCTGCAGCTGCTGCGGCTGCCACCACTGAGGCAGAGGACCCCGGGGGTGGCTGCAGAGGTGCCTGAGAAAAGAGGAGAGCCAACTTAGATTTGATTTAGAGAAGAGTTAATGTTTTTAAGTACAGGACAGTTGCCAAAAATCCTGGACATCTGATCTCAAAGTTGCATAAAAATCCAAAGGCAGAGTAATTTTCCAGTGATATGGCTAATTTCATATGGTAAAAGAAAAGTTTCTCTCAAACAGTTTTGTCAAACTACTGTGCTGCATCTTCAGAGAACACTATAAAACAGCCACAGGAGGCAAAGATACAGCCAGCATGCATGTGTGTTACTATTGTTGGGGGCTGCTACAGAGACACTGTCACTGCCAGCACAACCAGATGTGAATGGGTCATCAAGACTCAGAGGGGAGGGTGGAGAGGTACAAGAGCTTCTCAGCCAAATGAGCACACTTTGTTTAATTGCAAGTCTGAGTTGAAGAAAGAAATCAAGAGAGAAATAGAGCAGTAGGAGGGAGAAAAGTAGGGAGGAAAAAAAAAGGACCCCATCATGGCTGCAGACCCCTCCCAACCTTGCGCTTAGTCTCCCATCTCTGCAGGGTTCATAGCAATTAGGAGACTACAACCATAGGGGTAATGCTGCAGGACAGGCAGACAAAAGAGGGCTGAGAGCTGGACTAGGAGGGTGGTGGGGGCTGTCCGTCTGTCAGTCTATTTGGCTCTCTGTCAAAATAACAGAGTGCGGAGGCCAATGGGGGCTCGGGACAGCCGGTTCACAAGCTTCACAATAGTCAAGGATGACGGTGAGGTTAAGTGATAGTAATCTACTGTAATTTTCTTGCAGCAAAGCTCAGTTTTAATAAGGCTCTGTTAGTTTACTAGAGGCCAAAGTCTTGTCACAGATTCAAACATGCTTTTTTCCCCCAGCGTCTGATGGGAAGTGTAAGGAAAGAGGGAAAATTGTGGAAGGACACAGTCAGATCCTAAGCCAACTAGATTTGCTTGATCTGACGACAACCCCAAATAGCAGAGTATTACCTAACATTTAATAATCTGGAGCTCTAAAAATAAGATGGAAATCTTGTTAAATCTGTCGTGGACTTTTACAAAACAGTTTAATTGTGACACTTGCTGATCAAATTTCTTTTTTTTAAAATGCTGTAAGAGCTTCATGTGGAGAGGACATTTCACCCCCACTTTTCTTTAACCACCAGATTGCAGATATAACTACAACACACTTTCTGTGATGGCCCCGGGAGGTTAGTAGAAGAGAGCAACTCATTTTTCTCTAATGTGCATTCTTAACTGTTAGTCATATTGCACTGCTTGCCTTTCTCTGACTCCCTTGGATTTATTAGAAAGTATTCAACTTGTTTGTGCAGTGGAGAATAAGAAATAGCCCTCTCTTTTTTGACATACCTTGTTGCAGGAGTGTTCAGTACAGAACAAAGTTAATGAGTTATAAAAAAACTAAGGCTAACAGGACTAGACAATGAAATACAAGCATAGTTTTCTTCCCATCTTGGTCATTCTCTATTTAAACTTTTTTTTGTTGTCTACCTAATTTTGGGGCTTTTGCCTTTACTTATGTCTTTTTTTAATGTCTCATGATAATTTCCCATTTTGACTCATAGCTTCTACTGCTAGTTGGGTCTAAACACAATGGGGGTGTTACTGTTACTGTTGTTACTGTTGTTACTGTTCAGTCTGCAGAGCTTCATCAGTTTTAGATTTCTCAACTAACTCGACACCCAAAAGCGATCTTATCAATTTTCTACATTGCCAATATAGCCCACAGAGTTCAAAGGCAGTAGGCATACTTGTGGGTGGCCCTGAATGAAAGCAGCAATGATTAATTTGGAGTTAAAAAAACAACACACATCTCACATCTTGATGTCCTACACGTCAACAATGTCTGTCACGCATTAATGATGTTTAATGAACAAGTTAATCACAACATCGCCCGAACCCCAATGCCAGAAAGGATGCCAGGGGGAGTGCGTGAAAGATGTTCAAGGCATCTGCATGTTGGCATGACAACAGCAGAGCATGCCAGCACCTGTAGTACGTAAGGAAACACATACAAAAGGAGACAAAGAGAAAACCATGGCACCATTGTTGTAGGAGAACTATTTACAAATTTGAGTAAAGAGTTGTGTGTCTGTATTACAATCCATTTGTGTGAAAACAGATTAGTAAATATGTTTTTAAAAAAAAAAACTCCACATATGTATTTAAATTTGCAAATGTAGAGATTTGTGATGTTAAATCTGTAAATGCGTACATTAATCTGTAGAAAAATCTGTAACTGGGTGCACAGTTCTGTAAACAAATCTGTACACAGCATTTATAGAGTTGTCTGCACATCTATAAATATGAATACATTTGCAAATCTGAATGCACACAGATTCTGAAAACATTTGTCTGTACACATTCACAAATCTAAATACGCATTAAGAGATATTTTTTACACATTTGCAAATCTTATTACACACAAGGATTGAGATAAAGTTACACAATTCTCCTCTCACAATGTGAGTAGTGGTTAGTTCTACTATAGTAATGAACCTATAGAAAATGTGGAAGGTGTTTAAGCAGGTGAAACGTTATCAGAACAGAGGCATATACTGAGGAAAGGAGAGTGTGAATAGAGAGGAGATGTTGAAGGAAAAACGATAAGATGGACGGAAAGTAAGACCGGCAGATAATATGGGTGAGACTAGCGAGAGAAAGTCGGAAATATACATAGGAGGAGAAGACTGAGAGCCTGTTTTGAAAGGAGACGGAAATAAGAGAAAAGGGAAAGAGAGAAAGGAAACACGGAAAGGAAAAGGAAAAGAAAGGGGAGAAAAAAAGATATGAGAGGGGCTGTGGCCTCATTGTTCCTCTTTCTAACAAGCTGCTCTCAATCTGTCGACCAGATCCCCCTCCTAGAGCACAGAGAGCCACACACACACCCTTTTACACAAAAACCCACTATGACCCACGCACACGAAGATGCACACACACGCACATTTTGTCAATCTTGCTCACACATACACACTCCCCTTTTCTCACACAAAAACCCATGATTAAAACACACACACAAACCCCTCCTCTTTCACACAGCACACACAGAGCAATTACTCTTCACAGGAGAAAAAAAGAGCACCAAGGCCATTTTAAAGAAGGATGGAAGAAGAAAGAGGCAACTGTCCTTTCTCTCTCCTTTTTATCACTCCCTTTTCCACCCTTTTTCTTTTCAAGATTTTCATTAGGTTTTATTTAGTTTTTTTTTTTTACCTAGCCACATCTCCAGTGAAGAGGATCCTCAAAAGTGGAGGCATGGACGATGCAAAAGAGAGATGGTCTATTTTGTCATGTCCTCAAGAGAGAAAAAAAAACAAAAAAAAGGAAACCACCATCTCTCAGCTGGCTGAGCCACTCAGGACCTAAGACACAACTCACATTTGCTGGTTAGGTTTGTTGTTATAATGATTCACACCAGACTAGACTGGACCTGTGTTTTGGATGCTGCCATGTTTTTGAAACATCGGCAAAGCCTAGATCTTATTCTCAGCATACATAACCACTTTCTTCCTATGAACCGCTGCTATCATTCTGTCCCAACTTCTGATCCTCCAAACAGCTGAGCAGGCTTTAAAGTGAGAGGTCTGGTCATCGAGATGACCTAGTGACCTCTGGGAATGGATCTAGGCTGGGAGCCTCACCTGATAATCCCATACTCAGTTATTCCCTCCCTCTCGACCGTGTCCTGGCTCGAAAGCAAACAACAGACATGCCGTCTGCCCTTGAACAAAGCTTACATAGACTGAAAATCGCTGTTACACAATTACAGGCTAGATCTTTCTGTGGCTCACACAGTCGGGTTCTGTAATACTGAGGAAGGCTTGCATGAGGCTGGACGGCTTGAGGAAGGAAAGCTTTTCCCTGATATGATTAGAGATCATCTGATTACTCATTTGTTTAGATAAAAATCAGTAGGGAGGTGGTTACAGGCCCCAAGCAGCCCAGCGTTTTAACCAGCACCGCTGTGAAGTGTTCTGTTCCAGGAAGCCAGCTGAGCAAGCTAGAGGCTAAAGTTAGGGCTTTATGGCCACCCCTTGCACAAGCTGAATGAGAAGAGCCCAGATAGGACCCTGTCACATCAGATGTTTAGGCGTGCGCACACACGTTCAAACTAATCTCTCTCTTCGCCCTGGAAGGCCTAAGTCAATTGCAATGATTAAATGAGGACCTGGTGGTGAAGGGATGAGAGTGTGTGTGAGAGAGAGAGAGAGTGAAAGAGCCATCTATGGGAATAGAAATGATTTAAATCAGACCTCACATCCCTTTAGTGGGATAGGATAGCAGAACAATCCAATAAGACATTTTAAACATGCTAACTGGTGAGAAACAGCTGAACACCAACCACAGCACTGTGCTAGCACGTTTGCAACATAACAGATCAAGTTATATGCTGTGCACACCCATTATAACCAAAGTCACTAGCAACAAAGCCCATGAATGCAAAGACATGTACACAACTGCACAAATAAATGTATACACATGACAAAATGGTGGAGAAAAACAATGTGCCTGTGCACACATGACTTTTCTGCACCATTTTGTAATTCTGTTGTGAAGGGGCCATTAACAGTGTGGCATTGCCTGAATGAAATCATTCCTGTTTTCATTTGAGTTACCTCTAATTACACCACAAACAACTAACCACTATGACCTCACATCCTTTCTCTAACCCCCCGCCCCTAAAAAAAAAAATAAAAAAAAATAAAAAATGTGCGCGCATACACACACACAGACGAGACTACACGCCCACACATGCCCACAACAAACGCTAAGTGGATGTGTGCACGATGCTGTTTTCCACAAGTATTTACAAGCACACATGCACTTTATTGTATTCGCACATGACTACATTTCCTACGTCAGCATCATCCGCAAGAAGTGTCTCAATGCTAACTAGCCACATTAACCCACAGTGATACGTAATTTGCTAATGGAGCTGAAATGGGGCCATCCATGTTATGTGGTTGTGTGACCCTTGGAATATTAAGTTCACTTAAAGGAACACTCTTTGTATGGCCACCGGGGATGAGGGAAGACAGATTTCTCTTGGATGACCACTCGCATTAGATTTTCCTTTCTTCTGCAATTTACACCACTGACTACCCATTTTTCTCATGTTACAAACATGAAAATAAAAAGACTCTTTTATACACAAAACTCCCACTGCTTTGTAATGAGTGACTATCACAATCTCCTTTCTTTTTTGCCATACTGTGATCCACATTACAATTCCTGAACACTAAATGTGCGAAGCTTTGGCAAGAGAATCTAGCTTACACCAAAACTTTACTGATGGCAAAACAAAATAAAAATGCTGCCTGTTTACACAAAAATAGGATTAAGAGCCACAGCGGTGTTTTGATATAACTGCTAGCACCAGCATGCTAACAAGTTCACAATGACCTTGCTAAGGAAATAATCTTTAATATGTTAACTGTCTTAGTTTAGTATCTTAAGGTGCAAATACTAACTACTAGCACTAAATACAAAGTACTGTAAAATTGGGGGAAAAAAGACCTGATAATAGCAGTGAATAAAGAGGGCCACAATAATTGTTTCAACAATTTCAAGGGACTGCAACTAATTTCACAACAATTCATGAAGTAGTTTCACTCAAAACCACAAATGTCAGCCTCGTGGTGGCACTAGAAGGAAGTAAGCAGATTAAGCCAGTAGCGTTCATCCTCTGGAAATCATGAAATTTCTGTCAATATTTTTGCCAATTCATGTGATAGAAATTGGGATATCTTGAAGTGAAAAATTTGACCTGGTTTCGACACTATAAGAAAACACAAGGGGCCACTAAAGTCATTGGGATTCATCCTCAGGGTACAATAAATCTCTATATAAAATTTCATGTTAACCAAGCCAACAGTTGTTTACATATTTCAGTCTGGATCCAAAGTGGCGGATGGACTGATTCATTGCCATCCGTAGAGTCACGCTGCCAGCATGGCTTGAAAAAAAATACAATGCCAATGTTTAGATTACACTTTTTATTTATTTAATTGGAGTCCAATCTCTCTTTTGGTCTCCTTCAGTTAGGAAGATGCTCTGCTGCTGCCTCCCTCCACAGAGCTTGGCCCATTAGTCAGGCCACTAATTACACTGCTTACCCACAGAGTCGATCATCAGAGTAAACACCCACCAAGCTCGCTCTCCCTCTCTCACTCTCTCGTCTGACTACCACCAAGGACACAGTGACAGTAGATCTAACCCAGAATAGCATTTGTGAATGTGCATCACTGTGAAGCCACCCACACATGCCTAAAAACACACCTCCCATCTCTGAGAGCCATGAAACATGTCAATACACTGTCCTTTCTCAAAAGCGTTGAAGTTAAAGCTTCTTATATCAAATTATTCAAATATGGCTGTCAACATTCAGCGGTGATTTGCATTGTTAAAGTCGCTCACAGTGCAGAAGAATAGACACAGGTCCTCAAACCTTGGCTATCTGTTAGAGAATCGTGCTGGTAATCTCTCAATGATTCCTGCACTTAGAGGGGAGGGGCTGCCAGGCACCTATTTCATTAGCACCACACATCTTTCTTTCTCACCCCCCACCCCCACCCGCTTCACCGACCCCCTCTGCCTCTTCATTCCTCTCTCCTTCCTCCCGCAAGCCTCGTTATTCAAATTTCCCTGCTGTCAGCCCACATTAGCGGAGCGCCACAGTTTGCCTGTCAGCTGGCTTAATTGCTGGAGGTGCCTTCTTTTATTAGGTAACCCCCTCAGCTCGTTTGTTCCTTCCACTGAGACGCACCTCCACAACAGCTTGTGTAAACCTGAGATCCCTTCAGCCTCTTCTCCTTCGTTTTCCTCTGCCTGTTCTCTCCCTCTCCCTGCCTCCGTCCCTCTCTCTCCCCATCTAATCAGTGGCTGAGTAAAGCAGGCGAGCTCCTGATCGATAGCCACACTCTCACCACTGGACAACAGTGGTGATAAAGAGCTAAAAGCATGCTAGGACCGGGGAAGTGGAGGCTTGCTTTATGCTAGCTCTGAGGACGGGCAGGCTGAAGGCTTCGTCTCTGCTGCTCATTCAAAGCACTCCACTCTCCCCACTGTATCTTCTACCTGAGCGTATCCATCCCCACTAACTAGACATTAATTTAAATAAAGATAACCTCCTTGAAATGGTTGGTATAAGAGGAGAGAGGAGACATGTAGATGAGCATTTAGGTCATGGTCAAGCTTTGGAGTATTTAGATAAACTGTTTTAACATTTATTGATTTTGCTACCCCAGAACCACTGGGGTGTGTACCCACTATCTGTAGTTTGGATTGGTTAATGGCATTGCAATGGTGACAGTGATGGTGGACCAAAGTCTATCAGATATGATGTGAAGTCACAAAGTTGCTTGGACTTGAATACAGTTAAAACCACAAACAATGGCATATCAATGACAAACTGTCCACTATTTGTTAGTTAATTAAAATTTAATTCATTATATGGCATTGGTGCACGATTTGGCTTTGGTTTACGTATTTGAGAAATACATAGATTATGCTTTCCCATGGTAAATTAAAGGTGTATGGTGCTGGTCTGTATTGTACCCGCAACTTCATCTGATGAAGACGTTCACAAGAAAACCATTTCTTCATGTCCATGACTGTGTTAGATAAAATGAGCTTTGTAAGATAGTCCACTGGGACAACAGTCAGACAAACGACCATAAACTAATTCAGTCCAACTATATTATCTAATCCAAGTTAGAAGAAAAGATTGGGGCAAACAGACAAATAGTCTCCAGTGTGTACCAACACCTAAAGTCAATAAAGAGCAAACTGAACGGAACCTGAAAGTACAGTCTAATGAATGTTTACAAAGGACAAAATGGGTAGCAACCAAATCAGTGGTTTACATAATATGACAAACCTAATGAAGGGTTAGAAACCTGTTAAATCACTGTTTGCCATTATGCATAATAAAATATTATCAAAGTAGGAATGAACAATGGCCTAACCTGCATAAAACTCAGAGGTTCACCCACTATAGTAGCCTCTCAACAAACCCCTCCCCCAGCATGGGGCATTGTTCAGGAGTAAATGGTTGGTGGAGTGCTAACATGACGACCAATCTTCCTGTGACCTTTTAGAGATTTTGGTGTCTTTAATTATTCTTTAACAATTCTGTTATCTCACACACAACAGGACCACTTTGGAAATATAATCTTTCCTTCCCAAAGCAAGCATATGAGACATGAGACAAATTTTAGGGACACCTGATGTACAGCAAACTGACAGGTCACCATTTTGTTTTTTATAAATGTTTTTAGGCATCTTACTCTTATGTCATTTCAAGCCCAAATGTGTATATGCAAGCATAGTTAATATCATTACACAACAACAAAACAAATTTTAGTTTCTTATGCGAATACAATTTTATATTCTGCTTTGATGTTTTGTTTTCCTTTTCGCATCCATTTCTGTCTGTGTCTACAGCCCAGCCCGGTATGTTTCTGTCACTGTGGCAGATTTGAAAGAACATTAAGGATTTAGGACAGCCAGCCATGCCTGCCATGTCCTATACACTTCTCAGCTAGTCTACTGCATTTGGCAAAAATCCCAAAAACCATCTGGGCACATGGAAGGTCTTGAAGCATTTTTATGTCGTGTTTATGTCCTGTGCACACCACACCACCATTACATCTGAGCACATAATTAGATTTTTAATCTCTGGTGAGGAGAAGAGAAGTGTAGCCTAAGCATGTGCTGTATTTAGTCAGTACATGTACTAGATGTGCAAGATATGTGATTAAATATCTTGAGTGAAAATGTAATTGTCTGTTGCACTTCCCGACTTACAAAGTATGCATTATGGACCTGCGTGTGCTCTGTAAGGTCATAACAGGTGATTACCAAGTTCACATTTTACATGATCATGAGCGATGATCTGTAAGAAGCTATAAACACACAGGATAAATTACACGCTATCTGGCCAATATCAAAGTCCACAAAGCCTTTTGTTGAGGATCTGAAAGTGCACCCAAGTGATAAATGACTTAGGCAAAAAATCCCTATTATAATTTGATTAAAAATAACTATATACTTAATATGGGTCGTGTGTTTATGTAATATATGGGTCACATCCTTCACAGCAGACCAGTAGCCAGTGATGACAGGTTACTGCCAGCCTAGCATTTCAGAGATTAAACTGTTTGCCGGGTTGAGTGGCCCTTCACTGCGAGGTGCAAACAAGAGCCACCGATGGCCGGAGACTTTCCGAGAACGGGCGTCTCTCGCAGTACCGTTGTGATCTGCGGTGGGTTGAAATGAAACAAGGCTGCTGGCCTAAACCTTCCACCCAGACCCGCCGCAGTCAGCTCCTCTCACCCTGGGACGCCTGCCCATACATTAAGATGTGGTTTGGAGCTCTCACAGGAACACAGCGAAGAGAGGCTGGATGAGAGGGATTGGGTTTACAGTGCAAACCACAGACCCACAGTCTGCCTCCTGCCTTGCCTTCCTGCAGTAAGCTACACTACATACGCAGCTGCTGGTGTGTGTACGATGTTTGTGTATGTGCTGTATGTTTGAGTAGGGGGGACTCACAAGATCCCTTTATTGCTCAACGGAAGTGCGGGCCGAAATACAAGTTAGGGTGCATGATGTGAGTGCAGTTTAAACGTTAGGCAAGCATACATAAAGGCTGGAAGGATGAAAACAATGTGTAGTTTTGGAATCTTGACCAGTATGTATAAATGTAATAGAAAATCTATTAAGGTACCACAGACATGCTGACATGAAGTTCTATTTCACAGTGTGCTTAATCTGCCCTCACTGCATGAGACATGAATGTCAAAACACTGTCAGGGGTGGGGTGCAGGGTGGCACGGCTGAGGGATGTAGATGAGGGTTAGGCAAATGAGCGGGTCTTAATTGATACTTCACACAGCTGGAGGACCAGTGTTTATGTATTTCAGTTGGCTCAAAAGCTCTCCACCTAACTCGACTAAAACAAATTAAAGCCATGCGGCATCAACGTCGCTCCCAACCTCACAGAGATCCATCTCAAAAGCACAGACAGCACGCCAATTTCGTCCTATTTTTTGCAGCCACATCACCGGCGGGCATAAAGAGGACTTTTGGCGAAGTGGTTCACTTCTTGATTATAAAAAAAAAAAATGGGTGGGGGGGGCTTCTAGTTTTCAATCCATCAAAATCAGTAGGAATCACCCTTTATATGACAGAGAAGAAAAGCATTTCTTTCTCTTTTTTTTCCTGAAAATGAGAGGCACTTGAGTAGGGCACACCATTGAGTGAAGGTGTCAACAAGCCAAAGCTGACTCACCCCCCCCACCCCTTTCCTCCTCCTCTTCCTCCTCACAGCCAGTGAGGAAGGGACAAACAAACACACACTTCATCATCTGGGTCAACTCCACAATAGTGTGGAAATGAAAAAAAAGGGAGGGGGGGTTGTCTCCATATTTCCAAACTGATGGTGATGGTGGTCAGCAAGGACATGAGATGCAAACACACACACACACACACACAGACACTCAGCAGCAAAGTTGGACGTTGTTTAAGGTGGGCTTAAACACCCCCTCCCCCCCACAAGAGCAACGTGCCTGACCTTCATGAGACAAAGATTACACGGAGCGTCAATGTGAAGATGAACAAGATGATACGGTGTGTGTATGGCAGCATGCGCGACCCCCCCCCCCCACACACACACACACACACACACAACCCACACCTCCCTCCACAAAGGAGTCCCCGGAAATACACAGAAAAGATGACAAAGACAAACAATTTCGCGTTGCTCTCTTTTTGAGACTGAGTGAGTTGAAAAAAAATGAACCCGGCGTTCAGTACAGATAAGTTAAATTCAAAGAAGCTCCCGGATGTGAGACAATAACGCCGTTAATCGCGTGCACTCGGTGATGTTGTAGCTTACCGGTGGTCGGTTTTGAGGAAACATTGTAGCCGCCGACTTGCGTTGTCTCCGTGCGCCTCCTTTCTCCTCCTTTCTTCAATTTTCTAGTTTTTTTCCCTCCCACTCCTGTGTCCTTCTCCTTCCCTTTCTCCCTCTCGGGGCCGGCGGGCTTCGTCGAGAAATGCGAGCAGCCGACGTGGGTACCGACTGTTGTCGCTCTCAGAGAGGCATCTGGCCCGCTTTCAAAGGCAGCGGCGGCGGCGGAGGAGGCGAAGCTAGTCTCGGCTCGCTCATTCCTCGCTCCGAGACTCCTTTGTTCTGGGTTTATATCTCCAAACCCCCCCACCCAAAAAAAACAAAAAAAAACAAAAACCGCACCGTGCTCGCTCGACGGGGAGAGGAGAGAGGAGGTCCGGAGGGGAGCTCTTTCTTTCTCTCTTCCAAGTCCTTAACTTCGCGCTTCCGAGCAGCAGTCGCAATATCGCAGTTTAGCTTTTCTCTCTCTCTCTGTGAGATACCTCCGCCGTCTGTAGCGCAGAGGCCAGACTGGGGGGTGGTTGGCTGCTGATGGAGGAGGAGGTGGTGGTGGGGGTGCGACGGTAAAATGTGGTTTGCTTGTGGCTTCGGAGACGGACACACCAGCGGCACATTGAATGCAGCCGCAGCCTCTTTTGTCTCGCTCGCTGGCCTGCACTCTTTTCACACAACACTCCCTCACTTCTCCTCTCTCACCCCCCCCCTCTCTGATCCTCAATGGGACACAGCATATGAGTAGCTTTCTTTAAGGAGGAGGAGGAGGGGTGAAGGCGAGGTTTTAGTGCTTCAACACAGTTTTATGCAAATAAATAAATAAATAAATACAACCGTCTTTTGGGATTATTTTGCAGACGTTCTTCTCCTTCCAGGAATTTCTTTATTATTTATTTTTATCGTTATCATTTAATCCAATCTGCCCCTTTTAAAGTCGTAACTGCTGGCGCATCGGAGCATTCACACAACGCTGTTCTGCAAACAGCCTGGTGATATTTGCGAAGAAACCTTTGCTGTGTTTTTTTGTTTTTTTCTTTCTTCTTCTTTCTCTCCCTCTCTTGTTATTGTTGCATCGTAATTAGGTTCCTCTTCACACAGCCGTGTAATTGAAAATCTATCTACACAATTAAGACATTTTAATTTTATATATATGTGAGTGTGTTTTTTAAAAAAAAAAAGTGGTAAATTTTCTTTAGAGAAAAGATGGGGGTTCAGAGGAAATGTTCAGTGATTGAATGAAATCTCCACGTGGGGCTCGGCCTCGGCACGGTAAACACTGGCAGAGCGAGCCAATGAGCGTTGAGGGCGCCCACGTGGGGGCGGGCTGACCGTTCGCTGATTGGAGGGCGCAGGTAGCACGGGCGCTCCGCACGTCAATCAAGAGCGGGCTTACAACCGGCTCGGTGAGGTTAACCCCTTCCTGGCCGCGGGGAGTGATGGAGGAGCTGTGTGGTGGCTGTATCAAGATTCAGTGGTTTTCCTTTTGCTCCCCACAAACCGTCAGCGCATTGAAAAATCTTACAACTCCAAACCCCCCCAACCCAAAAAAAAACTCCTCACCACCATTTTGTCCTTGTTGGTGTGGAAATAAATGGACATTGCTCTGACTTCTGCATCATCCTGCTCATTTCTGGATGTCAAAAATTAATCAGGACCACAGGGAACTGACCAAACATGGAAAGGACCAAATGGATCCAAATAAGAGGCCCGAGGAGGCGCAGAAACACAAAATAGAGGCAATGCTGAGACGCTTGCGTGGCCACATATTGAATGTGCGCATTGTTGTTACCTGGAAAAGGAGAATTATTCTGGAGACGAGGGGAAGAAATGGTGGAAAAATTGGTATTCTGGTGGCACGACCCCTTTGGCGGGGCTCATAATTAGAGAGAGAGATATTGAAAAAGCAATTTCTGACAGTGGAAATCACAACCTGCCAGAGGTGGAGTTGGAAAATATAGATGGGTGTGTGTTTGTGTGAGAGAGTATATGTGTGTGTGTGTGTGTGTGTGTGTGAGAAAGAGACAGAGGGAGGAAAGGCAGAGGGGGAGGGAGGGAAGGAGGAGGAAGAGAATAAAGGATGAAGGACAGCAGGGGGGATGCTGAGAAAGACGAGCCAGTAGGAGGGTTAGAGATTGAACGAGAGGGAGAGTGCACACGGGTGATGGGAAAAAAAAAGGAAAAAAAAAGTGTGTTTATGTGTGCGCGTGCTCCTCGTGCGTGTGTGTGGAGCAGACAAGTGAGGGAATGAAAAAGAGGGAAGGAAGGGGTGAGGGGAGCAAGTGGGGAGAGTGGAGAGGAAGGGAAGGAGAGAAAGAAAGCAAGAAAGAAGGGAAGAGAGAGAGAGAGAGAGAGAGAGAGAGAGAGAAAGATTTTATTGCCATTTTTTCCCATGAATTTTAATGCACAGTGCTGGTCTCCCTCCCGGATCCTGGGATCACATTTATTAGAAAAAAAAAAAAGTCATGAGGAATGCAGTGCTTTGCAGTCTGCTGCTGCTGCACGAGGAGATGTTTCATGTATGTGTGTGTGTGTGTGTGTGTGTGTTGGTGGTGGTGCTGTGGGGTGGATGGAGAAGAAGGCCAGGAAGGATGTATGAGGCTGCTTTGGGGGGGGGGGGCATAATAATATAGATGATAGAAAATGATAAGTGAAGGACACACATTATTGCTATTGGCAGGTCAGATGAAGGAGTGTGCTAGGTGTGTGTGCGTGTTTGTTAGTGTGTGTGTGTTGGCTGAGCTCCAGTGATTAAATACACCAAGTCCGCGGTGCCCTTTCTCTCCTCCACTGAGGCTCAGAGCGAGTGGGACATCAAAGTGGCCCCACAATGGCGCGGGACACAATGGTCGTAATGCTACGGGAGCTTTTGGTTTTAGCTCAGGCGTGCGAGGTTGTAAAGTCACAAGCAACTAAACACGTGCTCACCTACACACACACACACACACACACACACACACACACACACACACACACACCTGTCTCACAGGGCAAAACAGTGGAAAAGTGCCTGAGGGAGTAGCAGCATCCCTTTATAACCACAAGTTAAGGCAAGGAAGAAAAAAAAAACATGCTCCACCACCAGTTATCCATACAGCAGGCTAATTATCTCCAAGCAGCAAAACACCAGGAGGGAGTGTTTTTTTTTTCTTTTCTTCGAATGAGGTGATGAAAACAAAGTTCACTTCCCACGAAACTTCAGAGACGACCTCATTCCTTTGCGGTTGCCAACAGCGATGTCGGTGTCAAACTGCGACTATATGAGCGCTAAATGATGCCCCAATAACACCGGACAAGGTCTACTGCGCTCCTACTTTCTCTGTGGGGACGTCAGCTGCTTGCTTCCATACTAAAATCCCATCAACAAAAACAAAATAAAAACAAAACTATGAGGTGCAGAAACTCTCTAAAAGTCAAGCTCAAACATCAGCAGAGCGGACGGCGCTGCTGATGGGCTGCGTGTTTCTTCACTCCCTTTTTTTCATTTGTTTTAATCCTGGTGATGAAAGAGAGGCCGACTGTAGCTGACCTCGCGCCACTTCAGTATATTTCCACACTTGCGCAATTTGTAAAGAACATGAGTTTTTTTTTTTGCAGTGCTTGAGAATCAAACAGCAAACGTGCAATTTTGCTACAATAATGCCAGTAGGGGACCATCGTAGACGCAGCAGGGAGACCGTTTTCTCAAATGGCGGGATAACCTGGAAAGACCAGAATGAGCTGCAAGAAGTGCAGAGTTTTGACGATTTTTTTAAGTCAGTCAAATCTACTTACTTTACAAACATTTCATAAAAATGTCGCAATACAAAATCAATGACCTCCAACCCTGGAGGTGAGTTAAAGAGTGGATTTTTCCTTTAGTTCAACTGCTCGACTCAACAGCAGACAGAGCTCTTCTTAAAAAAAAAAAAAAGAAAGAAAAAAGGCAACCCATGGGAAAAAATGATGATATTGGAGGAAGGTGCTTCGGTTCGGGTCATAAACTTTTGGTTTTGTGGTATCCACATTTGCTCCCCACCCTTCCCGGTCCCACCACTTCTCCCCCAGATTGCCTTTGGGATGGGGTCAAGAATGGCTCCTGCCTTTGAGTGACAGGAAGACAAGGCTGCAGTGTTGTCATGGCGGTGCCCTCCCCTCCCCAATCCACCCACCCACTCACCCCCACCCCCAACCTCCACCTCCACCTCACTTTGCACCTCCCACCTCCACCACCCCCCATTCCCTGTCCCTCATCAGACAAGCTAGGTGTCAGCGCAGAGACGGCACCGTGATTTATTGGTCTCTACTCCTCTGGGGTACCACCACCATCCCCTCCTCCCACCCCCATCCTCCACTCCCACCTCTGTAACACACACACACAAAATCTCAACCCCTCCCTCCTGCTCGCACTCCCTCCACCACCCTCCGTCCCTTCCACCCCCCACGCACACCCCTCCATCCACCCCCTCCCCTTCTGTCCTCTCCTGCTGCATGGCCCCTGGGGGAACGAGGGGGTAATGACCCACATCAGCAGCAGCTATGCTCCCATGCACGCACGCACACACACGTTATCTCACACGCTCTCACACACACACACACACACACACACACACCTCCTCCCCTCCTTGAAGGCAGATACAAATAAATACCCTCTGTGACACACACACACACATGCACACATGGAAACAGACGCTGACACATTTGCGCCCACAGGCATGTGTATCTGGGAATTCCAGCGCTGTTGATTCCTTGTTCCTCGTCTCCTCCAGTCTTTGGACCACATAACACAGCACCGAAGAGATCAATACTGAATCATCTACCTCTGCGATGCCTGCTAAATAGCTCTTTCTTTCAGCAAATAGGACACTGTTTTCATCATAACCTGTTGTAACCTCAGGAGGAGGGAATGCACACCTCTCCTTTTCAGCGGCATTTTCTCTCTTTATGAGTCAGAACAATGGGATGATTTGTGTCTCTCTGCAGTGGAAGTGCAACAAGATCTCCTTTTGACTTTCCAAATATCTGTGAGTGCACCAGCTTGCACAATTTGGCCTTGGAATCCAAAATTGCAGCGCACGCTCGCAGAGGTAATGGCGAAGCGAGAGGGCTTTCAGGGAAATAAGAGTTTCCTCAAGGCGTCTCGTCGCGGAAAGATAACTTCATGTGCGCCGCCGGAATTCCTAGACGAGGTCAACGCGACGGTTCACGTCCGGCTACGTTTTAAGGGCCGGGCGAGAAAAGAGCATCTTTTCAGAGGCAGATTTTGAATTCAGGCAGCAGATCCGCACTGAAGGGAGAGTGAAGAGGTTAAATGTGAGCATTGACTTGCAAATGCTACTGACAGCACTCTGCGCGCGCTGTCACTCATCTCATGCAACGGAGCGATGCAGTATGCAGGTACTGCCACAGGTTTCCACTTTACATGAGTGTTGGCAAGCTGGAGAGTGCGGGGTCAGGTGTTAATTTGTGTGTTAAAATGGGAAGGAGAATACATGAATTATCTTTTTTTTTTCCATGCAAAGGAGGACAAGGGATGTAGGAGAGAGTGAAATCATCAGCGGGTTGTTCACAGATGCTGCCTCCAATATGAAATCTACCAAAGGACAATTAAATTCTCTTAATGAAAAGTGGAAAAACAAACAGAAAAAACGATAGATAACTCACCTTTATGGCTGACACAATATGACACTAGAGATGAAATTATACGTAGCCACCTTTGTCAAGAGAGAGATGTTAAATAATGAAATAGTTTTGTTGTTGGATATCAGCAGTAGACAGTTCACATAAAATGGGTCAATATAAAGATCTGCCTCCCAGACAAACTCCCCGTATCCAAAGTCAAATACTGAATTGCTGCTGGGTGTTTGGTGGATTTTTACCTGTGGAAACACTGCATTATACTGCCCCCTGCTGTTCAATAGACGTAATGCAGTCGGGTCGTATAAAGTGTCTACTGTTTCTCATCCCAAAGCACAGTACTTCAGTTTTAATTAACAAGTCACGGTCAGCACTGTTTGCTAAAACAGCTGGTGAGGTTTTATATGTGGGAGAAGACTGTTCTGCAGCAATCTGAACTCTTTACCCAGAGATGATACCGCCTGTTTATTCAGAGGGAAATTACCTGCTGCTTAGCAAAGCTCCAGGAACAAAGCATCCAAATAAGGAAGGCAAACTGCACTTTCTTTAACTTTTCCTATAGATTATTTAAATGTTTACAATATACTTGCCTTTGATGGTGAGAATATCCCACAGGGAGACGGGATGCATTGAACTGGAGGCCACATGCGACACTCTGAAGCGTCGCCATTTTCTGGCAGCCGGCTGCAGTAACAGATGTGCGCCACACGGCGTCGCTCTTACACAGTAGAAGCTGAGCTGACTGTAATCAACGAGTGCTCCAGTATCAGGGACCCTCCCGTTCGAAGTGCACGTCCATCAGGCTCAAACTGAGGATGAAGTGCTGAGTACTTACATGTATGCAGAGTCAACACACAAGTGCATGATGTTATTTTTTATATGAAGCTGAGTTAAATCTGTTTTCACAGACGTGGAACATGCTGAGGGCCATCGGGGGGAATTACCTCATTGGATTTACTAAAATAATCGTAATTCAGCAGGCAAAATAGACTTAAATCTTGGCCTGCACCTTCACGTGCACCTTTCAGCCAAACTGATTTATATAACCCCCTGTGCCACCCAGTAAGACCCTCATATTTTCACACTTTCATACAAATATTTGTGTATGTAAAAATAAATAATGAAGGGTTACAAGGTTTTTTTGCTGACATTTGAAAATGTCATTTTGTAAAAGTGTAAATTATACTTAAGGTTTTGTTTCATTTATTGAAACTGTGTTTCTAATCAGGATCGTGGTTTAGTAAGTGGCTTGATCGCCTGCTGTACAACAAGGCCGTTCTTATAAGCTTTTGCAATTAACTCATTATTAAGATGGTTAAGATTTCTTGTCAACTTAAAATAATTGGCTTATGGTCAGTGTTAATTACCCAGGATTTCACGTCATCAACAAAAGACCTGTAACTTTATGTCCCTATCAGGTGCGAGATGCAGCCGCTGTTAATGGGCTTCATCCCTGCAGGGTTTGATTCAGTGAGTTTCAGGTCCAGTGACGTTACACCTGAAAGAAATTTGGTTGAAAGAGAAAGCATGTTTAAACATTATCGAACTTTGATAACCTAAATATAACAGAAGTTACCAACAGCTTTGAGCATCGTATAAAGAGTGGAATAAAAAGTCATGTAATGTAGCATGAAACTGAAAACTCTAGTAAAGTACAAGTCAAATGAGTAAATGTGCTTGGTGACTTTCCAACAATGGAAATTATCCAGTTGATGCAGTTTCATACTTTGTGAGCATCATTAAGGTCAAATCGAGGATGTCAAACTCATGGCAGAAATCAAAACTTTCAATATTATATGCTTCATCAGCACTCTTAAAATTGTAATAGGAAAACTCAGCCATGTGCTTCAAGTTTTGGTTTGATTTCGTGAACTTTCCCTCCTCCAGTTCTTTCTTGTGAGCGCTTTCCCCTCCTCTGAAGATTGTTGAATTTCAGGAATACAGACAACCTTCTCCTTTTCCTTCTTGGCTGGCAGCGTGTACACTAACATTTTCCCTTCTTTCATTCACTGCTCCCTCACGATCTGCAGATTTCTGGCACAGGAAGGCATCTTGTATTTTCCAGGGGAGACCAGCTGGCTGCTGAGTGGACCCAGGCCTCCCACTTCCCCTTGCGGTCCTTCTCTCTCTCTCTCTCTCTCTCTCTCTCTCTCTCTCTCTCTCTCTGTCTCGCTGTTGCATGGCAAACAACGGCTACACAAGAAGAGAAAAGTCCATTTTCAACCCATTGTGGTCAAGATTATAGATCAACTGCCTACAGCGGGAGGAAAAATCTGATTTAATATCATTTAAGAATGAGATCTGTCTCGAGAGTCCGATGTCAGACAAGCCCTGACTCTGCTTGTGTTAACAGATATTGTGATCTCGAAGAGAGTCCAACAATTGTGTGGGAAGAAACTCAAGCAAGTTCCTGCACGGCTTTGGGATTTATTATCTGCAGAAAAACATGTTATCATAAAGACAGGCCACATTTGGATTAACGATGTAAACAAGAGTGTTAAATGACAAGTTCAGACTGATATACGACACCCTCAGACCCTGCCGGGGATGAGTGATTGTGTATTCAATGCAACTGATTTAGTAACTAGTCAGACCGTTTAGTTTGGGCTCCACAAAAATGTAGTTAAAGTGTCATTTGAGAAAATATGTTGGTATTTGTGAATTACCATGCCCTGAACTGCATATGCTGAGTTTGAGAGTTTTGACTAGTGTGTGTGTTGCGCTCGCTGATGGGTTAAATCCACACACACGTGTTATGCTAGGCCTGTATCTCTGGCCCCCGTAAGATAATACATAACTCTCTGCACTCTAAATCTGGAAACTTAAACACAACGGAGCAGCATTATAAAAATGTCTTGGGGTTAAATAGTTAGCTGTGTGAGAGACACATATTATCCTTGGCTGATGAGATGGGTGGTCTCTGCATGAGCCAGTGCTTTACACTGTGTCACTGTATATATCAGTGTGTCATTCTCTGACAAAACTCCACCTTTCCTGATCATCGTTCATGTGCATTAATAACTGCAGACTGTATTCATCCGCGTGGCCTCGACTGTGCGGCGCTGGTCCCTTTAGAATGACATCATTCCAGCCTGAAACAGGACCTCGGGCTGTTTCCCAACAGAGGCCCTGTCACACACGGCCTCTGGCGACGTACCCAAGGTTTGTTTACTTCTACATGTCGCTACTATTCCACAGCGGGACACGTTTTCCCCTCGACCATAAATCTATAAAGTCTTGCATGACTTGCAGGGTCGAGGATGGAACGACTTGAAGCCCCAGGCTGAGGCGAGAGAAGGCGTGTGTGTGTGTAAATATATAAATATATAAATCCCTCATCAGGGTCACTGGTGGTAGTGGTGGGCATGGCTAGCAGCCAGATAAGCTGCTTCTGCTCTCACTGGCTCTCTCCCCCAAGGTTGCCTGGAAGAAATGTGCCATTATCCAGCAAGGGCCCCTGCAGCCGGGCCCCTGAGCACAGAATTGCTGTCCAAGACAGCATGCAAAGGCCAAGAGACTGGAGACTGCAAGCTGAAGACGAGAGAGCTTCAGATACCTCCTCAGACTGTTTATGACCACCTCGACTACAGCCAAGAGCTGCTCCTTCCCCTCACTACTTCTTTCTTTTCCAGTAGGCCATTGGCAGTGAAAGCGAAATGTGTGAAACACGCGGGCTGTATAGGCACTGCTGAGTTCAAACCAGACTGATCTCTAGAAAGCGAAATATGTTTTGAGAGTACATGTGCATGGCTTCATCACTCTAGCCAAGAGCTCACTGTCTGCCAGACAGTAAAATATGACTTTATCACTCTATTGAGATGCTCCAGATATGATCATTATGGCTAAAAGCCAACTACAACTGCAATCTGATTTAGATAACAAATCACATAAAGTCTGACATTATCATACAGCTCAGAATAGGATTTCTTTTTTGTCATTGTCACAGGTCTCACCACATTGTCTCCTTAATAATTTGTCTTAGACATCTTGCTTTGAGAGCTGAGGAAGTTTGTGGATTAGCAGATCAATGAAAATATCTTTCTTTAAGATAACTTGCAACAAGTGGTGCCGACACAGCAGCAGGGACGTGTAACCACTTTATCACGTCCAGGATCTGTTCTGAACGCTTCATGAAGGCAGCTATCATCAGTAGCTAAATGATCAGAGAGAACCCAAAGGACTAGTCCATTTTAATAGAACCAAGTGTCTGCAGCAGGAGCGTCTGGCCACAGTACAACACTGGACAGACCCAAAAAAGGCAGTTGTAGGCCCAAAGCATGCTAAGCAGATGAATTGTAATTTTCCATTTAACTCAACTGACTTACTGATGGATGTTGAGCACAAATCTGAAATGTGCAGGGAGAGTGCAGTGAACTTCATCCTGGAAGTGAAGATTTAAATGTTTGGCTAATCTCATATTCTATCTTCACTTTCACAGCAAAACAAAGCTGTACTGGATTACACCGTCCAAGAGCTTTTGACCCCTGACCAGTTCTAATCAGAATAAGACCAACATTTGAAAATAGAATAAAAAACAGGTCTTTATAACAACATCATTTGCAATAAAACTCCTTAATAAAAAGATTTAAATGATGTTCACGTTCGCATCAGCCAGTGCTTCAAGGTGCAGTGTGGCTGTAACAGCCTGCACAGGGTTATCACAGGGATGTTGTTGTGCTCACCTTCATCCCTGCCATATTAATCACTTCTAAAAAAAAAATGGAGATGTTCTACAATTAATCACAGGTCACTGTAGTATGTCAGCTGTGATTAGAGAAGCAAAATCAAGAAACACACAAAATTAACTATACAGAAATGAACTTGCATACAAACCAGTGAGGAAGAAAAAATCTCAGAATACATTCAGTTTGAATAAATCTATGGATCAGCTCCAAAGGTGCACAGCTGCAGCTTAGTGGACTGGAAAAAAGATAAACTAAACATAAATGCGCTCAGTGAGTTAATTGTAAATGAAAGGGAAAATAGGATTTAGTCCAATAGGAACAAACGTCATGGTTCATTTAAATGTAAACAGTCTATATGACAACTGTAGAAAAATGAGATGCTCCCTCACCATAAACACACCTTGTTAAATAAACTCTCGGGGGGATGGTTGTTCATGTTGGCGTTCATTTGGATGTATATTTAGCGGCAGATATTTGAGTCAAAATTTGATATAAATATGATTGAATAGGAATAGTTGTCTTATTGAAATGCAATATATGAGACTAACACATCGAACCTTAGCAGGTTCTCAAATCTCTGACCATAAAGTAATTTAAAAAAAGAGTTACAGCAGACGCTTCATCAGATTTGAGTCTTGTGGGCTTAATTATAAAATAACATATTCATACTGTTACTTCAAATTACACCAGGCCCTGACACCGGCTGATGAACCCGCATTAATAATGCTGGTGTGTGTATTTGTGCGTGTGGAATAGAAAAAAGGGGTTAATTATTGTGCCTCTTTGCAGAAGCAATACTTTTGGCGATGGAGCAGGAAGACTACTGTCTATAATAGGAAGAGGAAAACAACAGAGACTAGCTGCTCATTTCTGGAGGCATCTTAATTGCTAGAACGCAGCGCCAAGCTAAAAATGTCTCCACTGGCCTCCGGCATGAGAAAGTAGCAGAAGCTGCTCTCTGTAACACCTCTAAGTAAATGCTGCAGAATAATGTTCTCTGTCCAAATGCTCAGAAATATGAGACACTGACATACAGTAGTGATGAAAATAGGCCTTCTGACTATTGTAACTTCTGCTGTTGTGAAAGTTATTGTTGTAGAAAAACCTACCGCTGACACTGCACACATCTGAGTGTGATCTATACAAATACTCCTCTCCCTCGCTCAATTCATTACTACGCTGTGGGTGTCACGCTATTCAGTTCAACCAGTGGGGCCCCTCATATAAAATCGCTAAGCTGTGATACTGCCAGCATCCTCCTGCCCCTCTGACTTTCTGCAATCAATGACAGCACGTCAGAGGGTCAGAGGCCGAGGCGGCTCCCGGGGCAGGCAGTGTCGACTGTCGGTGTCACTGTGGCTGTGTGGCTGCGGAGCGCTCAGTGACTTTCTCAGGGGGCGGTTTCCCTCTTGGAGTGCTGAAAACGGGATGTAAACAGTTCCAGCTCGGTGGAAGCCGCAAAATAATAAAGTTAAATTTAACACAGGTTGACGAACAAGAGCTTGCCTGTCCCTCCCATATATCCACTTCTAATTGTGTAACCCGGTTCAGCTCTCGTCCGTGTCTGTTTCAGGTTTACACTTATCCCCCGATTCCCTTTGCTTCTTATGTTGCCTCTATATTCTCTTGTCCTCTCTCTCTCTCAAGTCTCAGCGCTCCTTGATTCTTCTGGCCGTTACGCCTACTGGTTTCCATCCATATTATGACTTACTCCAACTTTAATTCAATCTCGTTAAATGATTGAACAATTTCCTATCTGATATAAATGCTTCAACAGTTAAGGCCTTAGAGCAAGTGGAAGAGTCATCTACACCACATAAGAGATGCTCAACTGGGTGAAAGGGAACATACTCACTATTTCAGGACCTTTCGAAAGGGAGGGTATTCCAGAATGCATGCTGCACCCCTTTCCCGCATTTGTTCCTCACTTTCTGTTTTTGCTCCTGAAATTCCAGCCTGAAACCATATGGCCGTCACCCACAGGGACACTGACCAAAGTGGGCTGACCGGTTGAGTATACAACATTCAGAGTCGCCTACCGCAGCATCAAAACACTGGCAGCCGACTCTTTTCTGTCATGCTTTACTGCTTCCAGTGCTGAGGTTTTTCGGAAAACCGCTCATCTCAAGAGTCACTTCGCACCAGGCTCTTGGTCATTCACAGAATTCCACCTCTGTGGACCGAACCATTCATGATTTGTGACGGTTTCTAAGGAATGATCTATTTGCTGTGCTCCTGTTAATTGTCTACTCTTGTCCCTGGTTTTGAATTAGCATGTTTACAATCATTAAGTGTCACAACAGTATTCAATAATACATTTAATGATGTTATTCACAGCATGGTGATGGTTTGGTAAAGCCACATAAATGGGTCGGGGTCTACTCCAGGCAGAGTGCCTCTTTCATCTGCTTCAATAACCCCTCAGGCAGACAGCTGATGTGATGCATGTGGTGCTGTATAAAACACAGGTGGGCATGCTGTTTAGCAAGCTCAGAAATGTCCTGGTTACTATGGAGATCATGTTTCTTAATGTAATGAGGTACATTTACTATCAGGCCTTGAGGGTAATATATTCAGCAAGGCTATATTATGCATCTCTGGAGAAATTAATGACAAAGCTATGAATTTACATACTGTAAATCAGCCCAAAGACGAAGAAAATTGCTAAATGGCAAAATGGTTATGTATATATTTTTCATTCCCAGTTGTTTTCACAACAGAGTGAAAAATAGTCCCACGTACACACGACTTTCACAACATGCGAGTGAGTAATATTGTTTTAAATGAGGGGTGACAGTGGTTTTCAATACCACTGCCAACGAAACTCCCACAAACTTCCCCATGGGTCCAGTGTTTATTTCGTTATAAATACATGTGTTTATTTTTGCGGAGCGTACTATTCTCCAGGCCTGGACACACTACGCAGCAGGGTAGCCTTGGTTAACCCCTCCTGAATCCTCTGCATTGACTATGATTAGTCTTCTTGCAAAAAAAAAAAAAATCTAATGCACAAAAAAGTTGTGTCATGAATCAGTCACTTGGCAGCACGTCCCCAGAGGTAAAACTATAAATCTTTAGGCACTGCAGCACACAAGCTCTAAAACCATGCGCTCTTCACGGCACACGTGAATCTTTAAACCTCTGTTGGAACCTTTAACCTTCTTTTTCCCCGTCACTCTAGACGATGTACATCAAGGAAAACTGTTCTGAAAGAGTGTAAATCATAGCTGAAAGTTGGCTGACAGCAGTAAACTCATCACGCATTGGAAAGCTGGCAAACTAACAGGAAACCAATTTGGTTTCTTTTTTCACATAAATAAAATGCTGGTGGATTTTGTTTTCCCACGCATTGTAAAGCATTGCCTGAAGGGAAGAGAAATTCTCAAAATTTATGATGTTAAATGATCAGTTCACCCAAATGACAGAAAAACATGTGCTCTGTGGACTACACTTACAGTAACACTTACCGTATTTTCCGGACTATAAGTCGCAGTTTTTTTCATAGTTTGGCCGGGGGTGCGACTTATACTCTGGAGCGACTTATGTGTGAAATTATTAACACATTATTACCGGTATATCATTTCACGTGTTATTTTTACACTAAACCGCAAGAGGGCGCTGAGGATGAGGCTGGCGTAAGCGACGTAGAAGAAGAAGCGCCACATCTTCTACCTCCGGAGTTAGCGGAGTTGTTTAAAAGTGACACCGAGGATGAAGATTTCATCGGATTTTAGTTATTGGGAGTGACACGGATGGTTTGCAAAACTTCTTAGCATGTTATTTATGCTAAAGTTATCTGAATAACTCTTAATATGTTATGTTAACATG
>JBAJHX010000106.1:16635983-16658603 GCA_037176925.1 Amniataba percoides
AGAATTGCAGAGTTTCCTGGATGTCTGATCACCCAGAGAGAAACCCAGGAGGTTAGGTCAGGGGAACACTTGAAGCCAAAGGGCAGGATCATGAGGATGCAGATGCACTGAAAGGCACAGTAGGAACCAGGAAGTGGAAAGCAATGTCTCGTCATCTCAAAGGCTTACAGTGAGCTTACAATGACACTGCAACACATGAGGAGAAAGATGAATTAATCCCACTAATTAATGAGTCAAGAGATGGTTCAAATTTGTTTTCACGTGAAGACTGAGTCAGATGACCTCTAATGACTCTCTGTTTTCTAAAGAACAAGCAGGTCCTTTGGCTGCTTTGGGCTATGTTCTATAGTACGCTTACCCAAATATGCTTATACAAAACAAATCAGAAAAAAGAGAGAAAAAAACAGAAAGTGTAACACAACAATACATGTTTTAAAAAAATGTATATGTACATATAAGATATAATTCACTAACAATACTGATTACATTTGTGAGAAATTGCACTTTTGACAAACACACTCTCACCTGCCAGCCCTGTGCAGCTCGGCAGCTGGTTGCTCCACTCGATCCAGATGCTGGGGTAGGGGAGGTGTAGGTGGACGGTGTAATGAGTAAGTGCACTGAGGGAACATGGGAACTGTCTGGTTTGAGAGTCTTTGCACTGCAGGGGCTCGAGGTTCTCACCCAGATAACCCTCCACTGTCTGGGCATCAAGCTTAAAGAAACAGAGGAAGTTAACTCTGGCACTGGATGAGATATTTGTGTCCATCCATCCCAAGGACAGCCGGTGCATTTCCACACCTGCTCATCTGTTCTGTATCGTAGTTGGCAGTTCACAAAGCCAGAGCAGATCATCTCATCATCTCATCTCAAATCAGCCTTAAAATTTGTTTAATTGTAAACATCTGGAAAATCTGGGCCTCATCAACAAGCCATGATTATTCCTGACAAACTGTATTGTCAGTGAAATGTTCTCGGTGTGGGACTATTCTGGACTTTGCCATTGTTATCATATAGGTCACTCAGCAGAAACTTTTCATCTGGGATCAGTTCATATTTGCAATTCTAAATTCATGGAAAGGAATCAAAACAAGCGGAAAGGTTTAGTGATTTTCTTTTGAAAACACAAGAGTCAAACAATTGAAATACCAAGAGGGAATGAAGAAAAACATATTCATGTAGATCAGGAAATCACAGGGTTCCTCTACTAAAACAGTTGTTAATACGAACATGACAAAGTCTTCAAAGTGGTCCTGTGGAAGTGACACTTCATGACATGAAAACTACCTGAAAGACCAACAGGTTTTAAATTTTTTATAGAGACCATGAGCACTTTCTGACTGACACATTAGAGGCTCTTAGGGAACTGTGGATGAGATAAATACTGCATGTCTGAATGTTTTTACTTGTAGAAAACACTTACTATTATTGAAAACATAAATGTGCACAGCCATATTCATTTCAGTGCCATAACATGGTGGAGAGAACGTGTTGCTAAATTATACATTTCTGGACTGCAATCAGTTCTGCAAATGCCAAAGGAAAATACTTATTTGTCTAAGGAACACCTGCTTTTGCTCTGGATAAGAGAGCTTTGGTTCCCATGTGCAGGTCCCGCTCGATTTCACTACACCGATGTAGCCAGCACCTGGCTGTCATACAGAGGTTTTGGTGGATGTGCAAGCACAACAACATTTTAGAAAAAGACAAAGCACATGGTCAAACAAATTAGGGGAGAAGCTCTGCAGCGGACAGATGTGAGACAGAAATAACATTTAAGTCTATAAATGTATCTGACACAGAATATTATGTGTTTTTCTAGGCCATAGATACAGGTGTTGCTGTGTAATTTGAGTTTGTTTAATGTGAGACTGACATATTAAAGAAAGTTTTTAGATTTTGTTTTTATCTTTGGCAGCAGCACAGAAAAAGCCAATGTAAAGAGCCATTTGGGTCAGATCCATTCTGGAGCCGGGGGGAATTTCCTCAAATCCCTGAAAGGACTCAAGTTTCTGGTCATGGGTTGCAGGAGTTAGAGATGAATCACTGTCTTCTTGACTCCTGACTGTCTCGGATCAAATCTTGAAAAGGGTTCACAAGAAAAAGGGGTTCTGAAATGAAACAGGATCAGATGTTTCTCCAGGATTCACTTTGAAGCATCTAAGCATCGAAAGTAACATCTCAAAAACCAGTGTGATGTAATCCACGTCTTTGCTGTCACCTCGCCGTTTTGAGGTGAGACTGAATAATGTCAGAAGATCAGCAGAGTGATAACGCCACCTTCTGGGATTCAGTTGAAGTTTTAATGGATGCTCAAGCAGTGGTTTGTGTATGGCGTCCCAGTTATGACAAAGGTGACTCTGAGCCAGGTTTATGTGATTCACTAGGTATCTCCTAATGCAAAAATATTTAAATATTTCATCATTGTAGCGTTGTTTGTTATTTTATACTCCTTCAATGTGTTTAAAAAGGTTGTGTTTAGTTTTATAAAATGTTCATTAGAATTAGATAGTAAAAAACAATTTGAACTTTATCCATTTTCCATTTTCAAATCTTGCTTCCAATTTCTTTCAGATTTTTAATTTTCCTTTCAACAATCCTGACATGTCTTGCTGTGAAAAGTGCGTGTGTAACTATGTCCAGTGGAGGAAGCAATATTCAGATCTTTTACTAGATAAAATTTAGCAATACCACATTATAGTAACACTGAAGTAAAGGCCCTGTGTTTAAAATCTTTGTAAAGTACATAAACATTAACATCACAGTATACTTAAGGTATCCAAAGTAAAAGTATTCATTATGCAGAATGGTGCATTCAGGTGTTATCCAGCTTGCTACCTTCATAAAAAGAGTCTATTTCAGCTGTCCACTGACTCAGTCGTCATGACTCTGAGGGGAATTTTAGAATGTTTTTGGCCAGATTGTAGCATTTTAGATAACATCTAGGCTTTTTTAAAATATAGTAAACAGATTCTTCAGACTGCTATTTTGCAAGCATATTAAAACAGTAAAGAGATTCCTCCAAGCACATCTAATGGAAAAGATCAATGTACACAGGGGCAAATAAGGCACAGAGGTATTTTCTGATCTCACCTCCAGTTTAGTTGTCAAGGTTTATACCTGTGTATCATGTAATCATTCACCACAGTTTATCTGCTTATATCACACTGCTAATCTTACAAACAAGATCAGGTACTGCATACCTTTTCAAAATAATGAATACCCAAGCAATGCATTTAATATTTCACCCATGATCATTTTAATCGTTTCTTTTTTACAAAATATAATAATTATAAACAAACATAACAGAAGCAGTACAATATATAAATTGCTAAAAATGAAAGTAAAAATGGAGAATTAACAAAAGGCAGCGGTTCAGTGCCCTCACTGCCTTCGCGGTCTTGTCCTGGACACCCCTCCCACCCCATGTAAACAGTTCCAGACAAAACAAACATTGATCAGAAACTGGCTTGGCTTGTAGCAGGGATTACAGGAAGAACTCCCACATTTGCAGACAGCAACAAAGAATAAACAGAACCAGTGGAAGGGAGAACATGGGGCTGCATCTTTCCCTTCCCTGTAACTTTTCCTCGCCCTCTTTGGAGACAGTGACTAAAATATACTGACATGCAGAAAACACCACATACGTATTAATGAATGAATGCACAACTCAATACAATTTTGTGAAGTGACTACTAATGTATGAAATGGTTCCTAATAGGAGCCACCTTAAAGTTCATCCATTTATTATGAGTTACATGAGTTGAAATAATCAAATAATATTTACTGTGACAGTACATATGATTGGTGATTACCATTGTTCTCAATATTTTGCAGACTACATTAAAACAGATTTTTTTTATTAGATCTGTGCCAGTTAATTTGAAATTCTATCTGGACTTGAAATATCCTGAGATGCCAAGAGTGTACTGAGAATACACTGAGAAGACAAGTTTAAGTTAGTTATTCTCAAAATTCACACATTGACAACTCTCACCATTTATGATTTGCACAGTAAAATTAATTCATTTACATATGTGACATTTTTCAGCATATTTCATTATGTCAGATGGCAGAGGTCAGTGAAGGAAACATTTCAAAGAAAAAGAGAGATTTGTTTAATTCATGACAAAGTTTGGATCTGTTGTACTCCAACACTAAGAATTTCACTTTTGTGCCTTTGCTCACACATATTCACTGATCATGGCGTTACTTGGATGTAAGAAGCGAGCAGAGGGTGCCAGAACGGCTAAATTCCAAGTTAGGACAAGATGCTGCATATTAAATTCAATAAACGTCTAATAATCACTTTTCATCTGATCTGTATGTACGACATGTGTCAGAGTGATACTGACGGTCTTGTTAACGGTCTTGGTGATCATAAAAGTTACAGAACCTGAGAAACTGTGTTTGCATTCAGAGACTTACTTATGTTCATTTGTACATTTTACATTAACATTGTATTTTATGCCTATTCTGCATGTCAAATAGGCTCTTTATGGTACTAAATATTGAACACAATAGAAATGGTGAACAACGATGATGACATAAGCACTGCACCTTTATCAATCTCTATTTAAATCTTCAAAACGAAGAGCAAAGATGACAACATCCCGAAAACAACAAAAGCAAAACTAAAGAAATAAAACCTGCATAAGTATTGTGCTCCTTTTTCTCCGACCATGATAAATTTCAATCTTATAAAACTGTATTTAGTTTCACCTCTTCATATTTAAACTTGAGAAATATTGACTCATCTGCCAAACGTTCAGACATGGTGGGAGTGAAGGAGGCTGGAAGTGAAAACACAACAGACATGTGGAACTGAAAACTGGACAGATTTTAGTCTGCGGTCGGACTTTCAGTGAGCATGTAACTCTGGCACCACAGGGGCAGATTTCAAATGACTGCAGCAGCTATAATGTTGAGAAATATGCAGAATAGACAAAGAAACATAATTGTCTGGAGAAATCCGAGCTGCAGTCAAACTTTTCCATCCTGATAAATTAAAAAGCAATCACTGGTCTCTCATTGCCACTTGCTTCTGATTTGTTTGCATGGTCACCTCACACAGAATCATAGCCAGTCCACAGCATTGCACTGGTGCAGGTTGTGGTAATAAACTACTAATAAACACATAATCAACACCTGAAAGTAGTGATTAACACTCATCATTCCACAATGGACAGAAGGTTCAAGTGTCTCAGTTTAAAAAGAGGGTTCAGACAGACAAATAACCCCCAACACAGGTAGTAGGTCCATCCTTTTTCACAAAGTTAGGTAAATGCACTTTTTGTCCTGGTTTCTTCAGGCCTGACATACATCCCAACACCGTTTAAAGATCTCGACACAGAGCTAACCACGAAGAGTACCACTCAGTTCTGATTTTCCTCATGTCCCTTCACTGTGTGAGCGAGCGGGGATGCTGGACGGGAGAGGGGTGCAGCAGGCTGCCAATTGCCTGGAAGTGTGATGGGAGGACAGCAGATGACGGGGGTGAGGCAGACGGCAGGCTAAATTCCACCTGCAGCCCACAGGGGGAGCCGGTCCCGCCGCCTGCTGTACCACAGTCTGGGTCCTCCGGAACAAAAGGTCCGCCACACATGTGGAGCTGGTAGAAGCAGGAGCCTGAGAGGCGATGGTCGTCGTGGCAGGACGGAGGGCTCCCGCCGGCCCATTGGGAGCTCTCGGGGGAGGGCTGGGACTGGAGCTGAAATGGAGCTGAGGGACAACAACTGCCTGAGCCAGGATCCCGCATGTCATCCATAGGCGGGAGAGAGAAGGGGCAGCCAAACAGCTGCTGAGGACATCCGTCACCACACAAGTCTGACAGCCCCATCACCAGCTCACCATCTGGACAGATGTAGAGTTCACAGGACGACGTATCAACCAAATGTCTGGAACTACAGTCAAGTAATCCATTACTGCTTCATTTGTTCCAATTATGTTAGATACTGTGTCTGATGTGTTTAGTATACATTCTTAATTAAGTTTTCTTCATCTGCAAAAAATTCAGAGGCCTACACACACATAAAGCTGCTTCAAAAAGTAGTAACTTTTTATGCATTTATACTTTTATGTCATCAGTGTGCTTCTCTTATCTAGCAAATGACAACATTAATAAAGTGCTTCTTGCATTAACACAGGTGAAAGATTATAATTTCATTTTCCTTACAAGTCTCTTCTTATGACAGAATGTATATATGTATAAATATTTTATTTTATTTTGCCCATTTGTCACTTCCTTATATGTTGTATGTGTCTGTGTATACCAACAAACTAAACTTGTTTTTTGTAAATACAAGTTTTAAACCATGATTGTTTCACCTTTTGAAATTAATTTTCATTTTGATAAAACAGATGTGATGGTAAATATCAAAGGCATTTCCCTGAATTTTATACACATACAACAAAGTCAACAAGTCAAGAGGGCGACAGATGAACTCATTCTAAAATGACTCACCATATCTGCATAATAATTTATGGCATTTGAACAGCCAGAGGAAGCTTAATGGCTGTATACAATAGCACTGTACCTTTCAGGTCTAATTACAGTTTGATTATCTGCCAGGCCTGCTAATGAGATCTGTTCACAACTGCCACATTAATTGTATTCTCTCTAATTCTCTATTCTTCCCTTCTTTACCTGCAGGCTCTGCCTGCTTTCTGTGGCCTGTCTGGACCAAGTTCATGGCTTTAAGAGAAAGCGGGGAGTTCGTCTGCGTCGGGGACGGCCCTCCTCCTCTGGACAGGTTTGTATGCACACATACATACATACATACAGACAGACAGACATGTCCAAACATGCACACATGCACACACAAGAAGCAAGAACATAGTGGGGAAAACAAAGGAGGTGAGACATAAAAATGATTTATAACATAATATAATGAATATGTGATGTCAAAATAAAAGGCAACCCACATATTCAAAATAAAACATTCAACATACAACAACGAAATGCTTAGAACTGCATGTCAAACATGATGGACGGCAAAAGATCATGTGACTTGGAAAACACAGTGAAAAGATGTAAATGCTTATATGCACAAAACTGGGTGAAAACACAGCTCCTGCTGATTCAGCGTTGTCGGAAACCAAAAAAATCCTTAAGGCTCACTGTGTGTGGGACTGTTTTACTATACACCCTATTCATCAAATGGTAGGGTAAGCATTTTATGCCCAGTTTCCATAAGCTGTCACTTGCATGTGCTTCTTCATTAAGCAGTCCCATCTTACTGTAAATATAAGACGATGGAAATAAGTATTCAGGGCACTATGACAGTAACCCCTGCTTCACAAATAATTACACTTGAGCCACCATGTCAGATGCAAGTTTTACCTCGTTTGTCCAGGACCAGACTCGACTGTGGAGGTAATGTGGATTCCAGCTTCCCGGTGCTCATGGTGCTGAGAGACAACAATCCTGAGGAATTGTTGCTTCCCTCCAGCTCCCCAGCATCCCCATCCTGCTCTCCATCCTCCCTGCAACATGCAACCACAGTAAGCGTAGTGTAGTGTGCAACAACAGTGAAAATCTGTGGTGGGAGGCAGAAGTTCCAAGTTATATCAGATTTAAAGAAAAAAATAAGGGGGAGGGGGGGAGCAGAAGAATGACACTTGGATGAAGTTATTATTGTTGGGCTCAGAATTCCCGATAAAAAGCATTATTTGTCATTCCTTTGCACTACATTGTTAAAAACATTTTGTCCTCCAACAGTTCTGTTTTGTTCAGCTAAAGCCATCTCAGATCATTCTTCCTCCCTCTCTTTGCTACCAATTCCATGGAGGGGAATGAAAATGTTGTGCTCAAAGAATCAATGTTACTTTTTTCCCCTCCAGAAACAGTGACCCTGTGACTGTGAATAATCTCCAGAGCACTCAGTTATCCTCAACAATATTCATGGGGGCTCTGTCCTCGGGTGGATTAATCATCTGAGGTCACTGACAGAGATGCACTTACCTTAAAATATATATATGAACTCCAGTTAAGAAGGATAACGTCACCAGGATACTACACAAACACGCGTGTTTACAGTAATGCTTCAGTTTAAAGTAAAGCACAGGAAAAAATATAAGTAAACCAGATGAGGGGGAGGTTGCCCAATGAATTACTCTTAGCTATGAGTAAGCTACGACTAATGGGAAAAAATAATAAATTAGTAGAGATTCCAAGAATAGGGCTGCTATAGATTTAATTGGAAGTTTGGGAGAAAAAAAAATAAAAAAGGAAAGATCCTGACCATATGGGCACATGTAAACAAACTGTGACATTGAGTAGAAAATATGAACACATCTGTAATATGTTTCAGATGAGTTGCAGCATAAAAGCTCCTCTGTTTTTGCAGTACACATATTACAGGATGATAGGCCAGAAATCACTGCAGGCCTTAAAACATGAGTCTGGGCATGACATTAGGTTCAGTAATGGTACAAATGGTACAGTGTGTCACAAATCAGGTATGTTTTGGTTCAGGCGTGATTTGTCGCTCTTTATCCCTTAATCTAAGACATTCAGCTTGACTATGAATCTTGTCATTAATGGGCAAGCAATACTTACATGCTCCCTGATTGCAGGCTGTACTTCTTGCGGCTGAGCCTGGTGGCCTGCTGGGTAAAGTACTCATGGCGGTCAGACTTCTTCCACATGTAGTAATACTCCACGCACTCCCCAACCGAGCGCGTTCGTACCTGAGAGTGACAAAAATGTATCCCATCAAATATTCAGATTAGAACAGCCGGTTGATCTTCAGTCAGGTTTGGGCCAAGCGTCACCGTCTTGTCTCATGAGCACTCACCTTATTAGCCTGAATGAGGTGGAAGTTTTTCCCGTAAACTCGATAACCGTGCTCAAAGTTCCTGCACTCCTCCTCACTCCAGGCACACAGCTCTTCTAAAGAGAGGGAGAAGCACCAAGAGTGTTTCAGCACTATGCATCTTCTTTTAGTTTTTATTTATAGCAGTGAGTAGATATTTTTAGATTTTTTTTAAACCCTCCAAACTACAGCAAAAGGTCTTTAAGTCAATCTGATGTGTTGAATAAGAGGTTGTGAGGTCACATCAGTTCCCCCTCTGCAGTGCTGCTATTGCATTCACAGGGTATCAGATACAACTAATATTCTGTGGCATCCTGCAGCTTTCATAGGGCTCTAATACAGTTCAGTTTTAAACTAAGTGATTAATTTCACGCTTCCAAATGAGTGTAAATTCCCCTCTTGATTTCTAGTTCCCTTGCGAAGGATGTGATTTTATCAAAAGCTGTGAAAGATATGAATTGGTGTCCTACAGCACCTATATTATTATTTACTGAATTTCTGCAATGTTTCACTTTATGTAGATTTCAATTTTAAACTTGTGGTCAAGTTTCATTCCCCTCTTTTTCCTATATTATCATTGTTTTGCTCAACTGGGTGAATGCAAGTGTCTCCCTTTATATCAAACATCCAGTGATTCCACTTCAGGAGAAATGATGGGCACCTGGAATGACCTTTGTTTCTTGGTTAAAGCCTTCGTTTTGCCTGTGCTGATCCCCACCAATTTAAGATTAGCCTCTTTTGAAGAAGTGAGAGATATAAAAAAAACCCACTGTAATCCTCCTTCACATCATCTGCATCAACAAACCTGACAATATTATCAAAACACTGCCTTTGTTTCTGTCAGTTCCTTTATTCATTTGTAGAGCAAAATGTCAATAAGATGTTTTTATGCTATTTTTTGCATAAAATGCAAGATATATATATATACACAATTGTGTTATTTGACAGACAGCTTTCATTTTGCTGGCAGTTTCCATATCAGTAGCAGGAGGGAGAACTGTTTTCTCTTTTGTTGTGCGATACTTTTTATACTACACAGAAACAACCCTTCTGTAGTTCCCATCTGAAGAAATATGTGCTCAGGATGTGAAGTTTCCAAGAGTGTCCCAAATATTTCAACTTCTACCCATCTGCAGCTCATATTTTGATGCACACAATGCACAGAGGAGGCAAGTTCTCCCACTTTGAGAATCACTGACTTAATATTTAGCTTTGGAGTTGAGCATAGTTAGCACTGTTCCAGATCTGTGAGAAGTTACTCTAGATAATGATGGTAAATAGAATTAACCCAAAGCAATGAAATATAATCATATAAAGCCAGTTTATTCTTAGAGAAATATTTTTTATCAGTCATTAAAACGGTCATGATTTTTTAAAAATAAGTAAAATCGCAGGTTGAAAAAAGTACTGTAGGACAACAGGAGGGTTCTTACCACTGAAAACTTTCACATTGAAGCGTAGTCGTCTCAGCGCCTCCTCTGCGTTGAAGTTGCATTTCACTAGTTCATACAGTGCCTGAGAGTCAAATCAAGAGGAGGAGTACAAGCCAAGAGAGTTAGACTGTTACAAAGGGAAACAATCACTCAGGGACACAGACCAGCCAAGCCACTATCCACCATCAACTGCATTTAGTTGACGTAGGTTAATCATTAAGAGGAGATTAATAGACAAATTCTCCAGGGGGTTGTGATAAAAGCTGTACAACTGAATATCAAGGCAAGTATTTAGTCAGCAACACAACTTGAGATACATGTGGACGTCTACCCATTCATAACCACTGTGTTTTACACATTATACATTATGTTTTCTTCATTATTTAGTGCATACTATCGAGTAAAAACTTTCTCGGGTTGATGTCACTACAGTCTGCAGAACAGCTGCAACATTTGACATAGCTGACAGTGTCTTCTGGGATGTAATTTAAAACTTATTGTACCTGTTCGTTGTCTCGGACAGTGTCCCCTACTGTTCGAGTGCATGCTGCCGCCTCCTGCTCACGCGATCTCTGTGCATACAATAAGAACTCCTCCACTTCCTGCACCGTCAGAACACCTGGCCTCCACAGCAACTGGTCTTCACTGCTGTAGGCTAGAGAAGCAAAGATATGCAGAGAGAGTGAAGAGAAATGCAGATGGGGGCAGAGAAAACAAAAGATGAGGAGATGGGTAAGGAGAGGATGAAGAGAAAATTGATTGAGAGACAGAAAGAGAGGTACTGAAGGTAAATATAGATGTGTTCGCCTACAGTATACCTATAGTGGGCGGATCAGATCAGATTTTTTTAATCACCTCAAATAGCTTGGTGCTCGGAAGACGTCACAAAACATATTACCAGATTTAATCTCCATTAAAGATGCCCTTGCTTCAAATCATGCAACACGTGATCTGATCACTTGCTTACCTCTCTCCTGGTAGGTATACGGACCAAGTGGAGGGATCTTGGCCTGGTACATAGAGCCAACCATGATCTCCTGAGAAAGACATTAAAGACATGAGGTGTCATAGATGTGAAATGTGTAATGTTTGCTAATGAAGGCTGAAACTGTGTTTTGATAAGGTAAAAAATGAGTAGGGTTCTTTGGGCTGACCTGCCCACTTGAAAGTCAATTCCAAGATACCAAGCTACTTTGACTCGGATATTGGTCCAATTTTGTGAAAAGTGGTATTTTAACAGGCTTGAGTAAATGAAAATATTTCCAAGTGCTTCATCTTTTCACGACCAATCAAAACCAACTCCCTGCTGCTATCAGCTGACCATCAGCCATCCTGGGACCTCTCTCTATGGTTGACTATGTGTCATTGAGATATGGACTTGACCATTATGCCTGTGGAGGTTTTTCAGCCTCTCTTCCCTCTAATCTTTTAGTTTGCACTTCATCCATGTCAAAGGTCACAGAAAGAGGGTGCATTATGCTGTGCAAAAACTGTAAAGCCTCTTGAGACAAACAGTTTTTTTTTTATTTGGGCTCAAGTCATAAAAATGACTTGACTTGACAATAAATTAGTGACTTGATTGTCTTTGATGGTTCTGTTGAAATCAGGGGCGGTTTGAGTTTGGGACCAGTTGTGTCCAGCTGAGCGTCCCCAGGAATTCCATATCATACAATCCTATAGTACGTGATATATGCCCAATTCTAAAAACAAATATCAACCTCCAACACACTGCAGAATACACAGTAAAGGTCCGGTGATCACAACCTACCTTTTTCTCTTCATTGGAGGGAATAGAGGCGTTGTCGGAGTCCTCATCCGACGAGCTGACTAATGTGTCTTTGTCTCCTCCTTGGATGCAAAACATTGAACAGGGGATCATTTCAAAGACAGTATACAAACAGCATGTCAAAAGATTTGTCAGAACTCCTGTCCTGTCTTCCTGCTGAGAAATCAAAAATAACTTTTTTTCTTAAAGAAGCATTTAAGTTTATATTAACCTTTACTAAAGAAGTAAATTCAATCAAGGTAAAACTCTGTTTCTTAAAGTGAAAGCCCAGACAGCAGCAGATGTAGATGGAAGTTATAGGGAGATTGCTTGGACATAATAAAAATAAAAATACAATATATCGAACTTGGTATAAAATACAATTCAGAATAATGTCAACAGAAAAGAGAGGAAAGAGGCGCAGCTCGTCCTCTAGTGAAACTATGTTCGGTCAGGCTCTCCCGGGTGCATGAACAATACAAAAGCAGCGTACCTGCCATATATTCTCTTCTCATGATATTTTGTGGACTCAGCAGAAATACTGTCACTCAGTTCAAATAGAATCACTGCTAGGGAAAGACTGTTCAAATATATTTAAACTCATAAATGTTTGAGCATCTTGGACATCATTCAGTTGTCTGGAGAGATACACATAAAGCGGCACAATCTGTCACACAAAAAGGCCCCATAACAGCTCACACAGATATAAACTAATCAAAGTTTTCATGCAATTCCCTGACATTATAAACTCTGGCATGTCATGTTATTGAAATGTACCACCGCGCTCTAAGTAACAAGCTGCTGTCTCAGCAAAGCACCAATTTAAAAATGAGCTATGAGAAAATATTCCACCCAACACCCAACGCTCCAGGAAAGTCCTTTATTTCAGGACATTTAGACACAATTTCATCAGATATAGGCTCCCCGAGTGTGCATATGACTGTTTGAATTCATGAAGCAAACCCTCCATTTGCTAACATTTCCTTTGTGGGGAGATAGATGGGTTTAATGTCATATAATCATGTTTAAGTGTAGGTCTTTGTGTGCTTTACCTTGGAGGCGGCGGAGCAGATCTGAGGTGTTTGAGGTGACCGAGGGGGTGAGATCATCAGCTGATGACTCTTCTTCCTCCTCCCCAGGAAAGAGATCCTCAGTTATCTGATCCTGTACAAAACAAAGAAAAATCAGAACCGCACAGTACAGCGAAGCACGGCAAAGAACCCAATCACCAGGATGGAGCTGCCACCCATGGACGACCTTTGCACCCTGCGGCGTAGGAGCAAGGCCACCAGGATTATTAAAGACCCCAATCACCGCGGCCACAAACTGTTCTGCCTGCTGCATCCAGACTCACATCAGCAGGCCCAGAAACAGCTCCATCCCCCCGGACATTCCCCCAGACTTTTAAACTCCCCTTAAATTGCTCCATACCACTATAATTTCTAACCTTTTAAAATTCACACACTACTGCTCACAGTTTTATCTGTATTCAACTGCATATTATCTACTTAGTTATGCATTTGTATTTGGTTTTATAATTTACATGTTAGGTCCATATTCTACTACTCTAGTTTATTATTTATTGTTTATATTTTTTTGCCTTCTTCTAATATTTTTGACCACTGCTTTGGGGAGCTTGTGACTCAAAAATTGCATTACCAATGACATGTTTGAAATTATTATTAAAGAGAGTGACTGTTCCTCTGCGTTCTTAGCATTGCATCCTACCTTGTCCAGTGTCATGTCTGGCAGGCTGGCAGCCATGGGACAGGTCTCCTTCTCTGGATCTGACACCGTGTAGCCGTACAGAGCCAGAAGCTCCTCCAAAGGAAGCTCACTGGCCTGCAGACAGAGGGTTGCAGAAGGAGACAGCGACAGGTGCAGGAAGATGTTTGGGTTACTGACCACATTTATGAAAATCACCTTTCTAAAGACATCTATCAGTTCAATGATCTCAAGCATGCTCTTTCTCCTGCTTTGCCCAAATGTCTTCACAGTTCTCACTCAGTTTGCAAAACTGTGTTCAAGTGGCAAAAACATTTCAAAAACAAAACCATTTAAAAAAAGTAACATGTTCTCTGGATACCTTTGTGGAGAAAAACACACAGCTTGTGCAGTAAAACAGGTTGTTTTACATTAGTCAGATTTGAGGAGCTGAAGCAGCTGTGACAGCTCATTTCCTGAGCTTGGTTTTCAGAGGAGGATCTGATCTTCTGGTTCTGATCGATGTCACGTGGGAACAGGTGGAAGACCTCGGTGTGCGTTTTTCAATTAGAAAAGGACACTGTCTTCTTTTTGCATTTTGTGATAATGGATGCAGGTGGTTGCATGAAGCAAATCCATCCATGCTGCTGAGTAGACAACATTTTATTTCACTCCGCCTACAAGCCAAGCCGCACTACGAGGAGCTGTTGTAGCGTGCAAGTCAAAAGATCTTCTTCTGAGCTCTGAGATGGAGCTTTTTAACTGTTATGGACTAGATGCACTGACAGGTAGTCATGAAACCATATGTGAGTAAGAATACTCTGTACAGCAACAAACTTCAACATAAAGCGACATGGCTGAACTTGACCGTACAGTGTGGGACTGCGCTGCCATCTTCATGGGGCGAACGGTCTCCTCCAGCTCCTCTACGGCCTGCTGAGACTTCGACTGGTCCCGCTGAGGGCCTTCATCACTGTACCTCATCCACGCTCCACTAGGCCACAACCTCCACGCTTCTCTTCAGGGGCTTTTCACCCACCTACACACACACACAAACACAGAGTTATTTATACCAACATTCAAAGTCATGTAAAGCAGCGCTACAGTATGGAGGCGTGTTCCCCTGTGCATCCCAGGTGTACGTGCACACATGGAAACAGCACGAGAGCTCAACCTGTGGCTGATCCTGGCTCATCCCATTACAGGTCAGCTGACTCCTGACTTTTAACCGCCTCTTTTTGACTTAGGAGACCAAAATCGATTCTCTGCCGCACTCAACTTTACCTCCAATATGATCTCATTTTGTAGACTTTTTATGATGAACATGCATCTTGTGTATAATGATTTTATATACACAATCTAATTAGTTTTGCAGTGCATTAATGTAACATTTAACAGTTTCCCCACACTTTTTTGTCTACTGTACCGTGGTTTAAAAACAGTTTTAACCTTAAAAGAAGTCATTCAAAGTGGGACATTACGCCTTTGATATGGAGATACAAGCTGAGGCCACATCAGAGCCCCCCCCCCAAACAAAAACCACACACACACACACACCAAAAAAAAAACTTGTGTGTTGAACTGCAAAACGGGCTACAGGAGGGTGTAAACAATCCCACCCACCTCAGACACCCTCTGAATTAGTTTAAACCCTCAGAGTACTCCGCTCTTGCGCAAATAAGTTGTGAAAAGTGCAGCGAGCACCTCAACATCCACGCGGCTGCCTCTCCCAGCCCGTCGGGCGCTTTCCTGCCACTTGGTGCTGAACGTCTCTTCCCCTCCGCTCGGCTCAGCGGCACAAGGAAGGAAACAGCTCGTTCTCAATAGATTTCCGACAAAAAACAGAGAGAGAAAGAGAGACGGCCGGAGTTTTCAGCGCTGACATCCCTCCATAACTTTTCTCGCCCGCACGTTGAAATAGTTCAGCACCACCGCGTTGAGCCTCCGCCGGGCTCCCTTTTGTTTCTCCGGCTTTTACTACCGAGGCAGCGGAGGGGAATGGCTCTTTAAAGCCAAGAACGCGGAGATACGCTGGAGAGGTTCTCCATTTCTACCCTCCTCCTCCTCCGCCTCCGCCTCCCCTCAGCTCCCCGCGTAAAAAATGCCCCGTAGCCCTCGTTTAGCCCGGCGTTCACCGGCCGGCGACACCGCCGGAGAGCCGTGTGTTGTTCACCGGGTGACACCGGCCTCGCTTCGGGCCCGGTTTCCGAGCCGCGCGGGTCATCGCGTCGCTCGCTCTCGCTCACTTACCTCCGCCATTCCGTCTGCGCGAGCCGAGTGTTGCCCGGATGTTGTAGGTCTGCTCGCGCTGCACGGCTCCGTTTATTGCCGCAACGAGTCAGCGACAGACACCGAGCCGCAGCTAAGTCCCCGGGCACACTTATGTTCGGCGTTTATTACACTTTTAAATGTGTTTTTTAAAATTTATTTTTCTTTCTCTGCAGCCGTGTTTTGATAATTTAATTTCTCTTAGTTTTTTCTGAAGTTCCCGCCCACTTTCCGTATCAATTCTAACAACTGCATATGTATATATTAATAAAAAAAAATACTTCTAAAGCTCACTTTAACACATGCTATTATTCATTTCCTGTATTATTTTATTTGTTATTTATCTGTGTGTTTAAACAACATGTTACAATACAATACAGATGTGTTACAGTCCACATTGTGACACATGGAGGGACTGTAACTTACTGCTGAATGTGTGAGTGAAAGAGGGCAAGGGACACGAGTGAGGCAGATAAAAGGCAGGACGGACTCCTCAGCCACTGAGTGTTTGTAGCAAGCACAGATACGAGCAGCACACTCAATGTATGTCGGCCACACGTGACAAAGCTCAACCACAAAAAACAAAACCGATCATATGATGGTGATGATTCAGTTCATCTGTCAGGTGACAAATAAGCCAAGACAACAAATTTATTTTTAAAAAAAAGTGAAAAAAACACAAGTAACACAAATATTAATAAGTAGGTTTTTGTTTTAACCAAAAAAAGAAAATCTTGTTATATACCAAAAGTATTTCACTGATATACAATAACATTTTGTGAAAGAACTGCTACCATTATGGGGTTTTTATTTCAATATGATGACCTACCAAAGTTGATTGATGGAAGTATAAAGTTTACTTACTTGTAAAGGGACAGATGTTGAGAAAAGGCACCACACTGGTTGCATTAGTTCCTCTGCATCTGGCTCTTATTTTACAGATCTATGATGGTTTTGATCTCCATATGGATCATAGGTACAGCCCTGAGCCCTCCCATTTCCCAGAAGTGGAAAGTGTTGAAATATTCATTCTGATCTACTTCTACTTCAGCTTGGTGTTATTGGATTTAAAGTGTATGGCCATTTAATAGTGGCTCACTAAAGAAGTCTTAATGCTTAAGAGCACTAAAGAAAATAAATGCACATGATTTTCATAGCACCCAAACACCTCATTACAAGGATGTTTGCTCATTGTTATGGAGTATATTTCTGTGTTTAATGTGCCCAAGTATTTTCATTGTTTAGCGTCATTAATATTCATGATTCAAAAATGAATAATATGGAACATACACACTTTTTAAAGCAATTTTAAAAACATGCTTAGTCTAAAATCTGCTCCAAAGCAGGTCAGTCCAATTGTAACTTACTGTTTTCCAACTTTCCACCTGTCAACATCAGCACAGCCATTATGTGTCAACAGGTATGGCAGAGAAAAGAACAAAAGGCTGAGCCGCACAGAGAAGACAGGGCAAAGCACATTTGTTTGTAGTGAGAGTGTGACTGTGTGCTTTGGGTATTTAAGGTATGTCAGGCTTTAGTCTACTTTCAGTATTCAGTCATTTGTGTGAATGAATGGCACGTGAAAGCTTCTCTCACCTAAGAAAGTTTTGCGGCGGTGTGTTTAGAGGTCGACTGGTCTGATTGCTTTCATCATTCAATATAATGGATATTTCATGAATTGTAGCTGGTTAGTCGGTTTTGCCATTGAGAGTATGGCACAATGAGGAGAGGGAATAAGGTAAAGAATAAACAGGAAATACTGCACAGAACAATGGACATAAACCTAGTGGGAACCACCTCAGAGCAACACAGTTGTCATGGTGTGCGACAGACAGGCCAACAAAAGGTTGCTGACCTGTATTCAGTATAGACATGATGACACAAATGTCAAATTTTGAAATAACAGTATCAGACTTGTATAGTACATAGAGATATATACACATCTGCATCTTTTATGAATGCATATCTTAGATTTTGTGTATCATAAGACTTCCTTGTTAGACAGCTGCTAGAGAGCTGGTTGGATCAGGACAGTACATAAAGAGTTCATCAACAGGCTGCTCCACCCTTCCTAAGAGACCTCTCCTCTCTTTAATTACCCCCAGTGAAAAGGTTTTTAGTGGGCTTTACAAGCAAGGGCACTTTGTTGTGTCCCGTGTTTCTTCAGGGTCTTTAAATTGCTGTGTGCTTTGTGTTAATAAGAAAAGCTTCACAAACAGAGCGATTTAATGCTTTTGTAAGGCTTAGTTGGTGGCGTGTACGATATGTTTAGAGTTTTTTAGGAGGAGAGAGGAAGCAAATGTGCAACACTTTAGATAACAGCCTACACATGTAGTGTAATTTTGTTTTATATGGCATACCGATAAAATGCTTACCATCATACATGCCATTACAACAAGTGACTGTACAAGGGAAGAAAACAACATTTGAGGCAACTTATACAGTAGTTATTGTATAATTTATTAAAAAATGCACTATACTTAATAAAAATGAAAATAAAAATACTTTTTTTCTAAAGCCTTCAACCACTTCACATGACATTTTCTCAATCATCATGTTTACTTATAGATAAAGCACAAAAAAATCATTCTTAATACATTTATTTATAGAGAGCTTCTCATGGCACTCAGAGACAATTTACAGATAAAATTATCAAAAGACAACTCATTAAAAACATTATTTACACCAGAATTCAGAAAAAACACACACATCAATCTTCACCTTGGAAAGAGCAGCTTAACAAAACTCAAGGTCCACTTACTCGCCTTTTCCTATTTCACAATACAAGAGAGAAAGCCTGAAAATTACCATGGACAAAATAATAACAGCAGAGCTTTCATGTGAACAAATCAGTTTCCATGAAGATCAAGCAAACCCCATCTACTGCTTAATTCTGCATGATCGAGAGCCACAGTACGCAAAAAAATTAATCTTGAGTTGGGATAGTTTTGTCAGATACTATTATGAAAAAAAAGAAGCTTCAGACAAATGGTTGTAGTAAAGCTTTTAAATAAACTGTGATGAAGTGAAGTACCTTGTATAGATATAATGTAAATATTATGAAATAACTAAGCGGCACATAAATCTTATCTCTGTTCATCTGAACTAAAACGCCTTGAACCACTCTTTGGTGTGAACTTGTGGTTCTTGTGTGATGTTTGCATACTCAAAGACATTGTCACTGAGAAGCCTAACATGAACTCGCAGATGTGGGTGGGTGTAATGAGGGATCCATGAAATAGTTTAGCTGTTTGGTTATATAATGAGGAACTTACTAAAGACACTGGGGTACTTGGGGGGAAATTAAAGAAGGAAGCTTATGCAAATACAGTTGCCTCAACACACATATGCACAGGATTTATGCTTGAGTATTTGTATGCATAGATCAGTAAGGAGAACACAAGAGACCCAGTGGATTAGCTGCTCAGTGGTCTGGAATATAACATTGTAAGTTTATTTTATTTATATCATTTTAAATATGCAATTTCTTTCCAGAACAGATTTTTACAGATTTTACTTGACCATGTGTTACTGCAAAGTGAGAGTGGGTCATTGTAGTACAATGCAGAGTGGGTGCAGTAAAGACTTCAGTCCACAGGGTGCAGTATTGACATGCTCTAGATTTAGTGAATAATGGTGAAGAATTTGAATGGCATCAGGGGAAACTGGGCACCATCGCCCATAACACCCAGCTGTGGCAGGGAGCTTTACTGTCCCCAGTGATGAAAGGCAGATGTAAAGCTGAGATTATACTCTGTGACTGTTTTTTTTTTTTTTCACGTTTTGATGTTCTTTCACAGTCAATCTTACTTTTTAGATGCCTAATCCCGTCTTCTCCTACTCCTACTTTTCTTCTTGTGTCTTTGTGAAATATTTACTGTGGTGATTACTGTGATTACGGTATGTGCTGTGGTGTGCTCCCTTTTGCTTTTATTGGAAAAAGCTGTGTGAGAACATGTTCACGGCAAATAATACATTTCATCATGGTTCATTACTCAGTTTGTGGTTTATAACTTAGACCCAGTGACAGTTACGTTCCACTGCCTCGTGGACTTGTTTTGCTTAAGAGAGAGCAGAAAGTTGCAGATACGCAGAGGACATGCTGAGGACAATGCGAACAAGTCCTGTAAACATTGTAGGTTTTAACCTGTTCTTGAGGGTGTGCAGACGCTCATCCTGTCCTCTAAGCCTTTAATAAGGACGCTTTTTATTTGCGTTCATCCCTCTTCATTCTGTGGTCAATATCTGAAAAGAGGATGGAGACTTGTGGCAAATCCAGGGAGCAGGTTCAGCCTGTCTTCCCTCAACTGAGAACTTTGCTAACCTGCCACTCCCAGATGCTCCAAGCAGATGCTGCAGAGTAGCAGTCAGTTGATAAGCCTCAACCCAAAATAGGATTTGTTCCAGAGCGAACGCAATAACATTAAACAAGAAAAAAGAAAAAGACAAATTCTCCTGTAATATATGTGTTTGTGAATGATGATGATGCACAGGGGCGGGATTAGGAGGGTCAGATGAGTGTGCATGAATTATTCTACCTGTATGCAAATGCTGAAGAACAACAATATAATTTTCCAGTAAAAATGAAGAGGTTCCTTGGTGTAAACCAGCTGGAACATCGGTTGACCTTTTCTTGAATCTTCCCATGACTGATTTCCCAGAGTCCTGTAATGGTGTGGCTGTGAGTGGCCACGGTAACCACTGAGCTGTCACAAGAGTTTGCCACAAACTGAGATCATCCCTAACAGTATGTCAGAAAAAAGCATGATCCAGCAGGCATCATACATGGCACAATGTGACATTTTATGTTACTGTTTCTGACAAAAGTATATTCAGATTCAGCCATAAGAATTGAGAAAAGGACTTGAGATTAAATGTGTTAAATGTTAGTGACACAAATATGTCTGCCTCTCTGCTACAAAAACCCCAAGAAAAGATTGAGGAAAGCAATGTATTTAAATGTTGACTTAATTCCTGTAGTGTACTGCAACAGTGATGTCAATATCACCATGACAAACTTTCAGAAGAGAAGGAGAAATACTATTTGATACAGAACAATACAATATGATGCGATAGAAAATCATTTGGATCAGTATGACTTTGTGTAATAAAAACGGAGCCTTATACCGTGTTTGGTCTACTTACGTCACATGTTGTTTCTTATTTGACCAACTAATTGGAAAAGAATGCAAGGAAGGAGTTACTTCCTCATTCCTCAGGTTATTTCCTGGGCATGCATTTTTGCTGCCTTGCTGGTCAACGCTTAAGACGCAGAGCACATGGTCATCAGCGGACTTAAACTCACCACTGCAGTTCCCCCATGATGACTTAATGGCATTCAAAAGCCATGTTAGAACATACACAAATAAACAGGAGAGACAAAATTCAGTGAGTCATGCTGTGTGTGTGCTGAATATCATATGGGGCACCCATTATCATGTAAATATAATTTTAATACATACTATAGCACTATTACATTTACAGTTTCCGGATCAATCTCTGTGACAAAAACAAACCTCCACATCCAAATTTTAATTCTTCCCAAATGCTGTTGGAATAACATTGTGCTCCAACAGAAGGAAAAATCACTCAGCTTCTGCACTGTTTGTTTATTGTTTCCAGACCTCCATTTGTTATTTTAGGAAGCAGTAAATGTGTGAGGTGGTTCAGGCTTTGGTGACATGTCTTCTCTTTTAGACAGCAAGTGGTGGTTTGGCTTATTTGCTAATTTGTCCACTAAATACACTTTCAAAATGAATGTGATTTACAAGAAATCCACTTCACAGACTTTAAAGGCCTTAAAAGTGACCATAACATTAAACTGGAAAGCACTTAGTTCTGCCGGTTTGATAACTGCAATACAAATAAACTTATTACATATGTGGAACATTGAGTTGTTCATTACACAGACACTAAAAATAAAAAACGATGTAAACATTTTTAGTTGTATACATAAATTAAATTTGCTTGCACAATTATACAGAATCATGTCGTTATTCTAATATCACTTGTTTTGTTTTTCTTTCCTTAAGCAGTAACTGCATTACAGGAACAAGCCTAACCTGCATCCATTTTGCCACACATACTATAACATACAGTACAAAAGTCCATAATTAAGTCTTCTTTTGCATCTGTGTTTTTCATCAGTGTGCTAGATTAGTCCGCTTCTCTATTTTATGCCCAGTTTAAGCTGGATGTGATCACATGTTCTTACCCTGAAACTACCATTCCACAAGGGGGCAATGCTGTTCTGTGCATGAGTTGTTGAGGAATTGAAAACTTCAAGATGGCAACAAACAATTTTCTTACATCTACTTCAACAACTTTCTAAGTCCTACACAGGATATTTAAAAAAAGGCGAAGCTAAGTAACGGTTTGGTAGTTTATCTAATACTGCTCCATATTTGGTGCATGTGTTTCGTGTCTGTCTGGCTTAGATGGGATAAGAGATTACTAGCACTGCAGTGGAGTCATAATTGGGCTAATTTTCAGTCTGCTGGCTGCTCTGTTTGCTCTCAGGTTTCTACATGCATACTAATATGACTCACTATGTCTCCCAGGCTACAATTTGCATTTTCGAGACATTTTTTTGAGTGACGAGCAAAAGCAACAACTGAAGCCAGACAGACACTTG
>JBAJHX010000106.1:16660186-16676928 GCA_037176925.1 Amniataba percoides
CTCTCTCTCTCTCTCTCTCTCTCTCTCTCTCTCTCTCTCTCTCTCTCTCTCTCTCTCTCTCTCTCTCTCTCTCACTCCAAGCCACTCCTTTCCTTACATTTACCATTTTTGGCTCTAATTCACTTCGTAAGTAGCTCAAGAGCAAAGCTGGTTTGAAAAATATTCTGCTTTTTGAAAGGTGCCACTTTTTCAAGCTGCCGACGTGAAAACATGCCAAACGCTGTCTGTCGGATAAAAGGATAAACAAAATTCTATTTTAACCCAGAGGAAGGATCAAAGAAGGTCAAACACGAACCCTGAAAGTGCTCACCTCCAATCTGACTGACACAACCGATTCTCTGTTGGCAGGACTTCCTCGCGAGTTGTTTTTTTCAAATATGAACAAGAACCTGAGTGTAAATTAGACCAGTAAGTGGTGTCATTAAGTCACTGACGCTCAGACACATAGGTCTTTCACACCCAGGACTCACTGCTGTGTGTACACACATGTGCCATAGATACTGCGCACAACCAGACTACTGTTCACATCCACAGTTAACCAGCCCCCTTTTTACCTCCACACAATCATATGGGCTGAGAGTGGATGTAGGCTGTTTGAAATATTACATCACTACTTAACGGTCACTGGGGTTCAATGTTCTGAATCGTATAAATCATATGATCTTACCACTCGCATGAGCTGGAACTTGCTGTTCTTGCTTTTGAACTGCTTGATTTCTTTTTAAAGACTCTTGTTTCAGCTCATAGATTCATGAGACTGTATTCTTGTGAAGGTGCATTGTAACAATTAGAGCAAAAACATCCTGTTTTTAATTTTTTTAAAAACTTACTGTGTCAGTAATGGATATTCACACACTCAAGCCTCCGTAGGGTGTACTTTCCTTGTTTGTGATTTTCAACAATAGTAGTTTGTTCATTTTCTCTTTTAAACCTCGTTACCGAACCAGAAATGTTCCAAGGCAGAAGGAATGTCAAGTGAGCGGGTGCCTTCATGATGATGGTCTCATGGAGCTGGCAGTCCACTGAGAGGTCACGTCTTTATCTTTTGGTCCGCGTCCACGAAAAACAATCCATCAGGGTTAGAGCAGCAGAGAAAACATCAAGTCCAACAAGCCTTAAACTCTTTGGAAATACATGTTTCGATATGTTTTGGCTCATTCTATCTTGATAAAACCTTATCATGAGGAGTACCTCAGCCCGGTGATGCAGAGCAGTACCGGAAAAAGTCACAGCGCAGCAGGGTGAAACTAAAATGTATGTGCTGGAGCCAGACACTTACCAGGATGCACAGGATAAGATCTCCTGTGCCCGCTCTTGCATTTGAAATATTTTAACGATATCATCTGGGACTTGGACTGTGTTTAAGAAATGTTGGTCTGTCAGATAGTTTTTTTTTAGGCGCTGGTAGGGGCTTGTAAAGGTGATGGATGTGCTGGAGACATATGTTCACTTTTCTGTGTTAGTGGTTTGATTGTTTTGGTTTCGACTCCAGGGAATACAATCCAGAGGTCCAAATCAGGGCAAGGTTTTAGCAATTGTGTGTGTGTGCGTGCATGAGTCTGTGCATAGATTTACTTTAGCTCTGTCGGAAAGATGTTGGAGATACTGGGTTTGCGGTGGGCCAACCCAAAGGCCAAACTGCTGGAAAGGATGATCTCAGAGACCGGACAATTCTTTAGTGTTTATACAGACGGCACATAAACCTTAGGCAGACCTGGATCTGACACACCATTGTTGGCTCCACTGTTTGCAGCCCTCTTTGTTTATTTTCTCACCACATTCCCTGCTTGTAACCCCCGTCCACTCTTCTCTCCTCTCCCTTGTACACTTCACACTCCATCAATAAACAATCCATGACCATGACAGTCACCCTTTTCTCGTCCACCGTTGAAGCATGCTGCTGTTGGACCCCCTCTGCACCACCAGAGCTCCCACAGCACGCTGAGAGGGGCCAGGAGGGCAGATGTGGGTTTTGGCTGGGTGGGAGGTGAAGGAGAGTGGCCCGATGTGCCGGACTGTCATATGTCGGACTTATAAACACAGGTGGACCGCAGCGCCGCAGGCCTGGGACATCAGCGTGTGTGTCAGAGGGAGGATGTGTGTGAGACTCAGACACAGATAAACTGCAACAACATGTGCCTTGCAGATGTCCAGATAATCTCCAAAATACTGTACAGTGGTTGAAAGGGGGGTTAATTACCGCTGGGTGCTGCAGTGCAGATGATAAACCCGCATGCGGAGCACGGTGTATCATTATCAGGAACATCAAGACGATCACCCCTCAGTGACAGAGAGAGTATTTTAATGAGACTAAAGACGACTTTAGATGCGTCCCTTAAGTAGTATAGCACAATATTAAAATTTTCAAATAAAAATTTTGGATTGAAATTGTTACTTAATGGGCAACCTAAGTACTGCCTCCAAAATATGATAAAAACACAACTACTAATAACATTATGACTCCTTTTTGTGTTTCATTTTGTGCTACTTTAAACTTATATTTCACGATGTTTCAAAGAAAAATGCAATACATTTAACTCCACTTGTTGGATAGATGCGTTGACATTTATGCAGCATGTTAATGTTTTAAGTCTTTGAGGTGAAGTCAGTTTTAGCCAATATATTTTATGAGATCATTTTTGTACTTGAAGCATTCATCTGCAAAGTAACTGCAGCTCGAGCTGTCAAGCACATTAACACTACCCTAATGGAAATTGAAATAAAGCAGGAAAGCAACTCAGAAACATGTTTCAGTTCAGTACTCGTGTAAATGTATTAAGTTTTTGTCACTATCTACATCCTGCTCCCAAGTGCGTGGAATTACAGTGTATTGACTATAAAACACTATAACATATATTTTACCAAAACATATGCATAAATGCAGGGTTAGACTTCATGCATGTTAAAGAGACTTCTCTAAAAGGTCTACACTGTCAGCCTCTTTCACTCACTCATTCATTTAGCTGGGTTTATTTGGTGGAGTTGACCTGCTTCGGGCCCTCAGTCAGCTGTCACAATGGCCCTGTCTAATGAGATGTGAAGTGTGTGTTTTTAGCTTTTATTTTTTCCAGCATGTCTCTGGAGCCAGGGAGCTTTAGGATGGCCGTGCCCGATGGCCGGCCTGTCTTACTGTTGTTGCTGGTTGAGCGGTCACCATGGTAGCCTTTACTACCTCTGCAGATCTCTATCGAGCCTTTTCTTTATGTGGAGCATCGCCGCGTCACTCAGGCCACAGAGCCCACTGTCAGTGAGAGGCTGTTAGCCCGGCTGTGACGGATAGCCATTCACACAGTGATTCATTCACAAACCATTGATTTCACGCAGCCACTATGGCAGGGTCATATGCTGGGAAAATACCTCTGGGCTTTGAATGTGCACAGGGATATGCACACACACTCCAACTCGCAGTTCGGTCAGCACAGAGCATTCAAAGGTTGTTCTGAATTTGATTTCACCATGATGAAACTTTCTTCATGTTGCTTATCACGACTTTTAATGTGTTTGCATGAAAACATGATTATGTGTCGATGCACGGTCAGAACAAAACTCCCTGTGGCATTTTTACACACAATGATATATTTAATAGCTTAGCCTAGGAAATGTAAAGTAAGCGTTCACATGACAAAATAATTTATAATATACTGACAACAGAAAATATGACAGTGAAAAATTCCAACTGCAGGGTCTATTGAATATGTAGTATGTCTGGTATCAAGTGAGGGGAAAAAAAACAACCATTTGTAAATCTCTACTCTGGGAATTGAAATCTGTGCCCACAGACTCGCAATTTGTGCCCACAGATTCACAATCCATGCCCACATATTCATAATCTGTTCCCACCGAGGTTTAAACACAGTTTCATTCTTCAGAGAACAAGGACTAGAGCATGTTTATGGGGAACATACTCACCAAGTAAGTCCTATTTATCTAGATTTAAGGGTAGATTCAGTCTAAATTGACTGCAAAACTTGGAATGGACTGTGAATCCAGGGTTGCTATTACGAATGCGAGAGCACAGATTTACAGATGGCTCTTTTATTTCCTCAGCAGACACAAGGGACGCTCAGTAATTTAGCTGTCTGTTTAGTTAGTTTGAATTTTCTGATAGTGTAAGCATCTTGAGAGAAAGAGACAATTGTATTGCTGTGGAGGGAATAATAAGACATTTGGGTTTATAACCAAGATTTAGATGAGAAAAATAGAAACCACTCTCTCTCTCTCTCTGAATGGTAAATATGAAGTACAGCCAGCAGCCGATGAACTTAGCCAGGCAGTGGAGGAAAATTATGCAGCCTGGCTCTCAATATGTCTACCAGCATGTCTAAAGCTCATATTTTTGTTCAATTTACAATCTACAGACATCACAGTTTAGAAACAACATGTAGCTGTGGCCCGAGGCATTAATTTAAGATACAGACAGAAACTTCATATTTACCGTACAGATAAAAGAGGGATGTTAATCGACTCAGGTATAAGTAGGCATATAAAACTTTATGTGCACTGAATATGTAATGTATTAATGTGTATGTCCAATTTGTGCATTCGTATCTGCAGTTTTTGTGAGGTCCTGCTGTTTTTGTGCTGCACTGCAAAACTCTGTGACTTTGTACCATAACTGCGGTAAGGGAGAGAAAATACATGAGCTTTTCGCTGAGAGGTTAAAGTGATTCTAAATATGTACTGATGGCATTTGGAGAGTGAGTCTGGTCTGCTTCTGTCAGTGGGTTACTTCTTTCTCAGGCTCCCACTGCATTTCTTTGGGGAGCGGAGGGTGTGGGGTTGGAGTAGGGGCAAAAGGGGGGAGAGATTAGTGGAGAGGCGGGTGTTGGGGGTAGTGGTTGGTGTATGACTGGGGGTCAGTTGAACATGTGTGGAGTGCCCCACACTGGACTGCATGACCATTAGTCCTACTCTCGAGGGAAATGTACCTTTGACCCGTTCTTATTGAACAGCAGACAGAACACAGCCAGCCAAGATATACAAACTTCACAAAATAGGATGCATGTAAAGGACGCATGTTTCAACCCCTGTCTGTATTTGGTGAATTGATAGATAGAGAGTCATGGCTCTGGTGTGAAGGAGGGACCGTCACACAAACACATGCAAGTAATGGGTATGGACATACATCATACCACGGTCAACTCCTTTTCTCCACAGATTTGTTTGTCTTGTGTTCACACACACACACATGCACACACACACGCACACACACACGCACACACATACGCACACACACGCTGGAAGAATCTTGCACAAGCTTTCCCAGACATCAGAGAGGCAGTTGTGAGAAAATCGGGCATGATTGTTTATACGACTGAGGTCGAAGTTATTTTTAACATATTTTGGCAAAGCTAAGGCTTGAAGTCTATTTTGTGTTTAAGGCCCCCTATTGTAAAGAAAATAAATAACATCATAAAGAACTTGACTAAGGAAGTTCCAGAGTGATTGTGTGAGAACAGACATGGTGACATTTTGATAATGAAGGAGCCGCCGTGAAGATTTCAGATATGTTTACAACTTAATGTCGATTTGAGATCAAGACTTTGACTTTTACTGAAAGTCAAGAAAGTCAACATAAATATTTTAACGAGTGCTTTCCGACGCTCCTGTCTCTGATGTTCTCTGTGTATTGAGACTGCGCTCATTCAGGACTATGAAACCTTGGTTGAAAGATACAGAATAAAGATGTTGACCTCTTCCCCTTCCTACTGATAATTTTTTTCCTTTTCCTCTCTCCTGATAACAGCCTGCAACCAGGAAGAAATCTCAACTCTCTGCCTCCAATCTACAGTTGCTTATCTTTTCACAGGTATCCCTGTACATGAGAAACATGAAGAGAAACGATAGTAACAAACATTTGCTGCACAGAACAGTCAACAATATAAATAACTTGCCATGAGAAGATATTGTACATCCATCTGTCCCGCATCCATCTATTCCTCTTTCCATCTTTGCATCCTTTGATGTAGCTATTTTGAGCTGGATGCAGATAAAAAAGGTTATCTAACAGAACCAGCAAGGCTGTTTCTCAGACAGGCAGTCACCCTATGTCCTTAAAGACCTCAGACCTCCACTGATAACCCACCAACAGCACCGCTGCTCTAGATACACTATCAGCCCTCAGAGCTCTACTCACGACCTCCAACAGAGACGTACCCCACATCTGATTCAAGACAATATGTGATTGTTCTTGAGATACGGATAATGTTGCAATAATCTAAGCTCAACTGGATTTAGTTTATCAATTTTCTTCTTGCAATATCCTGCCAAGAATGTACTTCAATACCAGCAAAAACATTATGTATTACCATTCCTAATAAAATGCTATTCAATGCATGTCACAAAAAATGGAAAATACACATAGATGCAAAATGCAGATGCAAGCTACAGGAATATTACAAATGAAGCAAAATGGATGTTTTTTAAGAGACAGATCTGGATTTTATGACAATTAAAACTTTGGGTGAGATAAAGTGTACTATAAGTATTACAAGATTGGAAGGAGTGTGTTTATAAGTAAAGTGTACACTCTCAAATCTCTTGTTCCAGTGTTATGAACTAAATGCAGCATCACTGTTGCCTTTTACTGTAACATTAGTGATGTACACAGAGCACAGTGATCTGTTAGGAACATTAACTAAATGGAGCTCACTGTAGTAGTCTTGGGTGATGCTGTGAAGTGATTTGAAAATAATGATAAGCATCCTTAATTCAGCTGGAAATAAAAGTAACAATAAAACAGGAATTTTGGATCTGCTCATAAAAAAATTAAAAGTGACAGCTGTGGTACTGTAGTACTAATTGTACAACTCTTGTCAGGAATGTTTCATATACTTTTATTTGTTTTTATAGGTAGTTTGATATCACATTTAACATATTAACATATTTTGATTAAATCTTCCTAAAACATCACAATAAATTTGCATACCTGTTGGCATGTTCTCGAGTCCCTTAATCAATGAGTGTTAACCTGCATCAAGATTTAAATAGAGATAAGTATTATAAAATAATATATGCCTTTATTTATATAATTTTATAGGTCCCCAGCAGAGAAATGTGGTTGTTGCTGCAGCACAAGGGCAGAAACAAATAACTATAAATAAAGTATAAGAGTTAAATAATGAGAGAAATATGAACTCAAACAAGAATAGACTAAAATATTTCAAATATTACAATACATGAGCATTTCGAAACAAAATGACATGGTAAAGTGACAGTAGAGTCAATAAATCTATGGAAACAGTGCACATATTTTACTTTGACATGATCATGTCATGGTATTTAGACCTTGTCTTTACTAAGATAATGGAATATGATGCAAAACAAACATATTAATATAATACAGTATGGGATATGAGACATAGCTTAGTATGAGGTGAAGTGAAGTGATATAGTGTAATATAACACAACAAAGTATAGTACAACAAGATAACATATCAAAGACCAAACTATCAACTATAATAATGTAGTGTTCTGTATAGTATTGTAGTTTGTGGTCTGAATGAGTTACCTTGTTTTGTACCAGCAGTTCCTCTGTTGCCTGGTTCATAAATTAGACTCCTTTCTCTCCTTAATAAATAATGCTGTATGGGGAAAACACTATTTGACAGTAGGTGTGAACTTCCACATTACATACACGCTGTATATCTCCTGTGTATGTCACGTTAAAATGCCGCTGCATGCTGGCGGAGCTTGTAGCGCCGAAGAAACATTCGAGCAAAATTCATGTAGAAAATCTCTCTGTGGGTGTGGGTAAACTGCAGGAGTGGAGGGCAGCGGGGTGACAGCCCAAGAGGCCTTCCTTTTCCACCGCTGCACTCCTCCTTCTTTCCCACTACACTTTACATTCCCAAACATCTAACTCACCATCGGAGCCTACGTCAGTGTGCCTTGACTCACAATGCATCTGTACACACACACACACAGATACAGAAACACACAAGCATCCGTATGCCCATTACGCAAACTTTTACGGGACTTTGCAATGAGGCTATTTTTTTCACAGTCTGTTGACCTGTAGCTACATTTCCTCTTTCCACAACAGCACCAAACATCCAGGAAGTCTGTATCCACCGAGCCAAGGCCTTTGGGGTGTTTTCATATGGTTATAAATGGGTTGTCAGGGCGTCTGTACATCTCTTGCTGCTCAGGGTAAAGTCAACAGCTCTGGGGGTCATTCATTAATCTGCCATGTCTGGGCTGACATGTGCAAGAGGACCAGACTGCCTGTAACCTCTTACAATCAGTGATACCAGAAGGACTGAGAGAGAGAGGGAGAGAGGGAGGGAGAGGATAAGGGAAAGCATTCGGCTCTGCAGCTCCTCAGTCTCCTGCGCCTTCTTGTCCCTTTCCATCTCCCCTTCTTTTTATCAACATTTGTTACGCCGTCGGGCTCCGTTAGCCCAGACTGTCATCCATCACAGCCTCAATTCCTGGCTCGTTCCATGCTATTTTAGCCAATTAGATCCAGCAAAAACAAAGAACACAAAAACAAAAAGAGAAGATGGACAGTTTGAAAAACAAAGAGGACATCAGCAAAGAGAAAAGATGAAGAAAACACAGCTCCGGCTCCCTCATAAGCTGACTCTATTTTGGAGACGTATTCCAGCTGTGCTAATAGATGTGGATGTTCACCTGACCGTGGCATCACCTTTTTACTGAGCCAAACTGGACTGCATAAACACAAACATGGGCAAATGTCGTGCTCTCCTCTTTAAAATAAGACTAATATGCATGAAAAACAGATATGCTTAAATCCCAATTTTAACACACAGTTGAAGATTTATTTTCAGTCCATGAGCTCGACAGTGATTTGTGTTTTTTTCATACTGTGCTCAAATTTGAGTGGCTAACTAAAGCTGCTAAACTGTAGTTTTGTAATAGTGCAGTACTTCAATTAATCTACATAGTTACAATCCACCACCTACTGCATATAAAATATCAGTCGCAAATGAACATCAGTCAAGGAGTGTTGTACTAAAGACCCTCCAAACAATGATGGCCGTCTTCATTCAAGCTTCAAGTTTTTGTTCTCTTCTTTTGTATCTTCCTTTCTCTGCTGCTGCTCATAGTCCTTTTCTCTTCTTTCCCATCGGCTGTATCTGTCTCACTCTCCCAGGCTGAAAGTTAAAAACCACAGTATGTAAAGTCAGTGACCGTCATGTGGGAAAGCTGTAATAAAACTCAATGAGAAGTAACGCCCCCCCCAACCCGTCTATCTGTTTCCACATGTTGCGCAATCTAGTGGTTGGAAAACCGGATTTTCTGGGAATTTGATGGGAATGTGCGCTCTGTTTTTTAAACACAATGCAAAGGCCAGGTCAGAGAGGAGCAGGGTGGGGGGGTGGGGTCATTGGTGCTGATGGTGGATTAGCAGAGCTAAACAGGAGGCGTCAGCATGTTCCCGACCGTCAACATCCAGCTGTGGTTTCTCCCTTGTGTTCTCACCTGCCAGTCGTTTCCTTAAGTCGCACAACACCAGGAAGCTGCAGAAGGAAAAGCCTGATGGGTGTCCAGGGGGATATGGCATGGAAACCCATGAAAGTGTGACCACTTTTACCCCTGCTTTTGTCCCTCAACTGTCTAAATGAAAGGTTTCCATGTCGTCTGTCCACTGTTTTTGCTCATGTTTCTGCAATACCTGAACACTTGCGGTGCCTCTGATGCTTCTGACCTTATGGCCTAACATAGTCTTTGCAAATTTGCATATGAGAGTAAATTCAGTAGACCCACCGCTTCATTTAGCCTTCCATGTATTATCTGCGATAGAATGACAACAAGAAAGTGCATAGAAGAATATGAAAAGAAGTGTGATTCCTCTCTTCCCATCCATTCTCACTGGCTCCAGTGGGAGAGGTCTGACCTATCTCACACTCTCAAAGAATGAAGGGACCCAGTCATCTTTTATTTGAACATAAAAAACAATGACTCATCAAATTACTACATAGAAGCGCTCGCAACCTCTTGGCTTGTGAGTGGACGAATTCCCCTGAGACTGATATAAACACTGAACTGTGGTCAACTTTTAGATTAGATTAGAGTTTGACGTTTGTGCTCTGTGTGCACCAGCTAAATCATCTGGGGGTTCATAATATGCAACACTTACACATCAAAAACATGAAATGAAAATACTAAGTTGGCACAGACATGCCAGGGCAGCCGAAGCAACAACAATAGATGCAAAGGGCGTCAATTATGACACAACATCAGAGAGCGCGCAAGGCCCTGAGGCAAAAAAACTGCAACATGTGTTAGGACAAGCAAATGCAGCGACTTTATGACACAGCTGAATTAGGGTGTTCTTGTCTTCTCTCTGTCAATGGAGAAAACAAGCAAAACTCTTTAAACTGCGCCTAAGAAAAATGGAAGCACGTCAATAAAAGTCATCCAGACTGCCTGTGTGAAAATGCATGTGAGTGACACATCTCTGGCATGATGACACGCGTGGCTTTGACCTCTCTCCTGACTCACAATTTAAGGGAATTAGGCTTCTTGATGGACGGGGAGAGAAGATCCCGCCCTGCCGGCTGGGAGGGGTGAGAGCAGGAATGGGAAAACTGGAGAGAGGCGCAGTGTGGAGAGGACGCAGGAAAGCCCCGCGCGCAGCACAGAGTGGATGTCTGGAGGTCGATGCTTAAGTGATTGGAAACTTTTGGACGGAGCAGAACAGTGTATTGAACTTTTGATTTCAAGTCGAAGGTAATCTTTTTTTTTTTTTTTTGGCAATCGCACATTTCGTGCCAGCGCGCCGTTACGCACGACAGAGCTCCCAAAGTGCGCAAACCTCGCCACGCCACCGGGATGTTTAGATGAGTCTGGCAGCTCCGAAAGGTAAGTTAGTGAGAAAAAAAAGGTTACTGTGGTGAAGAGAAACAGGCGTCTTTTTGCACACGCTTCATTTCGATCGAACAAATCAGTTTCTCCAGTGATCCAATCCAGCCTCTCCAACTTTGGATAACTTTTCCAAAACAGGAAAGTTACTTGGACTTCCAGCTCAGACAGCATATTTCAACTAAAACTGTGCCCAAACGTTTCCAACAGTTTTGTTTTGACTGAAAAGGAGCAGCCTATTGTTTTTTTTCAGTGTGTATAATTCGGGATACACATAATGGAGTTGAATTATGAGACAAACCTGTTCATCCAACTTTAGGATTGCATGCCCTAGAGACTAATTTCAGGATTATTATCAGAACAATTATTTGTTTATGAGTCACCTCAGTTTAATAAATCTTATTAATGACTATTTTTATTGCATATTGCTGAGAAAGTGCGATAGCTGCCACAGCCATTGTTCAAATACTCAACAGGACAATTAAGAAAAACAGAACCTGTCAAGCCCTGACCACAAGTTCCTCTATTCTTTGTTAATAGAGTTGTTTATACGATTTTATTGGTTTGTAAGTGTTTTATGTTGCGTTTTATCTGTAATTTATTGTGCTGCCAAGTACTGCTGCTGTCTTGGCCAGCAAACCTCTGTAGGGGAGATTTTTAATCTCAGTAATGCACTTTTCTGAAGAAATTTAGTATAAGTATTAAGTGGGTTTTCCTAATATATAATGTTTTTGTATTTATTTTCAATGAAGTACTTTCATGTTTCTACACAATAACTGCTTTAATTTCATTTAAGTTGTTAAGTAAAGTTGTTTTGCTCACATAAATGAACCCAAATTACTCAACATAACTTTGTCACTTAAAAAGTTTTAAAAGTAAATTTCATCCCTTATCTGCATTTGATTGGCAGGTTGTTAGAGAGGCAAGATGCGAGTTAGGAGCCTGCCAGGATAACCAGCCTGCCTCTGCAGTGTCCAGTGCTGTGGCGCCCTCTGCTGCGTGAAGGCCAGGAAGGGCAGGCAGCATGGGGATCACGCTGGAGGAGGGCATGAACAGCGTCATCATCAGCCACTACAACCACTCTGGGAAGTTGGACCGGCCTCGCAGCGGCGGCACCTGCAAGACGGCGGTGCTGCTCTTCATATGCGTACTGATTGTCCTGGAGAACGTCACGGTGCTGCTCGCTCTCTGGAGGAACAAGCGCTTCCACAGCCGCATGTACTTCCTCATCGGAAACCTGGCGCTTTCGGACCTGCTGGCCGGTGTGGCCTATGTGGTGAACATCTTCACCTCAGGGCGCAACACCTTCTTCCTGACTCCGGTGCAGTGGCTGGCCAGAGAGGGCAGCATGTTCGTGGCCCTCAGCGCGTCCACCTTCAGCCTGCTGGCCATTGGGATTGAGAGGCACATGACTATGGTGCGTTTGCGTCCCTGTGAGACGGCAGGGCGGGGGAGACTTCTAGGACTGCTGGCAGCCTGCTGGCTTGTGTCAGTTCTGCTCAGCGCCCTGCCCAGCTTGGGGTGGAACTGCCTGAACAATCTGGCCTCCTGCTCCACGGTGCTGCCCCTCTACGCTAAGAGTTACGTGGCCTTCTGCATCAGTGTGTTCAGCGCCCTGTTGGTGGCTATCATAATCCTCTACATCAGGATCTACCGCCTGGTGACCTCCAGCAGCCGCAGGGTGAGCAGCCGGCCTTCAGAGCGCTCCCTGGCCCTGCTGCGGACAGTGGTTATTGTTCTCGGGGTGTTTGTCATGTGCTGGACGCCCCTCTTCCTCCTGCTGCTGCTGGATGTTGGTTGCAGCCCCGATAAGTGCCCTGTGCTCTACCAGGTGGACTGGTTCATCGCTCTGGCTGTGCTCAACTCTGCTCTCAACCCCCTGATATACACTCTGTCCAGCAGAGAGATGAGGGCGGCGTTCTTCCGGCTGCTGTGCTGCTGCCAGACGAGCATGGAGTCCTCAGGGACTCCCGTGATTGGCAACCCCCACCTGGGCACAGTCATCCCTACAGTGGAGAATAGCAAGACCAGTATGGGTGGAGGAGGAGGCAGTGGGGCTTGTAAGTCCACTTTGAGTAGAGGAAAAGTCCCCACACCCATGAACTCTGACAACAAGCACGGAGATCCCTCGGCCACCGCCGTTCCTCACCCCTCCGGGCCCGCAGACCTGCTCTCAGCTGTGCTCGTGAAGGCGGGGGCGCTCCCCACCCTCAGCAAGTTCTGAGTGGAAGCACCTTAATGAGGCCTTACAGTCACGCAGAAGTAGACATAGAACTGACACAGTCCTGCTTGCAGCCACTTTTTGTTGATGCACTATGGCCAGTGTAGCATGGATAAAATGAAGGAACTATATTCAGTTGGAACCACATAAATGCAGATTGCAGAGTACAATCAAAATAATTTAAAGCCACTATTTACAGAAACTCAACAATACTATTCACAACACCTACATGTTGTGCTTGCCTTTCACAGTGATTGAGGTTGTTTTTTCAAAACTATGAAATACAAAAGGACAGTTTCATTGACATGGATTAAACCAACCAAATTCAATCAGTTGACTTAAGTTATGTCCGTGAAACCAGTCTTGGTTATGCGCCAAACAACAGCAGAGTACAATTAACTTGATCAGCGTTGTGTCTGTCAGTGTGTTTTTGTTTTTTCATTTCAAGAAAAAAAAAAATCAGGGCACTTTTGCATGTGCAAGTACTTTTAAAACACCTGCATTTCCCATCACAACTTGACTTGGTAAACTATTTATTTTCTGTGAAAACATTTGTCATCTTAATACTATTAGTATCATTTTTTGGTATAGTTTGTGTGCATAAAAAAGAAAAAAAAACAGCACGGTACTAGGACTTTGTTATTGATTTTGTTATGATTTGAGATGCACTGTGAGAGAAAACCAGATCAAAAGTTTATTTGTCAGACTAGCGGCCTCATGAGGCTGTGATGCTCATTACATGCCAGAGGACAAAAATGTTGGATGAATGAAAAAGGAAGAAATGTGTCAGACAAAGACTACCATGACAGTTGCGCTACAGAAAAGTTCATTAAAAAAACAGTAGGGTTCAGCTTCTGTTGCCATCGTTGGTCATTTTGGGACATTTCTGGCTCACCAGAACTGACTCATCTTTCGTCGGTCTCAGCTCTACTTTGTCAGCGCCGGCTGCACTGGGAGCTGAATTAGCGTGGTTAATAACTACATTCATGGGCATTTCTGCTTCTCATCAGCACATCTAGAGACCACTCACACGTCAACTAACCACTAGCGAATAGGAGTGTTGGATGTGAATTATTTAATGGTGGTAGACTGTAAATGAAATTTCTGCCTAGGATGGTGTAGTGCCTGATACCATTATATAGCAAATACAATAAAATCCTATTCCCTTTTATGAGGCTTTCACACGTGTCATGTTTTTATATTAAATCAATGTCTGGGCTGTTTTCAATCTCCTTCCTCTAAGCTCTGCTCAGCCACTGTGTTGATCATAAATTGTCAAGGTACATTTACAGGAAACCCAGTGATAGTAATTTTGTCTTCTGCACGATATGCATGGCTAACGTCAGTCTGTTGTATCTAAGGCTCACATGAAAGCTTCAGCCATATATTAATGTACGAATGCTGTGATCTGTCAGTTTATAATTTGCTATTCAGACAGAAGAGCAGAAATGTCATGTGATTTCACCCGCTGCACTCATTAGGTATACTAATGGGAAGCTGATTGATGCCCTCTTATTCCTATTCAAAGGTGGACCCGGGTTAGCCAGTGATGAATAATTCAGAGAAACTCTTGATATTTATTTCAACTAGGCGAGGTCAGGTATTAGTCATGAAAGGTGAAACTGCACGGATCTCACTTTGAAGAGCTTCCTGCTATTCTGAAATAAGTCCCGTCATTGTGTAAATTCTCTAGAGCTTAGTGTGACAGCGCACAGTTAAACTGAAACAGTCTTGCTTTGTGACAATGGCATGAGCTGTCAGTGTTGTGAATTTTGAGAAACGATCAGATACTTCAGATGGAAGAGGACAGAAGTTTGTTTTCCAGATGCTGATAGCTGAAGATGTTAAATTCATGTGTTTGTTTTGTTCCGGCCAACCTGCGGCAGTGAAGGTTACTTTGACTCCAATCGATAGACGGGCTGATTGCAGCAGAGTTTGTTGTTCATACCACATTGCACAGCAAAGACCAGACAGGAGCTGACAGACTGGCATTTCATACTCACCTCAGCTAAAGGATGTGTCTCTGCTCCGCACCTCCAGATCTGATGAAAAAAGACAGCGTGGACGCAATAGCAACCGAGCATTTCCAGCATAAAGGTCACTGACTGCTTCCCGTCAGAAACACTCTCTTTCCTGAATTAGCCGGGGATGATTGTGGCCTTATGCCATCTGGAACGTTGGAAAATGGCAAAATGTCGAGCGGTACAGTGTCATTTGTAGTCACTTAATTTCTCTCCCTCTCTCTCTCTTTCTCTCTGAATCCCCGTTCCCCTCTTCCATTTCAGCACCACCATCAGCCGGTTCCAAATCCTCATTAGATTTAGCTTGATTAAAATGTCTCCGTGCTGATTGCATTAAAATGAGGAAGACTCCAACCGAGAGGTCAAGTTCAGAACAATGTGGGAGTGAAGTGTGAAGATTTCCTATTTCACATGATCCGCCAAAGATCCAGCGCCAAAACTATTTAAAAATTCATTTGTAATCGCTTTTCAATTTCATCTTCTTCATGTCCCTAAACCACAGCTATGAGCCATCCCATTTCTTCAAACCCCTGAAACAAACACCATTTAATGGCTACTTGTGCTAACTGGGTCAGACACCTTAATAAATCATGTTAACTAAATAGCCGTCACCAGTCTGCTTTGAGGATTTAGACATGGTGGATTTGTGTCATTCTCTGTGCACAATGCCTATTTGCATATGACTAATGTGAACACGACAGAGGACAAGAGAATCACACCACCCCCTGTCATCATGATCCTGGCTTTATACCGCTGTGTGGCGAGGGAGAGTGCATGCATGTGTGGGGGTGTGTGTGTGTGTATCAGTTCGTGTGTGTCACGTTTTTGTGCAGACAGACGTGGATGTGTGTGCATCCGCGTGTGTTTGAGCGAAAAGAACAAAGACTCCATCTGGTCGGAGCCACTGAATGCGCCAGTATGAAACACTTCTGTCATTCTCGAGTCCCTTTTTTGAAAGCAGCCTGGAGGTTGGAGTGGGGCCAGGCGGAGAGCAGTGAGGGGTCCCATTTGAGGCGGCCGCTCACGCAGGGAGCCCTCAGCCGAAGCCATTCTCTCCTCTACAGCTGAGTTGTACCGCTCTCACCAGAGGGGACGCACACACTCCTCTGATGTGCGATGGTTCCCTTTTCCCACCTTCACCTCCACAGCTCTCCAATTCAATACAGCGTAATTACATGTGCAACAAAGAGAGCAAAGATCCAGGCAGACTTTGGTGATAAGCTCCCAGGGATCAGAGGACTTTATCCAGGGAGCAGCTGGGAAGAAGCTGGGGGAGTGAAGGCAAAGGTCATTTCGTAGGAGGAGAACTGAAGGAGCCGGCTGAGACTTGTATAAGGAGAAACTCCTCCCAGCATCCCCCAAAACACCCCGCTGCCATTAATTCTCCAGTCTAGTGCTGATCAAGTTGGCTCCAGTTGAGTTGAAGAGGAATAATAGAGTAAAAAAAAAATTTCAATCTGACATTCATTTTAATGTCACAGTTAAGTCATTTTCTTTCTCCTGAAGCAACGACAAAAACATCCATTCCTGGGATATCCGATCAAATGGGGGTCCTTAGCCTAATGTGTGCCTTGTAGGGCTGCAACTAATATGTATTTTCATGATTAATTAGTCTCTCGATTATTTTTCCAAGTAACCGATGCGTTTTCTGGTCTATGAAAAAAGACAAA
>JBAJHX010000106.1:16679445-16689911 GCA_037176925.1 Amniataba percoides
GTAGATACCCCCGCCCAGATCTGACATTACACACATTTTGATTTTAATATGACAGCTGCGCACACGCGCGCACACACGCGCACACACACACACACACACACACATTTCACAATTTACACACACCAGAATAATGTTGTGAGGACTGTGCCATTTGTTCTAACCTACACAAATGCTCTCATAAAAATATAGCTTTATATTATATATTCTTAGTCTTCTAGAAATGAGCTGATAGAAATACTGAAAAAAAGCAGAGGCAAGGTAAGAACTATACAAAAGCCAGAAAAATGTGAGTGTGATATTTGTTTGATTTTTACATGCCGCACTGCCACAGTCATTATTATTCATATCCCTCCCCAGGGAGCCTTGTTTGAAAAATGGGACTATATCAGCCCCCCCCCCTTCCATGTCACCGTCTCTCTCTCTCTCTCTCTCTCTCTCTCTCTCTCTTACACTCACAAACACCCACGAGGGCGCACACACACACTTGTTTGGAGTCTTGTTGAGGAAGTACAGCCAGGCAGCGCCTCCCTCCCCTCATTTCCCTCCTTCCCGGGTTCTTTTTTCTTCCTTCACTCTTTCTCCCCAATAGAGAGTGATCCAGCTCGTCTCCTCTCTCCGTCACGCGGGTAATCAGCCTCTGCTATTTCATTTGGCTCAGTAATGAAAGCAATCCCAGTGCTTTTCACTGCGGCGCAGCCCAAATAATGAGGGCTGCCTCACCCCTCCTCAGCCACACCTCACCCCCAGTCCTCACCCACTCCCTCCCAACCCTGCTGTTAATGGATGAAGGAAAGCAAATGTGTGTGCGTCTCAGTGTGTGAAGCACGCAATCTTGCCAAGTCCTTTGTGTCTCTTTTCCTTTTTTTTTCCTGGGTTGCAAATGAGTCTATTGTATAAAATTTGATCAGCAATACTATTAATCAGAATATTATGGAGGCTTTTTCTTTTTTTTTTAAATCTAACACAAGACCAAGAGGATTTTTCATCTGCATTAGTGGTTCCCAGTCTTTACTGCATGTGACCCTGTAGTAGTTGGGAGCAATTGAGCAGTCATTTTTCCGTCTCCAATTACTTTTGATTCATTTTTAGACGGTTAAAAAGTTAAAAATAAAACAGAAAACGCCACCGTATCTCACAAGCAAAAGGCAGGCAAAATAAATAAATTGTGCAGCACAATTTAGTTCTTCATTATTTCCTACCACGATTCACATCTAAACTCCATGTGGGGATGCCAGCCCCCAGGTTGGTAACCACTGATCTACATAAAGATCTACACTCTTTAGAAACACTTTGAATACAGATGAGATGCTTCAACTTGGCAGGTAAATTTTACATTCCAGCACCTTTTACTAGAGACAGAAAATGCCATTAACAACAATTAATACAACCTGGTAATGCAAGCTTTTGGAGTAAGAAATAATGATTTCAGTCACTTTTCCATTTGTTATCTCCAGTGGTCATAAATGTGTTTGGAAGCAGTTGTCTCCTCTAAAATCTTGCCACATGACGCTGCAACCAGGCAGCAGACACGGGAACCCATTCCAGATGGCAGGCATTTAACTCAAATACAACTCACCAACCAGCATGTAATCACTTGGCCAGCCGAAAATATGTAGGAAGTGTGAGAACGTGGCCAACAGTCACAAAGTTTGAGAGCTTGTTTAAGAGCGTTTCCTGATTAGAATCCTTTTGCTTCAATTGTAGCCTACAGCTAAGCTCTGTAAGTCAGTGAAAACACAATGACAGCAGTGACAGGTTGTTTTTTTTTGTTTGTTTGTCTTTTTTAAAACAAACCCAGCATTGTCTACCAAATGCAGCGTAGGCAACCAACAAGAGATACAGGTCAGCAAGGTCAACACAAGTACCAATACAACACAGCTTCTCTGTTGCTTACGATGAACAATCAACAAGTAACATGGATATGTGTCAAGCGAATCCTCGACGTACAGCAGCATGACAGCACAGAACAGATTGGATGGAAATTAACAGGTGTGGCTTCGTGTAGAAAAGCATCTGAAATATAGCCGTTGTTGGTAAAAACTGTGTATATATTTGAAAATAGCACTGTTTTTCTTCTTTTAATATTGAAGAAAACATTAATTTTTCAACATTTAAAAAAGGGTCTCCCAAGCCACAGGATGAAAAATGTGTCTCATCTTATAGAGTACAATCTAATTATTGATTCTGGTATAAACATGAAAAATCAGCAAAGTATGACTTGTGAGGTTTTCACCTAACAACAGCAATATTTTTTTTTTACCAGTGTCAATGAGGTGTTTTTTTTTGTGGAACAGCAGTAATTAAATCTGAACCTTCAGGTCTTCTGTAAACTGGAGCATCAGTACATTCAGAATATACCGACTTTCACCCAGCTACAGCTCTGCTAACTTCCTTTGCATTTCAGTGAGCTGTGAAAGAAATGTAATAAGGAAAGGGAGAATTTCAGATGTCCTGAAGTGTGCCCCCTTGGTTCAGCAAGGAGATGAGAGTGAGGAGTGACAGCAAAGGTGGCCTAAAGTTCAGGTATTGCATTTCATGTGAATCGATCCCCCGGATGTTAGAGACACTTGGCACAGGTACAACAGCAGTGGTGGGTGAGGGCATTACCCCCTGGTGTGTTGAATCATCAAATGTAGTCCGTTCCAACAAGAAGAGAGAACTGGCACTCCGCTGGGAGGATCCCTTCAAACATTCAAGTTTTTACGTGTCCGATCACAATGAAATTGCACAGGAGCATCAGGGTCAGTCAGAGTGTCTGCACCAGCACGGGGAACAGCAAGGACAGGTGCTCGGCACCTCGAATCGGGAGTTTGTGTGTGGTGTAGAAGTGGATGACTTCTGGGATGGTGTCAAAGGGAGGGCTGTTCTGTCCCAGCACGTACTTTCCGTCTTTGCACTGAGTGAACTTCATGTGCATGAAACCCTGGCAGCTCCTGTGGGATGAAAATCAGAAGAAAGGATTGAGAGAAAGGACACAAAAGGAAAAAAAAAAAAGAAAGAGCGGGAGAGATCCAATACGCAAGTGAGAAAAAAATTGTGTGGGGACGAAAGAAGGATGACATGAAATGTGGGGCACATAAAACATCCTGCAGCCTTCCACACATTTTGTCACGTAATGACACAGAGGAAATGACAGGCTGGAATTATGTCCACTTCTTTTTTTTCCTGCACGTTGAGGACATGATTCTATCCAAGATTTAACACCATGTCACAAACGATGAAGGAAGGGACATTATGATGGATGAATGAGTGGTGTAATAGCACATGAAGGAATGGCACAAAGCCAGAGCGAGTGAGAAGAACTCTCGACTGTGAAGGTGGTTTAGCCGAGAGAACCACAATGGTTCCCTTCCCTTTAAGTGCCGGGCAGCCACGGAGGGACTTTCCCTTTAAGAGCCAGCCAGTCATGATGTACATCTAATTATAGAAGCAGAAGGAAAGACAAGGGCTGAAACGGTCACCGTAATTGTCATTGTTCTAAACCAAATTAAATTTTGAAAAGCAGTGAAACCAAAAAACCCTCACTGTGTCTACAAACAGCCAAACAACAGGCAGTTTATGATCGTCCCGCTGGCCTCCGGAGCTGCGATGCTTCATCACGTCAGCACAGTTGACTTTTTGTATCTCATGGGACATTAGAACCAAACCAGTGCTTTTTCCATAAATATTCATGTTAGATTTTCTCTGGCAGGTCTGTCTGTTTCAGTGTTAACTCACTTTGGAGTAGCTCATACTTAATTTTGTCTCCATCAAACAACCTTTATCATCATTCCTCCCATTGCCCATATTGGTGTGTAATCTCAATATGTGGCAGGTATGGTACACTTCTTACAAGGTTTTGCTGCTATCAGTTGTTATTAAAACAAGCTGTCCTTACAGAGGGTTATACTGACATCATGAAGGCAGAACAGTGTCCTACAATAACCTGAAAACCAGTCACAACACCCTGATAAAGAAATCAGTCTAAACAAAGACATGATGGAAAATTCTATTTTCAATCTATTACAACTTGGGTCTTATTTTTGTAGCTTGTACTGCCATTTCTGCCTTTTATGATAACATTGAGCTCCCCAAAGTAATTACTGATATCTAGGAACACGGCCGCATTGCTACAGAGAAGACAACAAACGCAAGTGATCTGATGATCAAACAAACGAGTAAAAGGTTTAACCCCATTTTCTAAACCACCGTGTTTGGAGGTGAAAGCCAAAAGATGAAAGTGTCCACCACTCATTTAGCTGAAAGGCTTTGCTCTGTGCTGGAAGGACAAGAACATCAAGCAAATTTAGAGTTAAAATCAATGAGTGACTGCATCAATGTTAACGCCACAGGAAAACAAAGTGAGTGCACAAATGTGGAAACTAAGGATGGCTGAAATAGGTCAAAGTCTTTAAACTGTAATGGATGTTTATGAGTTTAGATAATATTTTACCATTCTCCTCCATCTTTTCTTCCACATACTAAGAAAGGGCTTTGTTTAAAACCTGCATGATCATCAGACTGCTTTTGATTCTCCCTTATCCGACTGCTTTTTGGTGATGTTGTGTTCCCGGGTCTCAGCAGTTAACTAAGAAAAACTAAGAAAATAACAGCCTTTATGAAACCAGCGGCTCCCTTTTTAAGCTAATCTAGCTTCTAATCGGCTTCCACTCTTTTCAGATCGTGCCATGCTGTTCTTTGCTTGTTAAGCCTGCGAAGGTCTACTTCAATGATGGACAGCTTTACTTTCACAGTAACCAGAATAATGTAAGGTTGATAGATGTTTTAGTTAGATATTACTTCTTCCAAACCCCACATGTGCCAGCTAGAAAACCAGTGCCAGTGGTGACCTTGTTGCTTGAGCAAATGTGCGTGTGTGTGTCAGACCCACTCTGCTCATGTAAATGAGTAATGCATGAGCTTGTTTATATGTCAGCACAACACAGTGACACTCCTCCACCACCCCCCTCCCTTCCCTTCCTGATTCCCTTCTTGTGTGGCCCACAGACGGTAATTCATATTCATTAGTGATTATGGGGAGGATGATGTGTGCACTGAAGTGTGCTCTACCTGCCTGATTACCACTTAGAGGGCCCACTGGGGCCTAGGAGGAAGGCCACAGAGAGGGGCCAAGGATGGGGTGAGGACGGAGGGATGATGGGAGGGCGACGTGAGGCTGCGACGATGGATCACGGTAGTAATTACAAGGGAGAGACTTGACCAGATAAGCAGTATTGTGCCCTGCAAATGAGTATCGGGAGAGGAATCAGTGCGGCAGTGATCTTGAGTGGGGTTGATGGTAGAGGCGAGGGAGGGAGAGACAGATGGAGAGGTGAGGAGACTACGATATGAGATGAGAAGCTCAGGTGAATTCACACACTTTGCTCACACTCTAGTCTCACGCCAAAAAAAATAAGAAGAGTGCAATTAAATTGCAAAAGTGGTTTATTGGAGGATGATGTGAAAATGTGCTCCTATGGTTACTTTGCTTGTTGGGGTAGGTCAGTGTGTGTGTGTGTGTGTTTGTGTGTGTGTGTGTGAGAGAGAGTGAGTCTTACCGTAGGGACAGGGAGTAGTCAGAGCGGTTGGTCTGACTGTTCCTCACCAGGTAGCTACACTCTTTACACAACGTTAGCAGCGACTCTGCCTCCGAACGCGACAGTGAGCCGTGGTACCATCTGATTGAAAACACAGAACACACACACGCACAAATTATCACATGGTGAAAAAAAAGCAGTGTGATTTCAATATATTTTTACACCTTTTGCTTCTGGATGCCGACACTAGCAAAAAAGCTCTGTAGTGTTGTTAGATCGATTCATGTTCATAATCATAGCAATAAATCTCAAGATCAGCACTCCACAGTGCAACAACAATTATGGGCAAAATGATGATACAAGAGGCAATTATTAGGAGAAGCAATGTTGTTTTTTTCAAAGATTAACATTTAATACTAAAAGAAAAAGATTAATCCACCCTGTCATTGCAAATAAGAAATTGTATCTCTGGCTTTTATCTTCATGGCAGTAAATTGTCTGTAACCATGGCAGAGTGTTTGTAATGGCTCACACTCATGCCAGTCGTTTCAAAACCACGTGGTCTTGAATGTCACACTCGAACAATAGTTTTAACAACACACAGCGTCCACAGTAGCTCTGTGTAACGCTGGCACAGTGGCGCTTTGTGTTAAACACTCACAACAGTATGCTAACAAAAAAAAAGATGAAACTGTCAGAGACCAACATAATAGTATGTAAAATACTTCCAGCCATGAAAATGAGATTCGCTTTGACATGACGTGGCCAAGTGTACTGAATGCTACAGGTTAACAACGATACCGTTTCTCTGTTTAAAGCAGAGCTGAAGGAAAACACAAAGCTCACAGCAGCCCTTTAGATATCATCAGGGAGTAATGGGGCATAATAATCAACTAACATCCTAAACTGAATTTGTGCACATGTATGTTTTTGTGAGTACACCACTGTGCGTGTTGGGTGTGTGCGCAAGTGCATGTGTGCTTAAGGGGTGTCATGTGCTTGGATTTCATTAGTAAAACGGCCTTTTATGTGCACAGAAACAGCACATAAATTACAACAATGATGTCTGAAATTACAAGAACAAAGCAAATGTGTGTTTTTAATGTTCTGACTTAATTAGATCTCATTCTAACCTTTCGCAGTTTTGTAAGCTCTGATGAGTGCTGCTTAGCCGAAACACATAACCGTTTTGTTTTAACATGTTCACGGCATTAATAGATCAAAGTGGTGCAATGAAATTTTAGCTTTATTTGTGGGATGTGTGTGATCTGTTCTCGCTCGAATATTAAAAAATCACTTTTATAAGACTGTATGACAAATGTATATGCATGACAGCCATGAAGAGACTTTTACAGCCTACAGAGATGAATAGCATAAGCTAATTGCATTTACAATTCATTGGACTGCCATATGTGCAAATATTTAATCTGGCACAAAATTTTCGTTACAATTTGTTTTAAGGTGATGTCAGCTGTATATATAAGGGGAGTGATATTGGTGCTATTTTTCTTCTAGGACAGGTCAATTTGTTTATCTTGTATCATATTCAAGGCAATCAAATTAATGGCAACAGAGACACTCAATCATCAACTATAAAAAGTGACTGAACATCAAAGCATGAAAGCCTTTTAATATGATTAAACCTTAACAGGAACATGGTCTATGCTTTGGCAGATAACAGTTGATTTGTTTTAATGTAGCTCCTGTGGGTTTAACAGAGGAAAATATACATACACCTGCTTCTCCAGAGGTAGACTAGGGTCCACTCTCTCTCCAACCATGGCAAGGCCTTCCTGCAGCATTCGAAACTTCATCCCACCTCCGGCTAGCGGGCTGGACCTGGGTCCCGGCGGGCGCAATCGCTCCGTGGGCGACGAGGATCGGTCCCACTCTGCGCCATCGAACTGCACTGTTGGCACACGGGGACAGAAAAAGTGAGTCACGGTACATAAACACAGTGCTGTGATCAAAAGGGATTAAAACTTCACAGCCAGACTTGGGTAAACATCAGACATCCGGCTATTGCAAAACCAGGCATGCAGCAGAGAGACCTCCTGTCGATGGGTTGAGTTAGAGGACAGCAGGTCCCAGCCGGACAGGCTGCAAAACTATCAGCATCATCACAATTACCATCATCAACATTTTTATGAGCCCCCGAGGGCAGATAGAAGCAGGAAGTTGGCGTCTTCCCTTGTCTTTCGGTGGTGCATGTCTTTTTCTTCTGCAGATTGCTTGATGATTACTATGCTGATTCTATTCTGGAGGAAATTACACGCAAAGACGTTATTTACTCCTTTTGTGCCCGATTTTGGTGAAATTCAATCTACAGAACTTGTAATTAAACATTAAGTGTACAATCGCCCTGCTAAGTATCCTGACATGAACCAAAAAGACATTTCCTAATTTACAAGGAGCTTTTCATGCATGGTTGATGCAAAAGGCAAAGGAATATGTTAAGAAGGGAGAGCTTCAAACCCCCCCAGAAAACCCAGACAAATGGATAACATCAACAGGCGTGCAGGTGGTGCAGATGCAGGCCGCTGGGGAGTTTAAGATTGAGGTAGAGCAGCTGTAGGACAACAGTTTAAGTCTTGAGGGTCAGGACAACTGCATATGCGTGTTTGGGGTGATAAAGGAAGGCAGAGTTGGGGAGGCGGGGGTTGTGTTCGGGGTGGGAGGTCACCTTGCTCTCTGGCGGGGGGCTCCTCCTCCAGCTGACCCACTGGGGCAGGCCAGGGCAACTCCGACAACTCCCTCATTTCTAATAGAGGGGAGGGGAGCGGGGAGGAGGGCGAGAGAAAAAGGGTGCGACAGAGTGAGAAAAACAGCAGATGGGTGTTGAACAAAGTTAACTAAAGGAGGGTGTGTGAGAGACGCGGTGATGATTAAGAAAGCGAGACCGAAATCAGGTGCGAGATTTTAATGCGAGGAAGAGAGAGAGTGAGATGCGGAAGAGGTGCGAGAAAGGGAAACCCTGTCGAGAGCTGGTGCAATATGCATGTGCAGATGACAGGGAAGTGTTGTCATGAAGAGTAGTTAACTGCACATCCTGTCATGAAGAGAAATAATATACTCTCCCTCCTCTCTCCTTGCTTTACCACACTTGTGGAAAAACAGTGAGTGTTTCAGCCCTCTATATTTATAGTAATTTATCTCTGAGATAAGACTAAAGAAAGCAAAGAAGATGAAACCGAGAAGACAGGAGATGTCAGAGGCTGCATTATTTATAGTCATCTGAACGAATCCACTTTAAGAAATTGTCTAGTAGGAGTGGAGACAATGAAAACAAAGCGTGACTTCTTGTGCTCTGCAGCCCACAGCGCAGCATGACAGAGGAACTGAGGAGCGTGGGGGCAGAACAATGCTCCATTCACTGTCCTACCTGCAGCAGGAGAGCGGCAGAAGGTGCACTGTGAGACAGAACTGGAAATAGCTCATTATCTACCATGGCAGGCAACCATCTACTGTACTGTAAGAGTCATTTCTGCCACCTTATACACACACACACACACACACACACAAACACACACACACACACACACACACACACACACACACACACACACACACTGCGAATTGCCAGTTTCAAATCGTACATTCAGCTCCTGCTCACAGCGAAAACGGATTACAAAACAAATAAAAGGAAAAGAGGGGTGACGTCTTAATGAGCCGACAAATCCAAAGACCCCCCCCAGGCCCGCAACATCAAAGGCCATTTGAACGGGCGTTTGGAAAGAGACCCAGGCTGTACATACATGCCTCTCGCCCTCCCTGGTTAATTATTGAGCAGGCAGACACACTCCGCCACTTTCTCTGGCTCTCCGTGAATTATTGATGCATGGCGCAGTACAATGGCCCCATCTGGAGCGGGCCGCACCTCCGCTGAAGCCAGGATTAAAGTGTGGCCTGGCACCCCTCAATGGGAGACATGCACGCAAACACTCAGCTCCACATGCGCACACACACACACCTGACACCCCGAAACACCACCACTGCCACACTCTTGCTGCCTGACCGCTCGCCACCACATCACATTTCACACCTCTAATTCTCAAGCAAAACTGAGAAGCGCATGGAAAGAGAGAGAAGGTTGCAAATGAGAAGCACACAAAAGCAAGTGAAGGGTAACAAGAAAGGAGAAAGAAAGAGAGAGAGAGAGCTAAGACAATTTATTACAGATCAGAAATGTGCTCAGCCATCTGAGCAAGAGATAAGCTCAGGTAGTGGTGTTCCACCGCTGGAGAAATCCCATCAAGATTCCTCTGCTCTGTGTTTGGGTGCCTGTTGTCCTTCTTAACAAGTCATTTTGTCCAGTATTCTTCAATCGTAAAACTGTATTTTCCCTAAAAAAAATAAAAGAAATCAACCAAAAGTGCTGAGATGATTTCAGTCTTTGCCACTATCTTAACCTATTTGCTGATATTTCCTGCGGACGTGGACATTTTGAACAATATACTTGAACACACATTAGTGAGCACAGCTGTGTATGTTTGCTCAGTCTGTTTATGCTCACAATGCAGCTCCAGGGTTAGGTGTGATATAAATGTGATACTGGTTAATTCACAGTATGTCGTGTTTTTAAACATCTCCTTATGCCACAGGGTGAATCATTCCACTATATGTCAGAGTCAATCAAATCTAATCTATATCAGGAAATCCATTCACATTCACCTTTATTAAAGCCACAGGCTCTCTCTTGAATTTAACATAAAACATATAACGCCTAACTGGGACTAGTATATTTCTATCTGGGAGTAAGATTGGAACATTGGCAGCTCTCTCCACTGCAAAAGGCTGAACATACACACCACCACAAACACACAAAGCTTCCCTGAGCTCCTCACTCTGATAACAAAAGACTGAATACCAGGCTAACCCACACACACACACACACACACACACACACACACACACACACACACACACACACACACACACACACACACACAC
>JBAJHX010000106.1:16694539-16711063 GCA_037176925.1 Amniataba percoides
CCCCCCCCCCCCCCCCCCCCCCCCCCCCCCCCCCCCCCCCCCCCCCCTCCCCCCCCCCCCCCCCCCCCCCTCCCCCCTCCCCCCCAAACAAGATGGGAAGTAGAGAAAGGGAGAAGAGCAGGGATCGAGGGGAGTGCATAGGAGGCAAGGCTGATTTATTATCCCATCACCTTGACCTTGGTGACTTAGCAATGCAGCTCAATTAAGTCAACTTGGCCTGGCATGCCTTACGCTGATGCACTCCTAAATGACCTATCAGTCCGGGTCTGTTTCTCTTTTCCCCTCTGTCTCTCTTACTTCTACTTCCCTCTCTCCCTCCAATTATATTCAATAGATGGAACATAATGGGATGGGATATGACATGCACTGTCAGTGCAACTTCAAATAAAATAATAATCATGCTCTGCGCCAATTATTTTAAAAATACTGCAATAAGATTATTATGAATGCTCTTCTGCTAACATTCGCTTTATGAGAGGTTTACTGTATCTCTCTCTAATACTGACATTTACTGTATCTCTGCATATACACACATCCATGAGAGACATTTTCCGTTCATGCTAATGATCATCTCTGTGGTTTTTGTGACTGTGGTCAGATCTGTTATATGTGTGAGAGAGGAGGAAGAAATCAATAGTCACCAGAAGGTGTTTAAATGCAGTAGAAACTGAAAGAAAGACACGTGTCATTTGAGCTGTGACAGTGAAGGTCACAGCACTCTCCACATCCTGTAAAAACGGCTTTGGAGGTGGGGGGGCAGACACGACATTAAAGGTCAGGACAGTTAGATGAGTATTTCACCATCTTGTTTCAGCAGCAGGGCTCTCTCTGTTCTCCTGGGAGGGCTTTGACCTTTAAAACAGCCAGTTTTGAGCCATTTTTTAACTAATTTTTAGTAATTCTATTGAATGATTCCCATTCTAAAAAAAAGAAGCATTATTTCTGAGATACCTTATAGTTTTTGTTTGACACCCAGGAGCCCCAGGAGCTCCCATCTGTAAAACAGTGGGTGGCAGCAATTCATTGTTTCTCTCAAAGACACTTCAGTACAATGGATGATTGCCAATATGGGGGCTTTAAACTGGGTGTTCAGTTAACAATTAATTTCCTGCACACTCAACTCCATTTTTGGTATTGACTGGAAGCCAGAAGAACCAACAAGATCTGAGGACAGGTTTAGACAATGAGGTTGACTGCCTCTTAAAATGTTTGAGATAATGTGTAAAATAACCATTTTAAATATGAAATGAAGCATGATTCAGGAACAACTGTAGGTTATATATTGATCTTTCAAAAAAGAATTCACTGGGCAATTTTGGCATTTCCAGAGCAGCTATTATATAAACAGGAGGGTTTTTCGACCTTAAATTGTACATCCTAAATGACTTGTAAACGGGCATTGTCAGGATATCCTCCACTCCAATGGTTGTGGACTTTACAGTCAGAATACAATGATGATTTTTTCTGGTCACCTGCAAAAGCTTTGGAGATGTTATCCTTTTTCCATTCCCAGGGTTGATCGTACTCATCAGCCGGTCTCTCATCATCTTGTGGTAGCCTGCTGCTCTCCTTGCCCTCCTCCTGAGGTTCTCCATATACCAGACCCAGCCGCTGCCCTCGCTCATCTTCATAAGGGGTGTCATATAGCTGCACTCCGCCCCGCAGCCGCCCTCCTCCAGGTCCACGCTGCAGCTCTGTTGATGCATATGCAAAACAACACAAATTCATACTCAAATGTGTATGCAAAAAGAAAACAATTTCTTGGATGTGTAACCAGTTTGTAAGAAAAAACATGCAACATTAAGAAATAAAATTTGCCAGAAGCGATGAGGTTCCCTTGAACACAACACTGATATTTTTCTAAACTACAAAGTAAATCAAAATGCCTGTTGAGCTGCGACATGACTAGAATTAGAGGAAAGAGACAAATGATGTTTGCACAGCTTGCCGTAGGCTCAGAATCTCATATAGGGGGGCTTAACGAGGCCTTGGGCTAGATGCTGAGTAGTAACACTGTAGACAAACCCAGCCCCCCCCCACACCCCCCCTTTCTTGTCCATCCTGAATCCCAGCAGCAATCTAGCACAGCTCACAACAGCATCCATGTTCCCTTGTTAACATTTTCATCCCTTTCTCAGTGGGTTCCAACCAAGAAATGGTTCTCAGCACCTGCAACAGTTATGTGGAGTCAAATGTGGCTGTGAGATAAAAGGCTTTAAGGTTATTGACGCAAGGAAGAGAATGAAATCTGATTTTCGAAAGCATCAATAAGAGCCTCCAAGCTGCAGCAGCAGAAATCAGCAATGGCGCTTTGATACATTGACCTGAAAAAAAAAAGTATGATTAAAAAGGAAAAAAAGGTCGTACAAAAGAGGAGAAAATGGGGGAAAAAATGATGAGGTAGGCATCTTTTGTGTACATAGCCAGCAGCCTTGCAAAGGAGGTTCACTCGCGTGAGCAGGGAACACGACTAAATGGAATGGTTCACTGGTGAAAGGCAGAGAAAAACTTTAACCTTCACACGACAAGACACCAGCTATTGGGCGGCCCTTTAGTCACCATGGCGACCAAGTGGGGGCCCTGGGGAAAGGCCCTGAGGTTATGAAGAAGAGGGTGGAGGGGAAATAGAGAAAGAGAGGAAGAGCGAGGGAAAGTGGAGGTGGTGGGGCGAGGAGCGGGAGGAGAAGGAAGAGGAACAGGAAGCAGCGAGGAAACACAGGGAGGATGCGGGTGACAGGAGAGAGGGACAAGAGAGGGAGGTGCAGGGGGGAGGTCTGTCAGCGTCTGATGTTAAGTCATTGAGACAGAAGCACAGCGGGGCTGAATGCTGCTCTACCTGCGCTGGGAACCCACAGTGTCAGCGGCAGCCTGGAGATGGAGAAGATGAAGGCAGAATGATAAAAACCATCACTGAGGACATAAAATTCATAGGAAACATGATGGAGGGAAACACAATTTTGGGGGGGGGGGGGGTAAGAGGCTGGTAAGAATTTGAAAGAAAGGCAGAAATGGAAGATTTGGAGAAATGAGATGAGAAGTGTTTAGGCATAAATCACACAATTATAAGCACTGATGATGTTTTTTTCTCTAAAACTACAGTCTAAACAGCACACAGGTGTCTTTCCAGGACAGTTTTTGTGAGCGATAATTACTATTCCAATCTCACATCTGTCTTTGCCGCTCTGCTGTGTTTTTTAATGAGCAACAACAGACTGAGAGACAGACAGACAAAAGCAGGCAGACAGACAGCCCCAGAGTGACAGGCGCGATTCAACGTCAATGAAAGAGCTGTGACAATGCTTTGCCAAATGCTCAGCCATCACTGCTGTGAATCTAATCTCTCCAAGGCTTTTTCCAGATGCTGCGAAAAAAAAAAAAAAAAAAAAAAAAAAAGAGGTTTCTTTAAGGTTTCACAGTTGGGCAGAGAAAGGGACGCTCTGTTCACTTTAAGCCTGATATTACAACTTCATTTGACCACCAAAAAGGCAGCACAAGTGATGGCGGAGAAAGGACAGGACATAAAATACACTGGACGACAGATTAGAGAGACAGCCAGACTCCCCTCAGGGCCGGGGAGAGCCCTCGAGATGAAGAGAGAGATAGAGAAATGGAGGAGGAGGGGGAGGGTGGGGGTGTTTTTACACTAAATGACTGGGACAGGCCAGAGAGAGAGCGGGGGGAAAGGGGCAGACAGAGATGTTACAGAGGGAGAGACAAATGGAAAATGATAGATGTGAGCTACATGGTGTGGGAGAAAATCACAAGGGGGGAGGGAGGGTCTGAGACCGGATACTGTGTAGGCATCGCTGAAAGGGACATATCGTGGGGCTGAGAGGCTGGGATTAACTAAACAAACAGTGGCGTGGACAGTTGCAACACTCCAGAGTGGAATTGTCGCCTAACAAACGGAGGAATTAAACTGGAATCACTGAGCAACAGCATTTTCAGAACAGCAAACTGGAACGTATGGAAATGCGGACACATTCATCTGTGACGGCAGAGATATTACACTAGACAGAAAAAGAAGAGATAAGGTGATGATCTCTGTGCTGTTCATCAAAGAGATTCCTAAAATATTAATCAATAATGATATTACTTCATGCCACAGCTGCACAATTTATTCATGATTTTTTTGCACCTGAAATGCAATAAAATACCTCGCTGTGATATTTATGTCAGGGAAGAGGTCTGAATTTAACCCTTCGGGACTTCTGTATACTCTCATATTATAGAGGTAATTCTGATTCATTATTTGCGTGAGTGTATGGGTTTATCATACGTGGAGATAACTACAGAAACAGCAGTAGCAGTAAAAGGAACAGCACTAAAATATCACGCATCATTGGCTGACCTGTTATGACCCTCTGGGCCTCATATGGTTCCATGTAGCCGTTGTTCTCGCAGGGAACAGGTTCGAGATCTGGTTCTGGCCTGTGGTCCAAGCGAGCATCAAAGGGGTCAGAGTAATCTGTGTCACCTGCCAGCGGAGCAGACGGCACCACCTAAAGGACAGAATACACACGCATGAAGAAAATTCATTCTGTTACAGGACATTAACTTGTCCCCCTTGGAGAAAATGTCACCAGCATTTCTTTTTTGGTTGTTTGCTTTATACAATAAATACAAAACAGTTTTAAGTGTTTTTGTGTCACAGTAATGCGTGCAAAAAGAGTTTCAGATTCAATCATAGGCTTTAATGATTTTGACTTTCATCCAGTTTTCATATCAGCATTTTGTAAAAGCTGCATACTGCACTTGAAACACTTGAATTAAACCATCCTAGGATCCAATTTTACTCTGGTAATTAGGAGAATTCTGTCTGTAATACATGTATAAATGCTAAAAAGGAAGGAGTGTTGCACAGACAATAGCTCATCAAGACCTGTGATGGAGAGAGCAGCACAACTCTCTTAAAAAGCAATCACATCCTCAGCAAATTGCATCTTAAATGTATGTTTGGTTACAGACAAAACACTTCTGGAGTATCATCAAGACACTAATTTGCACCTTTAATGTGCAACATAACAGTACCACATCAATTCTATGTATATTTAGCAGCTACACATCAAAGTGTCCTTTTAAAACCCTTAAACAGGGAACTATATTGCATCTTTGGTGCTACATTTAAGCTGCATGCTGTGGAGCCAGACATCATCCTGTCTGAGGATGCAATGTGCTTTTTGGCACGCGGGAAGAGAGCACAGAGAGTAAAGAGGGAGCCCGTTGGTTTTTCGGGAGCATTTGTTCTTTCATACAAGCACAGGAGGAAAACAGTGGTCAGCTGGCACACTGACAGCTACAAAGGCAGCCATATGGTCACACACATAAACTCATTCTCAGACACACACACACGTGTGCGCTTACCTGCAAACGCACGCACAAACCCTTTGGCAAAGTGCTCTCTCCCCATCTATCTCCTTGACAAAGGAAGGCGCCGTAGCAAGGCTTGCTTCCCAAATTCTAGCTAAATATGCACACAAAAAAAAATCACATCCTAATCCTGTGTTGATTCTGTAACAGGTTACCTATCGATGCACAAGAATCTGCAATGTTAATTAGAGTGCGGATGTTCCCACAGAACCCTGGGAAATTAATGAGAGCAGAAGGAGAGTGGGGCGGAGAGGGGAGCTATCGACTCCAGTTAAGACTATTACTTCAATCCACTTCAGGACTTTTCGCACTTGTAGCATTTTCCATGAGCAGAGTCATGGATTTAACTGCAGCGTTGGAAACCCTGAAATACTCCTTAACTTACTCAGCATGTGTGAGCTGAATTAATGTGAGGACCATTTCCTTGTAAAAAAAAAAAAAAAAAAAAACTTTGCTTCTGCTCAGTCACTCTCTTTTTCAACATCTGTTTGCCTTTTTCCTTAACAGTAGCTGTGTATGTTTTCTGCAGCACAATACGCGCAGTAAGTATATAGCCAGGAAGTCACTGCAGTCTTGATGATACAAACAGCAGCACAGTATAAATCATACCTCCCTGTGGCCCTTGGCATATCACCATACGGCACACTGTATATGGCCCCTAACATGTGCACATGCGGGGGTCTCTCTCAGCTTGCAAAACCAAACCCCATTTATTATTTATGGAAGGACATAAACTCAGGGGACTGTGACCCTCTCCGACTCAGCGGTACGCTCAAGTCATCAATAATGCTTTCTCCCATCTAGAAGTAGAGAATTTATGTGGCGCATGGGATGTAATGTGATTTATGTAAACAATGCATATTTGTGACACACATTACCAGTCACTTGCTCGTGGAGTCTGATCAATAAAGCTGTCCCGGTGATAAACATGGGATGAGGGAGAAGTGGGTGAGTGTTTCTTATCCCTCAACACTTACTCACCTTCCCCCTTATCCCTCCTTCTCGTGTCCTCTACTCTACTTCATAAGCAACCCCCCCCCAAACACCGACAAAAACACATGCTGTGAATCTGAGGCTCTTACAGGCTCTTGCTGGTCCTCTAAAGAGATGGCACTGAGCAGGATCTTGGTGCGCCCCAGCTCCTGAGAGTCCACTTTGATCAGTCTGTGCTTGGGAGATTTCATGTCCACAGTGGATGACTTCATTGGGGACCCGTAAACAGGTGTGGCGGGGTCGGAGGTCCCAGACTCGCCCCGGGATCTATTTTCGGAGTCCTCGTAGGGATCCTCGAAGTCAAGGTCCCTCTGGAGCCGGTAGGCTTTAAGGATCTCGCTCTCCGTGTAGTCTGGCGTGGGCGGCTGCGGAGGCACCTTCCTGCTGCCGAAGCTCAGGTAGTCTTTCAGCCACTTGGCCATCGCGGCTCTGCTTCCAGGTGCGCTGGTGTGTGTGTTGGAGTGAGGAGCAGGAGGCTGCAGGGGACACACAAGGAAACACATGGGGGGGTTATTGCTCAACCTTATTTCTGAATCTCTGTTCGTGTGTTTTTCTAAGGAGACAATTGGAAGATTTATAGAGAACAGAATCCTTCCTCTACTCCAGAAACAACATTAATCCACAGGTCCTGCTCCTCTTATAATATTTGTGCTGGACAGCTTTTCCCCCTGATCACAGACCCCACAATCAGTGTGAGTTTACACGCACTCATGTGACATTAAACTCCACTAACAGCTGGGCTTCGCGCACAGCTTTTGTTTTACACAGGGAGCAATAGCGTCTGGCATCTGGACTTTGCCCAAAGGCTGCAATTACATTTCACACCCCTGCAATAAAGTCGGACGTTAACATGCTGATAAAAAAAAAGAAAACACACACAAGGCAAGACAAAGACCGAGAGAGATTATCGCACATTAAGTTACATTCAATTTAAACATCTCGTTCGCTTTTATTTGCAGTTTACTTGCAGTTGCAGCGACATTTAAAAAAAAACACACACACACAACACGTTTGGTTATCTGGAAAGCTGTAAACACAGCTGATTTTCTCTAAAAACTTCCACTCCAAACAGTCACCAAAACACACACACACACACACAGGCTTTAAATGGCAGGGAGCGCTCACACACTCACCGAGCCTCTTCAGTCCTTCAGCCACTTTGGATGCTTTATTTCGCGTCTCTTCATGGCGATCGCAGTAAAGGAAAGGAGGGGAAAAAACCCTTCAGATCACCCTTTTTATTTCCCTGAAAAAAAGAGAGAGACGGAGAAATAAAGACGGGGAGAGAAAAAAAGATACAGCCGCTTTTCTGGGACGAAAACAGGAGCGCTGAAATCCGCCGGAGTTGCTCTGACGGCGAAATGTGCGAGTGAAGAGAGCGACTACAGCTCCGAGACAAACTCAACCGAGCGATTAAAGGGGAGGCGCTTCACTCCCGGAGGAATATCCTGCTATTCCCTTTCGCAGTCAGCCGACCGTTCATTCATTGAAATATCTGCACATCACTCCGGCTGCAACGACAGATACATCCGCTTTGAAAATCACAATAGCTGCACGGGGAAAACAAATGAAGAACAGACACTGAGGGAGGGAAGGAGTATGAAAAAAAAGGGAAAAAAAGAAACCTGCTCGCACGAATATGCTCCAAAGATGTGCATTATTTATTCGCATGACATCACTGGAGATTTTTCCTGCTCCGGCATCACTGAAGGTTTGTGAAGTCATTTTGCAGTTTTTTCTTCCCTAAAAAGAAGTTCAAAAGCCTGAAAGGGTGAACAAAACTGGGATCTGCTTCTCAATAATAACAACAAAAAAAAAAGATAGAAAAGGGAAATCCCAGCATCCTTAGGGCAACATGAGCAGTGCTGTGGTGAAGTTCAAGATACAAGTACATGCAGAAAGACACAAAAAGATGATGACAGAAGCACTGGGGTCTGTCCACTCTGATTGAAAAATGAGGCCCTTTTGTTAAGTGTGCGTTTCATCCCTTTTGTTTCATGCTTCTTGCCCTCTCCGAGCGCGTTTCATCCTCTCACAGATGTCCCATTATCCAAGACCCAAGCCTGGAAATTGGATTGTGTGCTACAGCGGGGTAAAGCCATCTAAGTCTGTTAAAAGACCGTAAATGCCTCTTTCTTTACGACACTCATGAGCTCACTTTCTCCCAGGGGCGGGAGACCAGATGAGGTCATCGAGCTACAATCCACCCCCATCGCTATCGCCACAACCATCAACACCATCCCCATCAGGACCCTCACGTCTCCCTCCTCCAGTGTTCTCCGGCTTCCAAAGCAAGTCCCAAATCTCAAGTGACTGAGGGTGTGCGAGTGCAAACATCTTGCAGGTCCCTGTAGTCTAATTTAAATCAGTTATGGAGGTGAGACTGTAAACTTGGAGACATGATCAATTTCATGACATCAGCCAATATAAAGGCCTGTCAGATGTGTTTCTGTGGAAAACAAGTTCTCCAGCATTGAAACCGTGTTTAATGTCTTCCTCTTGCTGCCCTAATTCCCCTGGTTGTTTGTTTCTACATGTTAACAGGACAACATTGTGCGAACAAAAATATTCATTTTTACTGACAACCAGTCATTATCATGTGGGAATACAATCAATATGTTGTGCTAAAGGTCTTATCTTCTGGGAATGAGATCAAGTCATCCAATAAGTTGTTGGCACATATAAGATCTTGATACAATACTATTTACATAGGGGTGTTGTTCCTGTCGGATAATGAACTCCTACCACAGGTTAAGATCTTTCCCTCACATCTTACAGAAATACCTTTTGGTTCTCCAGGGGACTCAGCACCTTGTCTGTATCTTTTTGTGCTCCCTTCCCTGCCTTTTTCTTCCCACCTTTGCATTTTTATCTCTTGTCACACCTTTGAATGTACCCACAATCTCCCCCCTCCACCCCCTCCCTCCACTCAGCTTTACATTCCCCTTTTTTCATCTGCACAACCCGCTTGATCCTAACACCTCCTCTAACCCCCTCTGCAACAGTAACAACAGTAACATATTGAGCATACATTTAATTTTTGTTTCCATCCTGGGCGGGCTGAGAGCCAGAGTCGTGTGGAGGGAAAAGATTGAAACTGAGCAAGAGATGGAAAAATCTGAGACAGCGAGACAGGCGAGCTGTCAGGCTCAGCAAGAGGAGGACACATGGAGAGCACAGGGGAGAGGAAAACAGAAATGGAAAATCAGGATCTCTCACAGTGAGAGATGATCTCAAACAGACAGAGAGAGAGAGACAGACAGGTATAAAGTCATTGTTTTTTCTCACGCAAAATAAACACTGTTGCATAGGAGCCAAAGATTTAATTGAATCAAACCGAAACAACAAGCTTGAGGCACCGCAGAATATTTCAGAGTATTAATAAGACTCTGCTCATTATAAAGGGCTAAATATGGATGTGACATTTTCTCTGAACTTGCTTTTTCCCAGTTGAACAGCATCGCACGTGAAACTGAGAGCTATACAAACATGCGGCTGTAGATATCCACATGTAACCTGACACACACGAGCAAAAGTCCTCTGTCAAAGTCATGCATTTCATTTGAATGTGATCATGAGTCTTTAGGTTGAATTTAGGGGCTCCTAAAGAGGCAGAGTACAACTGCAGGAGTAACAGATTTGCATAGTTCCTTCTGCCTTGCATTTACTGCCCTCATTTGGTGGCTTGTGTGTACTGCAAGTATCATTGAGAACAAGAGGCAGGTCTTACTTAAACTCAGAGTTTGTGAAAACAGAATAATAGTCAGACTAGCATCCATTCACCATCCAATGACCGAATTGCAGATTAATATTTAGGACAGAGGTGTTAATTTCAGGGCCTCAGTAAAATATCAGTTTAATAAACTAAATCGTCTCACTAGCTCAGCAGTATTTTAGTAAAGTAAAGCAGTAGAGTAATACTTAATTTAGCTCTATAGCTAACAATGTTTTCGTATTTCTCACTCACCTGTCGCCTTATTGTACAAGTTTGTTTCCGGGTTCAGCTCTTGCACTGTTTCCATTGGTTGAAATCACTTTTACGTTTCAGTGATAGGCCAAAATGTCCAAAATAAGGAACCCCCCCACCCTCAAAAAAAAAAAAAACTCACACCCTTAGCGGAATTGTGAGCTAGAGGTCCTGCAGAAGCGGACGACGCCGACAAAATGTCAGTTTACAGCTGCTAGATAGAAAAAAAATATCCCCCTCACTTCAGCACGCGCCTACGAGACACGCTGCACGCGGTGCTGGCTGCGTGCTGCGCGCGACAGACACAGTGTGTCATCTATCATCGCCAATCAAACGCTGATCCGGCGTTTTGCGCATTGCTGATTGGTTGATTTACGATCGGGGCGGGAGCATTCCTGCTGTTCGCCAGGCAGCAGTGACTTCAGTGTTTTGCTGTGAGCGACTGATGGGACAGAGGAAACACTCACCTGGAGCAGGACTGTCCTCCACAGGTAGGCTACATCTCTCTGCAGGTCAGTCTATTGTTGTATGGTAACTCCATTAATTGGATTAAAGTTTGGTGTTAAAATATACCTCATGATTAAAATGTTATTGTATAGCCACATGTTGCCATGTTGACAGTTGATAACACGTGTAAATAAATTAAAACCCATTTTAGACACACAGGATGATCTGTAACTTACAATAACACTTGTTTCTGTATCTTGTTCATTGTAGTGTTCCTGTTGATACAGAGGCTATCAAACCACCATGAAAAGTCTGAAGGCAAAGTTTAAGAAAAATGAGGTGAGAGCCACCTGTTTGCAATTCCTACAGGCTGCTTAGAGATATGAGCTGTACAAACCATGTCTCTACCTTCTGCCGCATAGTTGGCTGTTTTACATTAGGCACTTATTAGTAGTCATTTATAGTAGATCCAAGGTTACTTCACGTGTGTGTGTGTGTGGGGGGGGGGGGGGGGGGATTCAGTGTCACTGAGCAGCAGCAGGGGAGCAGGGCTGTCTCCAGACTGCTGCTATAACCAGAGATCTCAGGTAGCCTTCAATTATTCACACATACATGCACACACACTCTCAAAGAACCCCTACTATCCTGCTGTCATCCCTTCACTATTCTGGAGGGCTTCGTAATGTGGGGGTCAATGCTGTTCCCCAATTTACTATACTTTAAAGGTTCCAATTTTTGTCAGCTCCTTGCTGCAAATTGCTTATTTGCATACCAGGGCCAGTGACTCTGCATCCCCGCAGCACTGGATCAACTTCTGTGTTGACAGTTTGGTCTAAGTATCTGGAACCTGATGATGCTTTTACCACCATTACAGACTGTTAGTGACTTTTAGTAGAAATTCTGCCTCTCTGTTACCTTGATTGGCATAACAGTGGTGACAGGAGTGGATGAGGTTGATGAGTAGTTTCACTCTGTAGTCACTCAGTGAAATTTTAATTTATATTATTATTATTTTTATAGTACAAGTGTCAGACAGATAGGCAAGATTGAGTGATTAAAAAACCTGCACACACACATATGTCCCAAGGTTTTCCACACACATAATCTCCATAGCATGAGGGACAAATAGCCCACTTTCTGTACCCTTAGAGGATATTTTAGCTTTCAGCTTGTTTGTGTGCCTCAGAATGCCTCCCTGTCCCGTAAACGACGATGAGAGCCAGCTCTGTTTCACCTCTTTTTGCTGAGTCCTCACGTCGCACAGGCCCTCGCTCTCCTAACTGCAGGGAAACAGATCAGTACAGAATGACGCTGCCGGGGGTGTGGGTGCAGGGAGGTGGGAGGGGGGGGGTAACCGTGCAGGACCTGACAAAAAAACTAATGACGGAAGAAGTCTGCTTCAGAGAAGAAATAATTAGGCTGGAGAAAGGAGGACAGTGAGGAAAAGAAGGAGGTGGCAGTGTGTGAGATGCGGTGGACGGTAGACCGGCTGTGTCCCTGCTAGCAGCCGGAGCAGGATGATAGGACAACGTTTTGGATGCGGACAGGGAGTGCTGCACAGGGAGACTTTGTTGTGAGGACAGCAGCATGCAGTGGTGATACTGTGTGTGTGTGTGTGAGAGAGAGAGTTTCTTTTATTTCAGTAGAGGCTTGATTTTGAGGATAATTTGAATTCTGTGGTATGTAGATCTCTTCTCTGATGCTGTAATGACCTCTAAGGGATATCTGGTAGAAACTTATGGGTAGCAATATTCTACAATGTCAATGTGTAGATTTGTTATATAGCCCAGCAGCAGTGTGTATTGTCACGCAGTACCAACAGCGGTGGTTTGGTAGCTGTTTTTAGTTGCATGTGTGATGCCCTGCTAGCCATTATGGATCCTCAGCAGCCTGTTTTTAGCCTGATGAAACGGTTCTGTCCTTGTTTCAGCCTGCTGCCGTTGCCAGTAGGTATCTTCTCTGTCTAGCCACTAATCACAGCAATAGGAAAGGAAATGCATTATCCCTCTCTAGAATAATATTTATGTCATAAAAGTCATTTATTGTAACTTGGTATTGTAACTGGTATCTCATATGTTGATGATCAGGCAGAATTTATTTATTTATTTTTTAACATTGTTAATGGTTGTTGCACATTAATTGCAGTATATATCTTTAGGTTGTCCAGTCATCTACTGTTTTGTATGTCATGAGATATGCAGTGTGGTATCAGTTTCTGTCGGGTCAGTTCAGGGTGGTGACCTGTTCTGTGTCTTGCCCCCCCTCAGAGTCAGGACTGGACTAAGAGTGATGAGAGGCTCCTGCAGGCTGTGGAGCAGAATGAACCCGACAAAATCGCCACTCTCATCGCCAAAAAAGGTCTCTGTCCCACCAAGCTGGATGCTGAGGGCAAGTCAGCGTAAGTCAGGCACCTGTTTTTTTATTTATTGTATTTTCCCTCTCTTAGTCAGGAATTTATGTATTAGAGGCCATTGTTTTCAGTTAACAAGAGGCATGAAGTCCATATTCTTTTCAACTCTAATCATTAGTGTTGTAGTTGTTTTAATAACTGTTTTTCCTGGAAATATCTATTACTGGGTATTTAGAATGGGCACTTCAAAGATTGTGTTAATTTCACATAACTATAACTACTACATTGCTATAAATTCTGCTTATCAATCCTTGATTTTTTTGTAAATGGCAAAGTTCAATTGTCTACTTCCTCTTGAACTCTAAGTAAACAGATGGAATCTGCAGTTGGAGCTGCACAATTCTCAGATATCAGACATTTTAAATGGTGACTGATTCTCATTCCTCATCTTTAATCAGTAGCGACAAGTATTGTCCTTCTTCTTTGTGGCAGGTTCCACCTCTCTGCATCCCGAGGCCGGCTTGACTGTCTGGAGGTCATCATCGCTCAAGGAGCAGACCTCAATGCCACTGATGGAGCTGGTAGGGTATTTTATTATCAAATAAAAGTTTTATCTCCTGAGCCAAGGCTGTTGAACTACATGTTTCATGGACTGTTTATAAGAGTCTTCTTTTTATAACTGATTTCAGGCTTCAGCGCCCTTCACCTTGCAGCCAAAAACAGCCAATCAGAGTGTTTAAAGAGACTCTTGCAGGTAAAAGACAGTGACAGCATAGCCAGACTAACCAGAAAATATTGTACAATATGACTGCTATTTCTATTTTCCTTGACAGGAAAGATTAGCGGTTGATTGCACTGACAGTATTGGACGGACACCGCTTCATCATGCAGGTAAGGGAACAACAATATGACATTATTTTGATTACATAACATTAACTTTGCTGACAAAAATTCCTCTCAGAGATCCTTTTAAACACATTAAAAGTAAGCAGGTTTACATAATTTTACATTTTATACTGTATGTAAACCTCTGGTATTGAACATAATTGTGATTATTTCCTGCCTGCAGCTGTCAGCGGCTGCTTGTCCTGCACTGAGACCTTGTGGGACTTTAAAGCCAATCTGGATGTCCAGGATGCGGTAGGTTAAATAAATGGTTATCCATGATTTGTTTTTTATTTAATCTTGCTCTTATCTAGTACATCAGGCAAAATGATGCACTAATGTTTGAATAATTATGTGTATTTCTCTGTCAGGACGGGGCCACCCCTTTGATCTTAGCTGCCCAGATGAGCAGAGTAGAGCTGTGTGCCTTTCTGCTGGGTCGAGATGCCAATGCAAACATACAAGACAACCAGGGAAGGTACTGGACTGTTAATGATGCTCCACCTCTGTGTGGCAGTTAGCGCTTAGAAAGGCAGTGGGACCACTGGACTGTGCTGCATCCATCTCACTGCCTGCCGTTTTGTAGTTGCTGCTGTAGCCTTGACAGATGGAATGACACAGAGTGTTAGACAGTGGGAGGCCTGCTGAGAAAGACTGGGGCATAAAACAGCTTTCTTAGCTAAGCCAGAACCAAAAAAAAACACTTCAGGATTATTTGCGCAGTCGTTGGGTTGTCTGGGTCAAGATAGAGGAAGGATTCCCATAGAAAGTCTTCAGTGTGTGGGGTAGATTTAGAAGGATGAAGGTCAGGACTTCAGGGTGGGACCATCAGCTTACAGTTTGGCATTGGAAAAGCCTTTAGAAAAGATGATTAGAGAAATATCCCCTGGTTAGGAATGTGAAAATAATATTTTTTCAGGCTACAGCATTACATCAAATAGCAACATTTCAGTGCCTTGTGCTTCTTATTAGGATTTGATAATAAGACAAATATATTGGTTATCAGCGAGTCAAATGCCATTTAGCATTGTTTGGGAGGATTTTTTTGAGCAATTGAGAGCTCATATCTCCTCGAGCCAGGAAAAAAAAATCCTCTCTCTGTTGTCTTGAGAATGGCAATTTGAGGCACATGTTAGTTTGGCATGTCCCCCTCCCCAGAGCCAGGTACTGCACAGGCTCCAGTGAGGCCATCATTGTGTTCAACATCGAAAATACCTACTGTGGGCATGATCTCAAGTTGAAATGGCACTATTAATATTCTTATAAATGGGAGAAAAGAAAATGTCAGGGATTATCTTTCTGCTGTCTCCAGAAGGGCTGGGAATTGAGACTCCAGCCTCGGCCTGTTGGCTTCACACATTTACAACCAAAATAATTCCAAATAGTGGTTTATATTTTTTGCAGCTAGCTCCTCCATGAATGTTGGCTGAAAAAGGTGTGTAGAGCTATCTAAGCAAATATATCAGCGGCTGTATTGGCGATTGGAAATTTTTAATATGTCGCCCAACCCTATTTGATGTTGTGTAAATTGTCCAGCAGTTTATCCCGAATCACAACCTGATTGGTATCTAGGAGTCTTTTAAATATGTAAAAATAGAGTTCTGCAGGTGTAAGCATGATGAAAGTTTCTAATGATCAACAGGATGATGATCAATTAGTTTGAAATGGCCAATGGGCACTGATGAACTAATTGAAGGCCCTTAAATTGATGTGATTCTGTTGCATTGTTAGGTTGATCAATAGTACTTTTTTCGTCTTGTACCATGCTTTTTTTTTTTTTTTTGGACTCACAGGTCTGCATTGATGCTGGCCTGCGAGAGTGACAGTGTTGAGACTGTAGCAGCTCTCCTGAGAGGTGGGGCCAACACACAGCTGGTTGACGCCCTTGGACACAGAGCCAGCGACTACAGTGTAACCACGGGCAACCAACGCATCACACAGATGTTGAAAGATGGAGCCCCTCCAGGTACAGTACGAGGCCGTATGAAGTCTTAGATAGAAGTGACTGACACTCTCACTATTGCTTTTATTGTGCTATTAAAGTCACAGCCTAATTAGTTCTGTTAAATCAGGTGGAATAAATTAAACAGCTCATGACAGCAGCTTTTATCATACGAAATGGCAGCTTCTTATGAAACACACGGCAGCAACATCCAACCAATTGTCTGACCCAGCGTACGACTTCTCATTGTGCGCTGAGCTGCACTGGATCCTGGCTGTGTTAAGCTCTGGCAAGGCAAAGAGAGGTGTTTGGACCCAAGGATGCACACGAGGCTGGCTGAGCGGGCTGAGAAGACTCTTTATTTGCAGAACACGAGGGACAGGCTTACAAGGGAACAGGGCAGGCAGGAACACGGAGCAGACAGGAACAAGAACGGGCAGGAACATAGGACGGGCAGGAAACAGACTCGACAAGATACACAGGCTAGGGAATCTACACAGGCTAGGGAATCTACACAGGCTAGGGAATCTACACAGGCTAGGGAATCTACACAGGCTAGGGAATCTACAC
>JBAJHX010000106.1:16711163-16724647 GCA_037176925.1 Amniataba percoides
GAAACAGGTGAGGAGACTAACAAGGGACAGGTGAAACTAATTGGGGCAGGGCAGGTTAATCAAGGGGGAAACACACAGGGGCAGGAAGTAAGGTGACTGACAAGTGAGGAGAGAAGGGGATTCAAAATAAAACAGTGAGTGAAACTAGAGACAAAGTGAGCAAACTAGACACGAACAGGAAAGGAAAACCAAACCAACTAAATCACAGGACTCAGGGAACAGTAGAGAACACAATACGCAAAGATCACAGCAGACAGGGAATAAACACAAGACAGGGCATCAAAAACACAAAGCAAAATGCAAACCCTAACAGGCTGTGTGTCTGCTCCCCCAGGAAACAACTGTAATAGGAGGAAGTGGATCAGGAGGACAGCTGGGTGTGATTGTGATTAAAGTGGGGTTTTTTAAAAAAAGCTTGTTCCACTTTTATCTCCGAACAAAGACAGTAGTGATTTATGAAAAACAGATGTGTGGCTCGTTTGAAAAGGAGATGAAGGAGAGAATTTGTTCTACATGTGATGCCAGACCACATGAGTCTTTATTCTATAATTGGAGATTGGTGAATGGTAACAATATAACCTATATTTTAGAAAAGTGATAGTAAGTGAACGTGTATATACTGCACCTCTGAGTGTTTGATGAGCCTCATTGGTTGAGGGGTTAAAGTGACTTGCTGTGTATCTCTTTCCCTCTGCACACGTAGCTTCTGAGGGCACCGAGGAGGTAATGATGCATAGCAGCGTGTTGGATCACTCCCTCCATCAAATGAGATCATGGCCCACTTTGGCCGATCATATTGTGCATGTTTTCCAATATGAGCTCATTGTTTTTGTGTTCTGCTTTCTTTTCGTTGGCTTTGTTCCCCTTTCGTTGCTGACCCCTTTGTCTTATCTCAGTTTCCGCCATTTTTCCATTTTAAGTTGCGCTTGACCTCTGCTTGTCCGTGATCCCCCTCTCACCCCCACTCAGCCCCCCCAAGTCCCCTCAGGCGCCTCATCAGTGCAAGGGGGCACTACCCCCCGCAAACGGAAAGCTCCTCCACCTCCGCGCTCTCCTCTGCAGGTAATGTGAGAAATATGTCAGTGGATGGAAAATGTTTTTTTTTTTTTTAAACCACAAGTAGAGGACAAGCTTACACTGCTGTTTGTTTGTACATACAGTACATTCACCTGCATCATTAATTCTCAACCTTTTAGCATGTGGCCCCTTGAGAGGAGTCAGAGGCTAATTCTACATCTGTAACTAACGCTGGTTACATTTGTCTATGGAGCTGTGAACGGCTGAAAAATTATTTTCCTTGTGACTCCCAGTTTTGGGACAGTTGACCATTATAATACTACGTGAGGCCAAACAAGATATAAGAGTGTTCATACTTATATTTAATTTTTTTTTTATTTTAATTTAATAATTGAATTTAATTTAATTTCTGATTTTACAATAATCCCTTTGGTGATACCCCGTAATACCACATTGCTTCTTGAGCGATTACAGAATAGTCAGTATCAGGTATTTAATGTCTAACAAAGATTCATTGTGCGTCATTGTGCTGTTTTCCAATCACAAAGATTCAGGGTTTGCCACCATCTCCACCTGCCCATTCGCCTGAGCCCCAGTCCCAGTCTCCATCTCCCTCTCCACAGCCTCCAGAAACACAACAACCAGCCCAGGTAAGTGCAGAAAATCTTGATTTTTTTTCTCTTTTACATGCTGACTTTAGTAGGGTGTGATTTTCTTTATAGTTTTTGTGGTTGTCTGTGTAAGGCAGAGGATGAGGAGGTGTTTGAGGAGATTCGACGGCTGCGTCTGGAGCGAGGCCGCCTGCTCCAGAAGATCAAAACCTTGGAGCAGCAGCAACAGAGCGCCATCTCTGCCCTGGAGGAGGTACTGCACTGCTGGTGGCACAAACACGCCTTCTTCCTCACGCCTCTGCAAAATGTTTCATGACTTTATATAAACCTGTGTGTGTGTGTGCTCCTGTATCAGACAATAACATGTTTCTAAAAACTAACCCATGTGCCCATGTGTTTGTGCATTTTAGTTGTCCCAATTAAAGCAGCGTCTAGAGGAGGCAGAAGCAGAAAGAGACAAGCTGCTTGAAGAGCTGAAGGGAGGCCATGGTATTGGAGCCAGTGACTCTGAAGATATGGATGAAATGTTGGACTTCCCAGGTATGCAGCTTATGTGAATGTGTACTTTCACGCCCTGGGAGGGAGCATGCATGTACTTCCATGCATGCGTCCCCGATCATTCCTCATGGGCAGTTCTGTCTGTGTGTCTCGTCATCGGTGCAGAGATTTATTTTTGGTGTGGTTGCTTTTTAGAGAAGCTGCTCTCCAAGCGCTCCAGAGCCTCCCCTTCCCAGGAAGAGACCATTTCTCAAGAAAACACAGACGCAGCCGACCCCTCCCCTGCCCCTGCGGATCCAGGAACTGTTGCCGCGCTGCGCAAACAAATAGAGGAACTTACCTCACAAAACTCTGAGCTAGTTCTCAAAGTGCAGGTAGGGTCAAGGAGAGTACAAGTGTACACACAAATCACACACAACTACACACAGACGCAGAGAAAAGATACTTATATGTCTGAGATGTCCTGTATGAAAGCCAGCATAATCTGCTTTTTCTCTTTCACACACATTCACACAAACATTCACACAAATGTACACACGCATACACACGCAAAGTCACACTCACACACACACACTGTCCCAGGCCGCTACAAGAGAGATAAATTGATGGTGAAGTGATTATTAAATGGTTCCCAGGCAGAAGACGATGATGCTGGTTCAAGGGTAGCTTAATGTCCCAGACTCGAGCATTAGTCATGACCACTTAAACTTTATGATGCCGCACTCTTGTACACTAATGCACTGAGGGAGTTGTGTTCATGCAGGTATAAATAGAACAGCATCAGATGCAGACACGGGGACATTTCATAGGCATTCTTCGCTAACTGGGTCAGCTGGTTTAGGGAATGAAGTTAGTTTGAAGTGTTCTTAACCGTTCTGGTGTGATTCATTCACCACTGCACGAATAGCATCTATCTGGGACAAGAAGAGTGGGAAATCTAAGGTCTGAAATGAGAGCTAAGAGACACTGGGTCTGTTGAGGAACATCCTGCTGTGTTATATAATGGAAGTTCCAGAAGTCATTTTGACTTAGGTTAATTAAATGTCAGATCTACCTATTTTACTTATAAAGCTCAGTTTGCTAATCAGTGGGGGTACTTTTTAGCCTGAGAAAACAGTTGTTTTTAATGTCCTCTGTGGTCATGTTTGAAAGAATGATGTGGGATGACGTCACCTGGGTTACATCAACATGGGCTTTAATTTCTAAAAAGATTTCAAGTTTATAACAGAAAACCTTTGTTGCAAAGTGAAAGTGTGGAGTTTGCCTGGCCAGAAGGATGTAGTGAAAGAATATTTTCAGTTATTACTTTATATAGCTTTGACGATATGCAGCTACTTACAAGCCCAGCACTAATGCTCATTCTGTTACGGAAATGTACTGTACTCTAAGGACACATGTAAAATCTGTGATGTCTTTGCTTACAGCGCATAGCTCAGCACTGACTAATAAAAAGTACAAGCCTTACTAATGAAATATGACAACCCCCATGAGCCACTATGACTTCTTTTATATTGTGCACAGATGCTGGAGATGTTTGAGAAGGATGACACAGACATGCAGACCTCCAGCTCGGACTTTGTCCCTTTAGTTCAGTATGAGACCCTGAGGAAGGAGTTTGAAGCCTTACAGGAGCGCCTCTCTCAGGCCCAGGCTTCAGACGAGGCCTCCAGCGTGGCAGATGAGCGGTAAGATTCATTCAATTGTAAATTCAAGCACATTTATAAATAGCAATATGTAGTTACTATCACATGTGGATTGCTTTCACTTGACCTGAACTGTATCAGATCAGGCCTTATTCTGAGATGTGCACACCTTTGCTATATCAATTGTAGAGTCTCAGCAGTATCTGCTCGAGGTCTCTATCAGAGGCATTTTTAAAAGTGCTGAGCTTTGACATTTTTCCTGCTGCTTGCTAGAGGCTGTGCAGGCTTATGTGCAAAATGTGCACTCATGACATCACGTACTTGATGGTTTCTTGACCTCTATTACACGATGCTTCTTGCTTTTCTATGGTCTGTATTTGTATTGGAGTTATATGCTTTTATAGTCCAACGTCAATGTGTTCTTTACATACAAAAAATCAGAGTATGTTTATAACTTGAATGTTTTGGAGGCTTTTAAACTTTTGTAAGATGGACTGAGTAATTTGACAATGTCACTTAGTGCTTTCATGGCCATTCTTTTGACTATTTTCTATCATGTTAAAGGCTAAATCATAATCAGTTAATCCAGGATATTTTTTGCATTGATCAGTACTTGAAATAACCCTTAGTATGAGGCTTGATTCACTATTCCATTGACGTGATTAATTTGAGGATTTAGTTGTGTAAGTTTGAGTTGACTGACTGATGTCTTGTTCTACAGTGGTGATGGGAAGTCTCAGGAAGAAGGTGCGGATGCAGAGGGAACTGAGGCTCTGAAGGAGAAGCTTCGAGGGCTGGAGGAGCAGTTGGCCTCCTCCCAGTCTGAGCTGGAGGAGCTGAAGGAGCAGATGCGCCTTGTGGTGCTTTCGGTGGAGTGTGGCGAAGGGGATACTGCGGCGGCAGGTGGTGGGCTGGGGGCTGCAGAGGAGGGTCCCAGCCAAGAGGCACAGCAGCTGAGAGTGAGGGTGACAGAGCTAGAGGAGGAGCTTGCTAAAAGGCAGGGTGAAGCAGGGGGTCAGAACGGCCAGGACAGTGACACAATCAAACAGCTGACAAAGAAAGTAGAGGAACTCCAAGCTGCTCTGGCCCAGAAAGAGTCTATGAAAGCAGAACACGGCGAAGGAGAAGAGACGGAAACAGTGAAGTGCCTCCGTGACAAAGTGGCCGAGTTGGAGGCAGCCCTGGCAGAGAGCAGGATTTCTGGGAAAGAGGGAGGAGTGGCAGGAGATGGAGATCAGGTCCGTCGTCTCCAGGAGCGCTTGGGAGAGATAGAAGGGGAGCTGAGAAAGCGTGTGCCCCGATCAGAGCTGGAGGAGGTGCAGGTTACTTTGGGGCTTCAGTGTGAGCAGCTGGCCAGGGAGAGAGCGGACGTGGCTAGGAGGCTCAACGATGCTCTCCTGGAGCTGGAGAGACTCAGGCCTCCTGCAAGTGGAGACGATGAAGAGGAGGAAGAGGAGGAGGAACATTCAGAGAGCTCAGAGCCCTCAGTCATATCAGGTATGCAGTGTTGTTTATTTCCTTTAAGGGAGTTTTTGTAAAAAAAAAAGGATGAAATTACTGACTTGCCTACTGTGAATTATCATGCCTCTGTCGAATCAGAGCGCTCCAGACGCTCCTTGGCAGCAGTGAGAGAAGAGCTGGAGGTGGCGAGGCAGGAAGCGGCCCAGGCTCTGGACTGTCTGTGTGCCGAGCGGGAGGGCCGGGCACAGGACGCCTTGCAGCTGAAAGACGCAGTGCCACTCTCAAAACATAAGGAGGCACTGTCTGCAGTGTCAGAGCAGCTCGCACAGACCCTGCAGGAGCTCCAGGAAGAGAAGACCCTCCGTGGTCAGGCTGAGGAGCAGGTTGCCAAACTGGAGGACAAACTGCAGGCCATGCAGGATGCTATACCCAAAGAGGAGCATGAGAAAGTGAAGGTCAGCAGGGGAATATGCTAATTATATGTGAAACTGATCTAGAATAGTAGTCAAACCAAAGTGAAAGATCATTCAAAGCATCCTATTTGTTTGTAGCAGATGCTTTTCTCCAATAACTTATGTAAGCCAAATGTTAATTGCTGTTGTTAATAAATAAGGCCACAATGTTAATTGCTGATCAAAAAATGATGAGCATAAAATCACAGATGAGCTCAGTGTTCAGTTTTGTTGCTCTTTATTATTCAACTTAAGATGTCTCAACTCTAGTCATGTAGCAGAGTGTCACTGTTCAGACAGCACATCTAAATTGAACGGGTAATCTCTCTGCTTCCTGACTCTTAGGCAGAGCTCCAGCGCTCCCTGCAGGCCAGTGAGAGCAGTGCAGCAGCAGCCCAGGAAGCTCTAAGTGAGAAGGAGATGGAGTTGAGAGAGCTCAAGTCTCAGAAGGCTGCAGAACAGGGTCTGATCTCCAAGGAGGACCATGAGGCCCTGCGGCTCTCTTTGCAGGCAGAGATCAACGCCGTCACAGCCCGTTTCAACGACCTCACTCGCAAGCACGAGAAGACCTGCACTGAGGTGTGTGTGTGTGTGTGTGTGTGTGTGTGTGTGTGTGTGCAAGTGTGCTCGTTATTGTGTCTGCCTTTTCCAATCCCTTCTAATGCCACATTAGATGTTATTGTGTCTGCCACAAAGTGAGCCATGTTCCATGCAGGCTCCTTTTCAGCCTCTACATTATTCATTTGTGTATTACTTTCCCTATTCACTACCTCCCTCTGTTTCAGCCCTCTTTATATGTGCTTACTGACACAGTGAAGTAGTGTTGCATGTGCCCTAAAAGCTCCTGTGCACTGGCACTCATATATAAAAACATCCACCTTGTATAATTGAATTCTAGTATTGGAATTCTGTGTTGATTGATGCTGGCAGACACACACAATTATGTGTATAATGAAGGGAGTATTGTTACAGTCACACTTCTCTATAACAAAAACACAGTTTAACATGGTACCAACTTGTGTGGTGTATGAAGATCAAAAGATTTAGACTTAAGAAATAGAAATTTTAGACTTAAGTTTAGAAATCTTAGATTTAAAATACAGCACGGGATGTTAGGAGTAAAATATTAAAGGAAAACAGTCAGTAAAGCAGCAGAGAAGCTTTTCCACTAGGCAGCATGGGTAAACCACATAAAAAAGCTTCCCTGAGTTTTATAGCAAGTGTGCTGTCCTTTCTACTGCCACTTCTATATATGTAGAAAGCATCTGAACTTGAGACATGACCAAACATAGACAGCCTTGCTGTAGTGACAGACTGCCACTGCTGGTTTTACTGGTGTAGGTGTTCCAGGTGCAGAGGGAGGCTCTCTTTAACAAGAGTGAGCGACAGGTCGCCGAGTCCCAGCTGGCCACGGTGCAACAGCAGCTAGCCGAGCTACAGGCCCAGTCCAGCCACATCCAGGAGCTTCACAAGGACATCCAAGAATCCCAGGGCCTGGTCAAGGAGAAGGACCGAAAGGTGAGAGTTCAGAAAGCCCACCGAAACAACCGCTACTGAAGAACCTTCTAGGTGGCTAAGCTGATATCTCTGTGTTGTTGCAGATAACAGAGTTGTCCAAGGAGGTGTTTCGCCTAAAGGAAGCCCTGGGAGCTCTTTCACCTCCTCTGGGCATCAACTCCACCTCCACCTCCTCCTCATCCGCCCATCATGGAAACCCTGGACAGCAAATGGCACTGCAGAACAGAATCAGCATACTCACCCAGCAGCTCCAGGTGAGGAGAACATTGCCACTAGGGGTGTGTGAAGTGAGAAAAAAGTATCAAGAATCTCCAGTTTTTCAGTATTGGTATACATCAGCATCAGAACACTTTCTGTGACATTTTTGCAGGGCTGGGAAAGAAAGCACAAACAAGTGGTGGCTATATACCGTTCTCATTTACTGGCAGCTGTGCAGGTCAGTAGAATGCAAACATACACACCAAAGCAAAAAATGAACACTTAAACACTTATTAAAGGATAACTTTATTAAAGCTGTGTGAATATGTGTGACTATGACACCACTGTCTTTCCTGAGTTTTCGGAGGTAAAATCTCAGGATGCATTAAAGACATTTTATGCACACAACTGGTTAGATAGTCACTTATAGCCTGGATGACAAGTGTGGAATGGAGTGTGACTATTTTTGTGGTGCACACAGTAAAGAATGAGAATTATCAGTCTATCATCTCTGCTTACCAGACAAAGCGGATGAAATTTCAGATGAATGAAAAGGGGCTCAACTCACTGTTCTATCAGTTTCATCATATTCCAGCACTAAGGTGTACACATTAGCTATTTCTTTTTGCCGCACTGGTTGTAATAAGAGACTGAGATCAAGACACTCAGGTGTTCTTGATCTTATAAGAGAACTGCAGGTAGACGTTTTCATTGCAGTTGCTTCCGGACTAGACATGGTGCCCTCATCTGATGTGAAAACCTGTATACGAATTAAGCTTTAATCTTCCAAGTCTCTCTTTTATTTGGGACATGAGTGGGTAAACCTACAGTATAGGGCCCATAATGGGTTCTGTCTTCACTGTCCTTCACTTTCGTGCACTGTGTTGCCCAACAGGGACGAATGGATGAAGAGGTGCAGAGCCTGCTTCTCCAAATCCTGAGGATGTCACAGCAGGGACACTGAACCTTAATACATCTGCAAGTCTTTTTTTCTCCTCCTCCAATCCCTTTACAGGTCAGCATAAAGCAGCTCCAGAGCAGCAACCTGTGGGTCCAGCATCATTGAGACCTTGCGAGGAAAGCCAAATACGACTGATCTGTGTTCAGATTTAGCTGCATGTGTCCGATATCCAGTACAGCATAGTAACCTAAACGACAGCCTTAAGGCTTGACTTCACCAATCAGAGAAAAAACAATAGAACTGTTGAGTGCCTTTATGGCTGGAGAACTGAAATGACAGCAGCCTTATAAGTCAGGGGTTTGTGGTAGCAGGATACGAATGTGAAGAGTCCTTATTTAGCAGATAGAATCAGGTGCTTGCCTATTGATTTTATATAATATTGTTATAATAAAGAGGAAAAACAAATTGCTCTTCTATGGACCCTGTTCTTTGTAACTCACAGTATGCACAGATACCTTAGACTGAACAAACAGGGTTTCCATTTCCACAGCTTCCATACTGTCCCACGGCTCTATTTTAGGTTGATGGAAATCTAAAGTCTTAATTTGGCTGTAGTATGTGCGCATGGAAAGTTGGACAGCTGCACTTAACAGTGGAGCTGCTACACCGGCTGGCAGAGATGGAGACTCACAAATGACATAATACCCACTTGAACTGTACCCTCTTTTCAATTCCTTTTATTGACAAAAAGCCATTAAAGTTAATCAAAGAGGAAAGGACCCAAGAATTTCCTGAGAAAGCAAAAAGGAGATCAGAAATAGTCACATGAATCATCTGGACCTCACCAAACGCCTCGTAGCTCGCCTCAGCTCTCTGTGCATTCATGAGGCTGCAGCTAAGAAGAGCGGAGGGCCTGATTAAAGATATGTTGCCAATTACACAAGGAGAAGACACACCTCTAGTAAGATTTCAAATGATTAGATTGGCAAAAATGTGGTCGGAAAGGCAAGTAGAAGACATACACGAGCAAGTCGTTTACATGTATAGAGACACGTGGGATAAGGACAATAAAGTGATGTGTTCCCCTGAGACGGGACAAATAAAGGATTTAATTTCAAGTCCAAATCCCAGTCTTTAACATCAATCACCGTAAACTAGTGCTATCTATGGCCTGCCTCTAAGAAGGACAAAACTCACTGAGGGGGGTGTCGTGAGGGAGGCACGTAAAAACAATGACAACCGTGACACAATAACACAGAATTAAACATTTACCCCAAAACAAGAGCAGCTTACGTGACTGTTCACAAGTCTAAGAGCTTAATCGTCCTGAAGTTTGTTCAGTCATTCATTGGCATGGCAAGAAAAAACTAGTGTTTTGCGTTAAATGCACATTATATACACTGACACAAACGCCTGTCTCTGCGGTTATTAAGGCACTGAAGTTGGAGGGTGTGGAAATCCAGGCATGGATATACTGAGTTTGTATGCAGAGTAGTTACTTTTAACCCAGGACATAGTATTTGTTTGAGTACAGTCTGACCAATAGTGTTCACAGGCTTACACAACACACACAGCATGTCTTCAGATTACGAACAGCCCTTACAAAGACAACACGAATGACTGATATTTATGGTACACGTGTTAAAACATCCCACTTTCAAGACAATGTATCTTATGTCTACTTGGCTGTCTATTTGAACATGGTATGAATGTATGATTGATGGAGAAACAAAAAAAAGGCACTGAATCATGTTCAGTGTGTTTCCATTGTGCCATCGTAGAGTCAGGTACTGCAGACCTGTGAACACGTAACAATACAGTCTTTACATTCCCATGAAACAGACATTTATTCAGTTCTCTCTTATAGTTACAGTATTTTCACTCCTTGCATTTATGCAGAAATGAACCACTGAATGACATGACATCTTTTTAAAATAGCATCTGTACCAGATGATACGTGACAGTTTTATTCTGGTAAAGTCTGTATTTGTTCAATGGATGACCTGTGACTGACTGGCCGGGCAGGGCATGGTATACTGGAAGCACTTCACTATTACAGACACTGCAGGAGATTATTTCACTGTGCATAAAATCGTTCTTCGATTTCCTGACGTTGAGTCCTTTTGAAACAGTTGCCACTTTTTCAGTTTTGACATTGGTTGACAATTTTCCAGCTCTTGAAGTGAGTCAAAAACTGTGGATACTGGTTGGTTTGTTAGCTTAATAGCTGCATGCTGCGGAGGTTGTGACAGATGAGTGGTAGTTTGGTTGATCCTGGTGGGCAAAAGGCAGAAAAAGTACAAGGAGATGTCAGATGCCTCACTCTCCTGAGTAGAATTGTTTCTGGAAAGAAAGTACTAGGAATATCCTTTGTTCCAGATAAATATCCATCCAGGATAAATTATTTCCATTTTTTTTTTACTGTGCATGTATTTGCAGGGGTCGCAGGAATTCAGCTGTGAAATATAGAAGACAAAAAAAGATTATATTTTTAGGAACAGATGCAGTTGATCCCCACATCATGAAATCATTATAGGCATCTCTTATATATGTAGCAAACTGCACACATACCGTCCCATTAAGGGCCAGGTGGCTCACTGTTTCCTCCTGACCACCTGTTTGAGATGGAGCTCACTCTCCGCTGCCACAATAGGCAGCTCGTTCTTCAGGTGGTATGAGATAAGGTGGCTTATGCTCTCAAATAACATGTCTTTGGTTCGGACCTGTTGGGAGAACAGCAGAAGATGGGGGTTTGTATGCTATTGTGTTCATGACATACGACACGACCCTTATATAAAGCCAGTCAGTGTTTACATATAACATGACATAATCCATGATCCAAATGACTATTTTACGTTTCACTTGCTGTCAGACTCACCACTCCCTCTGGGTCCACCAGCAGTAGATGTTTAGGCAGGCCACAGTGCATTCCAGTAAGCACATACTGTCCTGGGTTGGTAGTGCTCTCCCGGACCAGGAAATCTCCATCTCGGACCAGAAGTTTCTCTGCATCCCGTCTGCTCATGCGGCTGTGGTACCACGTCTCCCTGCGGAGCTGCTCCTCATTTGGGGCCACAGGCGCTCGTCGGCGTGGAGGGCTGGGCCACTGGTCCTCCACGACTCGGATACCTCCAGCTGTAGCACACGTACCGGAGCCAACAGATCCGCCACAGGCCTCATGGAGCTTTAGGGCGTCCTCAAAGGGTCCTGCAGGATTAATAACCACAAATACATGTGTGCTCACTCAATACTATTTTACTCACACAACAGTATTTTTTAATAAATAAGTACCAGGTTTACCGTCATGATATGCGCTATAAGTTACATAAAGTCTCAAGACTTACTCATGTCGAAGAGGTCCTTTTTAGGACTGTCAGGTGCCCTGGCCCCTCTTTGTCCTTCAGTCCCCCGTGAATCAAGGTTTTCCAGACTCTGGGTGTTAACATATTGATGCTCCTCATAATCTCTGCTGCCTGGTGGTTGGCTGTCAGCACACAGGTAACCGTCTGATGTTAGACCTGAGAAAAACAAATATTGTCAATACATGACTGACTTCTGGGTGGACATGCAGATATCCATGTGTGAGAGAAACATTTTTATGGGTTTTATTTTTTGGCCCCCTCTAGTGGTTGAAACCAATAAAACAGTGTCAGCATGAACCAAAGTGGGTGTATATTGTTAATGTCATAATTACCAATTATATGGAACCACCAGTGATAAAGCATCTCAAAAGTTACAACATAATTGTTGCATCTTGTGTCCGAATTGTAATAACAATAATAATAATATCAAATAAAAAACTGCTGTTTTTTTTTCAGATGTCTACCATGCAAAAAACATTATGTCAGTTGTTCTACTATTGTATCATAATTTTCATTCTTTTCTTCAATCAACAGTAAAGAGTTAACGCCACAACCTCTGCTGCAAAGCATACATTCCATTTACTCCTTGAATTTGCAAAAAACAACAGTAATTAAAATTGAGACTGTTACATAAATCTGTGGCAACAAAGACTTCACGTTTCCTGAAAAGAATGGTGTGGTCTGTATTAAATTGCCCCCACAAAGCTAATAAAAATAATTTCTCAAGATTAACTGTCGTAATCATCCAAATGGAATCTGAGGAACCTTGAGGAGGGTCCAAGCCTCCCTCCTGTCACCGATGACAGACAACTTGAACCACGAATCTCGAGCCAAGTCTTTTATCTGGAAAGCAATCCCGATTAAAAAGATTCAGGGAATCCTAATTCTATCAGGCTGATGTCGAGATGGGTCCAAACACTGAGTGTCTGTTTGTGCCAGACAGTAAGTATGTTTTGTTCAGGGCACAAAGTGCAGTGATGACCAGACTCATAAACAACGCACACAACGAATACAATACGAATACAATACACAACAATTTTCAATGAGAACAGTACACACGCACACCCACAACTCCCTTCAAGTCCATCCAAAAACCTCTAGTTTACTCTCTACTCTAGCCAGGATGTTATACCTGTGTACTCCACAGGGTGTCTCACCTGAGCTGCTGGTCTCAGTGTCCCAGTGAAGCTCATAGCACAGCTGACCTGGAGGATAAGATCCTTGCTCCCTCCTAGCTGGCGATCCCATCTGCAATCCCACACACACATCAGAAGAACATGTCCTAAATACATTTATATCTCCATACCTGAATGGACAACTCTCTCATGTCTTGTCCCCACATAATGTAGTTTTGAAGCACTCTATTTGAAACATTAGCTACAGCATGTCACCATATTTTGAACAAGCTGCAGGGAGAGAGCGGTGATTTCTCTCACCCGGTAAACAACCGAGCCGAGGCTCTTTATCTAATCATATCTTCGGCAATTATGGCGCAGGCACATCAGGAAGAAAGTTGGAGTACATTTTCCTGCTCATGCTGTTTAATTCCATGTAAACAATACGGGGAGGGAGCAGCAAAACATATCAGTCATCGGTTTATGAGGGAGATATCAAAGAGTTTGGCTTGGGTCGGGCTGTCATTGTCTGGTTGCGTTCATCATGCGATACTTGATGATGTCCAGAAGTAGCTTCGATTACAAGAGATGACATTAGATAGTAAGGCATCTCACGCTTACATATTTGACATGCCAAATTGCACATTTTGCCACTTGTCACTTACCATTGCAATTATCCATCCATTTTCTGTTTATTTATTTTTATCT
>JBAJHX010000106.1:16726144-16753964 GCA_037176925.1 Amniataba percoides
GATGTTACCTCTCCGTAGAAGCCATAGTTTTGGGAGGACTGTGTAAGTACTGTTTGAACTGCAGTTCGAAGGCTTGGCCGATGGTGCTGATGACACTCTGGGCTAAACCGTCTGAGCACTCCAGGATATGACATGCTGAAGGAGACAAAGAAGAGAAGAAGGATATGCTTTCATGAAACTTTTTTTTTAATTACAAAAAATAGTTGCATCATAAAATACATGGAAGTGAGCTTCCATCTTTAAGATACAATGAGAAGCTTTTCAGCCCATACCTCTCTGATTTACTGGGTCCTTGGCCACATACGCAACATAATCAGGAGTGTCCTGCCATGGGAGGAAAAATCCAATTAGACCAGACAAAGTAGACATATATATACCTAAATTAAAGTTTGTATTGATTCATGAGATTGGAACCCAGTAAAATGAAGTCCAGTCACATGCAAGCAATCTACTAAAATGTCCATTTCGACAACAACTTAAAGGAGAGGAGCGAAGCGCTGCACTCACCGTGTCTCCCCCAGAGGCAAATGAGATGGACTGCATGGGATGGTGTGCTATCACCTGAAAGAGACGAGAAGAGGATAAAACAGAGGCAGACATTTGCCAATATTCTACTTTACATTTCATAACATTAACGTGGATACAGACAACTGAATGGACAAGAAGACAGGAGACGCCAAAATATGTCATTTCAATGACAGTACAGACAGTAAAGTGCGGACTAAAGAAGATAGCAGTTGAAGTTAACTGTACAATTTCCCACATTTTTTGTTCTCAGCTCTCAACCTATTTAAGATTTCAAATTCTTCCCCTATTCCAGATGTATGAAAGTATTTCCCATGTCAGTAGTAATCAACTAACTTAACTTGGTTTAACACCATACCTGTCGTGTAGTAGGGATGAGCAGGCCAAGGCCATCTATGGAAATATTGACTGCAATACTCATGCCTGCAAATCGCAGGTTACTCTTCCCCATAACGGACTGGAGAGCTTTGTTCAGCGCCTACATGAGAATGAAAAAAACAATCACATATTTAAAACTGTATCCAAACAAGTGAAATGCCTTCCTGTATTTACATACATACATTTATTATGAGGGACAAAATACATATATATGATATGTATCATATCACTTATCATATACTTATTGGGACAGTTCAGGCAGCATCAACATGATGTACATCATTTTGTACATGTGTATAGATGTCGTAAGTTTCTTAAAGACATACTGCCTTGTTTGTAAATTCAGCACACCACAGTTCATTGTATGATGAAAAAAAAAGGCAGCTTAATGTTTATTAACCTTTTTTCTCCAAGCACCCTTTCCGCCTGGCACAGCTTCACACAGTCTGTTGATGGCTTCCCTAATTTGGGGAGTGAAGAAAAGTCAAAAGTCAGACTATAGCAGGACACACTGGTGGTCACTGATCAAATGGCTACAAGAAGACATTTTGTAGTCATCTATTATCTAAAATCACATGGCATTCTGTCAATTTTGCATCCAAATATTTACAATCCAGAGACTGCAATGTAGGGGACATAAATAAGATTAAAGGTTCAAGCTGGTGTCCAACCTACACTGTTACATCACACAGATGGAAAAACCTGAGGTTAAACATGAACAGAAGCTTTCTGTTGCCTCCCTCGGGCTAAGGTTAGAGGTCACAGACCCGTCACAGTTCAAAGGTCAAAAAAAGGTTTCCAGCAGGTCTTTTGGCAAGTACTAAACTAGCTCTTGGCACCAATGCACAAAGATCTTGCAAAGCAAACAGTCACAGTCATTCACAGTGATTGTTTATCAAACTCACATTTAACTCCCGGTTGAATTAGAGAGGAAGAAACACAACGCAGCTTGTGCAGTTCCACATCTTTTGATGCTTCTTTGGGGCATCATTATTCACAGCAACTTCCCATAGTGCAATTCTCGCTGCAGATTTGTTGCCACTTTGCAGTGAAGCTGCTATAACTCCTGGGAATGGCTGCCTAATGGGCGTTTAAAGCTCCTGTCCCCTGTGTGTCTGATGGTGGGAGCGGGGCATAATGTGGATTTGAGGCTGGAGCTCACACTCTCACTGCCAGGGGACAGCAGGGACAGCAGTCAAGAACCCAGCTGCCCCTATCAAGTGGCTCGTAAATATTTAAAAAGCAACGTCCCGGGCCCCATCTCGAGTAAAGGTCTTTTCAGGGATTTTTGGAGAAAAAAAAACAAAAAAAACACCACAATGTTTCAAATGACTCATGCTGATGAGAGGGCAGAAGGAGGAGGAGGAGAGAGAGATGGGCTGTTGTTGTTGTTGTTGTTCTTGTCTGCAGCCTTGGTATCTTCCCTGCGATAAAATGCTGGGCCTCATTACTGCTGGTGTTGCTGTTTTACACCGTGACACAAAGAGTACTGTTGGGGGAATGTGTCCTCTTTAAATCTAGGACTTGAAGTAAACATTTTTAAAATTCTGACGAGAACAGTATGTTTTGTCGCAGTTTTCCAGGACTAAATTAGCATATGTGCAAGAAAATAACCTGAAAAAAAGGCCAGCTGTGGATGCACAATAAAGCCTCTGACTTGAAAATGTTGCCTTAAGATTGCATCTGGTCACTATTGACGTGCATTAAAATATCCTGCAAAGTTTGTTGGATTGATTAAGACAATCCATTACTAATTTTGGACAGTTGTGGGACAGATGGTCTGACCCATGTTACCCATCCCACATGTCATTAGCATAAGTAAAATTTGGAAGTCTGTTGTAAAGCTGTCATTGTGAGGGCAAGCACACTGAAAACACACCACAATGCAGAAGGGTGCAAAAACACATTCATCAGTGCACTAAAACAATCATCAGTCACATGACAATAAAACCTGGTGCGTTCAGCTGAGGTATGCTCAGTATGGTTTCTCCCTTTGCTAATGTTTTGTTTTGCTGTTTTGTTTTGAACTCTCCCCTGCCCCATCCCCCTCCTCCTCCTCCTCCTCCTCAAGAAGTTACAACCGCAGACATTATCCAGCAGGGCGCGTTCATGGGGACCACTGCAGCTTTTCACAGTCATTAGCAAACATCATCAATAATAGATATCCCTCTCTATCACTCCATCTCTGCTGCCTCCTCCCCCTGCACTTAAGCCTTGGATGCATGGTGGGCTCCGATTACTGCCGATCGATTGTGGAGGAGAGAGAGGAGGGCGAGAGGCAGAGAGTGAGGGGAGGCGGGGAGGGCACTTCTCCCATGAGGCCCGGGATTGCAAAGAGCCTTGCTTTTATAACAGTAACATCAGATGTAGGGCATAAAAACACAGACACAGACATACTGAGACCCTGAGGTACACTTTTATACATAAACATTTCGTGACCTGTCATTGCCATTGAGCACATATACAGTAGTTTTGTTTGCCTGTTGCAGTGGGACCGGGACACACACCACTATACTGCTGCCATTGTGCAAACCTTGTGACTCTTTTGCATTTTTATACTACAATGCACTGGCATTCCATTTCAACTGCAACCCACCGAGCAGAGTTTGGTGAAATGAACTTCAAGAATTTCAAAATTATGTTTCTGTCAGTGAAACAAGATTTTGAAACAAGAATCCAATGAAATTAGAAAATGAAGGAAATTAAAATCTAAGCCCTCTGTTTAAGTAACAGACCAGAGCTGACACATCGCTGGGAGCAATTTGATATCACAGTGACTGATACTTCAACTTAATCCTATACATCATGGATCAGATTTTCATGACTCACCACTACCAATAGAGATGGTTACTAGCTTACCTTGTCACCTGAGTCCGTGTGTTGAAGTCCAGGGAACGCATTGACTTCAATACTTCAATGCAGCCCATATACTGAAAAAAACAAAAACAAACAGAAAAATAAAAATGTTCTTAGATATGGCAGTGGAGAGATTTAGGTCAAGATTAGATGCTCCCTTCAATATAACATATATATAGTAATAATAATAATAATACATATAAATCTACAGCTTTCCAGGGATGTTAATTCACATTATAAATATGCATGAAATGTTTGAAATGTATCAGCTATGAGCAAACAAAATAGTATGTCAGTGGTATTGCAAAAAGGAACATTTCCACAGTATCTATTATGCAATCCTCTACTGGTAAACATGATGATTTTCAACAATGCATCATAATCTAACTCAAATCCACATATAAGCCATTAAAGTGTACTCAAGAGGGTAGCAGCCAGCTGAGCAGCCTCCTAATGGCTGTCAGGTTGGGGTGCTAATAGCACCTTGAGTAGATTACCAGCACTAAGAGCTGCAACTCATAGACAAACTGCAGCTTCTTACGCCTCTGGGGGGATGCAAAGTGTGTGTGTGTGTGTTGAAGTACACAATCCATGTGAGTGAGGATGTCCTGTGCTTATTTGCATACCCTGAGGCTCACATGAAAAGATGGAGTGGGGAGTGAAATCCTCACCTTTGTGTTGATAAAATAGCCATCATTAAGTGTCTGCAGAGTGTAATGTAACATCCGTATAATGAAAATCTATACAGGGACTCTTCCAGCATTGACTTGAATAAAACAATAAGTAAACACATAAAGTAAAAGAATCACTCTGTTAGTGTTACAAAGGCATGATAGTGACCATTGATTGTGTCGGCAGCATTAGTTCACCAGTCTCACACTCATACAAGAACTCATCTCATAATCTCATCCAAAATGTTATGATGTAAATTATGTAAAACTTTCAGCAATATATTAGCTCGGGTGATTTATAAACTCCATGTGAAACTAATTTGCTGCTACATAATTTACATCCTCTCTTAAAGCACTTTGGCTCAGTCAATGTCATATTTAGTGCCGTTTCCAGGATTGTTAGTGACTGCAACAGACAGCAGAGAGACAACACGTCAAAAAAACAGAGAGACGGAGAAAGAAACAGCAAAAGAGAGAGAGAGAGAGAGAGAGAGAAATAAAGAGAGAGCAGCCTTTGAGCCCGGCAGCTTAATGAGCTTTCTAACCAGATTTGGAGACGGAGGGGAAGTCTTCCATCAGGAAAATTGTCTCTCTCTTTTTTCTTTCCCTCTCTCTGCCAATGCCTCCATTGTCACACACTCATCTGCTGATACAACGCATCCCCTCTTCTATCACCCTATCTGCACTCCTATCGTTTTGGCCAAGTCTCCGACACACTGTTCCTAGGACTACAGGGACACCGACTTTCCAAGAAGCATTCCTCAGAAATCTAATAACACTGGCATTCAAACTTTGTTGCCTTGCGGCCGCCTTCTTTCAGTTAAATCATGGAGATTTCATAGTTTATCTGTGTAGAAAATGTAATTTTCTCATTTTACCACTGAGGCAGGGCAGGATCAAGAAGCATGTGTGTTGTGTAACGATGGGCAGATGATGGACAGATACTGAGGACAGCTGGATGTTACAAAACACAATCTAAATAGTGTAGAAAGTGAATGATTAGGTTTATATCAAGTTCAGCACACACAGTCCTCTCTTGTTTGTAATGCATGTAGTTAGTGGTGACGACAAAGTACGTCCTGGACAATAAAGTTCCTTCCCATTTCACACTTCTGTGCACTTTTCACAGCAGATTTTAGAGCATCCGACCACAAATGTTGCACCATGGGAGGACTTCTCTGCACCACTAATGGCAAAAAATTACATTACAGATATTTATAATTTGACAGAGAAATACTGGGACCAGATTGTAAGGGAGCTGTATAAAATGATAGCAGTCTGGTTTTAATATAGCTCTCGAAATGATAGCCGCTTGGGCAGCTGCAGTGCTTTGTTTGATGGCTGCTGCAGTGTCCTGGCTGTCAAAGCTGGCAGATGCAGGCCAGATACAGAGTCTGACACAGAGAAAGTGTAACGAAGGAAACCAGTACTAAGAATCATATTTGTGTCTTTCCCAGCAGAGGTGCGACTGTGTGTGTGTGTTTGTGTGTGAGTGAGAGAGAGAGAGAGCAAGAGAGAGAGAGAGAGAGAGAGAGAGAGAGAGAGAGGGAGGGAGGGAGAGAGGCACTGAAACAGAAATAGAGGGAGAGAGAGCTGTGCGCTATGGTAGCTATGCTGATTAAAAATGGCACGGTACAGCAGAAACCCACTGTCACTTTGACACTAATACATGCAGCAAGTAGTCCTCCCTGCATAGATTCACCACTGAATTGCAAGTCTAGCACCGCTTTAGCTGCCGTGACATGCATTTCAAACATTAGCTCACATGGATCATCTAAGATTATTTGCAGCACACTTTCAGATGACAACAATAAGCTGTTAAAAGCTTGGTCTGATGATTAACTGAGATATCAATCAGATATTAGAGAAGCACTTGTTATGAAGCCAGGAAAGCCCTGTATGGTGATGAGAGGTCATGCGTACTCATCACTGGACCCCTCCCGTACCGATTCCACATCACATGATGCAAATGACTGTGATTAAATGTAATTGAATATAGGAATGAATGGTGCCTGTATAATGCCATTAGAAAGCGTGCTTGGGCCCCAGACTGGGCTAATCAAGAGCCATGTCATTAGTTTGAGGAGGGGGAGAGGGGGGCAGCACAAGGAGGGGTGGAGGTGAACAGGCTTGGAGGATTGCTAAGGGGAGATCATTGACATTGACATCAAGCAGTCTGCTCAGGATGGTAACCCTTTGTAAACACAAATGATACACTGATAAAAACATCTCCTCAGGAGATTAAATTGCCTTTTTCGATTTACAGTCATTTTCACTCCTCTGGTGGGACAACCATGCATCCACTTTTTTATGTAGCCTGATCCTATATTTACTAAAAACACAGTGTTTTTCTACTATTAGTCATTAAAGCATATAATGATAATAATAATTATGATAAAGATTGAGATTCTCTTTGCTGAGGGGTTGTAAATCACTTTTTTTAAAATAAAATCTTTTGGTCTTATAGCACTCCTGAATGTAAACAATCCTGAAAACAACACAAAGAACACCACTCCCATTTGCAGCTTACACTGGGAGCTCACAAACACACATAGGTTACATGCACTATAAATACAGATGGTTATTGTTTTAAGTATAGTATAAGATGCATACCATTTACGGTAAACAGTGCAGCAAAATAATGATCCTGACTACAGTCTGCACACATAATTTCAGGGTTTATCTTTCTCCACCCTGACGCCTGTTTGCTATCCTGACGCAGTCTCCCTTCCAGCCACACCAAGCCATCTATCTGGATTAAATTATGTATTCCCCAGCCCGCGCCACATGAGCTGCATAACAAACTGCCTGGCACTGTGGTGTCCTTTTGTTTCCCACCCAGATAAAGAAACCTTTAAATGGGGTCATTAATATTATGTGGCTCATCAACTCCTGTGCGCAGTTAATTCATATCAGAGCACCAGAATAAGAAAAGTTATTTCTTTCTGCAGTACACACTTTCAAAACAAATCCAGATGTTTAATTGGATGTTCCTTTACAAAGGAGATGCAAAATGCATTTTAAAAAGTGACCACTGACTCACCCTGACAATGTAAGAGGCTCCTGGTCCTGCAATCTTCTTGTCAGGGTGCAGCCAGCCTTGAGAAGGTTTGTGGATGAAGCTACCCTTCTGGGTGAAGTCCTCTCCCCCCAGCCACATGCCTTCCACTCTTGTCCTGCGGTTCATCCCTGATCTGGAGCTGCTGGATCCCCCAGGGCTCGCCATGGCCTCCGTGGCCCCAAATCCGTGCCCTCCTTGACTGGCAGAGTTTGCCGCTGCAACTGCTCTCTGCCCTCGAATGGCCTGCAAGGAACAAGGGGTGACACACACAGGGTCACAGGAGTTAAGCACCGCCGCGAGACTGGCCACAGGGCCGCTGGCTGAGGTCGCAACACTGGGCCTGTGTGATGATGAGGCCTGGGAAGGAGCTGCTGCTGCCTTCCCCGAGTCCTTGCTAGAGCTGGAGCTGGAGCTGGAGTTGGACGGGCTGCGGCTGAGCAGAGAGTTGGAGAACTTCCACTGGGGCATCTTCGGGATGAGCATGCAGAAGGTTGTGGTGGCATCCTGTTCCCCGTCCAGGCAAGGGGAGTCGGCCAGGGCTGCAGCCCCAGCAGAGGATGACGATCTGGCACTGGGATCCAGAGGAGGCAGGGGAGGCAGAGGGAGGCTAGGGGTAGAGGAGGGGACCACCGGGGTGGCCACAACTTTGCCGCTCATGGCTAAGCTCTGCATCAGGTCGTCGGAGGAGGTCACAGACTCGTTGCGAAAGCGGCCATACTTTGGCTTAAGGAGCATGCCCGGAGGAGCCGCCTGAAGCAGGAGCTGAGAGGGGGGATAACTGCCAGAGGATGAGGAGGGGAAAGGGGAAGGGGGAGGGGGGAAGGGGGGGGGGGGTGTAATGAAAGAAGGGGAGAAAACTAGAGAGAAAATCTTCCAGGTGGAGTCCTATATCCTTGTCAACTGAACGCCGCCTGGTCCTCTCCTGCTCACACACACACACTGTCCCACTCTCATGCCACTCTCCTCTCTGTCTGAGCTGGCCTGCTTCCTTTCACTGCCTTAGGCAAGCTCGCTCGCCTGCTGCCTGCTCCCAGTCTCTCTCTCTCTCTCTCTCTCTCTCTCTCTCTCTTTGGATGATGTCATTGAGTCTATTAGCCCTGCCCTGCCCAGCCAGCTCTCAGACTGTATTAGCTAAAACACATCTGCCTGAACCACCCTGCTCTCAGACACAGACACACACACACACACACACACACTCTACAGACCAGCTCTAAAAGGAGATTTGGCAAATTAATAACCCGTGTCAGTGTGCGTTATCTTCAGGCTAGGTTAGCAGTAATATTTCAACTCTCTCAAACTGAACGCTTATATCGTATATATTAAGATAACGCCAACACTTGTTTCTCTTTCTTTCTCTCTCTCTTAATGACACATATTGAATTTGAAAAGACATGAGAGCCCACTTGCTTTTTAATGCCATGAGCGAAGAAGATAAATATAAAAAGAATAAGCATTCATTGGTTCCAGCAAGGGGCAAACCTGATATAGAGTGGGAACTGACATGATTGCCCAGTATTTGGTCCAAATTATAAATGTATTTAGCATTTTATCTGCCAGTGTATTTAGCTGATTTGTAAGAAGCCATTATTAGTCTCGGTAAATGAACGTTATTCAAAAGTATAAACAGAAATACTGTATGGAAAGTGTATAATAGCAATACAAAATATACATGTTAACTAAAAAATGGGTGGTGACTGGGAGTAAATACCAGCACGAGTCTCATCCAATTAGTTAAAGTGTGTTTCGTGTGAGTCGATGTGTGTGTAATTCCATTTGTCCTGGCAATACACACAAACTCAACAAAGGCAACAATGAAGCCACACTCACGAGGGACTGTGTGTCTGAAAACATCCACCCTATCCCATCTGTCTGAATTCTCTTCCCAACTTCCCTCCCATCCGCCTCCCCGGAGAGCAATCAGCCATCTCAGCACGATCCTTTTAGCTCCTCACTCGCACCCTCCCTGATTCCTATTCAAATCTTTTCCAATCTGTTTTGTAATTCATTCATCTTTACTCACAGTTATTTTTCCCATCTTACAAGTAAGGTGTTCATCAGCAGTCCGGATTCTGAATGTGAAATACAAAGTGGGTTTAACATTGATTTGCACACTGCAACCCTTCTTTTTTTCCCCTTCTGGTGGTCAAATCATGCACACAGGGGGAGCGAATGCCAAGGGAAAGTTGATGTTTTTTCATCACGTCAGGGTTGATCCACGATAGCCACAGGGGATATTTAGTTAGGAAAAAATAAATAGGCGAGACGTCACATTAAATGCTAAAAGAACATATCAAGAAGACAAAAACAAGCATCTGCAAACACAAACAGAAAGAGAGCAATGTCTGCATTGATTGGGAAATAACCTAGTGGTCAGGGTCATCTGTTACGCAAAAAGAGATGTAATCTCCTGACTAAATAATACCACCTACACAGACAAGCAAATGCTCATTATGTTCCTGTCAACTGCTTAAATTCAATAAAGCAAGTCATTACAATCTGTTTTGTTCCATAATAAGTTTGGGCAGTGGTATAAGATCTTGTTATGTGTCCAGCACATAACATAATGCACATAATGTGTCCAGCAAAGAAAAACTCAGTAAAACAATATATACATGTAGATTAAATATATACTCTATATATACATGTAGATTAAATATAAACTAAATAGATAAATGTTGCACTTGTGTGAATGTTAAAACATTTGTAAACTACAAGTTATTCATAAAGGCATCAGAGGCAGAAGCTTACCTATTGGTCAGGCTGTGAGGAGAACAAGGATGGAAATTTGATCCAGCGCTGTGAACTTCCACTGACTTTTATCAGAGAGGAGGAAACTATCATGAAATGAAGGAACCATAGCAATGGTTGAATAAAAGAACAATTTTCATCACGTCCACATTACAACAAACCACACACACTGAAAAACCCACACATACACACACAAACAAACCCCCCAGTAGAAATGTTATGACACCACTACCATGGCCATCCCACCATCCTCCAAACGGCCAATCACCTCTTGCTTATTTGCTACAGGGTACAAGAAGTTACTAATAAACCAGGTGGAATCAGTGCATGTTGACAGATGCGCAAGTGGTTGGTTTTACTCAGTACATCCTATACCCTTTTCTGTGTTAACAAAAAAAGTGCAAGATATTCTACACAAAAAGAAAAACATATATGATGCCAAACAAAAAAAAGTATTTTTAAACAAATATATGTAATAGTAATCAATTGAAGAAAGTACAAGGCTAAATTATGATAAATAACAATAGACTGATCAATTGCAACTGATGTCAGACTATAGTTTCAATAATTACACAGTGATTTTCTGTATGTGAAGAGTTAATATTTACCTGGAAGTTTGCATGTACAAGTGGAACGACTCATGCTGTGAATACTCCACCACTCATTAGCAGCCATTACCTTGACAACAGTGATTACAACTAAGGACAACAACACCGCATCACCAAACTACACTGTTAAAATGTAAAAACAGTTTATTTAGTATGTCCTTACAAATCATTGCCTGCAGAAAGTAATATACTTGTGTAAAGTCAAAAGAGAAAATGATCTATGTGTGCAGGCGATCTGTGTATATCTTATTAAGATGATTCAATCAAGCATAAAATCGATTAAGTCTATTAGTGACAGAAATAAGAGCAATCCATTTTTATTGAAAGTGGTAAAAGTCTAATTCAGAAAATACTGACATGATAAACTTACCTCCAGTCCCTGGACAAGATCCAAATCCTAAGGGTAAAGGGGATTACCATAGCCTATTTAACAAAATACAACTCAATACATTACAAGTTGTGACACAATTTAAATTGGATATGATGCAGGTTTAAATATTTTCTTCGCTTCCAGTCAGCAAACAACATCAATAATAAGAATATTTAACTCAGACTTTTTCCAAGAAGCAATTATGATTACTAATAAATATATATACTGCATCATTTAGTCTCTTGAGAGTCTGTGTGTTAAGGCAAATCAAGATATGGTTTATATTGCACATATAATTATTAAATGCACCATGCTGTTTCATAATCCATATAAAACGTACAGATCTGCAGGCAAAATACAGCGAAAATGAAGCAACTGCAACTGCAAATACAGTGACAGCTGTTTTGTGTTTACAACATACATGTAGCTGGGCTAAAAAAAAACGTACATGCATCAGAATGATCGATACTGGATGAAAATGAACAATTTAGGTGTTGAATTTATCACTTTACTTCGCCTCCTGGCTGCAGGCAGCTACATCATACTCCAGCACAGCAGAGCAGAGATCATAAAGAAGTGAAGAGCTCCAATTGAGCCTGTTTTTGGCGTTCACATGAGTCGGAAAGGAGAGGACCAGACACGTCTCCAAGTCTTACGATTTATTTGAACTATATGGCATAAAATCCACAAAAAATTAAGATAATACCTGGAATGTGTGTTTTTAAAGAATTTACATAGAGATACTGGCAGTTGCTAACCGTGTTTCTTCACTAAAAAGTTATTAATCTGTCGCTCCCGAGTGTGCCCTCTTTCTAAATATAGACGATCTATATAGAGGGCGGGCACCCATGTGATGTAACTTGGACCAATCGGAGGAGCGCGGGGAGCCGTTGGGGTTTGAATTGTGCCGTGAAAACAGCGGCGGATGACAGCGAAACAGTCAGTGAAGTTCGTGAGCCACCTAGCTAACACCACCCGAGAAAAAAAGAAAGAAAAACAACCCACAGGCTTCTGGACCTCACCTCTGACTTCTTCTAATATCGACTGAAAATGTCGAAAAAGCAGATTTACTACTCCGACAAGTACAACGACGAGGAGTTCGAGTACAGGTGCGGTTAAAGTTGTTTTAGTGTCCGTTGCTTTGCGTCAGTTAGTTAGCTAACGTTAAAAATGGTGAAACTAACGGCTGCTATTGACTTCATTTTTCTACTTGAGTTTTAGGTAAAGGCACTATTATGTATAAAATTCAGCTCAGAGTTATTTTAAGCTTCTTTTCTCGCTAGATAAAACACCAACCTTAAGCAAAACAACACTTGCTTAGCTTAGCATAGTTCCAGCTAGCCCTTAAAATGAGGTTTCCAGCCGTCTAAAGTCACCTGTTTCCTCACCCTCCTTTTAGTTAAAAAAAAAGTGTTCTTGGCACTGTCGGGTAATTGCAAACATTGTGAACTCATCCTCTTCCAGGCATGTGGTGCTTCCCAAGCAGCTGTCCAAGCTGGTGCCCTCCTCCCACCTGATGACCGAGGATGAGTGGAGGGGACTGGGGGTGCAGCAGAGCCAGGGCTGGATCCACTACATGATCCACAAACCAGGTGAGCGACCGGAAGGAGAGGTGGAGCTCACCGCTTCATCCTCAAGTCTGCTCTTACTGCAGTGCTCACAAGACCTCTTGGTGCTCAGTTTTTCCTTTTATACTGGTTGAGAAGAGATGTTTTCTTACTGTATCCACAAGCTATGAGGGGCAAACTGGGTATTTCCAAAGCTGCAGGATTTTTTTAGAACAATATTTCTCTTTGTGTCACTGTCAGTCCACTTCAGCTCTGCATGAAAACCCTCATCTGGGATTTATTTTTGTACTAAAGATGCTTTAAGTTTGGAAACACCACCTTTTTTTCCGATTGCTTGAAGCCTCATTTTAACTAAGTGCATTTTATTAGCACAGGATTGTATATTTTGTCCACCATGAAGGAATCTTTGGTCAATACAGAAAAAAATAATAACTACAGTAACTGATAACAAATATACATCAGCATGTGAGTGTGTTTTGGGGTCAGGTGGCCAAACTGTGGTGAAAGTTGTGCTGTGTGTTCAGTACTCTGTATGGTGTAACTGCTGTACGGTTAATGACACACTTGTTGTTTTTTACTCTCCAGAGCCACACATACTGCTTTTCAGAAGACCTCTCCCAAAGGATTAAATGGGAACCGCCTGTAAAACGCCAGCTATCGTCTTTGTATCGTCCTTGGACCATACATCTCTCCTACATACATCTCTACATTTGTTCTAATGTATTGTGTAGAAAACCTTTTAGTTGTATTGTTTTTTTGTTTGTTTTTTTTCTTTGTTTGTTTGTCCTTTCAAACTCCCTCAATTTTTAGAGGTTGTGAGAGATGTGTAGCTTGATTCCACTGTGAATGATAACATAACATTATAAACAATGGTGAAATGAATGGACTATTGTACATTTTAATACATTTTTTTAATGTGTTTTGTTGCCATTTTGTGATTGAATTATTTACTGAGTGGCCACACAGCCAGAGGGTTTTATTTTTCTCAAACCCATGCTTTTTCCCCAAAAGAGCTTTGTGTGTTTGAACAATTCTCGTTCTTATGTTTGTGTTGTGTACATAATATTATTTCTAGATATTATAAATTCTGACACTGAGTCCTGGTTGATTCAACAAGTTCTTTGTTGCTGAAAGAACAAAATAAAAATGCACTTCTGCACATGTTGAATTATGTTTCTGTCATTTTGGGCGATGTTCAGTCAGAAACATGGACGACTAGCGGAGTAACAAACTCTGAGTGTCTGATCCCGATGGAGAAGGCTGGTGCCCGGGCCTTGTGAACTGTTACTTTCTCTGGATTATAAGCTCCAGGACCAGGTTTCTTGGTAGCATCTCTGGGTAAACTGTGACGTCCCAGCATGGAGAACGCAGGCTGCCGAGGTAGATAAACACTTGGGTCTGTGCTGTTGTACCTGCAAGGGCCTGGAGTCTTGGCTAAATCCACAGACGGTCCCCCTGTGCTGTAACTACCTGAAATTGTGTAGCTCGCGCTGGACGGCTTGTTCGGGACTTGAGGGCCCATGAGTGGAGGGAGACTGTATTTGTTGGGAGCAGGAACTGAGTCGAAGCTCCGATAGTGTGTACGAGAGCTCATGGTGTAGCATGGGGGCCTGCGCTGAAGGTTGCATGGGGGAGCTTTCTCAGGGCTGTATGCTCCTGGTCCAGGTGTCTGGAAAAGCTCCTCTGGTGAACAGAAAACAGTGGATTAATACAAACTGTCAACACCATATGGTCAAGTGCATATTGACGGTGCAGTTCACATTTTCAGTTGTAACAGCTGACTGTGGATCTCACAAAGTGGTGTCAGAAACAAATGTTTTGTACAATGGTTCATCCGTTCACATCAGTGGTGCCTTTAGTTTGTGAATGTGTGTGAAATGACGCTTATTTTGCCAACTCACTCTGTGCTTTCACTCTGCCCAGCATTGAGTACGCAGGCGTGCCGTCCCGTCCAAAACGAGTGATTTTTGCATCAACGTAATACTGAGGCCCTGGACTTGAGTCAACACAGTACACTGTTGGAGGAGTAAACATTTACGATCAGTTTAATATGAAGTCTCCTCTGTTAGTTTGGTCTGATCCTGCAGAGGTGCTAAAATAAAGATGTGAGAATTATAAGGTGTTGTCTCCCCCTACTGGCTCTAATTTAACATCACGTCACTCAAGATGTGTATCACTCATGTAATTCAATCATGCTGAACATCAATCATTGTAATTAAAAAATAAAAATGATTATATATAAAAGTGCTTTGCCACTTCTACTGGTGTATTCTTAATGATCTCTTTCAGCCATAACAAGATTTTTTGCTTTGACCAAGATGGTATCAATGCATTTAATTCCCCAAATATAAAAGGTTATCTACGTGGCCATGCAAATATAAGATCATCTAAAACTTGGAAAAACTCACTGTTGTCGCTCATCCTGCTGTGGAAAGAGTAGGCAGGGCTTGTTGGCTTGGTGAAGTCATGGCCAACAAAGCCAATGGTGGGGGGAAGCCCATAGCGCCCTGGTCCTGGCCCTGGAGACAGACAGGGGGATATCATAGAGATGGATCACCTACATGTTTACTGATGTTTTAAAGTACACTTACAGTGCACAAATGACATGTGAAGTAATTAAAGCAGCGGCAGTTTTTTTCCCATTCATGTCAGCAGCTGTGTGTGTTATAAGAATCCTTTCTTATCCTGTGCAATTAAATATATTTCATATATGCCAGTGTTTAATAAATGTGCAATGGCCATTCATTTGTAAAATTATAGAATTTTCTGTAAGTGAATGACTTGTCTGACCATCTGAAAACTCCAGTATTATAAATTACCTGCATTATCATTCTGCTCAGGAACCTTACGGTCGGCAGCCATATAGCACAGAGCTGACTGCAGTCTAATTACTGATCTGTTTATTATGTGCACAGGGCCAGACAAATGGCTAGTGAGCAGGATGCAGCACACTTTAACACAAAACCTTTGGCAAAGCATTACATCAGCATAAAAGTGTTTGTGTGAACAAGCAGAGGAAGTGGGAGCATTTTTCTCAGAAAAGAGCGAGTCCTGGCAGGTCTGCTCTCTGACGAGTCCTCTGCTCTGCTCAAGTCAGTTCCACCTTTGAAATGATGAAATACCAAATGACCAGCAGAGACCAGCTGCAACGAAGATAATCATATTCATGCCTTTACACAGTACATACAGTTTTATACACATGTAGCAGCTTTTTGAAAGAACTCATCTGCTGTTAATGAACTTACCTTTTTCTCTTCCTGCAATTACTGGGTACTTTTTCTCCATTGGACTTTTTGCACAAGTAATGGATGCTTCAGGAATTCCACAATGTTAGCACAACTACAGAAACAACATATGACAACAAGAAGCTTGCAAAAAAAAAGTAATCACTGACAGTTCCAAATAATTCCCCCTTTCAGCCAGAACTGAGGCTGTCTGTATAACTGGAACATCACTCATCAGACGTCATCGGCCCCTGAGGAGCACCTCGCTCCTTAATGCACACCCATCTTGGTGGTCTTCCTTCAAATATCACAGTGTTGTTTCTCCAGGATCCAGCATCGCCCAAGCCCCGGCTGACAGTGAAACCCAGAACCCAGGATGATCCAGAATCAATCCCCAGTTTCCTCTGAAACAATCAGGAAACCTGAGACGTTTAATACACATCAAAGTGTCAACAGCAGAGTGGGCTCCACACTGGGCAGGGTTTTATCTATCTGCCTGTTTGTCTCTTTGTCCTGAATGGTCCATCTGTGGCGGCTCGGACAGATGAATGGCCCTTCCTGCACAGAGGTGGATGTATAGGTGCACTCAGCTGGTACTTAGTAACAATGTCATCACTCCAATTCAGTCTCATGTAACGCTAGCTCCCCCAGCAAACCATGAAACCAAGATCCCCCTCTCTCTCCTTTCTCTTTTCACTCTTTCTGTTCATTGCAGTGTGGAGACGCAATATCACTCTTCAGCCATGCATGCGGTTGCTACGGAGACTGCTGCGGATAGTTTGCTGCAGCCAGGTCCCCTGCACTGCTGGCTTATTGTCACTATGGGACCAGAGTTTTTTTTCCATTCAGGTCAGAGTGGTAAATCCTGCTGCATCCACTCAGAGTTAAGATGGTAAAGTTTGTGTGAAGTTTTACCTGAAATGTGAGTACAATGCACAATACTGCCATGACACTGTGCGCTGTGTCTTATACATACACCCCCCAGATCAGATGCAGTGCAGCACAGCTGGAGCAGTCCAAGCACCTTCATTTGGCAGGCCCCATTGAAATGCCAACACGCAACCCTTCGGTTTGTCATCTTTAACTTGAGGTCAAGCCGATTAACCAGATGCAGTTACAGTTTAGCCTTTTTTTGATCTCCTCTAATCCCAGCGATGATTTATAGTGGGGATTTGAGGGACTCGTTTAAAGGCCGAACTGCCAGAGGCCACAGTAACTGAGAGGGTCGACAGGTGACATGTGCAGAAAAACAAACATTAAACTTTAACAGGCCCGAACTCTCTCCAGGCTGCTGCTGTGGTAACAGGAATCTGTTGTTAGCAGTTACACAAGCACAAACGGCGCACATCCAAACACAGAGATGCACACAGGGTCGACAAACTGCTCCACAAACACACACACACACACACACTACATGCTTTCTGTTTCTAAAGCAGAAGCATGCGAGGGGTCAGAGAGTCATCTATCAAAGCAGAGATCCCTCTGAAGCAGAAAGGTTGTAATACAGCTCACCGCTGATGGGAAATTTACTCCAGACTTAACAGGCCTTTCAAATGAAATGGAGCAACACAGCTTCAATAAACAACAGGAGCAGATGCACATACTGTGCTGCATCTGCAGAGATCAGATTGTTCTCAAACAAGTAACAGGGGTAAAGGTACTTCTTTCCTGCTTATTAACCACAGCACAAAACCTGAGAGTTTAATGGCAGCAAAACCAAAACCTTGGATTGTATACAAATTTTATTCTTGTTTGTCTTAAAAAGCACAATGTCTGATATGAATAGGGGGTACAGTTAATCAAATTTGGTACATTTACAGGAATTCAAAACTTCATTTTTGATTTTTTTTTTTTTAAGTTGATTACTTCACAAATCAAAATTTAACAAAAAAAACATAGCTTATGAACTGTACAATCAAATCTCAAGGTAGGTATGGTGAAAGGTGACTTGAGAGTAGATGACGTTGGTGTCTCGGTACGATAGTTCCAGAAACATTCGGGTCGGTGCATCCAAGTGGCCAAAAGACGCATTATCTTGTCGATTCAGCCAGAGACCTTTGTTGCATGTCAGTCTCCTTGTCTTCCCTGTGCTGTCTATTGGAGGCAAAAAGCTCCAAAAATATCATACAAAAATGAAAAACATTTGAGCTTATGTTTCTGTAAAGCATATGGTTAGCATATGTCTTTTTCCAGCAGGATACCAGCACAGGAATTCCATCAAACATTTCAATAAGTGGGTTAAAGCTTGCTATGAAAGAAAAAAAAAAGCCTTTGACAGCACATATTTTTGTATTTGAACTCAAAGAACCACCAAGGGTGAAAAGTAGACTGTATGGCCGGGCAATGACACACACACAAACACAAAAAAAGATATGACCTCTAGCTACAAATAAATACCACAGATAGAAAATATAACAAAATATTTTGTTTAAAGTCAGGTGTAATTACAAACATAAATACTTGATTATTTCTTCTAGTGATTATAAAGGCAGTACAGTGAATAACAAAAGATGCTATGGTGCCTATTGGTGACTAGGAGTCTGGAGGAAGAAAAATAAAAGTCTGGAGGACACAAGCAGCCACAGACAGTCACATCCAACCACACACCCACACACACACACACACATAAGTGTATAAATGCATCCACACAGACTCCATGCAAAACACGCACTCACACCAAGTCACGCTCTCATTCTCCAGACTCCGCCATCTCTTCCTTTCAGGCCGAGCAAATCCCAGGTTTCTCTTCTCTTTCCATTCACTAGCATATTCACAAATAATGTACAATTTGGAGGTGGGTATGGCTTCACTCTGCAAGCGTTTCTGCGGAGGACAAGAAAAAAGGATACATTTTCATTATATGATCATCTCAGTCACTGTTAAAACTTCCATTGTACAGAATTACCCATAGATGGTATTAAATGATCCAGTGGTAAAGCTGTTTAGGCAAGAGATTTAACCCCGCTTAATTTACAATTTCACTACAGCTTTATAAGGCCAGTTAAACTAAATGTTTTCCCTGTACAAAATGAGACAAACCAACAATAAATTGATCCTAACAGGTATTTTCTATGTAAGCAGTTATATAGTTTATTTTTAAGTGTCATAGAGCTCAATTGATGTCCAAAAACTATACTAAAGGAGGCTGTTTTTTTTTAAATTGTAAATTTTTTATACATTTTTAAAGAAATGAAATGATTGACTTTGTGCTGAAACAGGGGAGGGAACTTGGTAAGTACTGAGACAGATAAATGCATTGTTTGTTTTTGTCTTTTTCCAGGGGTATGCTGACTGAAAAAAAACACAGAAATATAATAACACCAGCTTTATCTTTCAAACTCAAGACAAAACATACCAGAAATATGCCAAGATTAAGAAACTTAAAGCCTGACCAAACAAACGAAAACATTGATGGAGCAGCTCGTACCATCGCTCAGGGGTGTTTTTTGTGTCCAGTGTGGGTAGCTGGGTATCTGCTGGCAAGAGCACCTTCTGCTCTACATCGTCCCCACCTTCAGGAAGGTCAAAATGGTGCCCTCCCTGTGCATCGGCAAGGAAAGGCTCAGAATCTGGGTCGTATTCATAGGAGTAGTAGGACACCTCTGCCATGGACCCCTGCTCCTCTTCACCTGAAGAGATTGGTGGTGAAAAATTACAAACCAGACACTGCAGTATCAAGCCATGACAAAGTATCCACTGAATGGTTGATTGCTATATCTGATGTACATTAAAGATGTGTTTGGTTTAGCAGGAGATTAAACAGCTGAGTGTAATAGAGTCTTATACGTGCACTGTGGAGTTTTTGACTAGTAGTGTTAAGGAGCAACGCTGTCACATCTGGGTCCCTGTTTTGTCCATTCACGCAAGTACTTGGGCCTACAAAACACAGTCCTGTTAGCTGTTGTTGTTTTTCTTTATAATATTCCACTGATCTACAGGTGGCGGTAGGGTGCATAGATATACAGCAATGTGCCAGTAAAGGCAGGGAAGAAAAAGGCACCAAAACATTAAAGTAATTCATCAGGTTTCAAACATTTGAAAAATTGAAAAATCATCTTTGCAAATGTTAAATGCAGAAGAAAATGCATTTAACACATTTGTAAGAATTTTACTTTGTTTTCAAGAAAACACTGGGGGACCTTTAATATCTGAGGCTCTTTCAGCAATACCCCATCACAGACAGTAGGGGTCCCTCCCTACTTAAGATGTTGTCTTCTCGTATAGCATGCTACTTAGAAAATCACTATTTTTAGATATATTTGCTTTACTAAATTTTGATTTTACTACACTATAATCAGATGTTTTATGGCAAGGTCTAAACACACACACGGAAAAAATCTTGTAAAAAACAAAAAAAGTAAGAAATTAAAGGTTCACAATGGCGCATGAAGGGAAAATTTCATGTCAAATGATGCCTGCAGGTCTGTGTATCCATCATACTGTTCACTAATAAGACAAGTCTGCACAGGGAAGCTAATTCCAGAGCTTCAGCTTCCTTCGCTGTTCCACTGGAAACTGTCATTTCCTTGGCACAGCCTGCCTTCACCTATTACACTCTCAGTGCACTTAGCGGGCACGTCGTCAACATTCTAATGGTTTACAATGACAGTGTTTTTACTGTACTTATTCAATCTAATCATCCCGGGGTTATCATATTGTCGTGAGTGTGTGTGTCAGGGCGTACTGCCTGTGTGAGCATGCAACATGTCTTTGTGTGTGTGTGTGTGTGTGTGTGTGTGTGCATGTATAAATATATATGTGTGTGTGAGAGAGTGCATAACAGCATTCCTGCGGTGAGTGTGAAGCGTTAGCTTTTGTACTAAGGAAACCTTTGACTGAGAGCAGCTTTGTGAGCTGCAGCTACCGGGAGCTGCAGGCTGGGAAACAAGTCAGTGCAGGCTGTGCCACATCACACACACACACACACGCAGACACCTATACACAACTCAAACATTCACACAGGCAGGCTGTAATGTTATATCTCAGAAAAACAGCTCACATATCACCACATGCAACCCACGCACAACAGTATGCATGTACACCTCTGCAACTTGTGAATGGCTGCAGTGCCTTTTTATGTTTTTGTTGCCAAATGTAACACAGCTACATCCTCCCTCCACACGCAGCCAAACATCCTATCAGGAATTCTCTGGCTGCCTCTCTGGAAGTGGCAGCTGATCTAAGCTCATGGCAGAGCAACAATCAAGCCTGCAGTGTGAAACCTATCCATCTATTTATCACACCGGCTGTAGACATGATGTGGTTCCAGGGGAATGTGCTGCCACACACCTCACCTACGTATCTACTTTCCTCTTCTCATCCTTTCCTTCTTTTTCCCCTCTGCTCTTTTTTTCCCCTCTTTCTTCTTTCATCTTGTCTCCTGCTCATTCCTCTTTACCTTTCTTTCTTTTCTCAGTTTCACACCCACCCTGTCATTTCTGTATCTCACTTTCTTTCTCCTGCCCGTCTGAACTCCCCTTCTCAACATTACAAAAGAAAACACACGCAATTTGCTAAAAATGCTATATGCAAATTACTGTACATTTTTTATTTCACATATACATTTGCTGACACAGAATCCCAGATTGACATATAATGGCTTCATGGTAAGATTACACTCTTAGACCAGTCAAAGCTGCAGTATTCTGAAGACACATGTTAAGTGCTGCTGACTCTTAAAACGTGTTTATAATTAAGAAAAGGGTGAGGCGAGGTGATGCAAAGCTGCATATGAGCAGGGAAAGGTGTGGCAGATGAGGTTACCTGTGTGTACAGGCACTGAGGGCTGCTCAGTTTCCTGGCTTGCTATTGGTTGCCTGTCCTCTACCGTGGTCTCCACTGGAAATACAAACACATACAAACACACAGGTCAGATTATTCACATTTATGTGGCTGCCACAGCACCTAAGAAAAGAAAAAAAAATAGAAATGAATTCGACAGAGTTTCACTGTTGCATAATCTAAATACTGCCCAGAAGCATTATCCACCCCAATGAGCAACACTTCTTGGCAAAACAATGATGTACACTCAGTCTCAACAGAGGCCTGCATTAAAATCTTTCCAAAAATAGCAGGGGCCAAAGCAAAGCCAGAGAGGCCGTGTGTGGAAACAAATTGTATCTTTTTCCTTTTCAAAACAGGGAAATGGTGGCATGAATCTCCCCCGCACAATCATACACAAACAAACAAGGTCAGGGAGCTCGAAACAAAAATACAATTCTTTTGATAATCTACAGCATGTACCACTTGGCACAAACCGAGGTCTTTTCCCACCAAAGTTTTGTCTATGCCTTTTCCCAATCTGCTCCACAACATGAAGGCTCCTTTGTTGTTGGGCTGTGCGTCGGAAAGGAATGTGACAAGGATTTCAAAGGGCTGGACAAAAGCACTCTGTCATTTGGAGAGAGCCCTGTAATACAGCAGAGAGCGAGAGAGGGTGGGCTGGGGGTGGGGGTGGGGGTGGGGGTGGGGTGTGTGTGGAGGGGGGTGGATGGTGCGTTGTTCTCAGAAAACTCATCCAGTAATCAGCTCCACACCTGAACAGCTGTTTCTACAGCTCAGGTCATGGCACACACAGGTGAGTGTGGACACGCTTGCATGTGTACGCAAACAAGCACACACACAGATGCACAATTTTATTCACACACACACACATACACACATATAGATAAAATACATAAGTCTGCACATGGGAATTTAGGTAAGCAGCGGTACAAGATTTTTGAGGTTGCAAAATAAAGTGAAATTTAGCAATCATTTCCATCCAAGTCTTGTAGTGTTAACGCGAGAATCGTGCTGAGTTGATTCTCTGCATTCATTCAGCCGGACACTGTGTTCGTGTTTGTCCATTTCCTGTTTTGTGATGCCCTGTACAGTCAGCGAGTGACATATCTTTTCCACCAATGTCAGCTTCAGTTGACACAGAAACTGTCGCGGCAGTTGAAGAAATTGATGTTCATCACCTTTATCAAAGAAATATGTTGATTTGTTTCCATACAGGGAGTTATAACTTGTACAGCTGTGTCGCTTGTTGCCATCTTCCTGTAGCTATTTTTCACACATGTTCCTAGGTAGTCAGTAGCTAATTATTTAAGAAGATGATTCTGTGATTCTAAGTTTGGATCGGTTGATTGTTTTTCCAATCGTTAGACCTATTTTATAATGCAAGGAGCAGCGTGACTGAATTATGAAGCCTGACTGTTGTTCAGGTGATGTGAGAGAGAGCGCTTACTGTGAGGACACTGGGACAGAGGAACCTGCTTGATGCGCGTCCCGTTTCGACAAGCAAACACCTCTATCTGACACTGGTTCTGGTACAGCTGCCCGTCTGACCCACAAACTGGCTCCCCGTCGTAACCGCAGTCCCTGTAGCAAGTGCAGCGCTCAAACTGCTCTTCCTCAAGACAGCCAAACACATTGTTGCACTGGTTCGCCTGCACAAAACCTGAAAAAAAACTTCTTCTTTAAGAGACTGCCAGCAGTGTATGTGAATCTGTGAGCCATTAAGGATGTAGCATGCATCTCACCTATCCACTGATTGGTTGAACTTTCCACCTCATTGCAAGTGGGCCCGTCACACAGCTCCCGTGCCAGCGGACTACTCTCGCTCACATTGTAGAACCGGGTGGCCTCAAACGCTGCATGACAAGCACAGACCCACACCGGCACATTCACACACCCACACACACACACAAAACAATGATGACGCTCACCATAACCAGGTCATAAACTTGAAAAAGAAAAAATCCCATTTCCACAAAAAAGAAGCCACTTCATAAATCATGGTGAGTTGACAGTTTTCCTGCTCTGTGACTCTTTAAAGAGCAGTACTTAAAATCTTCATCAGAGGCACACCTGGTTCATAGTAGTCATAGATCTTGACCGGAACAGGCGCTGTCTTGCCCACAATGTATTCCCTGACAGCTTGGAAGGCCACACACGTCATACACTGGCTGGGAATCTAAAGGGTGGCAAAAAACAGGAAAAATATGTACAAAAACACATATTGAAAAAAATGATGCAGAGACATACTAATATGCACACTGATTTTTGACTGATTTTAAACACATACAAAACACTGGAGAGTTACCATCTCCTCATACACTATCAACAGGCCTATTCTTGAGCAGAGCCCCCACAGACCCAATAAGGATAAATGTTGATTAAACTCACCTCATCAAAGTAGAACAACACTTTTCTCCCACTCAGCTCATATCTCTTGAGACCCACCCGCTTATCCATCAGCAGCTGTTGTGGAAGACACAAGAAAATCAAGCTTAGCAGGAAAACATGCAACACAACTGGATGCAAGCAAATCTGTGCAGACTTAAAAGATTTTGATCTGGCTTAGTCCTGAAATTGGTTCAGAAATTTTATTGGGCATGTGGATCTGTTTTTTTTTTCTTTTTTTGTTAAAGCACACAGTGGGACATATTTTTAAATACTACTGTGATGCCTCAATAGATTCTAGCATTACCCTGTAGAAATCTAGCACAAGCTTAACATGCAATATGCAAACATATTCTTTACAAATAATTGTTTTTCCTGAATTATTTGTGCCTTGTGAAACTAATACTTATCTAAATATATATTTCTGTTATTCATTATATCCACAGGGGCTGAAATAAACCCCATGGCTGATGATGATGAAAACAAATTTAGACTTTAAGCTACAACTGATTAATCGTACAAAATGCACATTCATGGACAATAGAACAGATGGCTTGGGGTTAACCCAGCTGTACGTTTGACTCTAACCCCAATGGACAATTTGTAGTTACGAACAAGGAAATGGACATAAATAGTAATCAGCACCACAGTGGATTGGACAGCTCCATCTCATGTTAAGCAGGGTTTACTTTTCACTGAGATTAATCTTATCTAAATTTTAAATGCTTAACAAAAACCCTGGTTATGACTATACTGAATCACCGGTATTACTGACTGAATCAGTAGCTTTTAGCAGTGGAGTTCAACTTCCTGGTGACTGAGAGCATCATTGTGACTTCAGCTAACAGATACGGTATATTACCTCCTTGTTAAAACCTTGATACTGCTTCTATGGGCTTAAGCATCACCGTTGTTGTTGTCACCAATCATAGACTCAGCAAGACCTATATTAGTTGAAATCAACAAGTTATCCTAGCCTTCCTCTGGGAGTGCCTGATCAGTGTTTTGTGAACCTGCTCAAATGTATAGCTGGGTCGGACACGCATGACCATGTCTGGTAAATATGAGTGTATGAATGTGTAATGGAGAAGCTGTTTACTGCAAATCTGACTGTGTGCACAGAGAGTCAGCAGAGTTAATTCCCCCCACGGGGGGATTTTTCATTCTGTCAAAGGTGGCAGCCTTTGGACAGCAGGGGTTTATGAGGTGCTCAGCCTGAGCTGGCGCCATTGAGACACACGCACACACAGACACACACATGCTCTCTCTCTGACACACGGACTACACAATTGGTCTCTCTGTTTACAAAAGCATTGTTTGTCTATCTAGCAACTAAACACTGCCAATGAACTCCCATAGCTCAAATGTTATATCCACAGTGTGGATATGAGTCATTAAACAAAGCTCATTATATTGGGTGATAAGAGGCTGTGGCTGTGGTAGCTCGCAGTCAGTCACCGGACTAATCATTCATGACTACAGCTTCCATGAAAGCAACTAGACATGACTGTAGAAGTCAAACTTGCCACCATAAATTGAGGAATGTAAGTGGCAGTCGGGCAGGCAGCAGTAAAACTCCAAGGGAGGCCAGCAGGAGTGTAAACTGAGCTTGTTAGCTATTACCACTCAGGTCAGCCTCAACTGACACACTCGCAGCAGTGTATGTGCGTATGTATGTGTGCGCATGTTTAACATCTCCCCAGGTAGCCAGAGAGGTGGCTCTTTTAGAGGTGGGAGCCTGCAGACTAAGGCCCTATAACTGTCCAGTAATGAGGGACAGGCTTCTGATGGGTCGCTGGGGAGCTGACCTGGATCAAGCCCTTAAATTTAGCGTCATTCTCTCACAGCCTCCATCAGTATCAACCATTGCTCAATTTCCTCATCCATTGCTCTTTTAATGCTCTGTTTGTTACAATACATCTGTCTCTTCCCTCTGTGTTTGTAAACTATATAAAGGTCCATTAAGCTGGCTGGTCTTCCTCTTATCATACCTTCAAAAAAAAACACCATAAAAAACATTCCTGTGAATATAACACAAACAAACACATGCAGATGCACAAAATATTTTCATGCTGCACATGTGTTTAACACACAACAGGGCCTGTCCCGCTTGGAGGAAGTCTTCTGGACCTGCCCTGTCCAACAACTTCTCACAAAAAATGAAAAGAATGAGAGGTAAACACTTATTCCTGCTATGCTACACCTATTCCTGCTCTCACAAATATTTACACAACACTGTATTACAGGAATGATATCCATATCCAGCGCTTGTTTATGTGGGTACGTTTCAGGGATGCATCCTGCGTGGGTGTAAATATGTACATGTGAGCTTGCAAAGGAGTCTGCAAAGGAAACAGGAGGAGGCTGATGAATTCCATGACATGCTGCTTTTTCGTCAAATGGCCTCCAGATGTGGACGCATCTGTCTCTCTTTCTACCTGCCTCTTCAATTTAGGCACCTGACTACTCGCCTTGCCTCTCTAGCAATCTGTGAGGACAACAAGGACTAACAATAAGAGCCTGGATGGTTCTGGTCTCTGTGTTTGTTCAGGATCTTTAAACCTCTGCCAGAGAGTGTGCATGTGTATTAACGTGATGACGTACCCTCTCTAGACTTTCAACATCTGCTCGGAAACCAGAAATCATGGGGACTTCTATGACGGCCATGTTGGACGAGCCTGAATGGAGCCACCTAGACAGACAGCGGGAGTTAGGATAGAAATGGGTGGATTTGTTAGAGGCAGAGCTGTGCATCTAGTCCAAGTACTTAATGGTATGTGCAGTTTGTAGTGCATGTGTCCTACCTGGCGCAGACTTCTAAGGAGATGTGGAAGTCCATCTTGTCCTGGTGGGCTGCCGGGTCGTCGTCATCGATGGGCGCCCGCCGTCTCCGGTTAAGCTCAGAGCGGTTGTCAGCGCGGCTACGGGAGCGGGAGGAAGAATGACGGGAGGAGGAGGAGGAGGAAGGGTGTTGCAGGTGTCGCTCTTGAAAAGGCTCTTTCAGGTCCACTTTGAGCTGGAAGGCTGGCTTGGATACTGGGTCAGGTAGATTGTAAGACACATCGATCTACAGACACACAGAAAGCAGAGAGAGTGCAGTATTTAAGAATCCATGAAAACTGAGACTTTGAATGCTCAGAATGATCAGAATATCCTGACTGGATCATGGTTGGTCGGTTGGTCCACCTTTGCCATGAATTGCCATTCATGGATTTTGCAGATTACCTGACTTTCACTTGAGTGTCACCAGCAGGTTGACATTTTTGGCTTTTTAGTAAGATGTCTATTGGCTGGATTGCCAATAAATTAGGTTCAAACATTCATGGTGCCCAGAGGATGAATCCTCATTACTTTGGTGATCCCCTGACTTTCTGCTTTTTACTATGTACAGTAATTTGATGTATGGCCATATACTTTCAAAACAGAACAAAAAGTCAAGTAAAAAAGACCAAGGCTGCACACTTGACTCACAGCTTTTAATTTTTTGGAGGTTGTTATTCCCATCACTGTACACATTGTGAATAAATCATCTAGTCTGATTTGAGACCTTTGCAAAGCTACAAAATATTAATCCTGAGGCACAGGACATATACTCATCACATACAGTGTGTCTACACACACACACACACACACACACACACA
>JBAJHX010000106.1:16754064-16773357 GCA_037176925.1 Amniataba percoides
TATTAATCCTGAGGCACAGGACATATACTCATCACATACAGTGTGTCTACACACACACACACACACACACACACACACACACACAGGCAGGTCTCTTTGATTGCCCCGCTCTTGTATTTCATTAGAGCCCAGGTGCTGCTGGCCTGAGGGGCTGTCAGAGGGGTGTGTTGATGCACAAAGAGGTGTGGATGGAGAGAAAGTAGAGAGGGAGAGAGGTGTGAAGAAAGAAATTGTATTTGTGTGTGTGAGAAACCTGCCGAGGAGAATAAGTTGGAAGCCGTTTCGGGCACCGCATAGCAGAGCACAACATCCGCTGCTGTGGCTGGCTCTACCTCAGTCAAATCAAGTCATATCTCACATACAAGTTTTTGAAAAAAAAACAAAAAAACAAACAAAAAAAAAAAAACTGGAAGGTAAACATCTTTGATCACACATGCTTTCCATTTATGACTTGTTTGGTTTTAAAGCAAACAAACGGATGATAAGGAGAGAGGACAGAGTATCATCCAATAAAGAGGAAAAATTACTTTTATTTTTTTTATGAAAGGGGTTTTTGTTTGTCTGTGACAAGATAGGAAGTAAACAGTGTCCTGTCCAGGGGACCACAGGAATCAACAGGAATCAACAGGAATGGCCAACACATTCCAAAACAACTGGCTAAACTCTACCAGATCACCCCAATTTACAGGCAGGAATTTGGACAGTATGGGACGATGGCAAACGACTCTCCTGTGCCGCCAGATTCTCACTGTGAGCCAATGAAGTAAGCATTACAGCTCCTTTTTTGGGCAATGTTCAAGACTGCAAATGTGTCTGTTTATGTGAGTGTGTGTGCGCGTGTGTTTGAGAGCGCTACAATACCTGCATGAGACAGCAGCCTTCTCCTTTAGCGCTGACAAAAAGGCCTGTGGGTATACTGGGGATCTGCAAAGAAAGAGAGAGAGAGAGAGAAAACAAAAAAGAAGAGAAACAAAGAGAGTCAGAGGGGGCAGGGAGAGGTGAATGAGTCATTTATCAAGTGAATGAATGCTGTAGGCTGCTGCACAGCCACTAGTGGTTCCCTGGCTACTAACCAGCAGGCCTTAATTGCCCCCAATTAAGCTGACACCACTAATCACAGCGGAGGAACATGCTCGGCAGAGAGAACGTACTGCACTCTCACCTGAATCAGTCTGGCTGTCTGATCTGGCACGCTTTTACGCACACGGAGCAGCGCTGACCTGACACAGCGGTGCCCTGGCCAAGGAAGTTCGTGGCCACGCTGTCAAGTTTGCAATGTGTGGGCAAACAGGCCAATAAAACACAGTTATTAAATCAGCAGAGCAACAAGGTGCTTTTGGGAAATCCAGCCCAGTCGAGCCCGGTTTGGTTTGGCAGAGTTGGAAATGTCCTGGCTACCAAACAGCCGGACATGGAAACGCAGAGGTCGATGTCTGATGCCAGGGTATGGCTCTGGTACATAGCTGATCATCAATCACGGTAATAAAGGGGGAAATGTTTCTAAACGGCATTAAAGCGTTGGGGATTCTTGTGAGTGGCACGCCGGCTCTGAAGCACTGGCAATCATTAGTGGAATTGGTAATTATTGTTGATATAGCGCTGTCAACCTAGGCAAACAATTTGACGGCAGCAGCATGGCCTCATCTGCCCACAACAACACAGAGGAGTGTGTAAGCCGTGAAAAAAAAAGTCTCATGGACGTGATTACCCTTGCACTCTGAAGGAGTTTCTTGTTGTCCCTGTTGAGTTCAAAGGTCTCCTGGAAGTCGAGGTTGGTGGAGGCCAGTGAGATGGTGAGGTTGACCCCTCCTACGTAGGACAGGATGGCGTACTCCGACAGAGCCTGCAGAGCTACACACGTGTCCTGCACAGGAGTTTAAAAATATATATATACTTTACACTTTTACAGTTTTGCAATCCATAAAATATACGAGATAGTGGTAACTGCTTATTTTCAGTGAAGACATACATTTTGAACCTAGCTGCTAAGTTATCAAAAAATACAAAAACTGAAAAAGTCATTTAATTTTTTTGGTTGTGAATTATGTTTTTAAACCACAAAGGCAGCTGCACAGAAGACAGCTGGAAAAACTCAATTTTGCTAGATCCTGAAGGATGCTGCTAGAAGTGCCTGAACCAAAAGACAAGCTGAAGAAATGGGGCTACCTGTGTGGAGGAGAAGCCGCCCAAGGCATTTCTCTGCTGGGAGAGCCATTTGACCACAGGCAGGGCAGAGGCCACATCCCCCAGCAGGGTGTAAGTCAGAAGACCATAGGCTGTCATCTCCACCTCTGCTGACACCACTGGGAATAAACAAGAATTAATCATGAAAAGGCTTATTTATGCATGTTTATTTTGGGGAGTCAGATATGTGCAGGTATGTGCAGTGATATCAAATGTTTTCATTGTGCAGTGTACCTGACTGAGAGAGGCCATCGCTGAAGCCCATGAAAGTGTCCTCGTCTGTCATCGTGCTGCCAGTCAGACTCCAGTGGGTGAGTCCATCTACAAAATGAGATAAAGACAGAGAGGGCGCAGGGGCGGCATCCTGTATCATATGACTCACTGTATCAATATCCTGATTGTCTGAATCTTTCAGCAACTATGCTACCAAGCCCTGTGCCTTCATTGTGCTTGGGGAATACAATTATTGTGATCAAGATTGTTGTGTTCCCCTAAACTCGGTCAAATCTGCCAAAGCTTGCAGACGGTTTCAGTGGAAGAGGAAGAGGAGGAAATGGCCAAAGGAAACCAACAGTGAGATAAGAAACTGAGGGGGAATGGGAGGAGCGGACTGAACTACTGCTGAGGACTACGGCAGCCTCTTTCACAGTCGTTTCTGTCTTACATCTTGTGCCTGACAGCTTGTTCAAACTGAAAGCAGCATGAGGACTTTAGCTGGAAGTCTGTAATGGTTTTGTGTTGTTGCACAGATCAGATCATAGAAATAAACACTATTTTTCCACATTTCATTTCATTATCTTCCTTGTGATTTTTTTTTGTCTTAGGGTGCATTATCTTGTTGTTCACTTTCAGTGAACATCTGGTCTTTGTCTGTCACCTGGTAAAACATCTGTTTTCCCAGGTTGCTGAGCTATGAATGAATGAACCTCCAGTGAATGAGACTCCGGTGACTTGCTGGTGCGCGGTGATGAGTGCGGCAGTACCTTGTGTGATGGCCATGTGGTTGAGGCGGCGCAGGGCCAGCGGGGCGTAAGGGCTGCGCAGCAGAGCCAAGGCATATGCAGACAGGGCTGTGGTGTAAGGGTCATCGGCAGAGTAGGTATTGCTCTCCAGGAAATCCTTGGCTTTTGCCACCGCCACCTTCTCTTCCTGGACAGATGAGACAGCCAAAGAACAAACTTTAAAAAAGACTAATAAACGTGCAATAACAGCAGTGATCAAAGGGAGAGAGGTGAACTTTTTAATGTGGAATTCAGAGATCAGTTCACTGCCAAATCATTTGTACTACAGTTCTCTTTAAATTAGGCAAATAAATATAAAAGCAGTTTTTTTTTAAATAGTTGCTTTCAAAACTATGCACTGTCAAAAGCACGACAAAGTCTACAGTTTATATAGTACAATAAAGTGTCTGTTTCACTTTTCTACATTACTTGCTTAATTTCATTCTAACCTGTATTATCTGCCACTAATTTCCCCACTGGGATCGTCATGCACCTCTTACATGACCTGACCTTTGGCATACCTTTTCCATACACACAAATACACACACACGCACACAGAGTCACCCCCATCATTTCTTTCTGTGCTCCACAGTTTAGAGGCTGCCCTGTCCAAACTCACAGATGTCTCCTCTGCTCACTTGGAGCTATTGAATAAACATTCATTTTGGCCATTAAAAACTTGAGAGTTGACTTTCATCTCATGCAGATGTGACCTTCCCTCTCATCCCTGAGATGATAGGCCTCCAGAGCCACTCACTGTAATTGCAGCAGTCATCTTTTAATTAAGTGAAATTGGAGGGGGGTTGAAGGTTCTGCTTTGATGTGAAGGATACCTTTTCAGTTTTTATCAGTTGTAAAAGGACAGACTCTCAGATGAAGCCCTTTGGGATAGATAGCAGAGAAAATGGGTGGGAGGGAAAGGGGGGGGACAGATGGATGGAGAGGAGCCAGGGAGAGGAAATGCTAAATAAAGAGTCAACTATGTGGACAAATGGATGGCAAAGACAAAAACAATCAAGAGGTTTAGATGCTGTCATGTTGCCAGAGTAAGCAATTCATGCAGAATTATGTTGTAACTTCCTTTTCTCAAGTCATTTAGTGACTGAACAACTCGCATGGAACCAATGCTTAATTATTGCAGGTGGTTACTGGTGAGAGAGTAAAGAAAAGTGGAGAGAAAAGTAGCGCAACAAGTAGAAAGAAGATAGGGAGGAAAGTGTCCAGGGTGTTTTTTATGGAACTTAATTTTCTCTGCACGTCAACCATATCTTTTGATGTAGGCCAAAACGTGATTAGATATAAGATTAGCAGCACTGGGGCATAACAAATATGAGTAGGCCGACTGCCAACACATCCATCTTCACAACTATCAGGAATGCAGCGATACGTCCGCACACGACCTGTACTTAAATTCACAGCAGACTGGTGGGCTGGGCCGCAGGAATAAGTGGTTCAGGTGGGACATGCTGCTCTTGACGATTAAAAGACTCACACCTTTTAACTCATGAATTAATTTTTGTACCACTGCATCCGCTGAAGGCAGACTAGAACTGTTTTTTTTTTTTTGGGGGGGGCTTGTTAAACATTTTACACTGTTTAGCAGTGACGTGCTTTTTAATGGGACCGCTTACCTCCGTGGTGATCCCGGTCTCCAGGAGAGCCGCTACCACGTATGCTGTCAATGAGATCTTGCCATGGATCCCTCCCTGTGGACAAAAACGCACACGTTAAACTTTCTGTTCATTTCACCTCCACCTCATAAAACTCACAGAGGTCTGAGGAATATTTTATCCAAACATTCATGTAACCAGACAAGGTTCATTCTGGGGCAGCTGTGGAGTAAACATTGCCCGACTCGGTAAACAACACCTCAGCTATTAGTTTTACCCCAGTGTAAATATCATGTTGTTTTGCAACTTGGGGGCATGAATTTCTCCAGACCTGCTTGAGCTTACTTAGATGGGGGTGTGACAGTAAAAAACATAGCTGTCACCTGACACACGAACACAGTGATGGATGTAGATTAATTTATTATGTTTAATGAGTTGTAGGAATTCCACCCTTGCACTCCCACCCCACATCCACCAAGGCCCAAGTCTACCTGCAGGTCTTTGTTGAGGATGCGTCCCATGGCGGGGAAGGAGCCGTCATCTCGCTGGTGTTTGATGAGCCAGGTCTTGGCTGCGTGAAGCTCCTCCGGGTCAATGAAGATGAAACCCCGAGACTGAGCAAAGGACTTCAGCACGAATGCAGTCAGCCTAGAGGGAGATGACATGGGGGAAGGGGAGTAAAGGGGAAAGAAATAAGAAAAAGAGAGGTATCTAAGATCCTCTCGAACATGCGCCGGCAAATCCCAGGAAAATACTTAACCATCAAGAGTTTGACGGCAATCACTTCAACAGAGTGAGAAGTTTTCCGACCGGCCACACTCTTTCAATCTGTCAACAGAAAGGGAGGGAGGCTGATAGAGAAGAATGTAGATGGAGGGATGTTTTTGTCAGAGATAGCGGGAGAAGGGGCCGGTATGTATAGACGGATCTGAGGAAATGGAAAAAAAAGAAAGGAAGCAGGGGAGGGGAGCAGATGGGTGCGGCAGGGTTTGATCACCGCTACAGGATGCTGCAGCTGTGCCATTGAGAAATCTCACATCACGCGTCTCTCTCTCCATGCATGTTCGTTGGAGATTCCCCAAAAGCATTCCTGTAACTTATACAAACATGGATCCCGAGGAGGAAGGTTGCGGATCAGGCTGGCCTGGGAGCGCAACTGAAAGTTTATGAGCCGTGGTTTTAGTGAGCCTCGGTGAGGGAGGACCGGGGGAACCACGGAGAAAGGCCAAGGTCAGCCCTGGGGGACGCGGCTGAGCTAATAACATACACTCATCCATAAACAACAGACATCCCGGTAGTGGCTGAGAGCTGCAGCCTTTGGCCAACAACTCCTCAGTGACAGCAGGACATTCCATTACAGCACCCCCTGACCACTACTGACTCGTAGGATGAGGCAAGCTGCTTACCATAAAAAGAAAAGAGCATGAGATGGAAATGAGGAAATAAACAAACGGGTCGTGCTCTCGTTTTTCAACAACAGCTTGTAAGTATGAGCACAATCCAAGAAAGAGCACCAGGGGAGATGAGTAGGAAAAAAAAAAAGTCGCTCTCATAAAGCGAAACATTAAATCTTCCCCGGCTGGAACCTGGATGTTATTCCTCCCCGGAGACAATACAAGGGATGAAGGCGCAAGCCTGTTGGAATTTTTATAATGTTAAGTAATATCGTGTCACTGGCTTTAAATGTCGGGCCCCGGGGACAGATACTGGAAAGTGTAAATATGATTTAGTTTGGGGAAGGAAGGAAGCACTACACAGGCTCACTTCCACCACTGGGCCCTTGGCCGGGGTCACTCTCTCCGGATTCTCCCCCTCCCTTGTTCGTTCTCCTGTTTTTGGACTTCCCACTTCCAAATCCCCTCTCTGAGCTACCTTTATCCAGCTCTGTGCTTCAAAGGGTAGATCTGAAGGATTTCTTTTAAGACAATACATGGGTGTGCTCCGTGAATAAAGCCTAGGTTGACAAGCTCAAAGGGGGAATGTTATGAGTTAGACTTGGAGAGAGTGTTCCCTGCTCCTGTTTAACTCCCGCTCCTGTATTTTTCCCCTTCAACTGCAGGGATGTAGCTGGTGTGGTGTTTTGAAAAGCATCCAGAGGGTTATCACTTAGATTAAACCTTATTACGCCAACATATTACTGATGACCTGAAATGACAGATTAGGTGCTACTGCTAGTGCTAAATTGAGAAATTCGATCAAGACACCAGTAAAACGTCAGCAAATGTCCGGCTATGGCTGATCATGTCTCTATTACCTTTTGGTGGATATATGTGTACTTTAAATTGTAAGGATCTGTGGATGACAGCTTTTTGTCACTTCAGTCTTCAATGCCTCTATAGTAGAGCAGAAAAAAGAAAGAAACACCAGTTTGGCAGAGAACTGGGAATAGCTATTAGGTTAGCAGCAGATATCAGTTCTTTCAATCTCTGGTATTCAGCCCCCCAACCCCATTAACGCTGTCATATCAGTCTTTGGGCAGACACAAATGCCATGCCAGCCTCAACATGTAGCGCTACGGACTGAGACTGTCAGAGAAAATGAAAAAAGAACTGCCCCCACTCTTCAAAATAATTATATAAGGAGGGAGTGCACTTTTGACAAGTTTGAGAAAAGCAATCTATTTTGTTTCTTTCTCTGTTAACTGTGAAGCAATAACATGCTCATTTCAGGGCTTCGTATTACAGCACAACACCGTTCCTTTGAATCTGCAATGGTGTTTTTGCAAAACTGCAGGTAATTCTCATTCAGCACCATGTCAAAAGGGAGCCAGAGGTTTAAAAACACACTCATATCACTCCCTGTCAGTGTCTCTCTGCTTCTGAATTACATTAAGTCAGTGAACTTTCGGCCCACTCTGCAGTGTTAACAGCCTTGGCGTCAGAGATAGCCAGCGTTGCACACCAAACCATTACTGCCAGCCCTTGTCATTATGTTCAATCTTTTCATTAGATCCTGTCAGTTTCCACTCAGATACATTTTTACAAGCTGGAATACATTAACACTGCATTACGGGTGCTTTTAAGCAGGCAGTAAATGCACTGCTCTTCTCGTGAACTCAGGAACTAAAACAAAAGCCGGGCTTGTTTTGGATGCAAACATGTTGCTGATGGATTCATAAAGTGTCTGATGCAGGTTTACTGAAGGTTCACCATTTAAGTTGTGCCCACAGCCCACACTTGTTGCCCCGAGTGCCAAGGAAAACTCCACACCGCCACTTGTTACATCCTCATATCCCCTCACAGTCATCACGGGAAGAGTTCAAGGTTTCCATAGCAGTTTAATGTTACTAATTACACCCAGGTAGTGAGCCATTAAGATGCATGCTCCACTTCTATTTTCTAGGCCATGTCAAAAAAAAAAAAAAAAAAAAAAAGCTAGAGGGCCATTCGGTGAAGTGGCTCCAGACAACTTATAACACTGTCTCCAATAGTGGCATTAAGGGGTCGTCTGTAGGGGCCAAAGCAGCATGGGTCCACTCAGTGCCACGGATATGAACCCTGATTAACTGCAAATAAATCTTGACAGCTCTGCCTACCTCGGGGATCCAATTATGCAGTTTGTTTACGATTCTCTGTTGTTTATGTAACCTGCTGTTTCACAGTGTTAGCTCTATTAAATATCATAATGCCCACCTCAGCCCATAAATCAACCGGAGGTATGCACATTATGCGTGGGCCTCAAAATGCAAGCGCCGGCGCTCCCCATGGAGTGCACTGATTTTGGTTTTATAAATATCATGAGTTCTGTCTGCCTGCCTGCCCCCTGGAAACGTAAACATAAAAAAAAGGTGATTTAAGCACATCAACAGGAAAAGATTAATTTGAGCACAGTGTACCAAGATACTGATAAAAACTTCATTGCTTTGGCCAGCAACCTATGTCCTAGTAAAAGCTGAAGAATGTGGCTACAGCTAAGCGTAGCTTAACTGGTATGAGCTGTGTAAACTTTAACAACTACACCTACAATGACTTACCACATACTGCCAGAGGAATCCCTCTCTCCGAAGGCACTGTAGGATCCATCCTGCCGTTTGTAGGTCAGCTGTCGCTGGTAGCCTGAATAAGAATAATGAATTGAGGTGGTATGACACAGAGAGAGGGAGTTTCGGCAAGAATAATTACTTTACAATGATTCAGATATCACCAAGATTATTTACATCTTTTTTTAGGTTATAGAGAGCCTGTCAAGTCTGTAGTCTGTATCTATCACTAAAATACTGACACTGCTAAAAAAGGGATCCTCAAAAATTGTGTGTAATGGGATAAATATACACTTCAAGAGAACTTGTGATATAAGAGTAAAGAAAAGTTTGAGTAAATTGTATTTATTGTTCTCAAAAAGTGTCAGCATTTCACTGTGTGATCTTTGAAGTTAAGGCAGGAAAATGAGAGGCATCAAGGTGAGACTGAACTCTGGGCTACATTTTACAGGTGGTGCAAAAACTGGCTAAATCAGCAACAGTGCACATGATGAAATTAGGGGAGGAGGGGGTTGTGCAATGAGTTCTTTTGTGCAGACTGAGCTTCGTCTGTGTATATGTATGAAAATACCAAGTGTGCTTGGACATGCCCTTGTTGTTCTTATGCTTTTGCACTGGTCATAGCTGTTGTACAAAAATAAAGAGAGTAACTATGCAAAGGCATCTATGTGCCCCACAGGCCAGTGATTGTATACATATGAATAAGAAAAACATGTGGCTAATATAGAAATCATAGTATGTTTGTTACTTCATACAGCCCAGCTGACTTCAGAGTTGTAAAATTATTTATGACACAAAATTGCTGCAAGATGGCTTTTCTGAAGGAAGCAGCTCTTTCTGCCAGCTCATGGTCAGCCTTAATACTGTTTTCCAATGTCATAACAATTAGCTTTGAACTTTGCCATCTGTCCAAAGCTTCTGCACAACTCTTTTACATATGTCTGCACCTGTCCCTGGTAAAGCGTGCTCAAAAAAGGCCGGCGAGAGTTACTGAAGGTGAGTGAGTCCTTGTGAGGGTAAGTGGAGAAAACAGAGGAAGCGGAGGAGAGTTTGGTTCTGAGTAACTCTGAGCAACAACATTCACAGCGTCATGTTCCAATACATGATCCAAAGTATTAAGTGCCAGCCAGGCCAAGGCTCCTCAGTCGAGCAATCCACAGTTGCACAAACAAAATCCATTATCCAAGGTAAACTTCACTCCAACAGTTTCCAGCAAATCCAACAACTGTATATAACTCACCAACAATTAGAAAACATTCCTTCCGCTCAGCATTAAGGGATTTGACTTGTTGAGATTCATTAGAGCTTAATTGATATTTTGTTTCCTCTGCTTAAACAGCTGCTAGGTAATTGGAGGAGGGTCAGCAGGACTTTGGGAATGCAGCGCATCTCTGGATAAACATGTCATCAGTTATCTCACCAGTAGCCGAGACAGTTGGAATTTTTGGCAATCCTTCATCTCGGTGTTAGATATTAGATCACTGATTGAGGCTTGTCTAAAATAAGTAGTCCAGGATAACAGGACATTAAAGTGAATATGTGAGGGGAAAAAACATTCCCTGACACCTACATCTGTAAGTTCTCAAAAATGCTATTTTTAACCCGCTGGGTTGAGTTTGCATTCAAAGTTTGGTCTGAAGGTGTTATGAAAACCAGAATGTGGCTGTGGTGCAGTTTCTTTACCTTGCAGCAGGTAGTCAGTAGCTTCATTCTCAACTTCGGGGCTGAGCTGCCTCGTCTTCTGCAGATACTTGAGCACAAAGACATTGGGGGCAAAGTGGATCATGTTCTGCTCCCCACATCCAAAGGGGAGCCGCAACAGCTTGTCCAGGTTATTGAGAGTAGGCCCCATCACATCCCCTGATACAGGTTTACACAAAACACACACATATTTAATATTTATCTTAGATAAAACCTTTAAGGATGTAGATATAATATTATATATGTAAACATAATAAGAGGTATACACATGCATACATAAAAAATGTACCAATCATAAATGCAGTGGCCCTCTCAGATCCAGGCACCATGTTGTGTGGGACCCCCAGAGTGAAGGCCTCATTGTGGTTCTCATCAGAGTCTTCCTTCCTCCAGATCTTAAACTCCCCAACTGAGCCCCAGCCTGTTGAGAAGCCTATGTGACGTACCTGGATGTACAAACAAATATTTTTTAATCATCTCTAAATATAAGATTGTTGCAGCTAAAATATAAATGTTATAAAAAGAGTCAAACCTGTCCAGCGAATTGCCCTGTCCACTGCAGGATTACTGATTCATTGGATGGATGTAAACCATGGCCAACCTAATGAATGTGAATGAGAGTAATGAATGCAAAATCTTCAGAGAAAATACACTTTTGTAATCAATAGTCCAGCTGACACATTGCATTTTATTTGTGTTGTCCTGTTAGAAACAGAACACAAACAGAATAGTACATAAATAGATGACAGTCAACTTGAAAACATTACATATCAAATGAGCCCACTTTATAAAGCAACTGGTGCTATTTTTGGACTCCCTCATACTGAGAAATAACAATGTCCTTCTGCCAAGTGTCATGATGCCAGTGTGATTCACTCACCTCCCACACACAATCACAAACACAAACATACAAACAGACCCATGTAGAGCTCATTTCCTCGTTGGTACTAGAGTTTCATTGTGTAATCACATTAAACCAAAGACCATGCAAGGCTGAGCCCCAGAGCTCACGCGGCCCAAAATGCCAGCGTCCCCCCCCTCAAAAAAAAAAAATAAAGGAATCCCAATGGGCTGTAATCTGCAGGCTTTGAAGTGCTGCCTTTGGTGAGTGGTGTGGGGCTAATGCTGGGGCCGGGGAGCAGTGTGCCAGCCAGAGAGTGCCATGCGAGCACCAGGCCATGGATCACAGAGTGTCCTCAGTGACATCAGCCCGTTAACCGTGACCTTACAGGAAGGCACGCCAGTAAAAGTGGCGCCAGTCCTCCTAACACACAGACCCCATGGCCTGCTGAGTCTTTCTCACTCTATTCTTTTTTGTGTGGGAGCATCCACTTATGATCTGAAATCTCTTGCACTTGACAGTACAGGTTTTTATCTCTTTACCTGCTCAGCAACTGATCAAATCTATCACACCGATCCTGTCCATGTTTTCTTCTGTAATTCATTCATTTCCTCACCTGCACCACACCTCCCTTCCAGCTGATCCAAAAGCTGCAGAACTCGTCCCAGGAGAGGATGCCTGGCGTGGAGGCACTGACCAGGGGCTCGCCCATCTTGCCCAAGGACATCCAGGAGCGAGTGTTTTGCCTTCCACCCAGCACGATCTCGAGCATCTCTGCACTGTCATGAGGGCTGGCAGAGAGGGCAAAATGCGCATCGTTGTGGGTCTTCACTGCCACCTGGAACTGGGTCATCTTGGCAGGTTTTTTCACATACTGGTACTCATACTTGTTGGGGGTGGAAATGTGTATCCTCTCTGGGAATGTAGACATTAAATACACTCAGGCATTTAGGTTTAGTAGAGTCAGCAATACAAACAATGTACTACTGTGGACATGCATATAAATCAATTTAAGAAATGTAATTAGGGAGGGTAGAAAACTCTGATCTTATGTTTCTCCTAAAAATTATTTAAAAATGTATGATATCAGGAAAATATATCTGCACTGACCATTAGGACAGAAGAAGACGCTGTAGGTGTATTCTCTGGGCAGGCCTTCTGGCTACAATGAGAGTGAGATGAAGAGGAAGAGAGCCACAATAAACACATCATATAAAGCAGTCATCTCCATCCAGTGACATTATTTAAAATCAGCTCTCTTACCTCCACCTGGACAGTCCTGCGGACATAGTCCAGGCTAATCGGGGTCCTTCTTTCATCCACATCATTGCTTGTTTTGCCTGCCTGGAGTCCATCTGAACAGCAGCTTGGTTCACTGTAGGCAATAGCACGAGCTATCGGGGAAACAGCAGAGAAGAGAATCAGCTTTCCTTCTTTCAGTTATCTCACGACACAATATTACTGCTTGTGATTGTCCAGAATGTCAGTAGAGTTGCCCTGAACCAGTTTCTATGCCCCTTAAGAGCCTGAAGAACATGCTAAAAAGCTCCTGCGCTGTCACGTCCTCTTAAAGTACATGCAAACTGTGACTACTATAAACTATATTGTTTTGACCCTCTAGACATTGAGGCTCATCCTACTGAAGTACTTTTCAGTCACTCTTTATGGGGTAAATCAATAAATATATATATATTGTGATAATGTTGGCAAAACATTGAAAAGTTTGATTGTGAAGTCAAAAATCACTATTACCTTCATAAGGCCATATCTCTAATGTCAACTGCAAACATCAACATACATTACACAGAACAAACATGTCTGTAAGAGGACTCCCAGTTCTCTTGCTGGGGAGCACATTGGAAATGTGGCCCTGTGCCAGTGGCGTTTCTTTGTGTGTGTGTACTGAGAGGGAAACACAAGGGGCCAGGGGACTAGGAGTGGGGCCATGGGGGGCCCATTGACCGTCAGTGACCTGCAAACTCATCAACATGCCACTGAGTGTCACAGCACAGCTCTGGTTGCTCCCCCACTGCCGGCCAGCTTTGTTCTCACATGTGCTCTGGAGGGGACTGTTTGTAACTCTGGGTGGGTGACCAGATCACACACAGCTCAGCTCCTTGGCCCGCGGAGGTCTCTTAAGTCAGAGGCTTGCCTTTTTGTAAGGAACCACACTGAGGGCACTGACGTCCCGCTGAAAGGCTGCAGTTTTTTTCAGTGCCATGCCACTTAACAATTCAAATAACACCATTCCCACGGACCAGCGCGATCTAATCTGTATTGTTTACATGACATCAAAACACTGAAGCATGCCTTCAAAACAAAGGTGGGGCCTGCCCAACTTTAAGTAAATATTAAGTTCTTTTGTAGCTTATTCTTTAACAGTAATACAACTGTTAATTTTATCTACAATACAGACCAACACTCAGAATGCATGCCAGGAAGAAAATTGTGCAAACAGGGATGAAATGTATCTGGCCACCATACCTGAATTTGCCCCATGACCTATGATCAACTTCTATGGCAGTGAAAGTATAATATAACTGTCTCTTAATGGAAAAGTCTTTTAGGAACAAAATTGTGTTAAAAACTCCACCACACCTGCCCCATTCATGTATTGTTATTGATTTGATTTACTGATTTATTCTCTGGTACCTGTGATGTTTGCGGACCCCAGTTCAGTGAAAGACAACACAATGGATGTCGGTGTAGCCTCTCCAGGAGCAACACACTTCTTCCTGGTGAGGTGGTGCTTTCCAGGGTGGCCGACAAACTTTATGCCTTTCGGGACTGAGACTTTAACATGAACCTGTGAGCGGAGAAGAGAGGAGAGGAAGAGACAAATCAGAGGCAATTGATCACCTCTGACAGGCCACAATGACATCATTTCTGCCGGCACGCCCCTCCCTCATATAGCGTGTTCTCCTCAAAGCTCTGAAAGCGAGGGAGAATTTTTAAATCACATTGTGAATTTTCCATGCTGACTGACTCATGCTTCTCAAGCTCCCCGAAGGATTAAGTTCCACTCATCGTCCAATTTTCACAGAGGGCTCGGTAATGCAAAGGGATCTTTTCACTGTTCTTTATCCACACGCCACAAGTCGTAAATAACTGAGCAGAAAATATAGGAATCACATGTTGCCGGGGTGGACATCAAAGGGAGGGCTTCGCTGGTTTGCATATTCACCTAACATGACATCAGGGCAGCACACGCACAGGCCATTTAACAGGCTCATCTGCAAACATCATGATGTCATCTGTGTGGAGCGCAGGATGGACCCATTTAAGGCCAAGACAGAGCTTAGAGGGCTATTCAAAGTGAGCACTAAAACATACTTCTGGGATAATCTCATATCTTCACATTACAAACCTGTGCTTCCTTTGGCCACTGTTCCCAATCCCTCAGTACCAAAGGACAGACCTACGCACATCCACTCCGTAACAAGCCTTGTCTTGTTCATGAGATGTTAAACTACCACCTGTAAAGCAGATTGTGTGTTCTCAAGCAGGAACCCTATGCCAAGATGTTTGATGTCCTCTTTGGGATACACACTCTTCCCATTAAACTTCTACACTCTGTCTGAAATGTCGGTGGTACAGCGGAGTGTGTGCTATATCGCTCAGATTGTAAAGCCATCTCAGATGAGATGTAATATTGAGCTGACTAAAACAATTAACTTGATTTCCTCCTTTCTAGATAGGCTTTTATATCTACTCATAACATTACATAAAATCAACTTGATACAACTTAACACTTGCTTGCTCGCTGTCAGCCCAAATGTTAAAGAGTTGAAAGTAAAACGACTGATGACTGATCGTGTAGCAGACAGGTTCAAATATGTGTGGTCTGGCTCCATCATCTCTGCAGATACCTTAAAAACCTTTGCACTGATTTCCAAATCATCTTTTGGAAAACGGCTAATACTGATGCACACAATTTACAGTTAATGGGGTGAAACATGAGTATGGTCCTTTAAGCTGCATCCCTGTAAAAGAGTTGTACTCTTGGCAGCTTCACAAATATGGCTGACATGAAGAGTGTGAAGTTTGTGTGAAAGCGACTGCCGATAAGCCCCGCCGCACACAAGCTGCACTGTGAAAAAGTAACATGTCTCCTGTCCTTTTGTCTTTTCATTACGCCATCTTACCTCTGCGCAGGTAGGCAGGTAGTTGTAGACCGTGAGGGGAACTTTGGTTTGCTCCCCCCTGATTAGGCTGTAGGGCAACGTGAAGTCAACAAAGAAGGGCTTGAAGGTACGAAGCTCTGCTCTCTTTGCCAAGCCCAGCCCCTTCTCCTCTGACAGGCCTACAGCTTCTGTCACCCATGTGGTGATCGAATCCGGCACATCCAACCGCAGCTCAGCTTCCCCAGTGTCAGAGCTGTAGGGCACATCAAGATACAACTTAAGTGGCAAACTAACTGGGCAGTGAAGTTTAAAAAAAAAAAAAAATTGGCATCCTAGCTTTGTTTTATGCAACACGGGAAACAAATAAGCACAGACTTTGTGGACGGGCTTGAAGAAACACTGTACTTTTTATGTCCGTAACACCTGTGTCAACACCAACACCTGCACCAAAGTAACTACAGCAAACACTGGATAGGTGTGAGGGACAGTCAGGTGCTGACCCAATCTGTTTCTTTGAATGAAATGGGCTGAGATCATTATTGGCAACACTTATTTAATGTTGGTCTTGGCAAACTGTCACAGGGCATAATAAACTTGAAAAACTGCATGTACGCCCTTCCTTTTGATCAAAGTTGCCCAAACTCCACTTTAATAGACTTTTAAGGGAAATCAGAGCTCTGGACTTCACAGGAAATTAGGCAGAGCTGAAGTCCCATCCAAAGGAATCAAGCATATGGAAATCTATGGGCAGTTCATTTATATTGGCTGAAAATGAATGGAAGGAGCTGTTGAGAGAGTGACAGTCCGTTCCAAGATCACCCAATTTAAATGAGGCACATTCACACCCAGAAGGGGGGAAACGCTGGATGTTGCTGGAGCGAGGTAACATCCGTCTTCTCGCACACAGGCTTGACTCGCACCTTTCCTCCCCTCTCTCATTCATCTCCTCTCACTACCATCGCTGACCTGTAATCTTCTCTTCACACCTCCTTTTCTCTTCCCATTCTTCACCACTCTCATCTCCTCCTCTTTCACTCTCTGGATGTTTCTCTCCTTGTCTCCTGTCTCTGTTCCATCCTGCTGAGTTTCTGTATACTTGCTCCTCTCCTCTCTATGTCTCAGCTCTCCTAAATGTTTTAGATTGTGACTAAATCCCATGTAAGTATAGACAATCTGTTGCACCTGATATTTCTGCCCAGAGGCACAAACACACACACACAGTGAAATATTTACACAAAGATTTAAATACCTGACGTTAAGGCAGTGCCACACCCAAGTCTCTGGGAAAAATGTGCGCCTTCGCTTCTCTGCTCTGCAACCAAAACACAAGCTGACATCGATAAAAGGCTTCAGCTGCTCACAATAAAACAACACCATAATTGGAAAATGTATTATTCTGAATTCCACACTGACGTTCTCTGAAGTCATGTCATGTGTTTAATGTTCATCACCAGAATGAGAAGTATTCGTGGCATTAAGGAATGCAGACCTAAAGTATGGACTAACAAAACTAATTTCTTTTGTCATGTTTTTCTCTGCTCATCTATTACTCATTTTGGAGACCTTATTCAACCCAGGCCTGAGAACCAGAATAAAATTCCTGGGAGCATCAAGTAATTACTGCTCTCTCATGGGGCTGATTTCGTGTTCATTGTTTTCAGAAACGTGCACGCCTATCTAACTGTGTGTGGTCTGTTAAAGACTGCAGTAAATTTTCATCAATAACCTGTTTTCTGTCAACCGGCATTTGGGAAAGTGGGATAAGTAGCAAGGTCATTTAAAAAGTAATACAAAAACATAGATTGTAATGTTTGGCCACCCTAACATATAAAGGCCATCCTAACAGAGAAAGGTCATAGTTTTAATGTGTTCAATAGTCATTATGTTGAGATCAGCAACTAAAGGGAAAGATACAAAGTCACGACATGTTTATTCTCTGATGACACACAGTTTACTTAGTTGAACATTTGTGTTCACAAAAATGGACTTCATGAGCTTTTTGTTTCACTAAAGAAAGAGACTAAGACTAAGACCCGCAAAATGGGCGAAATAAACTAAGTGTTGTTTTTTTAGGCATCTCAGTGCTCAGAGTGGTTAGTTGAGATTGCTTCTGGCAACAGGTCGTTTACCTGCTCGTGGGTCGAGAGTGCATGGCAGCCACTAAAGTGGAGGTGTGTGGCTGGAAGGCAGGAACGGCCTCGTCTGTGTACATGCCTCCAGTCTGCCGGTGGTTTAAACTCACCATATCTGTCATCACAACCAGCCCTGTTTCCTGAGTTAAACATACAGAGAAATAAAAACATACACAGACACTAAGATTGCTACTTTTTGTATCCCCATACCGCCACTGTGTGCTATTTAACTGAGTGTGTGTTCTCACTGTAAAAGCAAAGCGTGCGTCCTTGGTGATGTCCCAGTGCCACGGGAACACAGAGGACCGCCTGCGTCTCTTTGATGACAGCCCAGGCCACCAGAAGTGTCCGTCATCTTTAGGAATGCCGAAGGCGTCCGAAACATCAAAATCTGCCAGCTCTTTAAACACCTGCACAGAGAAAACACAGTCACGGAGCATACAGATGTAGCTCTCAGTTACATATATCCTGAGAAGTAAGACAAGGATCTTTAGATTGATTATAGATTCACTGCTCTAAAATATATATGCATGGTTATATACATAACTGTATTCTTCTGTAAACAAAGCAAAGGATAGAAATCTGAACCCAAGCATAGAAAATTAAAGTGAATGAGGCAAATATATGAAGCTGCATATTCAGTTTGAAATTATACTACATTACTTTGAAATCATTTTTATTTTTACAATGAAAAAAACAATGAATAAAGCCACAGACACAATAATGGTTAAACATAATTTAGAACCAACCTTGTCAGGACTGAGCTGGAAGTCAGGCTTTAATAGGTAGAGACTCTTATCTACAGTGGCCACACACACACAGGAGCCTTTTTCTCCCCGGACATGCAGAGTTACAGGGTCCCCTGGCAAGGACTCATTGGTTGACAGAGAAACAGAAACCTGCAAACCAATCGACATGATTAAACGGATAATATGACAACTATTAAATTAGCATTTATATTGGACAGTGTGCAACATGCAACAAGTCTTTTATAGCAAATTATTGTGCATAAAACTCCAACCATCAGTTGGCAGTGGACACCCAAATGAAAAGTCATTTGTTTTTGACCTGATTAAGTTTAAATTCATCATTGTAATTATTCACTGAATGTACAGCACATTGAGTTCAATGTGACATCTTTAAAAGCTTATTTTGTCTGACAACCAGTTAAAACCCACACAGCACAAATATATAAAAATCCTTGCATTTGAAAAGCTGGAACCAGTGACCCTGATAAATCACTTAATCATTTAAATTGTTGTTGATTATTTTCCATCTACCAACCAACCCATAAACTGACTAAATGTTTCATCACTAGTTGGCACTGTTGGCTCCTCAGCAGCAGTTTTTGTATCATGCACAGCTCAGGAACATCAGTGTTAAACGGTGAGACGAGGAGGAAAACATAAGAACAGAGTGGAAACTACAGGCTTTGAAAGGAGGAGGGAAGGTGAGAGTCGGCCGTAAACTTTCACACATCAAAACTTTTTTTTTCTGCAGCACGCAGTCACAAATTAGCCCTGTTAATCGGTTCCGCTGCCCTCCTTTCACCACTCTGCAACCTGTCATCCTCTCCTGTCACGACCCCACTCATCTGCCTGCGGCCTGCATGGCCTCTGTCTAATCATGCCCTCGCAACCCCCACCTCCAACACACACACACACACACACACACACACACACACACACACACACACACACACACACACACACACACACACA
>JBAJHX010000106.1:16777213-16821827 GCA_037176925.1 Amniataba percoides
GAGAAGAGAAGAGAAGAGAAGAGAAGAGAAGAGAAGAGAAGAGAAGAGAAGAGAAGAGAAGAGAAGAGAAGAGAAGAAAAGAGGTTCTTTTCATGTTGTTTATCCTTGTACTGTTCCAGAGAGCACCCTGTTATCTAGGTGAGCTGCCCTGACTTCTGCTCTGTAATCTCCAACCAGGCTGCGAACTAAAATTGCCACTGTCCCCTGGGTGGTCCCGGCAGCCTCCACTCACCAAAACATACGCCTCAATCTGCAAAAAAAAATGTAAAAAAGAAAACACAAGGACAAGAAGAAGGTTGTGAATCACATACAAACTTTAAAGCCTAAAGAGGGTCCTGTGCCTCTTCCCAACACTTCTCTCCACTCCTGCCTTAACCAACAATCATCCATCTGTGAAAGTTAGTATTGCCCCTTACCGGCAGCAGAACCTTTATAGCTGCAAACATCAATAAAGCGTCTGTCTCCACAGTTGCACAGTATATTCAGAGCCATTGCTGACATTCCAAGAGAAATGACTCTAGCTTGGCTTCTGTAAATAGGTAACTGTACATTTCTCTGCACTCACGGCCAACTAGGTTTCTCCTCCTAATTCCAGCCATTACAAATGGACAAGTATGTTCGTGCTTCGTATCAAGTTGTTCTGATGCAGAAAAAATACATATGTACCTACTGCATAATGTAAATAACGATTCTAACATTCAGAATTTGTGCAGATTTATCCACAAATCCTGTTCATTTGACTAAAGGCTAAAACTCAGTTCTCTATTGCTTGTTAAAAAAAACATTTCAGACATTACATTATTAAGCAATAATATTTAGGTACACATTTGAGATGCAATTTTAATGGCTGTGATGTGACATGATTCGTGAATTACCTTGTCATTTACTGGCCTCAGGTCAGGGGTGACTGTGTATACATTGACGAGCACTAAAGGCAAAAAAAGGAAACACAAAGTTGTAAAATACAGCAAGATTACATTCTTCTAACATGAAAGCCTTCGTGCATGTGAACATTACTGAGTAGTTCTGAAAGTCTTGTTCGGATCACCTAACAGGAACACACAATTGCAGCACTAATTCCAATTTTGAGTCTGAACCTGGCAACAACATTAAAGTTTTATTGCCTGACAAACACCAACAACTGAGCCTCAGTTCTCTGCGTTTCATATTAACTACCAGGTGCACTATGAGGGAACCTTTATGTTTGGGTTTGTAGACAGGCTTGTCAGTCTGGATGAAGACAGCTGTGCCCTTGCTCTCCACTGTGACGGTGGTGTAGTTGTGGAAGATGTAGCCTCCCTCTGTGAGGTGACGGTTCCCCCACACCTTCAGATGAGCCTGGCCTCTTAGGCCAGAGGGAACCTGGTGGCACATTACACACAGGCATCAACACACACACAAGTACACATAAAGAGGATCAGAGGTTGGATTTACTCAAAGTAAATTAGGCCAGTGGGGGAAGGACTGAAATATTTACTCCAGGTTGCTGTACACAGATTGAAATGATTCACCTTGATTTAACGTTTTAAATTACATGTGTGTGGAACAAACACTACAGCATAAGAAAAGAGCCGCATTTAAACACCAGAGGAAGATGCCAAGCTATAACACAGCGCACTACACATGACTGTATTTCACGAGAATGAGGGTGGAGGTTACAGGGAGGGGAGAGAGAAAGAGAGAGAAGGAGTGAGAGAGAGAGAGAGAGAGAGACAGAGGGGAAGAATCGAGTTGTGTACACTAGATTGATCTATTCCAGCCTTCGGGGGCGGCGGACCATACATGCACGTCAACAGCTGTTGCATATTATATTGAGGCTGTTACCTTATTCCCAATGAATGAGCAGAGACAGATGTTGCATTACAAATAATGTTAGTGTTGATTTGCATGTTGCCTGAGGAATGTGCACACAGCGGACAAGGGGCTCTCACTACTGTGCAGCTGTCACCGCTAAACAGCGCCATGCATTTGAAACGTCTCTGGAAAGCAGCATGCATCTACTGTCAGACACTGCTGAGAAAACAAGCAAAGCTGAACATGCACGTTAGACTCACCTTTAGTTTGATGGTGCCTTTGTCTAAAATAGAGACAATGAAATATTTCAAAGTGGGAATTTTAAAACCATTTCCAAAAAGTTATCTCAGAAATCACATGAAGCTTAGTTAGGGGAGCTCCTAGCACTGTGGTTAGGTCTGCCTGGAGGTGTTCACCCCGGGTTAGCAGGAAATCCAGCTGCAGCCTGTCTCTGTGCCACTTTGAGGTAGAGCAAGCACCATCAATTAATGGTGCTGTCAAACAAATCACACGTTGTATACACTAAGTTGCTGGTGGGATGGGCTGAACTGATACCTCCAATCAAAGATAATGTGTGTGAGAAGCATAGGAGCACAGTGAGGGCAAAGGTCAGAGCGGCTCACGTTGTGTGTGTTCTCCAATCTGTGTTTTTTGGGGTTTTTTTTGCAAGCGTGCCTGACTGAGTCGTGTGATCTCAACATCCTTTGAATAAATCACACACACACACAAAAAAAGGGGGTGGGGGCGGGGGGGACTCATGGCTTAACTTGTTAGTGCAGGTATCTTTTCCCAGAAAGTGATGCATTGTGTAACCTTAGCTCCAGAGTGTGTTCTTACCAAGAACCGAGCCGTGGCCGTGGGCAACTGTCTGGCCTTTCACCGACAGCTGCACCTGGACGCGTGTCTCCGCCTTCGCACTGAAGATGGTCACGCTCACGCTCTCCTCCACGCCCGCTCGAAACACAGAGGGCGCGGCGACCAGATAGCCCCTGAGAGGAAGAGCATGGTGGAGGATAGGGGAGTTGGAGGAAGAGGAAGAGACGCGAGGGAAAGCAAGGGGAAGGGAAGCGGGGGAGGGAGGAGAGTGACGGAAGGAGGGAGAGAGGAGGAGGGAAAGTTGAAAGTGGCAGAGGGGAGAGGAGGTGGCAGGAGATAAGGCAGAGGTCAGAGAACAAAGGGGGAAGCAGAGGTTAAAATACGCCGCATATGAAACACCGTGACGTGCTCTGCTCTCAGGTGCGCTGACACAAGTGAATCAGAGCACTGTTCTGCCAGAGGTCACACAGGTGAGGTGAACTCCCCGCCGTCTCGCACTCTCTCCACACACACAACAGAAAACGCACAAGAAACGGCGACATTCCTCGTGGATTTGTGCAGCGAGATCAGGTTTTAATTGCGGCGGTTACCAGGGACACGGTACCTGTCGGCCAATGGGCTCTCTGCTCCAGCGTTCTCATTGGGTGGTCTGGCACCTCTGACAGAACCTTGGCGTCCGTTTTGAAAAAATAACGAGGGAGATTCCACGCACTCGCTCTGATATTTAATTGAGGCAAGGAGACTGTCACCGAGGTCACAGGGCAAAGGTCAGAGGTAAAGAAAAAAAGCCCAGTTGAAGTTTTATTTGGATGACAGAACATGCTGTCTGCCACTGAGAGGTTATATCTCTCAGGTGACAAAGGTAGAATAATAGGTGCTTTTGTTAGCACGGTCCTGTGTAGCTACAATGGTCATGTGGTCTGCTAGGGGGAGTGTGTGTGATGTGACTGAGTATCACTCAGCTGCTTAAAAACATTTGTCAGCATGTGTTGATTTAGGGAAAGCAGGCCCACTCCCAAATTAATTATGCCACCCACATGTGCCAGACTGCAACATCAGCCTCCTTGTTTCTTTCAGTCTCAGTCGAGTCATTCCAGCATTAATTTTTAAGGCAAATAGGCCCACTCGGCCCGTGAAAACTTAACTGAAGATCACACAAATTAGGAGTGAGCAAAGCCTCCAGCACAAACCCAATTGCATGCCTGAGAGAGGGATCAGGTGGTTGGCATTACGGCAACTACAGCATTACAGCCGGAGGCAACCGCAGTTCCTGAGAGAGAGAGAGAGTCATGAGAAAATCCCCCTGGAAAATAAGGCTTCAGGAGAAGGAAGATAATACGAGGAAATTGACTCTGTGCGTTTGATCTACAGTGAGTTTAACCAGCTCTTGGATGAGCCTGGATCAGGTGGTGGAGACCATGCTTCTTTCAGTCACATGGCTCCGGGTACTCAAGTTCTCATTGTTTTTGCCCAACTTTTGTCTGCAGCTGAGAGCTAGTCAGTGCCTGATAAGGATTTGTGTTCTCTTCTGGAGGTGAAGTGCCTTTTTAGTTGTCACATGGTTTTGTGTTCTCAGTCTTTTTCCTTTTTTTTGGTCCATATTTCACCCTCAGGCTGAGATGCTTGATACTTGACAGAGATTTAAGCACTCTTGTGTGAATCAAGCCCCTGCGTTTTGTCTGTGATTCAGTATGTTTTAGGGTTTGTTTTTTTTGTGAATTCGCTAACACAGGGCTGCACTCTTTCCCTCCTGCCTGGACAACCTGGAGCAGTTGTTTACAAGCCTTTACTATTAACACAACTGTGGAGGTCAGGACTGGGCTGACAGCAGCCTGACTGATGGCATCAGAGAGCCAAAAGTCACATTCACCTCTTTTGCCTCTATTTTTTTTTCAAACTAAAACATCCCCAAAAGCTGCTTATACCCCATCCATCACAACAAATCAGCACTCTCTCTCTCTCTCACACACACACACTCATTCTATCACTTTCACAACTACTCTCAGGTCCAGTAACTCATCTGTGAATGAAAAGCTCTGAGAAAAAATAAAAAAATACATGAATGGCAAGAGTGAATGAAAAGAAATCATCTCATATTCACAAACCTGTTCACAAATTTGGATTACACTGATTACATTCCAAATGAATAATCGAGATGTTTGCTGAACACATTTCACATTTCACTTCAGTTACTGCAGTGACTACAAGTGACACAAACAGAACAACCAGTGCTTCTTTTTTTGTTGGTGTTGTTTTTTCCATTTCCTATGCAACAACTTTGCGGCTGAATTTTGGTTTTTGCATGGCACGAGCATCGGTCTCCGAAGACAAGGCGGGCTACTTACTGTCTCTCCTGTGCGGGAGTGCAGCTCACGTTGCACATGAACAAAGTCCACCAAAGAGTCGAAGCTGTCAGAGACAACCGCGGCATTTTGGCCTCAGAGAGTCAGATAAACGCAGGGTATCGGCTCTCCTCCCTCCCCCCTCCCCAACTGTCTGAAGGATCCTCCAAACTCTGATGGAAAGCTCGGAATGAAACTTTTTTGTTGTTGTTTGTTTTCTTTAAACAGTCCTGTAGCCCCCCTCTCAGTCTTCTCTCTCCATTGAGTGAGAGGCGTGCACGGCTTCACCGAAGATCAGCTTTTTTTTTTGCAGGCATCCCACCTCGCCAAAATCCCACTTGCAAGCAAACGCGTTTCTTTCTTTTCCTCTCTTTTTCTTGTTTCTTCCCCTCTCACAGCCCGGAGTGCGCGGACAGTCCTCTCCCATGTGCCTTCACCCGCCCCGGTTCCGTTCTCTCATATTTCAGCATTACAAATTGCGAGCGTCCTCCCACTTCAGCCGGCGAGGAAATGTCACACTAAAGAAATGTTTGACATATGTTCACGAAAGAAAAAAAAATCCGTGCAACTCTTGCTTCTTCCCCGATCGTTCCTCCTTCAAGCCTCTCTCTTTTTTTCCTCCCTCTCTCCCTCTCCCTCTCTCTCTCTCTCTCTCCGCTCCTCGGGCAGACAGGCAGGCTGCGCTTCCTTCGCTTCTCCTCTCAGCAGCAGCAGGACCGAGCAACATGCGAGCAGCTGCACTTTAAAGCGCTGTAAATTACCTGCACGCTTCGCTTACTGGCGCACTTTCATCTCTGCAAGATCTGCAGGTTTCCTTCAGCTTTGGGGAGATATCACGAGGCTGCAGAGCTGGAGAACACTGTGTGTTTTTTAAGGCACCTCAATACAAACACTTGAAGCAGGATTATCTAAATGAAGGTCTCCTGTTTTTCTTTTTTTTTTTTTGTACTTGTTGGGAAAAGCGGTGATGCCTTGTGCAGATATCTGCTGCCCTCAAGTGGAAAATGAGCTTCTGTGCAGCAAAATCTCTCCCAGGTCAAGTAAAAAGAGCTTGAAGACAGTTAGCTATACTTGCTTGAAGTTCTTGAGTCAAGTCCAGTTGACTTTCTTAAACTCATGTAATCTGGATGACTGAGAATCTTCACAGATAAAAATGACAGAGACGTTTATCTCCCTTTTAAGTAAAAACATTTATTGAAATGCTTCTGAGGTACTGCATTGATAAGAATAAAGGAACACTGTTGCACAGTAAACACAACATGGCATTAAAATGACATTTAAAAGACAGCATTATAACCAGTGAACGGTAACTAAAAGTAATTCACATCTTACAGAAATTCTGGCATCAAGTGCATGATGAGGATGAAGAAGCTCATCCAGAATCAAGAGGGCACTTTTTTTTCATGGCAGATCGTTTGTTTGACGGCAGCACTGACCCTTGTGTTGAACATGTATAATGTGAAGCATTTCATTGGTAAAACATACTGGCATTGAGCATCCTTTAAAAGAAGCCCTGAGAATCACATCAAATAAGTAGAAAGATTAAAACACAACAGCTGCTGATTTGCTCTTAAACAAGAGTTTTGAAACGTGCCACTTGAACTCTTATCTTTCTGCAGAGGGGCGGGAGCAGACAGATAATCCCTTTAAGGAAAAGCATCACATTAATTGTACTACAAATGCACTCCTTTCGTTTGTCTCAAGCACAGCCGTGAATAATATTCTCAACAGTGAGGTCTCTTTTTTTCTCAGCCACTATGTTGTGATAGAGATTGCAGTGCAGTTTCCCTTGTTCAGGCTCAGTGAAAGCAGCCTTGGAGAAAACCACGTGGTCGTCCTGGTTAACGTCCACCCCATACGTCTGACAGAGTCGGGCTGTGAGTGACAGGTCTAAGGACAGGAGCCGAGCCAGTCTGTCAAGAGGAAAGCGACAGTTGCGGCTGCTGTGTCCGTGGCTGTATATTAGCAGCAGGTCTCTGCGACATGCAACCAGGTGACGGTGCAGAGCGCAGCACTGCAGGAAGTTCAACCTCTGCGCCAGTCTGAGCAGACGTACAGGGTTTCGCTCCAGGAAAGCTCGGTTGATGGAAAGAGCGAGGGAGATGGCAGGAGAGCTGCGGAGCCGCTCCGGGAGCTCCATGATGTGCTGTGTGGCTCGAGCTGAACCTGGGGGAGATAGATGAAAAGAAGTGAGTCAGTGTTTTGTGAGGAGTTTTAGGTTTGTGTCAGAGAGCAGAAAGAACTACTAATAAAAGTCAGACTCCAGTTCGCCTGCCTTTGATTGTGATGTGACTGGGCTTACACTCTTTGTTGCTGATGATAATTTATCACTTTAAGTGTTAAACACAGTAACCAACCTAAGTTGTAGAGCAGACCAAGGGCCTGGAACTCCTCCTGGTTGGGATGCGGTCCATTTCCAGTTGCATAGCAATCCAACAGCCAGCTCAGATTCTCCTGCAAGTGTGTGTCGTTGATGCGTGGGTCGTAGAGCCACAGGGGCTCACCACAAAGCCGATAAGAGGCATAGATGAGGAAACGCACTGTCCGCTCTAAAATGGCCACACAGTCCAGACCAGTCACCCTCTGGATGATCATGTCCTGCTTCACACCACGCAGACGATCGAAGACAAAGCTGTACACCTGGAAGTAAAGTCACATCATATTGAGACTTTGTGTTGCAAAGAGTTTGATGTTGTGTAATAATGGTAGTTTGGGTATTACTGTGCCAAACAAAACAAATTAGCCATGTTAGAATCAGTTTTATAAGCCTTCAACCCAAGTCTTTACATGTTTTTACCATCATTTTTCTTCTAAAGATATTTACATACATTCTGCGGTCACTGAGGGTTATGTTAGTTTGTTAAACATCATAACATACAGCTCGTGCTAAGTTAAGAAAAAAAGTGTTATGAAGCTAAACAAATCCATATCTATTGATCACTTTGGGCCTGGAGAGTAGATTCCTGGACATATATGTTATTTTGGAGAAGGCTAACATGACGTAGGGCTGCCTGACTGTCTACATTTTACAGTAAATTAAAAGATTGTGAAGATAATATCTATACTATAATATAATAAAAGTTTCCAGTCCTAGTAACCAATTCGCTAAATATGCAATTTACACTTTTTCTTGGCCAAATTCTATTTAACAATAGTAAAGGCTGAGTGATTGAAGAGGAGAAGTGAAAATACTACTAGCCTCAGTCCAAGGACGCAGATGCGGGGAGGCAGCAATTTTATCAATGAGGTAACACACAGTTTTCAGCAACGTAGCAGGTGGGCGGAGGTCAGTGGGGTTCGTTGAGTCTTTCCCAGCTGCTGGTCTGGAATACTCTTTGACAGCACGCAAGGGGTCCCCCCTGGGCTGTCGATCTCTCTCTGTGCCTGCCAACATCTCAAAGCGGTGAAGACGGTTCTGCGCCTCGCGGTCCCGCAGCTCACGTGCAGGGCACATGGTCTGACAGGTTCCTCTGGGCACCATCTCTTCACCCGGCTGCTCGCGCCTCCCATCCTCCTCCGCCTCCCTCGCCTGCGCATCGTGCCTCTGTCTCCAGTGACCTTGTCCTGCTGCTGCTGGTGCTGGTGCTGGTGCATCCCTCCTCTGAGAGTGAGAGCTGCGAGATGGAAAACAATTTATTAACTGATGAGATTCTGATACAAAAAGCGTATACAAGAACTGCTTCTTCTCTTGTGTGACCGTCCATTATACTCTGGTGTGACTGGGTTTACTGAGCTGTCTTGTTCAGTGTAAGTGTATAAATATAGTATAAATTCACTATTGTTTTGCACAGAACAGTATGCTGACTCCATTGTTCTTTTAATAATTTTTGTTTCCTACAATAACACATCAAGATATGTTTACTATCACATAAACTATCTATCAATCCTTTGTAACCTTTGTAAAAGTTCGTGTTTAAGTCAGCTGTAGTTTGTTTATCCAAGCAAGTTTATAATCATTTAAAATAACTGATTATGGAAATTTATTGTGATTAATCATCACAGTTTGTGTTTCTAAGGCGACTAAACAAAGGACGCGGTAGCAACGTTTTGCATGCAGTAAATATCTGGTAACCACAGTAACGCAGTACTAACAGCTGTACAATAGTTAAGATGTGACTACAACTACCAGGATAGCTAGTTAGCTACGACAGTTAGCTGGCTACCGACGACGGGTGACGCGTGAATCGAGATTTATGAGACGTAATATCCAAAAAAGAAAGCCAAAATACAGTAAATGACTTGGCTTTGGACGCTATTTAGTATGATATGTTTAATATAAGTGAAAATAACTCGGGTACTCACACGCGACGATGCGTCCTCCTGCGGTTCATTGACAAAACGGAGCTGTCGTCACGTTCCGGCATCAGCCAATAAGAATACGTCCTTGTTGTTTTGATGTGACGTCACATCCGGAAAGGGACGCATTGGTTTACGCACAGTGGGAGGCGGGATAGAAAACTTGAAAATGTGATTCCCGCATAGCGTTGTAATTTTATGCAGATGTAGGTTTTATCTGAGTAAAACTGACATGAATATATTCTCTTTGTTATGTACACAGATTTCTTTAACATGTAAATTCCATGACTCAAACCTGTCTTTTCTTTTGTCAAACTATGCACACACACAGAAATACATACACACAAGTGGCTGATATCAAGAAATCCTACCAGTGGCTGGATAAGGCTGCATTAAATGACAGCACAGAAGCACTTGGCATGGCAGCACAATTACCGGCACTCAGTACAAGATCAATAGAGGTGAGGGTCTACCACACCAAACAGGCCCCAGGTGCAGGCTGTGCAGAGATGCTCCTGAGCCAGTCCAACAAATAATGGCAGAGAGATAAAGACAGGAAACTTCTTAGAACGTAAGTTGCCTTTTATGCAGGTAATGTTCAATCAATTCACTTTAGTAACAATTTGAAAATGAAAACAGAATTTTGACATTTCATTTTCAAAGACTTAACTCTTTATTTATCATTTTCCACATGTGTACACTTTAATTGAGCAAAAAATAAAAATGCAATATTTCAACATACTTTTTAATGTTCATAAATGTTATGGGTATTCTATGTAACAGTAACTTTGCAAATGGAGTCTACAATACAATCAGTCATGTCTAGTACATTAAAACATTGATTAAAAAATATGCTATATCACTAATCTAGAAATTTCATTTTTAAAATCAATTTTAAAAAATAACTGGTAAAAGTCCTTACATGAAGCATAACTACATTTTTAATACATTTTCATTTGAGTGGGGATGACAGTAATATCTAGAAAATGCATTTCCTCAGGTCAGGAGTAGAACCACTGACCCTGAGCTTCCCACAAAGTGTCTTCACACACATGTTGTACTCAGTACTACCATACTGAACTACCAAAATTACTGATAATGACACTTAAAAAGGTTACAAGTCCCACATTGCCTGAAAGTCTTGAAGAGCAAATACATTGTGTTGTAAACTGCCAACACTGCAGTTCCCACAAAGTGTGTGGATTTGTGCTCGGAGCACTCTGCTACCATGTACAGAGTAGCTCGGATAATATAGTGATAAAAACATCTACAATGAGATCATTATACATCAAATGTCATTGCTGAGTTACTCCAAATCTCTACACAGATATCACAAGGAGGATAAACATGTGCTTTTTTTAAAGTTTTACAACAATTTAAGGAACAAATTAAAATCTTTTGATGGCAACATATGGATGATTCTTTGAGAATAAAGCCCTCTGGATGAAAAGCCGTCATGTGGCACTTTCAAAGATAAGCTCATCAAGATTCTTGTTTAACAGTCTTGAAGAAGGAGCTGAGGGAGAGTTGTCTGCCACTGTTTGGGCTCAGTTTGGGTTTTTTTGATGTCTGGGGTTTCTTATCAGTCTTTACACCAGCATGCTTTTGCTTTTTTCCATCCTGAACAAATTGAGCACATATAAGGTGGAGTCTGTTATTGATACAAGACCACTGAATAACGCATAATTCCGTAAAAGGTTATAAAATATATAAATATGCAGAAGTGCTTACCTTAGATTTTTGGTCTGATTGACTGTCCACAGAATCGCATAGCTTTAAAATCTGTAGGAGAGTAAACATGTTTATCCTATTAATTGATTGTTCACCATGCATACACACAGTTTGGTAAACCTGATGAAGAGAATGTGTGTCTATTTCTGTCTTTGTAGTTTTGATCATTATCTACACAGACATTATCTACATGACATTTGGGAAAACAGACTTCTGCTATAAAAGCTTCTGTGAGTCCATTTCTAATCTTTCAGGTTCTGCTAACTTAATTTCTACAACATGGCTTCACACACAGTGTGTAAACATAATAACCTTTTTCACTCCTGTGGACACGGCAGCTTCCTGCAGAGCAGATCTGGTGAGCCACTGTGCATTTTCCTTCTGCGTTTGTGTGTCACTGCCTTTCAAACGCACATTGTGGACCACATAGGTCTGATGGATGTGGGAAAAGATGTGAACCACCTGCAAACAGTACATCAGTGATACATCAGAAGGTGGTTTATGGGGCTATTATTGCAGCAGAACTATTTACAAAAGTAAGAGTTATGTAACTGTACCTCAATCCTTGTGCATGTAATCAGATTTGTAAACGTGTAAAAGAATCTATTAATGCATACATATGGAGATATTATTGGTTGAAAGGTCCTCTACATATTCACAAATCTCAGTAAGCGTTAGCGATCCTTTGACACATTTACTAATCTGATTATACACAGATTGAGATAGTTACACAACTCTGCACTCACACTTTTAAATAGTGATTACATATCTACAGAAATAGTCCATGCGCATGTAAAAATGTGTATGATTGAAAGCTTGTCTGCATCAAGTGTACCTCTCCCACATACTGGAGGCTTTCAGTCAGATCTGTTTCCAGTATCTTGCTGATCGTTGCACACAGCGCCCTCTTCTGTTTAATCTCGGAGCTCTTCTCCTCCTGCAGAAGATTTGGAAATTCCCACAAGCCTGCCAGTAAACCTGTCAACACACGCAGTTTTTATTTTTCGTATTTCCGTTTGCCTATTAACAGTGAAACTATAATAAAAAAAATCCCCACCAATGTTAACATTTATGGAAATCTGCAGAGTAATAGTCTAACCGTATCCCAACCTTCTTGTAAAACCCTGAATCACCATTCACATTTCAGATTTCTTCAGTGATTCAAAGACGGAAGTGAAACTAAAACGACACATCAGGCAGATGATGAGGCACGGACCTTTGTTTGGTCTCTGTGTGAGCAGGTACTCGTCCTCTCCCTCCTCTCCAGGTCTGATCACCACACAGGTCAGAGTTCGCTCCACTCGAGGCGGCTTCTTTGCCGGCTTTCTGGGAAAGTTCTGAACACCCAGCTCATCGTCCCAGGGCTCGGAGGGACACAACAGACATGTCCCACTGTTCACTGAGAGAGAGACTGATTATTCATTTGAAATCATGACTACACTAAGGTCTGATATCTCTGAGGGAGTGAGGATGACACTCACCACAGTCTTCTATGTCAGGGAGGACTGATGTCTTCTTGTCCAGTTTCCCCAACAGCTTCCTGGAGTTTTTCTCTTGTTTTAAATTAACCTGTACATTCACACATGATATAAACATAAACTACAGCTTTCATAACAAAGCAAAACAACCACGTCCATATCCCTAACCATCACTTATTGGCACTTTTTATTAGTATTCGACTCTTTTTACCTTGCGGTAAGAGTGGCAGTGAGACTGTACGGGACACTGGCTGCACAGTGGTCCTTTAGGGGTGCAGATTCTTGCTCCAAGCTCCATCATGGCTTGGTTAAAGTCCCCAGGTCTCTCAGGGTCCACCAATGTATTGGCTAGACTCCTGAAATAGAGTAAAGTAATATATATTGGAAGACTATAATTGAAATAGTCCTAGTTGAAACAAGTTTAATACCTTTTACAAGGACTGACTTTGTTTCTTCATATTTAATATTCTGTGGTTTGTGTGACTGACTGGCAGACACTGATGTTTATTGCATGCAGAACTGTCATGCACCTAACCGACATATCAAACCACCTGTGTAAAAGGATCTGACAACAATACCACAGACACGTGTCACTATCGAATGTTCAAGCATCAGATTTCTTGAGGATATTAGTTTGAAGATTAATCTCACCAAAGTGTCTCTGTTACTGCAGGACTTGTGCAGTCAGCTCCGATGGCCCTCAGGCGACACAGCACCCGAATCACATTGCCATCCACCGCCCCAGTAACCTAGGCAACAGAGGTCTTTGATGAAATGAGGCAGTTCAGCTATCGCGTACGGTCCTACAGTTTTGCTCTGGCCCGTAGAAACACATACAGCTGTGGTGCAGATGTGCAGGGCTCCAGAAGTGTGTGTGTGTGTGTGCGTGTGTGTGTGTGTTGACCAACCTGGCCCAGTGCAATAGAGCCTATAGCTGCAGCAGTGTAGCGTCCCACTCCAGGCAGCTGTTTGAGCAGGCTGTCAACTGTGTGAGGCATCTGTCCCTTAAACTCAGACACCACCTGAAAGAGACCAGCAGTACAATAAACACTCTGCACCTCAATGTAACACACAAGTTGTCAGTGAATCACATAACTGGGCATTACATAAAAACACATTATATATACATAGGTAATTGTTCTAGGCAATTTTAAGATGGAGATATATGGCACAGAAATATTGGGGGCTGACAGAAGACATTCACATTTACCTTCTGAGCTCCTTCATGCAGTCGTTTTCCTCGTGAATAGTATCCCAGGCCCGCCCACATCTGGTTCACTTCCTGCACGATAATGAAACAAATATGTTTGATTTAAAAGAAATACTATTATAAATCCACCATCCTCTATGGCTGCTTTTTGGTGATCACCTCCAGCGTAGCAGCCGCAAGACCCTGCACCGTGGGCCACCGCTGAAACACAGAGCAGAAAGCTTTTAAATTACACATAATGCGCACAATATACTGATTACATTCAATATATCAGAAGGGCTGCAATGAAATAAATAACTCAGAGACACCTACCTTCATCCACTTGTTGTAGTAGTCTATCACTGTAGCAACTTGGGTCTGTTGCAGCATGATTTCTGAAACCCACACTAGAAAAACAAACAAAAACTGCCTTTAAAAGTGTAAAAGGTGGTTAAGAATTACGTGATATTTACGGGAAAACATTTTCTTACCTCCGTATGTCCTGATGTTGGAGTCGGATTCTGTCAGAGCCTGTACAAAAAAAGAAAAAAGCACATGTCAGTTCAATAGGTCAGCATTAATTGTCAGCATGCGTGTAATCATGGGCCCTGTAATATCACCTGATATGAAGAATGCTGATTAATTTTTTTGCAATAAAAGGGCATTTTAGAAAATTATCTGCAATCAGACTGATGCATTTCATATTCAGCAGTCGTAAAGTAATACTTTGAAGAAACTGGTGATGATAACCAGATGAGAAAAGGAGACAGTGTAATAACTTTAAGGAGACATAAAAATTTCTGCGTCTCTTGTTTTGTATTTAGGATTTTGTTAGGAGGCTACCTACACAGTGATAGATAACTTACTTCAACTTCAGCTTGTCTGTTACAACTACATGTGTACCTAAAATAAAGACACTGAAAGTAATCCTTCTCTTTACCAGAGTCCTCCATGGCAGCTCCCTCTTCTCCTTGTCGTACCAGCCGAGCAGCTGAGACCGCAGCAGAACAACATCGGCGGGGTCCCTGAAAGTGTGGTATGTGGACGGCGAGGACGAATTCTCGGTTTCCTCTGGAGGACCAAGAACAGGCGATCAATCTCATTTAAACCAGGTTATATGCTTAGTGTGGAACAATAACAAGATACAGAGGAAATGATTTCCTAATTTACATAATTTCTTTATAGGGCAAGGCTCCATTTGATATAAGATGACACAGACATTCAGAGTTTATTCCTTGTAAAGGTGAAATTTTACATATGAGGAGTTTTCTTCTTTAGATATATTGTTACACAACTGAGGCTGTAAAATTCATTGCACAGTTGCACAAAAACCTGTGACAGGGATTCAACAAAAAAGCAGAATTGTACACTTAAAGGTTGGACTAGAGATATTTAGTGAGTATTAACTGATTGCATGGCAATTTTCAAGTATTACTGTTTTTGTGTATTAAAAGCAAGAAGACACTTGCAACACTGTGCTGCACCACTTTCACTCACACTTTGAGAGAGTAACATCTAATAGTGTACCTTCCTTCACAGCTGTCTTTGACCTCTTCCGCTTTGGTTTGGTCGTTTCTGCCATCTCCAGGCCGGCTCTCTTGCCTCTGACCATCGCTGAACGTAACCTGCTCATGACCCGAGTGAAATCCGCAGCGACTTATTTCACTTCTCCGCACACATGACGATCCCCTCCTGTTTACTTCACGGGTCTGCTCACAGCTCCCGCCACGTTCAGGACGGATGCCTGCTGCTCGACCAATCAGCTGCGAAGAAACAGAGGCCGGTGTGTGGTACGTCATCTCCGGTGGGAGGGTCGAAATCAATGTTGTGTAAAAGCAGCGTGTGCAGCTGTGCAAGTATCAGTTTCTGTTGTATGATGAATGTTGGTATTATTTCACTGTGTGTAGAGGATGTATTTATTTTAATGTTAAGTGTGGTGGTATTCAGATTATTTATTTAAGTAAAAGTTACAAGTTAAAGTCCTGCATTACAATGCTGCTCAAGTAAAATTATGACATTATAATGTGGAAAATGTCCTTTAAGTTTGCACATGTATCATTTAAAAAATTAAAGTATTAAAATAAGTAAAAGAAGAGAGATTAGAAAACTATTCACATCAACGAATAGAATAATTTGCTATTTGTTCCTGATCCCAGCTGACACTGGATAGGTGGCATCAGTAGGGAGACTGCTGACTTGACAGTGAACGAACAGTCGTAGCTGCATTTTATATGAGTGAAAAATCAGATCCCTCAGTTAGCTACAAACTCACCTTCAAAACTAAACTTTCAGGAGCATCAATTCCCCAAATGAACAAATGTTTGCCGCTACTAAAATTGCTTTGCATCACATGATGAAAGCTTCACTAGCTGTCAAATAACATTTAGCATTTTAATCTTCTTTTATGTAACTTACAGACCCAGAGCATTGCGTCTCTTCTGCACAACTAAACTAAAAAGCTGGTTAATGCAAATTGGATTATTGCACTTTAATTTTCACTCAAATGTATACATGGGTGGAAAGCTATAATGCTACTGTGGAATTACATTTTTTTTAAAGTTCACATAATCAATGCCTCCAGTTGGCTTCCATACGTTCTATCAACTCTACTCAGTCTTTTTTGCAGCTTTTTTAACACAACATAAAACCAGAGTAACTTTTTCCTGTATATTCACATTGAAAGGCTCATGTTGACAGTTTTGTTTTATTCATTCATTATTTATTGAAACAATGTCCCATCTATAAAACAGTTTCAGTCATTAGTCAACAATATCTCATAATACAACAGAAAGAAAATCACACACTATACATATAAAGAAGACATAAATGGTACAAGTGTAGCCAAACAAAGGGGGAAATCTGGGGTGGAGGGGTATCCAAAGTGCATGTACTGTGTATCCCCCACTGTGTGGTGTCCTTCACTGTTTGGGGCAGTAGAGCTTGCGGGTTCTTGCTGTGCCAAGCTGTTCTTCCTCTGTGGCCTGCTGGACATGGATTGCATGGCGGCAGACCAATGAGGACAATTCCAGCAGCTCTGAGAATGTACTAGGAAAATAATAAAACACCAGCATTAAGTATAACCTAGTCATTCAGGATGTTTGTTTAATTATTACTTCTACTACTACAACTGCATATTTGCCAAGTCCAGTTCTTTAAAGGAGGAGAGGAATAAATCACAAAGCTGACACAGTGCAGACCATGCATTGGCAGCATGTTCTGTATGAGCCTACCCTGATAGCTGATGACTGATGTCCTTTGATGTGATTTTCATGTCCCTAAGACACTCCAGAGAAGTGCTGTTGTCCTTATGATCTCCCTCTGTGCACTCCATCAGCAATGCCTCACTCTCCTTCAGGCAAGCTTCAGCTTTATCTAAAATGGGCAGAAAAAAAGGAGGAATAAGTTTCTCAAAACATGTACAAGTTACTTCTAGACACATACAAGAGCACATGCCTGATGCATGGAGTAGCGTAACTCGAATACGTTTGTTTAATCGTGTAACAAATAATCAAAATGCAATGTAGATACTTTGATAAACACCTTCTACAGAACACAAATATCCACCAGAGTCAGAATAACACTTATCATTTACCATGTGCCAAATAACATAGACCAATGTAAAAACATCATGATACCATTTACAGACTGACCCAGTTAAGCAGATTAGCTCATTCAATTTTTTTTCTAATTAACAGTGTTGTTTTGTATAACTAAATGTTTCCGTATACTTTTAAACGTATTACTTACCAAGAAATTCCCTTCTGTCCCCGTCAATGTAGAAGTTCTTGACAGGCAGTTCATGTCGAGTGGTGTCAACAGCTGTGGCAAAAGAGTTGTAGTCCTTTGTGAACTCATTGGCAGCATCTGCCACAGAAGTCAGTGCTGCAATCTAATGTGACAGTATCAGTAGGATGAGAATTATGGATTCATGCAAGCTTACACACACGTTTTTTACATTTTAAAATGCTAAAACATAAACCAGCTATTCACCAGATAGTTTCTTTAGACCTTACTACCAAGAAAACTTCACTATGGAGCTATTTAATGTGCAATAACTATCTTTAGATAACAGACCACATATTAAAAAAGGGTAGCTATGAAGGAGGTGGTTTCCTAACCTGCAAATCCAGCAGCTCATTCACCAGCCTTTCCTTCTCCATTAGGAGGTATTGGCGCTTCTTCTCCTGGACTTCATTGTGCAGCACCTCTTCTTCCTCCATCTCCTGCAGAATCCTTGCCTCTGCCTCAGCCTTGAACTTTGCAGTATTGCTCTCCATCTTCACTCAAACATCAAAGGAGACAAAGATAAATCATTCACAGCACAGGAATCGGATGAGATATTTTTACCACAAAGAACGCAGTGGCAGAGTCACTAAAAACTATTTGAATGGCAGGACTTTAACAAAAATATTTTAATGAACAGATATATGGTTCATAGTTTGCAGCATATCTGATAAACTGCAAGACTGTCTCACCTTAGCTGTGAGGTAGGTCAGTAGGAATGTTTGCATCTCATTGAGCCTCTTCTCATTCTCTGGATTTCTCTCAGGTACTGCTGCATTTTCAATCACTGTTTTCTCTGAGAGATAGATGGAAACAGTTAAACGGTCACAGGATACTTCTGTTTGTAAATAACTTCCAGCATCTCAGGGTTTTCAGTTTACCTTTGATGACTGAAATATCAAATTCTGGACGAAAGCAGTGTCCATCTGAGAATGTAGACTGCAGAACACTCCTCCCAAGCAGTGATGGCTCAGTTTCACGTGGCATTATTGCTGTAAGAAAGAGAACATGAAAGTATGCAATGACGACTCATAGTTCTCACAGATTATTTTATTTTATTTTATAGGATTTGAAAGCACCTGTAGGTAACACTGCAAGACAACAGATACCTTGACTCATATACAATTCAAGTAACAATGGAAGTTTTAAACCCAAAAATAGAAACCTTATTTAAAGTAGTTAAAGTGCTTAACATTGTTACTGGTTGGGCACAATGAATCTCTAATTTGATTTAAATTCACACTAAAAGAATAAGAAATGTACCACTCCATCCTAAACAACTTACCACCATGATAGTACTTACATGTTGCTAAAGCCTGTGGGGCCATTGAACGTCTTGGTGGAGTGCCCACCTTTGGTTTGACACCGGTGGGTTTAGGTGAGGAAGGCCTCGGTGGCACAGCAATCGACTCGTTGTTCAGTGAGTTACTCTGTTAGTTACAGTAATTACAGTTAGTTACAGAGGTCTGATGAGAGTTACAAATGCGTGCTAGTGTGACAACTTCATACAAAACAAAATTAAGAAAATCTTAAATTAAGACCTGTACAGAAACAAGGGAGGCAGAAACAAAAAAATAAATGAATAAAAAAGCAAAAAAAGGTGAAATCTTATTATTCTAATCCAGAGTATATTTTGTTAAACTTTTTGTGTTATGGAGGCAGACTCCCAGACTGTCTTATCATTGAATTATTACACAGAATATTGGCAGCTTAGATCCACATCTTTAGTAACATCACATAATGCAGCTGGATTACTAAGCGTGAATCAAACTTAGTAATCCAGTATACGTTACATGAAAGCAAAAAAATAATGCATAAAAAGCCCCATTACCTTTGAAAGAGATGTCTTCTCAGCTGCCTGCATATATCGCGATTTGACAATAGTCCCACCTGCTAAATATCGTTGGAAAGACAAAATATAGAAACTGACAAAGCTTGACCCAAACTCAACATATGTGTGCATATCTCAGCCTGTCACAATGTAAACACCTACATCAGCAAAGACATTTGTTTCGCTGTATATTTGAATACTTCTCACTGGTGGAACATTTAAATCGACACAATTCAACCTCATTTTAGGTTTGAGTATCATTATAAAGGCAAAATGTCACAAGGCACAAGCAAAACAAACAAAACAAGTCATGCTTTCAGATACTTACATTTAATGCCTTTCTTCCCAGCTCCACTGTTGTTAGCTTTGCTGGCATCGTTCGCACTCTTCGAGCTAAAAAAAAAAAGAACAACAAACAAAGAATAAAGTTTCTGTAATGCAGAAAATAAAAGTACAAATTAGCGCAGAAAACACTTTTTTTCAATTTAGAGACTAAGCCCGAAGCTAAGCTATAGCACTGGCACAGCTACTAGCAAGTTACTCCATTATTAAAATTTACTAACACATAAAGAGTCTACATTTCCATTGTTTTATCGCCTGCTCATATCTAAATGAGCAGTGTGAAGAAGTTATGGTTATATAAAAGTTACGTTCATTGTGTTAATCGATGAGTCTGGCTCTTCTTCAAACCAAACGTAAACAGGCCATAAACTTCAGACGTACATGACATTTACTAAATGAAATAAAAAAGATAAGATATACAACACTCAGTACCTTTTAGACTCGGTGGAGGCATTTTTAATATTACTTGGAGCTACTGATCTTCTCGACGCCATGATGTTTTGAAGCTAACCGCTTGTACGACGCATTAACGCGCCGACTGAAACAACGAGCGAAATATTAGTTCCGCCTTGTCTCTTAATTCTGTCTCTGTGACGGGTGTGTAACATTGAAACATTCAAAGTGCATGCTGACATCTAGTGTGGTGGAGTGTGTGCCGTCAAAGTCCTGGCAGTAGATAATCATAATATTGTTCATTTGTAGGAAAAACAAAAATCAATAAAACATAATATAAACATTTCTTTGACTCTGTAATCTTTTATAGATCCATCACTGCCCAGTTTCATTCCAGTCCATGGTGGACCTGGAAGTTAATGATGATGATGCTTCATTCAAAACAACACTAAAGTCTACATACAAGCTATAATATGATACTTAGTCACTTTAAAAGAAATGTTATTTATGTGTAAATTATAAAAGGCCCCATTTGCACGGAAGCCCTGAGAGGCAAGTGAAAAAAGGTTATTACAACAAGTATTACAACTAGAAAAAAGACAAATAAGGGTTATCACACACAAAGAAAACCCCAAAAAACAAAATCAACCACAGCCTTTATTGGCCAAAATAACACACAACAACAAAGACAGAAAAATAAGCCTTTAAAAAAATCACCAACCTCTCAGGGCTTCCGTAAATTTAGTGAAAACCAGACAGCTCCACAGACAGAATGGGACATTACCAAACTTTTGATGTGGGCTGGTTTTCTGATTTACAACTGGAAGTCTTAATTGAAATAATCTGAATATAAGCCAAGAGTCCAAAGTACTGGACTATTGAATTATATTGTACAGATACTCTTCTTGCTGTCCAGACTCTATGAAGGCACAAAAAATAAAAAAATATATAAATATGTTAAGGAAAGAATGCAATGTCTGCTTTGCATAGACCTCAGGGGATTTCAAAAAGTAGTTGAGCAAGTAACCACTAGATGGGTGTAAGGGTCTACGTTCACTGTCAGTGTAAACATACATTCAGTTACAATACGTTGAAGTTGAATATACTTTCAGTCTGCATTAAAGATTACATCTCCCTGTCATGTATTGAATATAAAATCAATACACATTTCTATTTTGATTTCCATTCTTTATCATTTATTCTCTTTTCAGTGTCATGGGGTGGGTTGAGTGACCTGTGCATGATCGAAAGGCTGTGAAAACACTGAGCAGCTAACTAGGCCACTATAACAGAGATGCATCAAGTCCACTTAATGTGCACGTCTGTGAAACACATTCAACTGGAGCACCCAGACGTAGTAATCCATACTACAGAAATACCTGGGAGATGCATGTAAACTTTTAGATTTTTTATCTGTTGTTGTAAGCCCCTTATGTGCATCTACCTGCGTGTGCACATCTTCATCCTGTGTGTGTAAGTATCTGCCTAGCCAGTTCCCTCGCCCACAGTTTACTGTTTTATTTGTGTGTGCATGAGTCTTAAAGAGCATAATGGGTGCTGATCCCACCGGTCTTGGACAACAGGTGGGACAATGGGAAGAGAGCGGGTGTGGGTCTGCGTGGTAAACACTGGCCAGCAACATCTTTCTCAGACATGAAAGGGTAGATCACCGTCTTTACTGCTGGTTTGCTTTGCAGTTAGTTTAACATTGGCTTTTTACACTGTATTCTATAGTATCCTATGATGATATTGTATTTGTTTTCCTATTATTTTTTATATGAGAGATTGAATAAAATTTTTGTATATGCTGGATGACATCCAAGTATGAAGACTAGTTTTATCCTGACCTTTCTGTTTTAATGAATTTTCATGATAAAGGTTGAACATTTGGTCTTGGCACTAAAACAGATCTCTCACAAATACATGCCTGTATTTGTGTGTGTGTGTCCTCCTTTATCAGTCTGTATAAAGGCCGGGTCTTATCATTGCTCTCCTCTGACTCTCTCTTTCTCTTGGTGTAATAAAGCCTTCAGGCTGGCCGCCGCTGTGCGTCCGCATGCTTGCTGTCCATCTCTCACCACCAAGCAATGCTGGGACCAATGGCTGCTTTAAGGTGGACAACAAGTGCTGTTGATGATGGTGATATGAGCAGTAAGGGCTCTTTTGGATTCAAGCAGTGATGCTTCTGATTAAATAATATAAATGTTGTTATTCGTAAGGTTGTTTCCTTTTTTTCTTTTCTCTGGAGTAAAGGTGCAGATCCGGTCCAAGGCTGAGGAGCTGAGATCAAAGAGTGAGAAGTGCACGTTGAAAGACGGCACGAGAAGGACACATCGAGTCCCTGAATGAAACTCTTGTCTCTTGTGCTGAGCCCTCCTCCCTTGCGTTTCTCTTTGCTCCGAAACTCTGACGTCTGATGAAGGACTCATCTATGTCACTGTGACCTCACTGATACTCCACTTTGACAACTGGAAGACATTGTAGGGCCATAAACATGCAACACAAAGTGGCTTTAATTCGTGTTCTGAGAGAAGCAGGAGGAAAATTGTTGTCAGCTCTCCTAACACATGTATATACACGTGATTACACACACATTCACAGACACCCACTCGGGCAGCCCACACATCGGCCCTTCCTCCCTTTGCGGTAAGCTGTTACTCATCACTACCCAGTCTGCCAGTCTGGTCCACATAGCCCTCCTGGAATGCCTCAAACACACAGTGCCTCATACAGTAAAGCCAACAGACAGTCTTTGCGGCATTTTGTTGGATATCTGAACTAAATCATACTGCTCAAAATCTGAGCATACTGCTTTTGGTTGAGCCTATATGTACTGATTTATTCAACATTTAAGAAATGATTCCCTAATGTGATTATCTTGTTTCATCACTGAGCATTTACTAAATCAGTTATTGTTTACCTTTTGATATATTTATCAAGATCTTAACAGAATGTACTTCTTCCAATAAAAGTACTTCATCTCCATCCTGAGAAGTGCCACCTCAGTATTTGGCTAGCTCACGGGTGTATGATTTCCAATGTTTGCTCTCGTCTCTGTGGCCCTTGTTATAGAAATGGCCTAAGCAGTCAGCCAGGGACTCCCAGTACGAGGTAGTTAAGCTTCTCTGTGTTGGCTTACCACAGTAAGCAGTGGAGTATTAGGACAGTGTTTGCTTCTTACCTTCACACTATCTGGGCGGCTCTGCTGGTCATTTTGTCCCTTGAAATTCTCCAAATCCAATAAACACTTTGGGTATGTCATAATGATTTAATAAACAACACTTATCAACTCTGGAAAATAAGCTGCGTAAGACCATATATTGAAAGGGGGTTGAACATGTGAGGAAGTAAGCTTACTCACTTTGTGGCTGAGAGTTTGGTGAGAAGATTGATACCACTTTTAATGTTTCCTCCCTGTCCAATCTTCTAACTAAAGCTGAGATGACGGTCTTTTTCTTCCACAGAAGCCTGCACTTTTCCAAATGATGAACAGCGTGGTCTCAAAGTTACACCACAGACTTCGTCAGATGACCCGAGGCCTTGTTTTTCACCTCCTATTTGTTTAATTACTGTGCTTATCTACAGAGGATGTGACCTCAGCTTGGTGCTCAGTCTTGTGGATGAACCTTGCAGCATCCCTGACCGCAGTGCTGGAGGCTGGGGGATTTCCTTTAGGTGTCCTGGGGCCACTTGGAGGTTTATTCAGGCAGACGGTGTCAAAGCAGTATATCCTCAATCACATCATTACAGGTCAGTGGCTTATGTTCCGCAATGAATGCACATTTGCTAAGTTTGTGAAGACAGAAAATGACAATCAAACTAATAATATCTGTCAGTGTTGCTTATATAACTTTAGAGGCCACTAGTGTTATGTGTAAGCAGTTTTCACTCGGTCTCGGAAAGGACGTTGCGCGTTTGTCTGCGCGTCTGTCTTTTTGTGTCTACGTGTTCAGCATCCATGTGAACTTTTTGCGAGCGAGAGACGAGCACCATACAACAAGCATGACTGGTTGTGTGCGTGCGTGTGTGTGTGTATGTGTGAGAACCATGTGCAGTGCTTTAGCAGGGCAGTGTAGCGTGCAGTGCAGGAGTGAGCAGAGGCGGCCCAGGCCAGGACAGCCCCAGTACCCTGGTAATCCCTGCGTTTTCAGGAGCCCTGGCCCGTACTTGATGAGCTTGAGCAAGAAAAAGGTTGCGCTCTCTCGTGTGTTTCTCTCTCTCTCTCTGTCTCCCTCTCTTTCTGTCTCTCACTCTTTTATTCCCCCTCTTTTTCTCATGCCCCCCCCCACCTCATCCCCTGGAGCCACTTTACGAATGAATGTGTTGTGTTTACTCAGCAACTCTGCCTGTCCCTCTGTATTTCTCAGGATTTCATCAGAAAGAGGAAGAGACCCTGCAAAATATTACTACCATCAGAGACCACCCGAAAATTTAGCTGTTCATCACTGCTCATCACTGATTTCAAATGTACATTATGTAGATGTGCGGTAAACTCACTCCGCATTTTTGGAAACACACAAACATGTGATTAGCTTATGTCACAGGCACAACACTTATTTTGAGTCTGATTCTAATGTTTTCATTCAACACACACACACACACACATCCAACCAATGACTGTCAGAGCAATGTGCAAGTTTAAATCTTTCTCTGCAGTAAGAATGAAAGCTGTGATTCTTTCTTGTAAGATGTCATTTCAAAGAGGACAAGGAAACCCACAGTCACACCACAAAACAAACTTATGGCTAAAAGAAACTGTTAAAAGTGAAATAAGAAAAATAAGTTGATGGTTTGGATGACATTTCTAGACATCTTTCACAAAATTCTCTCTTTTTAGTTTTCTGAGTGACAGCGAGCTTGAGCCGACTGCTGAGCTCACATATGGGAAGGATTTATCCTTGTTTTTTTTTTTAGTGGAGGAAAATATATGATTTGTGCAAACACAAAAACATTTTTCTTTAAAGATGATGGGCAGACTTGGCTCCCAGCTGACAAAATGAAGACTGGAGTTTACGTATAAATTATTTTTTTTCACAAAACTTCAACAGCGCTAGCAGCATCTTTCAGATTTTTATAGACATTTTTGTGTTTGGGTAGCCTGATGAAATCACCTGAACCCAGAGCATCAGTCTGATTGCTTGCGTTGAACTGATTGCAAACTAGCTTTTGATATTGCTTTAAATTCAACACCCTGGATTCTGTAATGAACTTTAAAAAGTGTGATTCAGGCTAGAATAAGAAAACTGACCCACTGCCTCTGAGATAACACAATTGTCTGAAGACATTACAGTGACATGAAACCAATACCCAGAGTTACAATTTTTTATCAGCATAGGCCTTAACTTGCAGCTCCTGCATAGCTCAATGTCTGGGAATGTCTGTAACCATGCTGTTGTCTATCCAACATTAAAGAGAAAAGCTTACTGAAACATGATTCCTCTTTTTACTGAGTGTGGTATGTTTTTGTACTAAAGCGATATTACAAGACTAGAGATGACATAGCAGAAATATGGTCTTTTCCTTTTTAATTTATAGATCCTAATGGGGTTCCAAATGTTGCAGGTCAAGAGTATCATCCTGGTATTAGATGGGTGGCATGGGGATATCATTCGTCATCACAGCGTATTTTCATGTACGCAGACAACGCATGTGCATATATATAGATGGCTATATGTAAGCAATTTGTCTAAAATTGTAAATACATAAACTGGCGACAGGACAGGACACACAGAGGAGCACAGAGGTGTAGAGAGGTACGGGGAGGCTCTGGTAGGGGGGGTTTAGGAGAAGAGGGGATTAGCAAGAGGCCGCAGGCCCTGAGGCAGAGGGCCCGTTTCCTGGCCTGAGCCCCTGTTTGTCCTGCCTGACCTGGCAGCTCTGGGGGCAGATCCTGCTTGGATACAGCCCTGCTCCCACGCCTGTCTGAAGCTGTTAGCCACTGGCTGTGAGTAGCTAGCTGGGCTTAGTGTTGTCTGAGCTGCGGCTGGGCCGGGAGGGGTCCAATCATCTGTGTGCGCCCGAGTGTTAGTGTAGTGAGGGTGACCGGGAAACAGGCATCCAGTAAGGTGGGCGGTTATGATTAAAGACTTTGATTTGATGATTGCCACCATATCAGGCCTGATATGCATTTTTGCAAGTACGCATATGCATTTATGCAAGTACCCATGCTGTCATAAATATCATAAATGTTTTCTCTCTTTGTCCTTCTACATAACTGCACATGTATAGATAATATAAACATAAAGTCTCTTTATAAGGTGTTTGACCATTATTCACTGGCCAGAACAAGTTCAGTGAACTCCGCGATTGTTCAAAAAGCTATTCCCTCATTTTGGTGTTTCATCACTGTGGTGGAAAACACTCCAAAATCTCCCAAGAGGTGTTTAGTTCGGTTGAGATCGGGTGATTGTGAAGACCATTGCATGATTCACATCATCCACGTCTTCCTTCAGTTTGTCATTAAATGAGCATGCAGCATGACAACATTATCAGTTTGCCTTGCTGGGCTCACTCTAGACGTTCACAACAGCTCTCCCCACGTTGGTAAAAGTGACGGCAGCAGCCTCCCCCCATGTGTATCTTACCTTTTGTAATTAACTTCAACCCTCTATTTGCCTAAACAATCAATTAGAAGCACTATCATGCATTTGTGTGTTTAAAGGGTGTTGTCTGCATCCCAATTGTGTGCAGAAGTGTGTTTTGACTTAAAAATCCATAAGATAACACCTCTCCTCTCTGGCCGGGGGACTTGTTTGATTATCACTCTCCAAAAATGAAAATGAAATGAGGGGATATTTACTTTTCTTCCCCAAAAGCTTTGATAGCTCAATCGCTTGTTTTCAGTGGCTTGTTATTATTTTTCAATTGGTGGATTGGCTGTTGGGTTTGGAGTAGCGCTGAACAGCTCTGCGAGTGTTGTTTCTGCCCTGGATATACACAGAGCAGCCAGTGAAAGCCTGGAAGAGAACAGCAGAGAGACAGAAAGAGAGAGAGAGAGAGATGAGCGGTCATCAGTAAATCTCTGTTAGTGTCTCAAACATTAAAGGCCATATCTAATGTGTATACACATCTGTTACAGTATGCTTTAACACATCAGTATGTCAGGTTTTATGGGTGATAACTACTTCTAAAATATTTATGGCTATGATGACAAGAGGAAGAGGATTTTTATTCACTTTTTTAAATCTGACATCTAAGTAGGAAAGAAAAAAATACAATATAACAGTGAGCTATATGTCAGAGAAACACCCACAGCCTCATGGTCCAGAAAAATATGACATTTTTCTTCTGGGTTTTGTCCTCCTGCTTCCATCGTCACCGGCCGGTCAGTGGCGTCACTCCTGCTCTGCTTTATAAAACTGTCAACGCCTCTCTCTCACCTGGACTGACACACACACACACACACACACCACCCAAAACACCAGGGGCAGGACAGGGGGCTATTTTCGGCCAGAGCAGGAGGATCAGTCACATCAGGCAAAAACACGCACCTAACTCGGGTCTTCCACGGGACATTTTGCCCCCCTCCTCCCCCCCTGCAACCCTCCCTCAGTCCGGCTGATCATTTCCACAGGCAGCGGATCACTACTGCGCTTCTTTTATGAATCTGGCAAATTATTCTTACTTCTCTGGCATGTGCAACATGACCGCCGAGGCGCAGCACTCGCCGGCAGAGGCGAGTCCTGTGGTCATGTCTCCAAACGTGAGCCTGGACTCTCCGCTGCCTCCGCCGCCTCTGATGCTGCAGGCCCGCTCCAAGGACAGCAACATCCTCATCAAGTCCGAGCCCCGCGGCGGCAGCCCGGGCGCGGAGGACGGAGCCGCCCTCGGGCAGACGGAGGAGCACCTGCCCACCGGGAGCCGGCGGAGGAAGAGGCCTGTCCAGAGGGGCAAACCCCCCTACAGCTACATCGCCCTCATCGCCATGGCCATCGCCAACTCCCCCGAGAGGAAGCTCACCCTGGGGGGCATCTACAAGTTCATCATGGAGCGCTTCCCTTTCTACCGGGAGAACTCCAAGAAGTGGCAGAACTCCATCCGCCACAACCTCACGCTCAACGACTGCTTCGTGAAGATCCCCCGCGAGCCCGGCAGACCGGGCAAGGGCAACTACTGGACCCTGGACCCGGCGGCCGAGGACATGTTCGACAACGGGAGCTTCCTGAGGAGGAGGAAGAGGTTCAAGCGCACGGACGTGAGCACCTACCCGGGCTACATGCAGAGCTCCAGCGCCTTCACCCCGACCCCGATGGGCCGGCCCTCGTACCCCAACACCCTGTACGCCGGGATCGGCTCCGGGTACGGCTCCCAGCTGGCCGCCACGTCCCCGCATCCCGCCATGCTGCATCACTACCAGAGCTCCGCCGCGGGGGGGCAAGGACAGCCGCGCATGTTCAGCATCGACAACCTGATCAGCCCGCAGGCGGTGGCGCAGGGCGGGGAGCTCGGCGGCCAGGCGCTGGGCCTGGGCGGGGGGGACCTGGGGGCCATGACCTCCAGCTGCTCGGTCGCCGGCACCGACCCGTCTGCGTGCTTCCAGGCTCAGGCCGTCAACCCCCCCGCGAACATGCTGGGCAGGAGCGGCGGCAACCTGTCGTCCAACCTGTCCGCCGGGTACGCGTACTCCTCCTCGGCCTCGCCCCCGAGCCTGCCCGCCATGACCCAGTCCGGCTTCTCCCCGGGGAGCTCGCAGGTGTACTGCTCCGGGAACAGGCTGCCCCTGCCGGCCCTGCGCCCCGGATCCTGCGCAGAGCACACGGAGCAGCTGCTCGGCCTGTCCGGGCCCATGAACTCCTACAACAACAGCTACATGAGGCAGGCCAACTTCGCGTCAGGACTGGAGCGGTACATGTGAGGCCGCAGCAGCCACCTTCGTTTAATGACAGGCTCCCGTGTTAAGAGGAACAGGCCCGCAGAGAGAACAACACACGGATCTGCTCACCATAACGCACCAAATCCATCTGATTATTATGATGGTGTAGTCTAATGGGAGGCCTGTATTCAAAATGACTTCTATAATGTCACAGCAGACTCACTAAACGACAGATTTGTTCCTGTGCGAAATTGGGTGATTTACTTTTATTTTTTGGTGCCAAGACCAGATATGACACAAAATGACCGAGCCTCATGATAAAACATTCCTATATTTCCTTTCTTTAAAAAAAAGGTGTAAAGCCATTTAGATCCGTTTGACACATTCCATGAGTGTATCTTCAGTTCCGTGTTTTTCATCGCAGTTTATTTCGTTCATATCTCCGGTGTTTTTTTTTAGTTTGTCGCGTTTGTTTGCTTGTTTTTTTTCTATCATTCATGTCCGCCGTTTGTCATGTAAATAGTTCGTTGATTTATGAAGACTATTAAAAGAAAAGAGTTATCATTGCTGACGACAGGTCGCCTGAAATAAATTCATTTGTTTTTTTTAAACAGTAAAAAGTAATGTGCTGCTTATTTGCGACGATGCGAATCTATTTGTCAGTGAAAATGCTGTAATTAGTGTTTTATTTCAGTGTAATTCAGATTATATGCAGGCCTATGCAGTCAGTCAAACGTTTTCATTAGTCCATAAACAGTCAGTCAGATTAATAACAGGAGTGTCTTAATTTAGAAAATAAACACATTGTGTGACATTCATTTATTTCTTTAGTTTCTTATGACAATGAATGAATGTACAAATGCTGTTCAAGTCAGACACGCTGAGATACAAGAATAATTTAAAAATCACAAAATATTCATCATCATATATTAGTCAAGATAAGACAACGGGAAAGCAGAACAAAGGTCTGGATTGATTGATCAAACTTGACTGAACTTATCATAAGAACTCAAACAGGGAATCGTGCAAAACGTACACATCTATGCACATAACTGAGTCTAAAATCTGAAATGAAGGCTGTCTTATGAGAGTGAATGAATACTACACCAACAACAGAAAGACTAAGTAAAGGATGTTTAACAAATAATTTTCAGTTAGGACAGGAGTCTGTGTCACATCTTCAGCATGTCTTTGATCATCAAAACTGACCTGATCATTTTCTTTTCCTCCAAAATAATTCATGTTTAATTCCTTTAAATGCCCAATCTAAAAGTATTATTCAGAATATGCAAAATAATTTGCCTGTCTCCCCCATTTTTCAGGATCGTTTGAACTCAAATGTTTCATTGTTACCTGTAAATGGTTGTTTTATTTGTCAGTTTTATGTTGCGCTATGTATTTTTTTTAATTCAACCATTCATGCTCATTCTCCATTTCTTTGAGCATCAGACATAATAAATAATCAATCACATTGTTTACTGGTTAAAATCGACTATATAAACACCTAGTTAATTAGATTTTAGTACTAATTTGACTGTTGCTGTAAGTTTTCTATTGAAAATAAAACATCAACTACTATGTATGACCATGATAAATATAAATCTGCTGGTGAAACCTGGAAAAGCATTCTAGCAGCAAAATAGAGACCAATTGACCAGCATATGTGGAAATTATTTGTCTATTGTCAGCGGTCATGTAGAAATGTAAAAAGAAAGTACATTAGTTTTCTGTGATCTGTGAAGAATTGTTGTGTCTCTGTAAATAATATTATAAAGAATACAGTCTAAACTTGCTCAACATGTAAAATGTCATGAGATGACTTTTGTTGTGATTTGGTGCCATATAAATAAAACTGACTTGATAACAAAAAAAGGTCATATATGCAATTTTTATGTAGCACTCTGTGCTGTGGCAATATATGTAACACAATTATTCAGTGACAAAAGTTTATTTTTCTTTTGTTATGAATGCATCCACTTACCAATAACGCAGCTATGCATTTACATGTGTCATTTGTTGCTGATAGTTTTATTTTAGTGTAAATGCAGGCCACATGAACATTGTACATTAGGACTTAAACTTTTTTATTGACAGGTGACAAGATGAGATCCTTAAGGCAACACTGGTTTGATACTGAGGCCCACACTGCAATCAAGCTACTGATGCATCAAAGCAGCAGGTTTATGTTAGGCTACGGTCTCTGTGGGGATCTGTGACAAAACTAGCGCTGGTGTGAGGACTAAGTTGTGTTCAAATTTCTATGTAGAGTACCAGCTCCCGTCTTTCGTACCTGCTGCAGCTGTGCAGTCTTGCCTCGGAGCCATCTGGTGGGTCAGTTCAGCGGTACACTCAGTCAAACAGGGGCCAGAGAAGTTGATGTTTTGAAGGGAAAACTTACAAGACTTGATTGGTCTGAAGCAGTGTCGCTGAGATGTCGGGTGGCATCTTAAAGAAAAAAAAAACAAAAAATGATAATCTACAGACACACATTTCATGCCTTGGGAGAAAGACAGATATTTTAAAGCAGTTATTTAGCAACTCAAAGTGAGGGCCTGCTCATAACCGGCCAAAGCTCACGACTCCTGTCTAATCCATAATGAGTAACAAACTGTAAATGTATCAGATAACATTTGGTCACATGAAGAATCAAACGGGTTAAAAACTTTCCACCACTAGATGGAAGCAAAAGCAAGATATTCAGCCTGTGGGATTGTTTTCACTCTTACAGGGTTTCTTTACACACATTATGATTTATGACACAAATTCTGGTCAGCAGTGATTCAGATATATACGGTGATGAAACTGCTCATTATTGTGACCATTTGGACATACAAATAAAAGGAATAGTTTGTACAGAATTTAAGATGGGCTCTACATCAGCGAAAGGTAAAATTGTTTTTATGATGACATTACAATAAAATGTATTTCTCATGAGCACAACATGGATTCTGTAACAACATATAATGTCCTTAAGGAAGAGATGGGTGACAAATGAAACCAAAAGCCTGAACACTTGACCCCTACAATGAAGGGGCAGCCCTGTTCTTATCTAGGGGCATTTTGCTGGCATGGTTTAGGTCCATTTGTCACTGCAAATAAATACAAAGTTGGATCTGAGTGATCACCATTATCCTATGATGAAACATTTCTATCCTGATGGGAGTGATCTCCATCCACAGGGCACGAGGGGGTCGCTGAATGGTTTGATGAGGATGAAAATGAATCACAAGCTGCACAACAAGCCTTCACAGTCACCAGATCTCAACCCCGCTGAGTTCGGACATAGATGGCGATCTCCACTATCATCATCATCATCAAACCACCAAATGAGGGAGTATGTTATGGAAGAACGGTGGCCAACACCTTACTAAGATGCTTAATGATGTTTTTCCTCTGTCACCCGTCACCCAAAGACCATATTGTATTGTATTTCCAAGTTCACATAGAGTTATTGCATTTTAGTTGACTTTTAATTTAACTTGGCCCTTTTTCAAAAACTTCAGGATACCTCACCAGCCTTTGGTTTATCAACTTTGCTGTCTTATAATTTTCTCCAGGACAGGACAGTAGCGTTTTCTTTTGGCAGCAAAATCTGCGAGTTCAGCACTTGAACAACAGCAGAGGGCGCCTCAGCACCAGAAAATACTTCTCCACTACAGCAAATGACAGAAACAACCCCCCCACCCATCACTTTGGAAACTTGAAGAACCTGAGATCTCCCACAGCGCACATTTTGTGGGTTATTACATTTGAACTAATTAGAAAAAAAAATGAACGAACGCAAAGAATCAATGAAATAATATATTTGCAGCCATCTGTCACTACAAAACGAAATTATGTGCCGGCGCGCTGCGAGTGTTTGAAAATAAAAGACAGGACTATAATTTTGCAGCTACACACACATAATTATTTTTTAAGTAGATCTTGTAGACCATGATTTATTTATTAATTGTCAAACACAATACTGTGTGTAGATCTTTACAGAAATTCAAACACAGTATAAATCTACAAGTCTGTGATTAAGTAATGACACGTTTCATCTGTGGAAGACAGTGTGAGACAAATAAACAGGTCTAAAGAATGAATAAATAAGTCAAATCTGTTTTCATCACAAGGCGACACACAAAAAAAACACTCGTAGAAATGAGAAATGTGTCATGATGTGGTGTCAGCTGTCAGGCAGCTCTCTGTGCGTCTATTTCAGATTTTAAAAGGGCTTGTGACGGGCAGGTCAGAGGAGAGGACACACGGCTCAGGCAGGGCTGTTTAACGAGGCACATGCTCGACTTGCACTTGATTCCTCAGAGGAACAAGCTTCCAATAAAGCATCCAATAAAGAAAAATAAAACGCAGTTTAAGTATAAATAAACAACAACAACAAAAAAAGATGTGTTGTAGTTGTTGTTATATGTGCCACAATAATAACAATAATGCTCCTAAAATTAAAAATGAAATGATGACTACCTGTGTTTTGTTTGACCCGTGAGATGAATGAGGTGCTGATGCGCTCGCATTGCGATAACTGTGTGTTTCTGCAGAGCAATGAACTGGAATAGAGTGCACACACACACACACACACACACACACACACACACACACACACACACACACTATATACATTGCACGCATCACACACATCACACTTTGTCCTCTGCTGGCCTTTTCACTCCTGCTGAAGATGAATCTGAGCAGGTTGCAGCTCACTGTGCGTCCTGCTGAATTATGCAGAAAATGCAGGCGGGCGGTGTTGTGACTTGTTGACGAGGCAAACACAAAACCCGTGAGAAGTGATCAGGGAATTAGGCTGCCGGCCAAAGAAACCCTCTGACGGCTGAATTCAATCCGGACAAATCCGCCAATTTATTAGGCAGCAGAATGGACCAACAGCGCCGTTTGTATGGACGAATTATTGAACAAAAAAGCTGATGTGAGAGATCAAAATGCTTAAGGTCAAAACAAAAATGAAAAGTTTAATGAAACGTCAAATGTCAGTGTTATTCAAAAAGCCTATTTCAGTTCATCTGGCAGCATCAATCATCAATAAACTTCTTCTATTCTGTTTCTATTTTACATATTGCAGGTTTTCATTCATTTCCAACGAATAAAGTGTGTATGTAATAATAATGATGATAATAATAATAATATTAGAAATAATAATAATAATAACTGAAGCACTGAATATTTGCTTTTGGACTTTACATGTGTGCACGCCACACGACCTTGAACTTATTTCATTGTCTTTGTCTGAGCTTGATTTTTTTTCTTCCCAGAAATATTGACAACTTAATTATTTCCACATTATTAACTAATGGGAGATTTGATTAGGCTGTAAACAATACTGACATATAGCCTACTTTGCTTGCCTTTGCAGGCTATTTCATAACGACCACCATCACCGGAGCATTACACCTTCCACTTCTCTCACCTCACACTGCAAGAAAAAAAAAAAAGAAAAAAAAGAAGAAAGAAAAAAAATAAATTTAATTGAGTCACGCAACCTCAAGTTCAGGAATAAAATCGCGTTTTTAAATGATTAAATGGGAGATTTCGTCATTGGTTCGACAGGGAAGCAATTTTGTTTTAATTCCATTTTATTCATATTTCTAGTTTTTGCAATAATTTATAAATATACTGATAAATCAGAGTAAAATAGGCTAAATGTCCAACTATTTGAAGTAAAAAAAAAAAGCTGATATTAGAAAAAAGTGCACGCTTGTAGTAACAAATAAGGTCCTCCTCTACAGTCCACATATTTTTAGTTTTTGTTTATTCGTTATTTCTCATTCATTTTGTAAACGGAATATGGTTTTAAGATCAAATCCAAATCTGACTTTTTTGCAGGGTGATTTCGTTCAGTTCCTGGTAACAGTGACTCAAAGACCACGTGACCAGCGCGGTCCTATAAATACCTTTTGAGAGCTAAGGAGGAGAGTGTGATAGTCTGGCTGGATACCTCCCCAAACCCGTGCGTAAAAGACACTTTGGGAAGACGCTTGGATATCCAAAAGTAGCTTTTTAAATGACCCACAACGCAGACTGACTACAGACGGACACAGACGCGTCTCAAGACAGCTCAAGTGACAAACTGGTGCAAAACCGATCGGTGATCTTTGACTGTTTTTTTTTTTACGTCGGAGAACCTGAAGTTTTTTCTGCTCCATGAGAAGCTCGCTCGGCCCTGCTTGACCAGCCTCGGACGACCGGGACGCGCCAGATCTACAGGTCAAAGAGTTCTTTATCTTTTCAATAGCTTCTAGCCATGTGTGCGCTCAGTAGTTGGAGATAAAGCTGCAGCAAAAAAAAAAACAAAAAAAAGTCTGGTAGTGGTTGTGAGGGGGGGGCAGAGGGAGAGTGTGTGTGCGCGCTCTCGCTCGGTAGCCTCACCGGACCAGAGGAGGAGGAGGAGGAGGAGGAAACCTGGGAGAGAGGGCTGAAGAGAAGCGGCGTCTCCAAGGATGACTTTAGGGACGGATATGTCCGACAGCTCTGCATTGTCCGAGGATGTGGACATCGACGTGGTCGGGGGTGACATATCCGTGGGGAAGGACGGGAAGTACATTCACCACGAGTTCAACTTGGACAATGACTCGGACGATAATTACTCCCAGAACGCGGCGGAGCGCGTCTCCTCTCCCGGACTCAGCAGCTCCGACTGCCCGTCGGACCAGATGGGGTCCAGCGCGGAGGTCGGCACCGTGATCGGGGAGAAGCCCAGGAAGAGCGCGCTGGTGAAGCCGCCTTACTCTTACATCGCCCTGATCACCATGGCCATCCTGCAGAGCCCCAAGAAGCGCCTCACCCTCAGCGAGATCTGCGAGTTCATCAGCAACAGATTCCCGTACTACCGGGAGAAGTTCCCCGCCTGGCAGAACTCCATCCGCCACAACCTCTCCCTGAACGACTGCTTCGTGAAGATCCCCCGGGAGCCCGGCAACCCCGGGAAGGGCAACTACTGGACCCTGGACCCGGACTCCGCAGACATGTTCGACAACGGGAGCTTCTTGCGCAGGAGGAAGCGCTTCAAGAGGCACCAGACCAACGAAATCCTCAGGGACTCCGGAGGCTTTCTGCCCGGGTTTGGATACGGCCCGTACGGATACAACTATGGACTCCAGCTGCAGAACTTCCACGCGGCGCACAACCCGTATCACCCCCACCACACAGGTGGCTCCTTCCCGTTCCCCAGCGCCCCCTGCACCTTGCCCCCGTCAGCCTCCATATTCCCCGCGCCGCATCCCCTGCCCAGCCTTTTAGGGGCCGATTTGAGAAAGCCCTTTTACCCCCAGCTGAGCCCGTCCCTGCCGCCCCTCAAGACGGACTCCAGCGCCCCGAGCCGGCCCTCCTTCTCCATTGACAATATCATCGGCGCGGCCAACTCCAGCGCCTCTTCGTACAGCGCGCAGCCGGGCAGCCAGGCGCAGATCCTGGCCATGCTGACCCCGGCGCTGGCCTCCGCCTCCAGCCACCTGACCCTATCACAGGACAGCATATTACAGGCCGGGCCACAGAGCCAGACTTTTCCCAGCAAAACCCCGAATATGAACACTTGTCCTTTCTAGAAACAAAAAAAGAAAGAATGATAAGAAAAAAAAGGATCTTTGAAAATCTTTTATTAAAAAAAAAAGCCCATTTGTGGCGTCGTCCTATGTTGAAGGTAGGCTGTACATTCTCGCGGGCTCTCCCCGTTTCCAAACGATGTAAGAGGAGAGATATTATTTATGGCTTGTAAATATGTGTATAATATTGAGAGACGAGAGCGAGAGACAAACTTGAGGAAGGATTTTTTTTTTTTTTTTTTTTTTTTTAAACAACGCTGGCCTGCAGATCTGGCAACGTGGCCTTCATTTGTCAGTGGGAGAGAGAGAAAAAAGAGGGGGATAAGATCCTGTTATTTTAACATAAGTTAAAGGTGTCATCCGATTTTTTTAAAAAAAATTATAATTGAGAATTTTATTATGATTTCTATTGTTTTTACTCTGTGCGTCGTGAGAAAATGGCACTGTTGTTGTTGACATGCAGGCTGACAGAGACGGCAAACTCAGGTTTTACTTGGAAAGCACATGGAGACAAAGGGGGAGTTTCTGACACTAAAATAACCATTTCCCACTGTCACCCCTCCCTCCCCGATCTCCTCTACATGGTGAATTTGTGACAATGCCATTTCATGTCGTCGGTGGATACGTAGGCTGTGTGGTTTTGGTATAAAAGAGCGCATTACCTCTCCTCAACCTCTTTAATTGTTGTTCGTTCTTTATCTATTTCACAACCTGATCTGTGAAAACATACAGTATGTCATGTGTTGCCAATAGAGAGAGACACCTAAATGTTCATAGGTCATTTTTTTTGTTGTAACGACAAGAATAATAAATGTTTGTGAATTTGAAAAAAAATCGTTATTTTAATTTTGTTTTATTGCATTGAAACTTTTTTTTGCTATATATAAAATAGTGAAGAAAAAAATAGACTAAACAGCAGCAGATGAATTAAACTGAAGTGCTGTTGAAAATATTTTTTGAATGAACAGTTTTAAGGTCTCACATCTCCTGAGCAATGCAGGCTGCAGATTTCCATTTTAAATCACTTTTATTTGAAGTAAAAGGAGTTTTTTTTTCCACACTTTATATTCGCCTATTTGGGGTCCAATCTCTACTATCTGTTGCTCCCAATGAATTCAGGTGTGCACCAATTACAGCAAGGTGATCAGACATAATGGACGAGTCTCTCAGTAATGCAGTTAATTAAGGCTGGTTGTGAGAAACCAGCAAAAAGAAAAAAAAATCAGACTTGATGCGTATAACAGTCATGAATATCACGCAACAGTGGGCAAGTATTCCTCTTGTGTGGCTCCCTTGTAAAAAAAAAAAAAAAAAAAAAGGACCGTTTTCTTGCGAGTTACAAAGGCCCTAAATGAATGGGGACGTTAGCGGGGCCTCGGCGCTCTGTAATTGAAAGTGAACAAGGATATACCCACGGTCTTTTGGGGTTTTCGTTGCTAATTTGTTGCAGCATTTTTCATCAGGCTCCTAATCCACCATAATGCGGCTTTTGGGGGCCGTTTGTTGATGTTGTCAGTGCGGACCTCTGGCCCAGGGGAGTGAATGTGCGCGCAGCGAGCGGTCCCCCTCCTGTGAGACCAGCCACACACATTTGGACCCCTGAAAAGCAATCTTCTCTAAAGGCCCTCCGCTTTGCTCCGCTTTCATGTCGCCTGTGTTGTCTCGGGACGCGCATAAAGGAAGCAGTGGGACTCGTCCGGCCACAGAAAAACAGGGCCTATTGGTCTTTTTCAGAGTTGTTGGAGCACATGTTTCCAGACAGAAGGGGGGTGTAAAGCCTCTTTTATTTACCAGATCTCTGCGCAAATGGTTAAATTAGTTTGTGGGTGTTTTGACAGATGATTATTAAGGATGAAGGGTGGGAGGGCTGACTCCTCTGTTTTCCCTCAGCACAGCTCACTGGAAGTCTTTGAAACGAAAACCAACACATGACTACTTTCTTTATCCAGACAGCAGCCTCTCTCTCTCTCTCTCTCTCTCTCCTTTCTCTCCCTCCCTCCCTCCCTCCTTGCGAGTGCAAATTGGACAACCGATAAATATCACATAAAGACTTTGGAAATAATTCTGATCTCCTGCTCAAAAGAAGAAGAAGAAGAAAAAAAAATCCGCGCTGTTAATTGATATCCTGCACATCTGTAATTTGCAGGGGAAATGAGGTGGAAAAAAACATTAGCAGACTTTGTGAAGTTCTCTGCGCGCTCGGCCTGACAGGGAGTCATTACTCACCGCATCAGTCCATTAAAATCCACATGAAGCGTTTGCAGAGGTGGTTAAAAAACCATTTAAAGAACGGCAGGAACGAAAACTAAGCCAATAAAAATCACGAGACACAAAGCATAACGCGCGCACACACACGCACACACACAGAGGATCCGCCACTGGGGAGGTTCAGCCAAAGGCACCGGCTTTGAAAATGATTTGAGACTGAACCCATTTCAACGAATTTTCAGCTCAAGCGCGCACAAACTCCGTCCATGTCAGCTGTAAGATTACAGGCCTGAGACCAGAATAGACCTGGATCTTCCTCAAACCGCCACAAACACTAAACACATTAGACATCCGGGCTGGCATCCCTCGACGCGCCCTTTAATTTCTCACAGGACGCGTCCTCACAGGTCTGAGCGTCGCGCGCTGAAGCCTCCCGGTGTCCGCGCGGGGCCGTCAGCTCGGGACCACCCACGGCTCAGCACCGACGACGTGATCATACTGGGTGTTTTTTTTTCTTCTTCTTCTTCTTTTTTTGGGGACGTTTTCTCATGTGAGTGATGTGTGAAGTGACAGCCAAATGACTCAACAGTCACCAAACACACATTCGTACATTTCAGGGCAATTCCCATCTCTGTGTAACCGCTCCCATATGCTGCGTTTGGGCGTAAGAAGACTTGAACCCGTATTTTGTGCCCCTATAATTCATTTACAGACTTAGATGTCACCAGACATATGGATCTATATCGCCTTTTTACTATTAAGTTTTGTTTTGTTTTTGGTTTTAGGATTCTCATGGAAATTCTCGGGAAAGCCTATTATTATTATCATTATTATTACTATTATTTATTTATTTCCAATGGAGTTTTCTCTTTAACAACGCGTGGCAAAGGGGGATTAAATGAAATCGTTTTGCTTAATTCTTTGCTGCCTTGCCAATAACGTGACGTCCCTGATCGATGCGTCTTGAAGGACGCGAGGACAGAGACCGTGTGTGTGTGTGTGTGTGTGTGTGTGTGTGTGTGGAGAAATAGAGATGTCAGTCTTCAAGGTCACGCTCGTTAATTAAAAGTGTTGAAAGGGATGTTTCACTAACTCTATACATAAATCACAATATAATATAATATAATATAATATAATATAATATAATATAATATAATATCTCAATTAAGCAATGAAGAAAGGATTGGATCTTGGTGGACCTATAATCCACACTGGCCTACATTTATTTAATTTGATCTGTTTATAATACTGTAAATGAAGTCAGTGGTTAACAAAGTGTGAAGAAATATCAGTACAGACCTACTGATGATCTTTTGGGAGTTTTGCTCTTCCTGAAATAAATCTTAGCCATCCATTATTAATTAATTATGCCTTCTAATTTGGCTTATTTATCATCCAAAAACATTGTAGCTGTAAAATAACCACGACAGGAGGAAACGACCGGTGCTGTGACCGTGACACGCAGCCTACACAACACCGGGCCTCGGAGTTTTTCTTCATCACTATAAAAGGAACAGATGCAGTTTTTAGAATCTGAAATTCGACCGAACGTAACGTGACTCCTTCGAGGGGATTCTCCTAAACTTTATTACGCAGAATAAATGCCCCAAAATGGACACACTCGAGGCCGCAGACGCTTGTTTAATTTGATTTTTTTTCTTCTATTTTGCTGTTCAATTGGAAACTTGCTGTAGCTGAGCTGCATTTTAGGGAGTGTAGTAATCAAAACAAACCACTCACAATTTTATGTTTTTGGGACATCCTAGAAACCCTCATCCCGCCCTGTCACCACACACACACACACACGTCCATACTTGTGGTCCTGGTTGGGGACAGCCCTCTGACGCTCTCCGCTCATAAAGCAACTTTAAGACTCTTTCCACTTCTTTCTATGAAACAGATAGCACTGCATCTTATCCACCAACCTCTCCTCTCTGTGTGTGTGTGTGTGCGCGCAGAGGAATGTTGGCCCGGTCCGCGGCTCCACCGGCCCGGAGGAGAGACGAGCCGCGGCCCCGGCTGCATCGCCGCTATAAATCACAGCCTCCCCCTCGCTGCTCCACCGGCTCCCTCCAGCCTCTGTGTTTTTGCAACAGGCAGAGGAATCCTGCGCTTAATTAATTTAGAATGTGTAAATAAAGCGAGGACAGTGAACTCCCCATCATCTCTGGAAACACAATATTAACTTTGGAAGATCTTCGCCCCGCCGACTCCGACACACTAAACGAACACCTGCTGCAGGAAAAAAAAAAAGAAAAAAAAAAGACACACACACACACACACACACACGCACGCACGCACGCACGCACGCACGCACGCACACACAGAGTCGGGGGCAGACGTATTAATGACTGCAGATATTAGGCCTGCAAAGATCACCCGAATATGATAGCAGGTGATCGCAGCCATTCAGGCTTGTTTTAGAAGAGCGAGGTGTTTACTGTAAAGTCTGGCTGGTGTGTGTGTGTTTCTTTTTAAAACACCTTTTATCCAATCATGCCCCCTCCCCACCAAAATCAGGGGTTTTTTTTGGCTTAAAACATTTAAGTTCCATTAAGATTAAACGGATTATAATGACTTAATTTCTTAATAATTAATTTCTTAATAGCAGACACACACGCGAGCAAAACACAGGAGGCGTGACCGCACGCGCACGTTTCAAACTGATCAATGAGATTGAGAAAGAACAATAAAAGCAAACCATAATAGTAAAACGATTTAAAGCCTCTCCAACAACACAGCCACCACCTCCACACAAATAGCTACCTAACCGAGGAAAATACAGCTTCTCCATCTGTCTGTCACCTGCTCACACACCTGCCTGACATCACACCACCTGAGAGAGAGTCTGATGACTTTTTTCTCATTCTTTTTTTTTCCATTTAAAAGTTAAACATATGATTAGCAGGAGTTGATATTTTGCAGATAGCAATCATTTATCAGCTTTGGTGACCTCTGCAGTTGATCTATATCGCATCCTAAGGAGCTCAGGTGATCTCTAGTGAAGTGGAGGTGGTGGAGTGTGTATGTGTGTGTGTGTGGGGGGAGGGGCTGCTTTCTTAATCCCAACAGGTGTGAGGTAAAAACCAGCAGCGATTATTCAAACCGTGTAATCCGAAAGCCTGACACTGTTACTATCTAATGAAATCAGACTATAAGTTTTCTCAGTTGGGGGGCTTCCAGCGTCCCCCTGTCGGTCCTCGGACCTCGGCTTGGGCAAAGTGAGTCTCTACCTCCAGCAGCTCGTCGCTTAAAGGTTCAGCTTTTCTTTCTCCTCCGCTGCAGTGAAAGGAGAGGCGCAGCTGCTCGGCCTTCTTCCATTTTGACCTCTGATGCCCGCGCATTAGACTCACAGCCAGGATCTCTTCTAACCCCGTAATTATCGATTTAAAGGATACTTACATGCCTTGGTGGATTAAACCGAATTAGTCACCGAGGCTCTGGGCTGATAGAAGTAGAGGTATGGCTGTTCAAAATCAAAGACTTTCACCTAAACTCGGAGCATTAAAAAATAAATAAATAAACTGCAGACTATCAGTGTAAGATTTCTTCTAATTAAGGCCATTACTCTTATAATGAATAAAGGTTGATTTGTGATATTTTTTCGTCCCTGCTCTTGTGCACAGACTCAACATTTCAGCGTGTCTGAACATTCACAGTCTGCTGTCCGCCTAATGTTTTTTTTTTTAAGTGTAACGATTTCACTTCAAACACGGAGGCGAGGCAGCGAGGTGAAAAACACAAACCGGCTCAGGGCGTGAGATGAGAAACACCGAGGACACTGCCCCCCCCCCCACCCCTACACACACCCACACACACACACACACACACACACACATGTGTCCCCCTGAAGAAAGGTGAAAATGAAAACTTTGTTTGTCTAATCTTTTTTCAGCGTGAAAGCGTATATATCTGTGTGTGTGTGTGTTTTCCAAAGCAGGGGAAAAAAGAAACCTCGCGATAAAATTGAAGTTTTACTATCCCGAGTGAAACGCGATCACGCCGAGGTCGCGGGGCCAAACTTTTTAAGACTAATGTTTATTTAGAGAAGTGAGCGCTGTCTATGGGACTCCCCGTTCTCCCCAGAATGCTGCTCTAATGTCTTTACCAGGCCCGAGCAGACCACCAGCAGGACTGTGCAGCTCTCTGCAGCCTGTTGTGGCCCTTTTTTTTTTTAACACAGGGCTGCATTCAGGGCAAGACAGTGTGTCCCACTATAGCCCAACATTAAAGCCAGACTAAATATTAGCAAGTGCATGGACCGAGTTTAACTTCATGACCTTCATGAGCTGCCTTTTAAATAGAACATCAAACGCAATGCAACAGTTGGACTATATTAGATCCTACTTTTCTTTTTCCTACCTAAATAAATAAATAAATAGTAGCTTATAAGCCTCAAGTCACATAGCTTCACTTCTAGCAAAAATATTTTCTGATGTGATATTTAGCCTCCACAAATTTTCCAGCTACTCAGCTTGATCCCTGGTTTTAACAAAAGCTGCAAGATGAAGAAGTGTGTGACTAAAATAATAATACAATATTTAAAATCAGTCCCTTCCACACGGAGTCCACGGCTCTAGCTTATTATCATTTCTAACAATAAATGATAAGCTTGTATTGGATTTTTGGATATTTCTGAGCTACCGATCTTTCTTAATCTCCCTTGTTTCAAAAATATTGGCAGAATATTCAAAATATTCCTTGGTAAACTTGCTAAATAATGCAATGCATTGGAGATATGTGGCAAAGTCTCACCATGCTTTTTGAATCATTTAAAAAGAAGAGAAGAAAAAAAATTCATGACGAAGTGTAAAAACGGACATATTTGCAGTGCATTTCCCCCGGTGCTAGGAGAGCAGCAGCGTGTTTTCTTACAGTTTGTAAAATTGAATTAGATACGGTGGGGAATCTGACCTCCCGCCAGACCCGCATATTTTTCACCCCTCAGGTTTTAGTGTTCCTTGGGTATTTTTGTTTTCTCAGCTGGATCTGCCATTAGACATTGTGTCCGAGCTGTCCATTTCTATCTTTACCATCTCCCCTCTCCCCCCTCCCTCCTCTCCCAACACCTCACTTTCTCCTCCTCTGGGCAGCTCACACCCCGCCACCAGCGTTGATCTGAGATGCAGGCCGGACAAGAGTGCAACACAGGCAGGCTGTGCAGACCACGGACATGCGCACTGTGCACACAGTAGGCCCAGAGGAAAGCACATGTATACACAGAGGAAAGTGTGTAGGCTGGGGCCTTCTGTCAAGTGACAGCACTAAGCACACTTCTTTTCTAAAATATTAGTGGGGAGAAGAATCATTTATGCGCCTCTAGATAATGTTTTTTCCATATAGAAGGAGAGTCAATCCTCAGAAGAGTTACAAATCATTCATGCGCTCCTGATTTGGTAAGATTGTGTTAGATAAAAAATATTGGATCAAGAGCTATTCAAACTGACTTCATGTCATTACTACTTTTAAACTGTCCGCTCTGAAAACTGTAAAACAAAACCTATTATTTCGCTTGACACTGTGTGATGGTTCTTTTGCTCAAACTGGGTTAGTGTAGAAGGATGAAGATCTTCGTCTCCAAGTATGGATGCCTTTTCCTGTTCAAGCTATTGACCAAAAGTGCCCGTACAATTGCACGCAATATAGCCCCATATGATTCTTCAGCACATAAGAGCCCTGGGAAGCCACAACAGCAGTTACGGAGCTGGCAGCATTGCAGCCTGCAAGCAGCCACTTCACTGGAGAGGCAGAGTGTACAGAAAGAGGCAAGGGACAGGCGGGGAAAAACAGGGAGGGATGGATAAAGAGAGATCAAGTTAAAACGAGTCATGTTATTGCTATATATTCTTATATTTTTAGAGCTGATGTCGGTGCACAAGATACTTGTTTCCATCCGCAGGGAAAGACAATGCAGAGTATCATGTGGGCTTATGTGCAGGGAGGTCCCATGCTGATAGTCTAAAGATACACACATACACACACACACACACACACACACACACACACACACACACACACACACACACACACACACACACACACA
>JBAJHX010000106.1:16832685-16843886 GCA_037176925.1 Amniataba percoides
CCCCCCCCCCCCCCCCCCCCCCCCCCCCCCCCCCCCCCCCCCCCCCCCCCCCCCCCCCCCCCCCCCCCCCCCTCACTACTTCATTGAGTGTCCCCTATTTAATTATAGTAATAATTAGAATTTTTTCAGAACATTAGTTTTGTTTCCAGTGAAGTGTTATTTGACAGCTTAATTTGGTTTGTCTGTAAGAGCAGCTTCTTGTTTAAAAGCAGGTGGTGGAAGCTCTTCTTCAGGGTGGTCCCTTGTTTGAGTGAATCATGATTAGTTCAGGTGCAGACCTGAAGGGTGTTTGCTGTTAGCTGGCTGCTGCCATTGGCCCAGTCTAGACTTTGTTTTGTTGACTTATATGTTTCCTTGTGTTCTTCTGAAAAGTTTTTGTTTGGTTCTTTTTTTTCCTCATCTCGGTATATATAAGATTTTTCATGACCATAACAAAATCAGCTCAAACCGCTTGTTTTTGTGATGTCATGCAATAAAACACACTCCGCACAGAGATTACTCCAACCCCTGTTTGCTTTCCACAGTTTGTCCAACCCACATGGTTATAGGGTTGAATTTGCATTAGTTAGGGTTTTGACTTTTTTGATTAATTTTTAGTTGTAATTTTTGTTGCAAAGTAATATTAGCAAATGGACATCTATCTTATAATGTGGTCTAGGTTAAGTTATTTAAAAGAGAATATAGTTTTAAGTGAAGAAGCCAAAATATGTGTTTGATAGTTGTTTTTGCTAGAGGGTTGGATTTAACTTTGTAATAGCAAACTCTGATGGTCCCTATCTTGATACAAACCCAAAAGCCTCCGTTGTTCTCGTTTAAACTCAATCCACCTTATTTTAGACATAATGTAGGGCATTGAAGTGCAACATTCAATTCTTTTTATTCTTTACATTATATAATGGTAAATGGCAGCATATGCCAACCTTTCCAACTTAGCTCAGTGTGAAAAGTGTGCATAATATGCGCATGAAGATGGGTGGATAGAAACATGTGGTATGTGTCTATGAGCTGCCAAGGCTGAGTTAGTAAGTATGTGTTCTTTCATGGAGTCTCAGTAGTTTTTTTCTTTACTATCTTTATCTAGACCTCCTACGCTGCATTGCTGAGTTGGGGTGGCATCAGTTGCGCTCGCGTCATGTAAAAACATATCTTATGTCTCTCACACTCACGTCTTTTCCCGGCCTCTTCCAACTGGCCTCTTCCAACTGGCCACCCCTGCTGTTTGTTTAGTGTTTGTCAAGTTTATGATTGCCATGTCTAATGCTCTGTAATAACATGTGTGTTTCACATTAGAATAGATGGAGGGCTGGATTCCTCGGAAAACAGCACAGAGATAGAGGAGTATATATTGAGAAATGGACTCGGAGAGTGAGGAAAGGAAGTTTTTCCAAAGGTTTGCTGAGCTCAGGCCTTGTAGCGGAGTGACAGATGAGACAAGGGAGGGAAAAACAGATCAAGAAGTGGGGTGGAAATGAAATGGGGGGAAATGACTATGAAGGAAGAGCAAAGGGGTGGAAAGGGAGGGGGAGGGAGAGTTGGTGGGAAAGAGCAAGAGGGCATGTGGAGGCCACGCGAACCACAAAAAACGGGTTGAAATGAAAAATTTGATAAAGGTCTGCTGGCTAACAGTGGCCAGATCGCGCAGGCGGACGGGAGGGGATGGGGATGGGGTTTTAGAGGGGCTATCGGGAGCAGCACATCTGCAGAAGCCATTAAGGAGTGTGTATGTATGCGGCGTGACGCTGTGTTTTCTCTGCCAGGCCTGGCTTGGGTCTGCGCGGCAAAACTGGGATCGGGTTTCGTCAGCGTGCAGTGGGGGGCCGTCTCCAGTTGACGTGTGATGATTTAGTCAGGTGTGAGCGTGCACTTTCCAATTTGGAGGGAAATAAATTAGAAGTGATTTTTTATGAGGCCTCTGTCCCAGGCTGTCTTAAGGCACTCTCTGCCTCCCGCTGTGCACTGTCAGCCCAACTGATGTGTTTATAAAGAGTGCTGCAGTGGGAACTGCCCCACCATAAACACACGCGCACACACATGTACACACGCGCAGTACGTAGCATATACAAAAAACACACGTGTACGTGTAGACTTGAGTAATGCAAACAATGGCATGCATGTAGAAAGACGCACATATGCATAGACATACATGAGAAAGGACACAGTTGTGGCTGTGGCTTTGCACAGATATGCAGTTTTGCAATATCACATTCACATGTTTTTCATACATGTTTGCTGTTGATGATGAAGCTGGGCAGAGAAGCATAATTCCCACTTCGTTTTTGGGAACTCTACCCCGTAACATAATCAGGAAACAGGGAAATAAAGATTGAAATGGACAAGAAGAAGAGGAACAGCAAAAACAATAACAACCGGGACAATAACCTCAACCACAGCTGAAGTTAAGTGTCCTCATTCTCATCCTCATTACAGACAATCCCTCAGTGAGTTGAGTAACAGCATCAAGGCGGTATTACTCAAAACACAACCACAGTAAAATTCTTCCAGGTGCAGCAGCAGCAGCAGCTCTGTGTAACATTTAAAAAAAAACAGAGAAACGCAGGTGTGTTAGTAGCAGAGGACGTGGAGCAGAACAGATCCAGGCAGAGATGATGGTTTTCTGAGGCGAGGGAGACATGTTTGCGCTCCGCTGGGGTCTAGAAGCCGGAAACCCAAATCCCACCTGACCTCTGACCTCTGTTTGGTTCCCCTGCTACTGCTCCCACACATGGCTCTGACTGCCTTTGCTAAATGACTGCCTGACTTGTCTTGTCAGGCAGAGTCTCATTATGCATGTTTTTTTTTGTTTACCTCCGTCTCTGACTGACCTGTCTGCGTCTCAGCGTCCACTTCATTAAATGCCCTCCAAAAGTCAAATGAACATCCCAGTACACAGTTTGTTGTTAAATTACAGGGTATAGGTAATCACATAATAAATTACTCTTAAAAGTGTTGAAATTATTCTCAACCTATTAGTTCTCAGCATATGACAGATGGTTACAAATCAGCTATTCCATTATCTAAATAATGTGATGTCATCCAAATTGCAGAGAAAATGTATAACACACTAAAATATAGATGTCTAATGACTGCACACACAGCTACGGGAAGTACAACAGGTCAAAGTTGAGACCAGGATGAGAAAATTTGCATTAGTAATTATGGCCAATACATTTATGTGCTGATTGTGTGTGGTCGAGAAGTTAGTACAAGTATGTTTGTATGTGCATGTGTTCATAGAAAAGCATAAGTTATTATTTATACTGTTATTATTTAAAAATATATATTTTAAATACTAATGCTTTGCTTTTTAGCACATTAACTGACCAGGTTATTGTGTCATTAGTCACTTCCTTCCTTACATCATTTCTTCCATCCTTCTTTTCCTGTTTCCTTACTGTTTTCCTTCCTTTGCTTTTTACTTCCTTATATACCTCAGTCACACTTCTTCCTTCCCAGTCCTTCCTTGTTGCCCTCTGTTTCCTTATCTCCTCCCGTCCTTGCCTCTGTGGTACTGTGGTCCTTCCTTCTTGGTTTCCTTGTCTGTAACCTTACTTCCTTTTTCCAAATCTCTCTTCTCCTCCCTTCTTCCTTTGCATTTTCATTCTTTCTTTCATTCCTTCCTTTTTCCCCTTGGTTTTTTCTAGTCTCCTTCATTGTTCGCTTCCTACCTTCACTGTATCCTCCCTGTCCTTTTTTCTTTCTTTCTTCCCTCTTTTTCTTCTTACTGCACGTTTCCCTTTAAAAGTCTGTGTTCTCTTTGTTTCATTATTTCTCTCCTTTTTCCTCTGTTGTTGCCTTTCCCATCCTTCTCTTCTGTCCTCCACTTTCTTTCTTTTCTTCTTCCTTTCTTACTTCATCTATCTCATCTTCTTTCACTTCCTTCCTTCCTAACTTCCCTTCACTTCCAATCCTGTTGCTTCGTCCCACCAACGTCTGACTGATGATTTTGACTTTTCTACTGCTCGGCCCTTAAAGGGGAGAATTTCCATACAGGGTTGTGGCTGAAGTTGAAAGTGCTCCATCAGATCTTGTCCGATCATGTGCAGCTGATGGCAGGCACTTAGGGTTTTGTATTTCACGAAATCTCATCTCATCAGCGCACCGCAGTGACATAAACTGAAAACACACTGCCTCATCCAATACCTCAATTGAAAAACATCCACATTCGACTGTCAAAGCACGGCCATTTCGACTTGAGACTGAATGTACATCAATAGACAAAACAGTATGATATCGTGTCCATCATACATGAACAGTTATATTATTATAGTTGTGTAGTTAGACTGAAATTTGAGAATTACTTTGTAACTAAATGAATCCAAAGATTTATTTGTTGCTAAAGCTTTTAGTACAATAACAAATCCAGATATGAATTATGTTGAAGGTGGAATTTGTGTGTTATAATATTGCACAGGAAAGTATTATAATTCAATTAGAAGAAAAACATTGTGGTGGGTTTTCTTAGCTTCAGAAAGAATGGCCAATGCATTCACATTAAGCCCACAGCTTTTGCAAAGGATTACAATACAAGTGAGTAGTTTATTTAGCTAAAACCACTTTTAACAGCTCTGACATTTACAATGGAACTTTAAACAGGAAGTCAGTACACAGCCGTCATCTCCAGGAGAGTCGGCCTGAGTTTGCCCAAACCTCCTACACAGAGCAGATGAACGAAAGAGATTGGGAACTTTTTACTGAGGGGGGTCAAAGTCTCCTTCCTTTACGAGTTGTTACAACATGAATGGGAGCACTGAGAGAGGGAGCAGCTAGGTAGGGAGGGAGGGAGGAAAAGCGGAGGAGGAGGAGGGAGGGAAGGAAGTGAATGGTGTAGTTTTTCTCGGCTCTAGCGCCCCTGAGCGAGGTGAGAGGTTGGGGCCGGGGGGCGCTGGCTGGGTGGTCAGCACGATCGCCGACCTGTGTGTGTGTTTATGTGTGTGTTAATGGCTGTGTGTGCATGGAAGAAAAGCAGAAAGAGAAAGGAGTTCCGTATGCTAAGTTACCCAGCCGTGAGAATAATCAAAAGCTTCTCATATTTCCCTCAAGGCCGTTCGATTTTTTTTTTCCTATTCTTGTTTTTAAATCAGTTTTCTTTGCCTCAGACTGCTGCTTCTATTCTTGTGTCATTGTTATTCCATGTAGCGCTTACACATGCACATTCTCTGAGGTTTTGCTCTTTATGGGCTGCAGAATGAGGTGTAGACCAAAATGACTGCTCTAATCGAGTAGCCGCACGGGTCCTAAAACAACAGACTGCATTTAGCCAATGTAATTCATTCCTCTTGACCATAAAATATCCAGGCTTAATAAAAAAGGCATCAAGTACTGAAAGCTTAAGTGTTTCACTTCATACAGACCCTTGCGAAGAAAAACACAGCACGCAGGGAGTTATGTTCAGTTAAGGGACGTGGGATGATGCTATTAAAGGAATAGTTTGACATTTTGAGAAATACGCTTGTTGGCTTTCTCATAGAGAGTTCAATGAGACGATCGATGCCACGCTCTTACCTGTATGATAAAAGTGAAGCTTCAGTCATTTTAAAGCTCACTGGATCAATTATTCATTACTTAATACTAAGAAATTTTTTATTTGTGAATTTTATAGGATTATGCTGTCCCCTAATCGCACAAAGACAAAGTCGACATCAAACAAATTGTCATTGATTTACTGAGATAAGGAAGCACTAAGTAACTCATTAGCAGTGTTCATACAAAGTTTCTTCTCTTGCTGAGCTTCGTATTTACCATGCAGACATTAAAGTGGGATCAGTCTTCTCGTTTAACTCTGCAAGAAGGAAATTAGATTAGACTTTAAGAAATAAAAGTTAAGAAAATGATTGAAGTCATGCGCATTTTGTTCAGGTTTCATTTGTGTCACATTCAAAGCTGACACACCAGCTCCCCTAAATCATCTGTGTATTTGTTTTTATATCCACCCTGTCATACCCACCAGCCATTCATCCATCCAGTTGTCAGTCATGCTGTAACATTCAACGCTCCTGCAGCCTTTTGAGTCTTTGGTAAGTCTGACTCGGGCTGTAGCAGCAGTGTGGGCAGCTTGTAGCCACATTCAAGAACAGCTAGCTGTCATCAGACGCTGCTAAACCTAAACACCAGCAGCCACAGACCCCGTTCCCTCTCACCCTGTTGCTGCACTCCTATCGGCTTCCCACACCAGCATTAAACAAGCACACATGTTCTCGCTGCTTCAGTATTACTCACAGAAATATTTTTTCATATCTTCCCACCCAGCTCTCGCTCTCATGCCGTCCACACCCAACATCTTTGATCTTCCGAGTCCTTTACTTCTCGTGCTGTCTCTCAAGCGGATATCTCTCCCAAAACGCACACATGGTAAATAGGCCTTCGTAAGTCAAACACAGTCAAAAGTGAAGCATTGTTAGATTATTAAGCTTTGATCCAGAGGTTCCGTGTGTGACAAAATGTGTTTGTGAGGGAGCGGGGGAATCCAAACCTGGCAGGAGAAAGGCGATGGATCAACAAGATCAAGCGATGTGGGGCGAGAACATTCATTTCAGATGGTCAGGGCCGTGACAGAATTGTTCCTGCATGCTGTTTTCCACCGAGTACCGGTGTCATGTTCGCAGGTTCCATGTGTTGTAAAGTTGGAGTGGTTTTGGCACGGGGGGCGACGCCAGCTCCTGTTCTGAGGGCGAACCCCATCCTGCCCGATGCGTTGCGGGCCGCAGAGCACCGCAAAGCCAGGCGAGGGGAGTGAAAGTGTTGACAACGCTGAAGCTGGAAACCTAACCCAGCCCTGACACTGAATACTCGGTCTGCCACTTCATGTTCCCCTTCACAAACATGAACCCCCCCCCATAGCTGTCTGTCTTTCCCTCTCACTCTTTGTCTGTCTTTTGTCTCTCAAGCTAGCTCTTTTTGGTCGCCTTTGGCTCAGGTTTTTATGGATGATGATAACAAATCATTATCTATAGTTACAGGGAAAGAAATGCCAAAGTTCAGTTGTGTAAAAGTCTGTTTTACTTCAATGAAGCATAATTTTTCTTCTGTTTCCTCGGTACATTTCTTTTTTCCCCCTGACTACACATGTACCTTTGCTTCTGTCCTGGCATTATTCTCTGTTACTGTCTGTTGTCACTGTGCTCTGCTCAGCAGTTTGCACCATCGTAAAACGTCACGCATACTTCATGACCTCGATTCACTGAATCATAAAAAGCCATGGAATAATATTTGCACTTGCATGGCATGAGAAAAGAGCTACTGGTGTTGGACAAATTTCTGTGGATCCTTGCTGAAGCTGGTGTGGGTCATTGTAAAGACAGACAGACAGAAAGACAGACAGTCAGACGGGCAGACTGGTAGATGTGACATTCCGGCATGACTGGAAAGGGAAAGATGACCCCGCAGCCATCACTTCGGATGCTCCTCATTCCTGTCCTCACAAAATTATTGTCCCTCAGAGGGAAAGGAGACAGGTGGCCATGTTGATATGGCTCATGTAGCGAACACCCTCTGAGTGTATTTAAAGGGGGCAGGAGGGAGCAGAGAGCCAAAAGACAGCGAAGAAGACAGTGCATCCTAACCGGCTGCAGTGGGCGCTGTTCTGTCACCGACACTCGGCACGTACCTCCATGTTTGACACCTTCCTGGTGGATGTGACAGATAGGCTCTGATTGTGATGATGATGATGATGATGATGGTGGTGGTGGCAGTAACACTGGCATGGGTTTAGGTTTACTGGCCCTGCAAACAGCTGATAAGGGGCAGCCAGGCTTGGCATCTTATTCTGCAGTAGCTGCAGTTTACTGTTGTATAGGTGTCAAAATCTGATAAGGTTTGATATACGACACTTCATATCGTGTGTGTGTGTGCGCGCGCGTGCGCGCGCACGTGCACTGAACACTGGATTCTTTATTGTGTGAGTCGATGTGAGGAGTGAGGAGAGAGAGATGGAAAGAGGGGGAGTAATGGGACTACAGTAGAAAGGGAGAAATAAATAAGGAGTTGAGGGAGAAGCAAAGAAAGTAGAATAGCAAGAGGAGGAGGGAAGGGAAGAAGGGAGGATGGGAATATAAGGAAGATGTAGAGAAGGACTGACAGCGAAAAGACAAGGGAAAAGGAGTTTTAAAGCTTCTTGGTAAAAGCAGAGATGGTGATGTTTAATATGAAGTAGAAATATGGAGACAGTGTTTTTTATAGATTTCCAAAATAACCCTATTCTCCTAGTATGCAGTTGCTCTTAGAAAAAAACTGTTATGACTCATATAATATCTGAAAACTCTGATACAAACACTTGAGCCCCTCCATTACAGTATGTGACTGTACTTTAATGCTTTAGCACACAAGTGGATGAAACATTGGTCATTAATGTGCACCAGCCCTCTCAAATCCACACTCATAACAAAGCCGACCCCTGACACACTCCATCAAGCTGCTCTTCCTTTTCCATTGCAGGTCTGTACTATGGGAAGATGTTTTTCCAGTATTCTTCAGTATTATTCAGCATCACTGACACATAGATTAAAATGCATAAAAAATGATATAGCATTGCTGTGATTGCTGGTGATCTTGATTTGCTTCCCCCTATGGTAAATCATTTTCAAACAAGGTCAACAGCTTTCTGTATATAAGTGGCAGGGGGAAGAAAATTAATGCAAACTGCTGATTTAGAGATTAGCGCTTCTGTAAATCACTTCTAAATCAGAACTTTGACCTTGAGCAAATTTGCGCACGAGAGACTTTTATAAATGAGGATCCTGATCAGTTGTTGAGCTCTGGTTTGTGTTGTTGTGTGGCATAACTGCACAACAGCTTAAGGTAATCCCCAAGATGGCTCTTCCCTCATCTTATCGTCTCCTCTCCTGCTTAATGAGACGTCTCCCCTCATATGTCTGAGGCTCCGGTTTGATTAGCTAATGAGGCGACCTTACACGTGCACTTGTGGCTAATGATTAGGTGTCATGCACAAACACTCAGAAGCAGCTGAGAAGAAGCTAGTTAGTCCTCTTGGTTTCTGGAAATTTGGTTTGTTTAGTGATTTATGTTGTAAGTTATGTTAAGCAACTGCACGAGGAAGGAGATTTCAAAATAAAAGATGCTTTATGTCTGTATATATATATATATATATATATATGTATCTATATATGTATATATGTATATATATCTATCTTCAGACACGATATGTATGCACACACACACACACACACACATACACACACATGTATATATATACACACATATATACATAATACATCCTAAAACATTTCATTAAAAAACACTCATGTGTCATTATGGTGAGCAACCTTTATTCTACTGCTTGTAACCAGTTTGTCATATTAAGCTGTGGTATAATGAAAAGAATACACAATGTATTTGCACAGTCAGGTGTGAATGACAAAAAAATAACAAGGCTTTAGCAGTGGAGTCATTCAACTCAGCGGCGTCTTGCTCAAAGCAGTGATTATCTGTGATAGGAGGCCCCTGTCTCTCTGTCACAGTGTTAATCTCAGTTACGGGTTCAGCTGAGAGCAGAACAAGCTCTCTGTGCAACACTGCTCTTTCAATGACACTCTCTCTTCCTTCCACTCCAAAATCATTCAGTTGAGACACACTTGCACATACAATTTATGTCATACACTGTTCTATACTATACATAAGTTTCATTCACATACATTTAGAATTAACTGAGAAGTATTTTACTTGTGATGTAGATGCGGCAGGGCAGACTTGGAGGACAGTTTGTCAGGTAACTTGCATTCATTCCTGGACAATAGTTGTCAAATCTGTCACTACCATAACTGTGGCAAATAAAACTTCTAACTGTAATAAAACAAGTCTTGTCTTATCTCACTGTGAACTGGGTATTCAACAAGCTGACATCCTCACCTTTGTTCTGAGTCTGTTATTCCACACTTGAGATGCAGGTTAGACATTTCAGTCGGATTTTAGATGACCAGGACACCTTATGCTGCCTTCAAAAGGAGCTTGTGAGTTTGTGGCATGTGAAGTACAAAATAAGCCTGCCATTGTGGTTAACTTTTGAAAGCACTGTTGCAAGGCAACTGACCAACATAAATGGAGACCAAAAGAACTCTCCTGGTCTTCTTTTCAAAGCCTTTATGAAGAGGACAGGCCCAGTTTTTCTGCCCTTTGATCAACAGAAAAACTGTAAATGAACAAGTATAAAGGAGTATGCTGACAGTAGACCGTATACACCAATAGGGCACAGGCAAAGGACAAAGAAAAAAGATAATGTATTTAAGGAGTAGTCTGGGATTTTTCTATATATATGTTAGTGTTTGTAAAACAGCTTATTTGTATATATCATGTTACAGCTAAAAAAAACATAAGCACTTTCAGAAAATGAAGCCCTCATCTGACAAGGAGATAGTTTCCCATCCACATAAATAGGATATCCAAACAGCCCTCAGTATTAATCAATACATCTGTATTGTTAATGCATGTCATTGGTTAAGAAACAATATAAATACGTAAGAATTATTCTATAAGAAAAAAACAAACACAAAATTTTAAGGTAATGTGTAATGCAATCAATTCTCTTTATGCCTTAAGTAAGAGTCTCTCTCCTATCCCCTCTCCCGTGTCGCACTGTTGGGGAAATCATAATAATTATAAATTTTATTGGTAAAGTTCTTTTCTAGACCCAAAGCACCAAAAAGAAAAAAGAAAAAGAAAGAAAGAAAAAAGAAAAAGAAAAATGAAATAAAGAAAACACACTCTTAAAATCTCAAGCAGCCTTGACCTCCACCTTGGATTTCTGTGCTTCCCCTTGTGGCTCCACATTCACACACACACAGACAACCACACACACACACACACATCCTCGTACAGTTACAGAACAAGAACAACAGCTTATGGTGGAAGTAGGTTGGCAGGGGGAAGAACAGGGTTTTACTGCTCTGACTAAAATAAAACATGAGGACTTTGTGGTCCACAGTGCAGTTGGAAAGACAAATATTATTTTTTTTACGAGCAAGAGAAGTCCGGGGACAGGCTGCATAAAACGCCTTAATGATTGAATGGCTGAAGTATTAAACCTTGTAACTTTGGCTGTGGGGTCCTGACCTGGATGAGGGGGAGGCGAGTGTAGAGAGACGAGTCCTGTCAGAGCAGTTTGATAGGGTAAAATCCCATTCACACACACACACACACACACACACACACACACACACACACACACACACACACACACACACACACACACA
>JBAJHX010000106.1:16866978-16918257 GCA_037176925.1 Amniataba percoides
TGTGTGTGTGTGTGTGTGTGTGTTCCCTTTTTCAGTAGTACCAGTGACCAGGCTGTAAGCAACAAAAGCACTTTGGTTAGGGTTAGGATGAGATCATGCCTTCATTGAAATGTTAATAAGGTAAAAACATCCCATGTCATGCTTCAGGTCACTTTTGATTCTTTGAGTATTTAACCAAGGCCACAATCTTTCCCCAACCTTAACAAATGTGTGCCTAAATATAAACAAAAAAAGTGGAGCAACGCTTAAGTGGATGTTGGTAATGGAAGAGTGGATATTTTGCAGACATTTGCAGCACAAAAACAAAATATAAACAAGACTGGGCTGAAATGACACAGCAACGGCGTGCCCTTTGACTCATATTTGACTCATATTTTCCACAGCCAAAACCCACCAAAGTAAGGGGGGAAAAGTATTATGCAGGAGTGAGTTGTGCCACCACCTCTTCACTTCTCCCTGCCTTCTGCTCCTTCTGTAGGAAGCAAAGATTGGTAGTTTGCAGTAATGTACATGTAGAACCCAACGTGATTGTCTTGAAATAGATGAAAGGGCATCTCTGCCTTGAACTTTGAGTGGCTTCCATCTTTTTATCATCTCCCGTTCGGTTCGCCCCTCCAGGCTACTCAGAGATGAGGAAGATGGCAGGGGAGACAAAGAGCCTGTACCTCCACCATCTCGCCTTGCCTTTGTAGCGCTCTCTCCATCACTGTTAGTCACACATGATTATGCCCTGTCGACTGCCGACCAAGTGTTGCTATTTGCCTGTAATAGCATGACAATCAGTGTCAATCTGTCCCTGGCTCCAAATGTCGTTCACACAGTGTGTCCTTTGACTATGTGCTTTACATATGGTTAGCATACACCGATGCCGCCTTGCCTCCGCTCTGTTGATCCTGTTTATACACCTATTCAACGTATGAGAAGATCTACTGAGCAGATCATACATATACGCTGTTAATCACGATCCACTTTTTTTCCATATGAATACCCACTTGGCACAATAGCGTAGCATACATCTCAAAGGTAAACAGTTGACTGTCTGCACTTGTCAAATCAGTTACGTTTCATCAGTGAAGACATTGTTTTGAGTCATTTTCACGGCACCAAAGATAAGAACGGGACGCGGGTTAAGAAAGAAAGGACTGATGGGGGAGGAGGCGAGGCAGTGAGGGATCAACGTTCATCTCCCTTAAGTTTTTCTGCTTCACCTTTAATCTATGGAAATGTATGGAGCAGATGAAGTATAATTGTAAGGTGGACTTTGACCATTAAAATCTCTCGAGTGCTTGTTGCAGGAGGGGCCAGAGGGAGACCGGGCAGTAATCACTACGGGTTCACTCCGCTGATGATGGGGAGGGAATTAATTTACCCTGGAGAAAAACAAATTAAGGCTCTACTCAGCCCAGCGCTCCGACACACAATAGCATATATAAATATTTTATCTTGGGCGATCCAGGTTAGCAAAGGTTTAGTACATCTCCATTTTCACAAGGGCCCGCTCTCCACGCCGTGGCCTTCGCTCCCCTCTCAGCTCTCCTCCTGATGAGTGCCTGCTGTCCTCTCCTTCACCTCCCCGTCTTCCTCCTTCTCCTCACCACCTCTCCCATCTTCCAGCGGCGTCTTCCTCGCTCATGCGCCTCATGCATCTCTTCTCTCGCGCCCTCCTCCGCTTGAACTCCCGCCGTCTCCCGTCCACGCTCGTCCTCCACCTCCTCCAGTTGTTAAACACAAAAATCCAACTATTCGCCGCGAGGACCAACTCGCATGGCTCCGATGTCTTAATCCCCTCCGACACAGACGTATCACTTGTTGACAGACAGCGTAGAGTACACCGTGAAAAACAGGATTCAGCTGACACAGTTGAAAACGTCACAGTGATTTATGGACCTGTGAATAAATCAAGTTCGGGGCTGCACTGAATTATAGAAACAACTTACTTTTCCTATTTAAAATGGCGCACCGATCCTGTTGGATGTTTCAGATTGCAATAAATTTGCCCCAGCAAAAAAAAAAAAAAAGAGGGGGGGTTGTTATTTTAGCTTCCTTTTTCACTTGCTTTCCAGTCAAACAATAAAAAATAAGAGCGTGTCATACTATATTATAGGAAATAGAATAATATTGTAAAAAAGCTTTCCTTACTAAGATCGCTGCTTGTAAAAAAATACCTTCTGTTATAGGTCCCCTGGATGCATCTTCTAGCACACGGTTGGATAGGTACAGTATTTATCAAATTAATAATAATTACTGCTGTGTTTATCTTGGAATAAGATGTTTGTTGATAACAGTAGAAGTTAGCCTTGTGAAAGACTGGTGATCTCTCTCCCGGGTGTTCCTCTCCCCAAGTACATGCTGGGATATGGTGGTACAAGTATGGATGGTTGCACGTCTGACATATTGGGGGTGAGGACATATTGTATTTTTTGGGAGGTTATAGTTTACCCAGTCTCTTTATGAAACACTGCCTCACTTTCTGTGACTCGTGGTCTGCAACTAAATACAGTTCAGTGCTGTACGGTGCTTATGTAAAACATTTTAGGTACTTGTACTCGAGTATTTTTGTTTCCTTCTACTTTATACATATATTTCACTAAATTAAATTTTTTTGTATTTAGATTCTTTGCTGATTAAATCATTAATTTGACAGCTGTAGTAACTGGTTGCTTCTCAAATTAAGATTTTACAAAAAAAAGTATGTTAAGCTTATGAATGATGACAGCATAAAATTGATTTAAAAAATAGTACAATAGTGAATTACTTTGGCAAAATGATATACTGATTTGAACAATTTTCTTATTTTTTTATTTTGTTGCTCAGTATGTTTGGCTGATAATTCAAACTGTTTTAAGGTAGGACTTTTACATGCAACTGAGTAGTGTTCCTGTGCGGTATTGCTGCTTTTACCCGAGTGACGGCTCTGACTACTTCCTCGTTACACTGGCGCTGAAACGAGCGTGGCGGTGTGTTGCTGTGCTGACGTTGCCTTGTTGTTTTTGTTGTCAACAAAATGAGGCAATTAGGGCCACAGCAAGCCAGTAATGACTGCAGTGCGGAGGGGGGGAGGGCCCGAGAGGGCAGGCGACACCCGGTGTGAGAAACAGCACGCGCCCCTGCCCTGTGTCCCGCCTCGCAGCGATGAGGCTCGTGCTCTAATGAGAGGGATTTAATGGATTTACAGCAGTTGAGGATTCCTGCTCTTGGCTTCGCCGGCTAGAAACGTCTGTAATAATTGGTGAGCCGCCTCCACATTAACACGAACCGTAGGGAAAGAGAGGGGAAAAAGAGAGAGAGAAAGAGGAAAAAAAACCTGCACCTCCTCTTGACTGCTTTCCCACGGCCATGATGAAAACAGGTAGCCTAGGCCAACACAGATGCTGTGCAAGAAGGGGAGGGCTGTGGGAGTAGTGTGAAAATTTGCTGTGTGAAAATTTGTAGACGTGAAAGTTCATAATGACTCATTTTCTCACCTTTTTTTATTTGGACGTGGTTTTTCTTGGAAGCTCTGTAGCATAAAAGGTGGAGTTTGTGAAGGGTGGAACCAGTCTGCTTTGAATTGACTCCAGTATTTTACATGGTAGCATAAACATTAACATGCGGCAGGCAGGTGTATTATGGGGAAAAAAACATCTTTTGTTAATCTTATTTCATAATAAAAGGGCTGGAAATTTGTATTACTTCATAAACCTGCCGTTAGTTGTAAAAGACCATACATATCTATCTATCTCTTTGGTAATAAACAGCAATGTGGTCAGTAGTGTCTGTATTTATGTTTTATATTGAATAAAAAAGACACTGAAAGCATCCAATGGAAAATATATTTGCTTTTCTTTTTTCTTTTTCTTTTATTTGTATTTGTATTGGTAATTATTGTTTAACTGCAACTGAAGGTCACACGCTCCATGTTTTATTTTACACAACACTACCCTAACTTAACCTATGTCTCCGCCAATAAGGCTTTGAATTTAGAGGCACAATGCTCGGCTTTGGTCGCTTCTAATTCCTCTTTGATCCAACCTTTTCAGACCGAGCTACTGACCAGCTGTCACAGAGTCACAGTGTCCTCTGCTTTGTGAATCGATAGGCCTAGTCTGCTAATTTATTGTTAATATGTCCATTGATCAAATGTCCTCTGGGAGCAGATAGAGAAACAGCCCTTAATCCTAGTTCAACTAAATCCTTAAGTAACATCACATCAAATAAATACCATCAAGTGAACCTGCCACAGTGATTCAAGCCATTATAACTGAATGAATAGATTAAATCCTCATTAAGAAACAATATTAATACCACCATATTTTATTGCCTAATTGTGTATTTTTTTTTTACTGCTATAGTAGTTATTTAATGCTATTTCAGTCATTTAAAAGCTTTCTAAATATAATCAATGATAATGAATTTTTGTAAAAATATTTGTTCCAGTCGAGCAGATGTTAGCAGAAAATACGTGATTTTTATATCTCCACGCACATTCATATAATGGGTAACATCCACATTTTTATAACATCTGACCCAAATATCCTGTCTCTCGAACCTCATCTGATTTTAATAAATCACATCAAAATGAAAACACCGCTTACAAAACCATGAGCACTTATTGAGTTAACAAGTCGGATTCTTCTTTCCCTCCCAGCTCACCACTCGCAGACTGAGGAGAATTTCAGGACAAAAGAAACATTTAGTGTCTGCTTGTTTATTCCTGTGCTCGCTCTGTATTTATTCACTCCTGTCACTCATCCTTTTTTTTTTTTTTTTTTTTTTTTCGCTCTCCCCACCTCGCTCTCCCCTGCGGCTTTCTCTCACACACAGGCAGTGTGATGGCGCTGCAGCAGAGAGCGAGAAGGATCTGGGTGACCATCTGAAACCAATTATGGCAGCGCTGCAGCCACCCAGAAACTCAGTGACGGATGGGGATCTTGTATTTATAGCTGGGGTAATTGGCAACACTCAGACACACACAGACACACAGACGTAACACACACACACACACACACAACACAAGGAAGTACAAAGAAATAGACACTTTCAAATGTACACACATACGGCCCAGTTTGTGTTTACACTCAGGGATAGACATCACACACACATGCAAAAAGGCCTCACAGGCAGCAAAAGGTGCGCTCTCCCTCAGTGCATGTCTCGCTCACAGTCAAAGTGACGCAGCCGGCGTGTGAATCAAAGACCTTTGTCATGGGAAGACAAATAAGGCCCAGGGATGGCCAGAGAGGCATGTTTGTGTTTTCCACGGTCTAATCAGAGCTGATGTTTACAGCCGATACTGCAGCCAGGACAGAGGTTGTACATCTCAGCTATCTGTCTCGGCCTGTCAGCGCGTCAAACCTGCATGCGAAAACATATACAAAACACATCTGCCTCTTGTTAGGCGCCATAAATGGCTGCCATGTGGTCTGCTGATAAATAGGCCAGTCTATTTATTGGAGCACAACAAATTGGCTACAAACACTGACAAGGAATTGAAGAACTATAAATATTGCGACGTGATGAAATCTTTAAACGTGCTGCAGGTATTTTACGAGGGTCCCACTCCTTTGCCTTTTTTATGTAGTTGGAGGTATTTCTTTTGACTGCTTTCTTCTTTCACACGCCGCCTTGTTAAATAGGTGGGGGGACAATGGCACTCTCACACTGAGCAGGTCCGGGGCTGAGTGTGTGTGTGTGTGTATGTGGAAGGCTTGGCCGCACTAAAGCTGAGCAGATCCGCCACTTGAGAACGATAAAGAGCCCTGTTACACCCGAACTCTCAGAGAGACGTAACCAGAAATTCCTGAATGAATCGGCAACAGACAAGCCCTAAACCCCGTGTAATTACATATTTGGAGTTTATCGGGGTTTATGCGAAAATGCACAAGTTTCCCTTCCCTGGTGGTCCTTAAACACATCCATATGTTTCCATTTCTGCTCCTCCCTCTGCTCTCTCTCCCTTTCTCTCTCTCTCTCTCTCTCTCTCTCTCTCTCTCTCTCTCTCTCTCTTTCGTTCCCCCCTCTTTTATCTTCCACCTCCTATTTTCCCTCCATGAAAAATGGCTGTGGCGTACAGATGGATGATATGACCCGTTGGAGTGGTGTTTTCCTATTGTTAAGTTGTTGTTGACTCTCTAGACTCACAGTGGGACAGATCCAGTTTGGTGTTTTGGAGTGTGTCAAGGCCATCAGCACTGGGCCAGAGCTCTTGGTGGAACTGTGTGCAAACAGAGGAAGCCGCAGCCTGTCCACATCGCACAGACTGGAACACACACACAAATCTGGGGAGGCCTTCTATCGTGTGTGGGCCAGTTTTTTCATTTCTTTCCCTCCCCGTCTGCCTCTCTCTCCGTCTCTTTCTCTCTCTCTGTGCTTCTCCCCGCTTGAGAAAACCGATCTGTTTTAAAACACGTGCTAAATATTACCATATTTACATTTTCCCGTTTCAAGAAGGCAGCAAAGGGGGGAGTGTGTGGTGTGGATTTTTCTTTTCTTTTTTCTTTTTTTTGCAGTGGAAAGGTCTCGGTCCGGGGTTAGGCTCTGTTTGAAACTTTAAACCTTTTTCATGCTTATTTGTTTTATGATTCTGCAGGGCACGGTGTTTACACTAAGAGTGCAACATCTGGATTAGATAATTTGTTGGGAATTAACCGAGCCCGAATGCTTATCGACCTCATCTGATTACATCTGTTTGATGTTCGGGGCTTTTTTCAGCATTCATTATTTTCCGGCCGGCTCACCGGTGTTCCTTTTTTTTTTTGCTGTACATTTTAGTTTGATATGTTTCCCGACAAATGGAGGATTAACATTGCGCGGCATTAACCTGGACACTAATGACTGGCTGCAGCAGGCCTCTCAGTGCACTGTCACATCTCTCCAGTCACAGCAGCACCAGCCTTTCCATAATGAATTATTCCCAATTAAATCTCACAGGTAATGCTTGACTTTACAGTGTCACAAGAGGCTGCTAGAGTGGTTGCTGGCATGGTTATGAATTGCATTAAAAGGACACATTACCTGATTAAATCCTCAGCCCTTCTCAAAGATTAATCTATACCCCGATGATGTGATAAAACTAATTCAAATTACACTAAAATGAATATAAAATACATACAACAAAAACTAATAGAATATCATGAAATACGAGGAATTGGCGGCTCATAACGACTTTAAACTGTCAAAGCAAAGGAAAGATTTATTAGCGACTGTCTGCACTTTCTTCAAGACAGTGTTAATGTTTTATGCTTTATGATTTTCTCTGCAGTATTTCTCCGTCCTCCCAATTTCTATTCTTCCCTCATTCCTCTCTCTCTCTCTCTCTCTCTCCCTCCCTCTCTCTCTCTCTTAATCACTGTCTTCCATGTATATTTTATTAGCTGCACCCGGCAGCGAGACCACTTCACTCTGTCACACAGTTAGCGAGTTGGTTGTCCCAAACAGTTCAACAAACTTGACATAACCATTAGGACTGTTTGAGTCTAATTGCTCTGCCACTTAAAGTTTATTGGGTTTTTTAAGCATAGTGTTGCTTCACTAGAAGTCTCACATCCTCGGTGAGTCAGCCCAGCACCAAATTGGCTGCATATTTTCATGTATTTAGTATTTTATGTAAGACCGGTTGACATATACAGTGAGACAAGATATAAATTTTTTACCTGTGAGATATTTTTCCATATTGTTTATACTGTGGTAGCTATGCTTTGTAATATCTCAGTTTGTAGTGGAGTAAGTGGGAAAATCTATTATTGAAGAGCTTTATGACTGTTGCATAAAAGAGCTTAAATACCTTGATTTAGGAACATGCTTAGTTCATTGGATTAGCCCAGTACCAACAAATTGTATGTCGGTATTGCAATATACTTTTTTTTTTGTATTATGTGGTCACAGATGTCTGTAACTTTTAGTGTTGCCGCTGCCTTGTAAACATGCATTGTGGCTTAGATAATGGCTCAATAAAAGTTTCTCAACAGTAAGCTAATGGACACATGATAGGACATTTATTTCTGGCTCTTATCCATGCTTCTGACTTTATCTGACTAGAACACGTTCCCCCCCTGCCTCCGTCGGGCTTTATCTCAGTTCTATGATCCATTACAAAGCTGCCTGCCGTCCCCTGGGTGATCTGCCCTGTCCCCTCTAATCTGGCCGAGCTGCTGCGATTCCATCACTCCCGTCGAACCACACAGAAAGATTAGTCAGACTCTGCGTACAACAGATGTGTCCAACACTTGATTTGTGTGTGTTTTATTGACTCTGGCCATCTGTTAATACAGTTGCTGGTTCCTCCTCTTGTGTTTGTTGATGCACACAGACAGGGGAGCCGAGTGCCAGAAGAAACATCCAGCGAAGGGGAGATGAGAGATAGAGAGAGATAGAAAAAGAGAGAGAGAGAGGGAGAACGGAGTTGGAGGTAAGAGGGTATAAAAGGCTGCCGGCTTAAGTGTTAACCTGCGACCTGCTGTATTCCCACATATAGAACAGAAGCGTTTGTCCTCGTTTTTAATTTAGTCAGAGCACTGATTCAGGGGAGCACACGAGCAGCGTCGGTTGATGAATGAGTCTCAGATGGTCAGTGCTCCCACAAAACAGTAAGAGCTTAAATTCCTTCACTAGGAGGAAAGTGAAAGATTGCCTGAGATATCTGAAATTCCTTATGGTACCATTCCTTGGATTCCCTCTCAACACTGAAGGCGCACAAGGCCCAGTTGCTGTCAGCATTCCTTGGATTGCCCATTTGTGTGTGTATGTCTGCGTATTATGTGCCTGTGCATTGCAGGAATTTCTGGCCATGCAAAAGGATGATAATGCCCAACAGTTGCGTTCGCTTGTGTCGGGTTGTTGTCTTGTGTTTTCTTGGGCATTCCACCCCGACTTCTTGTCTTCCTCCTCTCCGTGTCACTCCTCCTCACAGTCTTCACTCCCATGGTGTCTTTTTCCCCTCTCCTCCTGTCTCACATAACATTTGTATGGATGCCTTGGAAGCCACGGAGCTGATGAAAACTTTTGCCTCACATTAATTACCCTCTGTCTTACTAAAATACCTAAAAGGTGAGATAGATTACATCTTGGAGCTTAATCTACTCACTCAGCAAGAATTACATCATATAGTCGCCACAATCTCAGACAATATTTTCACTGATCCGTTTCATTTGTCCTCTTCTCGCTGGCTGCCTTCCTTCCCAGCATTCCTCCCACCCGTCTCCTGTGAAGTTGACTGTTTGCCCTCAGAATGGGAACCTAAAATGCGGTCTGCCGCCTCAGCCTTTACGGCAGCAGTGATGTTGCGTGTCACTACCCTCTCTGCCGTGTCATGATGATGTGATTTCTTGACACCGGCGTCACTCGGCTAGTTGAAACCCCAGAACTCCATGCGAACCTGCTGAAAGGGAGGTGGCGTCTGGCCCGGGTAAACACAGTGTGAGGGTGGGGGGGGAGCCAGGGACACAGCCTGTTGGTCCTAAATGTTGAGGAAAAACGTCCAATAACTGGGCCTGTGGGGAGCTGGCCGGGCCAAGGCTAACCCAAACGCGGGCTCGCTGGGAGCAGGCATGGGAGTGAAGTTGGATCACAGCTGCTCCGAGGGACATATAGGTAACAGGACGGGATTTGGACCTGGGTCTTGCAAACAGGAAATCTTTTTCCAGGGGGCAGTATCCCCTTTGCAATGCAGCAGAGTTAAATTCAATGCTACGTCAAACTACCAAGGAGATTTGATGAAAATAAAAGTTAAGAATAACCATAAATTTGCTACAATAGCGTATAAGGAAGTGATTCGGGATTAAGCATATTTTATTGTTTAATGAATTGCAGTTTTAAATAACATGTTAAACTGAGTAAACTGAGAGCAAATTGACCTCAACTCTACAAGGGAAACATTTGAGCTTTACATGGACATGCACTGCTACTTATGTGTCCGCCCTTCGTCCTGTGCATTCACCCCTCTGAAGAGGTATGGATATCGCCCTTCATGCTTTTTTACCTCATTGCCTCTCCGCTCCCCCTTCAACTTTGACCGCTGAAGGTTTGAGCACAGTCCGGGGAAGCAGCAGGGGTTTGTGGGAGAAAAAAAAAGTTCACACACAGAGAGAACACTGTATTCAGCACTGAGCGAGAGGTGTTAACAGTAGTTGTGTCTATGTGAGGGACAGCACAGCCAGACCTGGGTCAAATATTTTGAAATAATTCTTACTGCGTATTTTAACTTCCATGAAGTGTCATGTGGGCTGGGTTTACCTAGTCAGAATAACTCAGATGGTATCAGGAAGATGGAGTAGGCTTAATTTACTTTCAGAGACATCCTTGTGTTTGTCTGAACCCTTTGACACTGTCTGATGCGGTAACCTCCATCCATCCAGCACCTGCAGGTTTAAATCATATTTCCATTTACACAGATATATGAACACTAAGCAAATTTTATTTTTTATCCATCTGTGGATGTCTGTGAATTAAAAAAAAGCTCATTCAGTTTTCAGAGTTTATACAACTTAAAAAATAAAATAATAAAAATGACTAATAAAAATTACAGTAATATCTAATTTATTGTAGTCATAATTGTGTTGCGTAAAAATTAATCAAACACAGAGCACTACTCAGTGGCTGGGAAAGATCTCCTTCCATGCAATGACGGCATGTTAAATATACTGAAGTCATCCACTCTGCCTGCAAACCTGCTTCTTTGTCATTGTGTTTTAGAAAATAAAACCCTTTTGAACTTGTTCTGGTTCACCCCCATGGCCACTTGCACCACGTCCCACCCCAGCGCTACCTCACAACCTCCGGGAAGCGGTTAATGCTTTAATTGGCACTTAATTAGTTAATTGACCCCAGCGTTGTTGGGAAGGGGGGTTGACAGGGCGATGGGGGGCTTGGGGGCGCAGGTGAGGGTGGAGAGGATTGGCCCAAGGTGCTTCCTGTGTCACATCACCAGTGGAGGTACCCATCGGCCCCTTTGAACTGGGACACAAACACTGGAAACACTTTCATCGGGCCGATGTGTCATCACAGCCGGGTCCCATGTATATGTATGGGACTGTTTGAAAATATACAAAGTCCAATTTGCCCGGGACAGGCCAACCTCAGGATAATGAATCACATGTGATGTGTATCTGATACGCAGCCTGAGTCATCACCAGATGTTTCGACAGGATTACTTCCAGTTCTGGAGAAGAGCAGTGGATTTTCAAAGAGAAACCAACAACGCTCCATCAAGGAAGACAAAGAAAAGAGGTCAACGAACATTTGCCGCGGTTATGAGTAAAACATACGAGTTTATAAAAATTCAGTACTGGAATGCTCTTGGTACCTCAAGAAGGCAGACCAAAGTGTTTCTTCTGTCTATAATTGGGGGTACACATGCCAAATGAGAGGAGTTTTGAGGTCAAGTACAGAAGAGGAAGTAACTTGGGCACCAGGCCTTCAGATAAAAGCTTACAGGTGCGACTAAGTACAGTCCTACATATGTAAGCAAGCTGTGGGGCTTGTTTGTTCTGGTGTCTGTTTGTATGTGGAAAATGCAGCTCCCAGCGCATAATGTGTTTGCTCAGTTGAATCATAGCATGTACTCTGGATAACATTCCCTGTCTCCTTCACTTGGCAAAAACACATATGAACCTGTGTGAATTTGCAAACCCAAGTGCAAACCTCAGGACACTGACATGCCCGCGTAAACACAGAGGAACACACGCACACCTCCCGTTCTTCTTCTTCACATGTGCCTGTTGTTTCCCCTCTGTAGCTCACTCGCAGGTTTGCAAAAACAATTCACTTTTTTTTTTCCAAGTTTAAATACTGGGTGCTGTTGCTTTAAAAATTAATAACACTTCTTTTCTGAGGGGGAGGTTTGGAGGAGGGCTAGATCTGTGTGTGAGACTGTGTGTGGGTTCCTGCCTTTGCCCCTGTGTGTTTGCACCCATGTGTGTGCATCAGAGAGGGACGCCCAGCAGGCAGTGTTGTTGTAGGTGAGGGTGAGGAGCCCCCTGATGGGCAGCTGTGGCAGAGAGGCCAGCTTTGATCAAAGGCCCAAGAGTAGGAGGAGGAGGAGGAAGAGAGGAGGAGGGGAGGGGAGAGCAGAGCAGCAGTCTGTCCAGACGAGAGGAGAGGTGAAGCGGGGCGGTGGGATGGCGGTACGATGGTGTCCTTAAGCCCATGGCGGGACCCTCCAACAACCAAGAAAAAAACACCTGCTTCTCTGCTACCACCTCACTGGGTTAGAGTCACTGGAGTTCGCCTCCTCTGTCAGTCCTAAAATATTCTAACATGTCATATTTATGGAAGACAGTGTTGCAAAATAGCACCAAAAGAGTAATAAAAGTGATTTTTCTTTCTGAGTTAATTTCCTTTTGTAACATTTGGAGCTCCACAGAGAGGATGCCAAATCTGACTCCATTTCTGCATTAGATTTCCTCCACTGATGGGATGAAAAAAAAAGGGGTGCACGCAGCGGAGCTTTCCAAATAATTGAATCATGTATTTATTCAATAGGCTCTGGGCAGCGTATTGATTGTCGACAGATTGAGTTACGCCGAGAATCTGTGGGAAGTCTCGCAAAAGGAGACAACCTAACCAGGGGCATGTGTGCTAGGAGCCGTGTGGCCAGACAAATGTATTCAGACGAAATTCATGTCGCTTAGGTCATTCTGGCTTCACATTTGCCTTGAGGGAGATGTATTTAATTTAGGCCCTCAGTTCTTCCAAAAGAACCGCTTTCGTCCTGACCTCTCGCTACTTCATTTTGCTTCTCTGGGCTTCCTGTTAATGTTGAGTGGAGGAGTACAGGGGCACGATTTAAAGTGATTTCAGGGTATTTTTCTATAATAAATTTCACTTTGTCTCTCAAAAATGCTTCACATTAAAAATAATAACATAAAGGATATATTTTCTTGCTAATAAAATGTCCCAGGAATCCAAGCAGACACTTTCAAACACTAGTGTGAATTTGAATATTTCAGTGTAATAGATATTAGTCTGCAGACTGGGGTATTTATAGCAACTTTTGCCACATTGTGGAAATTCTGCCAAGCTCAGGAGCTGAGAAATTATTTTCAAAAATGAAATAAACTCATAAAAGTAGTCTTTGAAACACGAGGTTGGACAACCCTGAAACAAGCCAGCTTTCTCTGCCAAGCACAACTACAAACATCCCTCCAAATCCAGGCTTCATTGGCCTTGACGCGCTCGGAGAGAAAATTAAATTTGACAAAATAAATTAATGCCAGCGCGCCACTTCAGCTGACATGAGCTGCACAGCTGCCATGTAGCTCATTCTATTACATGTAACATTTGTAAAGTGTTGGCTAGAAGGTGCTTTTTCCTCTTTAGTATGGGGATGCTGATTTTTTTTTTTTTAATGCAACAACAATTACAGTTATTACATTAGTTATGTTATTATATTAGTATAAATATTTATAGTAATAATAATAACAGCACACTACTGATGATGTAATAACAACAGTAATAATAATAATAATAATAATAATAATAATAATAATAATAATAATAATAATAATAATAATAATAATAATTTTGTGCACCAAATAAAAATAATCAGACATTAACAACCTAATTGTGTTGTTGTTGTTATTCTTGTTACACTTTAGCCCCACTATTTGGTTTGTTTGTAATATACTCAATAACATAATAAATGAATAGACAGTTTGCTCAATTAATCGACCAAATGGACCTGAATTGAATTTCCCAATTAAATACATCAGTCAAATGTAAAACGATAAAATATGGCCGATTAATATAACATGTAGTATTATTTTAAGATATATTTTTTGTCAAGAGAATTATGTAATGGGTGAGGTTATTTGGTGGCCCAGGAGTTGCTGTATGAATCACACAGCAGCGTCAGGGACTGTGTGGAAATGGAGAACATGTGTTTCAGCTTTGACTGCGTGATGCACGTTTCATGCCGCTGAGCTCTCGGTGCTGATGGTGATGGAGAATTGTTGTCTTAACCCCTTCATTCACCTGCATAATGCCGTGTGTTTTTTTCTGTTTCACTGTGAATGACGTTTAAATACGGATAAAGGCGGATTAGGGACGAATAAAAAAAGGAGAAAAAAAGAATGAAATCCGGCCTCTACTGGACCCTGAAAATGGGTGTTAAATAGTCAGATCGGCCTTTGTTGGCAGGTGAGACACTGAATGTGGGAGTGAAATTATGACGAACGAGTGTGTGTGTGTGTGTGTGTGTGTGTATTTGTTGAGGTGGGGGCGGTCTGTGCAGCCAATTAAAGGCGCCCTGATGACTGTAATTCACCTTACAGTTGCTGAATCAGACTCATATAGACTGGCTCAGTTTGTTGGGGGGTCTGTAAGTGCCAATCACTCCTAAACTTGAAAATCTAAGTGTTGCCATATCCCCACTGTTTTCAGAATTATTTTGGATTTTATTTCCCAGAAAAGGGCATGAAAATAACACAATAGTCCCTAATTTTTTTGCGCAAAATTAATGGAAAAAATATGTCTATTTAATTAGTTACGATCGAAATTCACCATTTTTGTCCAAAGTAAAATAATAAATCACAATTTTAGTTGTTGCTGGTGGTGCTGGAGGGGGCGTGGTGGGCGAATGCGTGACTAGGATGCATCATTTTCTTCCAGGGTGCTTCTTCGTGGATGCTAAAACGGACGTGGACTTCCTTGATAATTATGGCCCGTGCTGCTCTCCGCGGAGGAAAAAGAAGGGAAGGAATGAGTGACGCTCTCCGGGCCTCACGCCCGGGCCGGGCCGGGGAGGGAGGGGGGGCAGCGCAGGGCCCCGTGCGGAGCCGTTTGGTGTGGTTCTCGAGGAGCGCCGGTGCCTCATGCGCGGCTCGGCCTGCGTGATGCGCGCGCGCCGTGTGGGGGCACGCTGAAAAAGAAAAACAACAATTAGACATGAATGTGTGTGTCCAAACAAACGAATCAAAGGGGCCAGTTGTGTTTGTGGGAAGATGACTGGTGGTGGTGGCGGTGGTGGTGGGGTGATCTTTTACTCCCCCCCTCCTCCTCCTCTCCTCTTCTTCCTCTCTCTCTCCCTCTCCCTCTCTCTTTCTCTCTGGGCTGACCCCGCGTTTGAGTCCTGCGGTGCCGAGGCCGAGACACACAGATGGTTCTGCAGTCTCTCTCCTTGCTCTCCGTCTGCGCTCTCACTCTTTCATTATCTGCCCCCTTTTTTTCTTCTTCTCCTTCTTCATCCCGGCCCAATTCACAGTCTGATTCTGCTCCGTTTAATTCAGCTCAGCGACTCGATTCAGGTCTCTGCAAGAGCAAATTTGCTGCTTCACGTGATGGTATGAATTAAATAATAATATTATTAATAATAATAACAATAATAATAAAAGTAATGAAAAACTTCCTTAAAAGTGCATAAATATATTTATATGTGCTTCACTCCCCATGACAAACAGTCTGTCTTAGACAAACAAAAAACTAAACAAAACGAAAAATACTGTGTTGTTATGTTTTGTTTTTCGTTGTGTGTGTGTGGGTGTGTGTGTTTCTGTGTTTCCTGCAGACACGTGAGGATGTGGTCGCGCTCCATCAAACATAATAACAGGACCAAACAGCTGTCATGTGCTCAGGTCGTACTGTCCAAGAACAATATGACGCGCGAGGATTTACTTTAAATGTTTGAAAATGGAACATTGTAGCCAAGAGTGCAAACTAAACTATATGTATTTAAAAAAAACAGGAAAAAAAACAACAACAGATACAAAGATAGAAACACATCCCAGCCTTCCGAGACGATGTTTGATATCCCGCAGATGTTCTCTAAAAAACAGAAAATGACTACCTGGCATGGATCGGACCTCTGCTCTGTGTGATTTATTTATTTGTTGAGTTAGACAACGTTAAAGATAAAAAAAAATAACAACAACATGGAGCGAGGCGCATTTGGCAAACTTGCGCGCGGGGAGAGAGCGTGCGACGTGCCCGCGCAGCCTGTGTGGCCCCGCGGCGGCGCACGAACACGTCCCGGTCTGGTGGCTCCGCGGTCCCGACGACTAAAGCGTCTGAGCCTCCTCTTATATGTGTGTGTGTGTGTGTGTGTGTGACCCTCCAGAGAAGGCGTAAAGCTTCCAGAAGTGCACCGAGCCTGAATGAACCGGGGGCCAACAAACAAAGAGGGGGCCCCGGTTGTGCAAAAAGGGGGTCTGTGTTTGCAAGCCTCCGGTGGCTGAGACGAGGCGGTGCACGGGAGAGGAGGGAGGAGGATGATGATGGTGGTGTGTGTGTGGGTGTGTGTGTGTGTGTGTGTGGGGTGGGGTGGTTGGGCTCCCACTGCATTAGGCAGTAATAGGTTTGGGATGACTTAAACGATTTGTTGACTGGGACAATAAATCTGTTGTGTGTTTCTTGGCATGCTGAGGGGAGGATTACAAGTTGTCACACAAAGGAATGCAAATTGTAAGCCAAACTCTCCGAGAGGCCCGTGGAGTAGCCGGCCATTTAGAGCATTTGTGCAGATCCATGCCTCTCTCTCTCTCTCTCTCTCTCCACCTCCATTATTTTATGTTTCTCTATTAGTCCTAATAACTGTGAAGGGCCCGAGAGTAGCCACTGTATTCATCTCAAATCAATGGCCTTACCCGCAGCGGGCCCTATAGACCCCCGCATTTGCATCCTATCGAGTGAGATGACCAGCAGGACAATTGGCGTGAAGTCTCTTTGAGGCGGCCAAAATGGAAATCTTGAATCCCAAATGGCATTTCCCCCCCCTCACCCCTCCCACGCCAGTCGGCCCCCTCTCTCTGGAAATCCACTCTCTACATATTATGATTATTTTCAGCACAGAGTTTCTCACTGGTTGAAGCCCGACGAGGCCAAAGGTGAGATTCAATTGCGGCCTAGTGACAAATGTAGGCTGTAATATGTTATTTGAAAAAAAAAAGATATATAAACCAGTCCATTTTCCTCCTCATCCATACTTTGTTCGTTTTTTTCTTCCTCTTTTAAAAAAAAATATATATATATATGCTTAATCATGGGGTTAAGCACACTTTTGGTCCACAGTCCACCCTGTAATGGTTTTTCACTGAAGCTGAGTCTGCAGTTCTCAGTGGGAGCCTGTGCTCATTCACACCTCCTCCTAGCGACCGCAGGCTGAAGTGCAGGAACGAGCTGCCGCAACTCTCCGTGCTGCGTTTAGCGGGCCACGCCGGGCTGCAGGCCGCTCGACGAGACCTGATCTGAGCAGTCCGCGTCGTGCGCCAACTTTGTGTCAGGCGGCGGACGCCCGAGGCCGAAACCGCAGGACACGGATCGGCGCGGAGATAGCGGAATGATTCCTCTCACATCTCAGCAGTAGTCGGTTTGACCCACCGCTGCTCGAGCCGACAGAAATTACAGACGGCTGAAGCTGCCGCATCGAGTTACTGCACTTGCATCGGGCGATCATCCCCGCTGAAACTCCCACTGAAAGTCGTGAAGTAATGCCGCCGTAAAAAATAGGGCCGCGCTGATGTTAAAGTTTTTCAGGTAGAGACAGCACCAGTGAAGGCCAGTGGATCAACATCCATGTGTACGTTAATATACATCTTGTATATTGATTCCTGCAAAGAGTGACAGATTATCAGCAATAATATTCATTCTTATAATGATTAAAGATAAAATATATGAATAATTACTGAATAGGAAAAATTGCTTTATAGGCTAAAAGCAACGTTATGAGTTTATTCAAATAAAATAAAATACATCTATTATCAGACTAATTATAATTCAGACTTAATGTGGGTTCAGGGCTCAAATGTCAACATTTGCACACAGTAGAATGTTTAAAACAAACAGTGGACCTACACTAAATAGAAAAAATATTATTTGAAATGTCTAAAAATCACCTGTGTTTGTTTAAGTGATGCATACAGGCTCGACAAAATAATGCACATACAGCATGTCTATGTTATTGCACAGTGTGGTGAGAGACCTCAGTGATGGTTACGGGCGGTGTTTTAATCGCAACAATATTCTGTTCCAGGTTTTAATCTTGAAAGTTGAAGCTGCTTCAGAGGCCGATCACCTGATTCCTGTAATGAGCCCTGATGGTCGATTCATAACTGTGATTGCAGGAGTCAGTTTCGTGTTTTGACTGAGCTCAGGGTTGTTTTAATTGGCCATCAGTCTGGAAAGTACACACACACACACACACACACACACACACACACACACACAATTAATGCACACACACACACCACTGTAACCACACAAGGAACCTACAATACTCCTCACAATTCACAGTGCATTGTTTTCAGCCGTTTGCCCAAGGTTACCACACCTACGTTCTTTCTCCCCCGCTCCTTTACGCTGCAAAGCAGAGATAGTTTAATTAAAGAACAACATTGTCTTAGCGCAGCTACACTCCTTGCAGTGAGGAATGCCCTGTTTTTAGTGCTGCGTCAGGAGAGAAAAGACAGCATGCCGCCTACGTCGGCTGCTGCTTACCTTCCTCCAGCTTATATGGCCCATGCTCTCTCAATAGCTTTTAATGGTGCGATTGTAAAACATCTTGTCACATGAGGGAGTTACAATGATGTTTTACAGCCCCCAGCTTTCAAAGATGAGCCATAATACTGCCCTCCGTAACTTTTAAAACAGGCCCGGTGTGTGCAAAGAGTTGCATAATGCCAAGGACCGCACACTTCAAGACGGTGTGTTTTCTGGTGTGTATCATAAAGTGGGTACTTAAACACAAGGCCGCAGGTACGGACATAGACACATGCTGCACATATAGGCCTGAGCGCACTCACAGGGTGACGACCAGCACGCACACATACACAAAAATGAATGAATTGATATGTAGCAGAATAGAGAGAGATTTTCCAGATTTAGGAAATATTTGGGGTAGAGACGAAAGGACAACAGACAGACAGACAAGGTCAACAGGCCTGAAGGAACTGAACTGCCCCTGATCACCTCCCTTTTAAAAAAAAAAAAAAAAAGGAAAAAAAAAAGATGTATTTTGCTAGCACAAATGTAGAGTCTGCATTCACTGATTATTCACTTGCTTTCAATTATCTCCCTGTTTTCACTGAACGCTGGTGTTTGAATGCTGATCTGCTGGCCAGGTGAAGCCCGGTCGGCTGCACGATGTCTGAGTTCAGCCGAGAGGGCGGGCCGTTTAAACAAGATTTTTTTTTCCTAATCAACACGATCGTAACCCCTGCAGAACAAAGGCATGAATATCCATTTCCAAGGAAAAGGGTGAGTGCCCTCTCCATGCCCCCCTCGCCCTCCCCGCCCCTCGGTGTACTGTACTCGTTACCCTGGTAACCCCATGGGCAGAATGCAGATCAGGGGGACCAACGAAGCGGCCCCTTGTCTCCCCTCACAATTCACCCTGATGATGACTAACACTTTTGTTCGTGGAGAGGGCAGGTGGGAGTTACAATACGCTTCAAATCATTGCCCACCCGAGATCTCCCCTTTACTCTCCCTCTCTAACCCCCCCATCTCTATCTATCTTTCTTTCTTTTTCCCTTCTTTTCATCTTCCTGACATACTCTCCCTTTCTTTAACTCAGTCTCTACATTTTGGAATAATCCATTTTCCGCTTCTTTTCTGTTTTTTTCTTTTTTTAAAAATTTCCCTTTTTTGTTCATCCCTCCACTCAGGGATGACAGAGAGTCCCACAAAGCTCACTCACAGCAGACGTGGCGGTGGTTTGCGAGAGGTCAGTGTTATCTAAACAGACCCATTGGGCTATTTGCTATAGCACCCTCCATCAGGCAGGAAGCTCTGAGGAATCAGCCCATCACTTCAATCAGCCACGACAGCATACAATGAATTTATAATGGCTGCAGCAGAGCGAGGAATGAAATCAGATGAAAACCGAGAGACGGAGAGGGAGAGAGAGAGAGAGAGACGAAGAGGGAGAAGGGTTGGTGAGGACATGAGAGCTAAAGATGGAGCGTAAGAGAGAGGAGTCAGAGCAGAGTTCAGTCGCTGTGTCAATGACCACTATGTGGGGGAGTGGTTTGTTTGTTTGTGGCCTGAAACAAACAAGTGATTGTTGAAAGTGAGGAGATGGACTGTGACTGTGTTTGACAGTAAACTGTACAGTATATATGTGTGTGTGTGAGAGGTTACATCCATTCACTGCACTGTACTGTACGTGAGTGTTTGTGTACAATAGAGTTTTTTTATTTGAGTATGCACAAATATACACATACTGGAACCTACATGCATGCATTTGTGCGTGCACGCTTGTGTGCACTTATGTGTTTATTGGCCTGTGTGCAAAGAGAAGTGGCAATCTTATCGCTGTTCAGAGGGTAAGTACATGTGACAGTAGATATATACAAACTCCTGATCAATATCTTGATAGATTGTCAGATAATGACTCTTCGCGCAGATATGGACAATTGCTTCAATATGTATGTTTTCCTGGCTTGTGCACAGGCTAGCTTGGCTGAGGGCCACCATCCACAATACATAGTCCAAAAGCTGAGCGTGGTCCAGTATCGCCTCGGACTGACTGCCTGCAGCCGGGCCCCTCACTCCCCAGTGCAGCTTCTGCCCTTTGACCACATTAACCGGTGCAGTCAGACTCATCTCCCAGTCTTCCCTTATCACCTGGAATCAAACATTAAAAGAGGGAGGGAGCCAGAGTTACTCATAAAGTCGGAGAAATATGGGCGCTGGAGGGGGAGAGGTAGAGATAAAGACAGTGAGAAGCAAAGAGGAGGATTAAAAAAATGTAGAATAACTTGTATCAAAGGCTGAAAAGTGCAAAACAAGGTGGGAAAAAGAGCTGGTACGAAGGCAAAAGTAGGGAAAAAAGGAGGTAGGGATGAAGCTCAAAAAAGAGAACAAGCAACACATAGAGCGATACCACGCCATGTCACCTCATCCTATGAGCTGTCACTTCCTCCTGCCACTCCAATTTTGGCGTCTAAAACATGCGGGGCGGAGTTCAGCTGTAGGCAAACAGGCCGTTTTACGAGTACCATTCTGCAATTACCTGTTACCTTGACTGTCGTGGTTTTAAGAGCGTTGTGGCCTTGGAGTTACCTGGATACACCTGGAGGAGAGCGATAAAAGGAGTTCGGGGTATTAGAGACCCAGGGCGGGAATGAGCTCCTATCTGTCTGCCCCCAAACCTCCATCTGTCTGTCGGCTGTTGCCGCGACTGCTGGCGCCCACACATACACACACACACACACACACCCTGACTATCTGTCTGTCTGCCTGCCTATCTGTATGTCTGTCTGACTGAGTGTGCCCTCTAATAAAGCCAAGTTGTCTCAGTAATTTCATCAGCTAAGCCTATATATGTAACTCGGCCACCCTATCCTCCATGCATGGACACACACACACACACACACACATACATACATGCGTGCACACAGTTGAAGATTTCAGGCAGGTGGTTTGCTGATAGTGATGGGTAGGAAAATATTTGATGTCCCCAGCTTGGCCATTTAACATTCTCACCCTGTGCTCTGACCTTAAAGAGTGTGCATGCATGCATACAGCGTGCATGGCTTTGTGTGTGTGTGTGTGTGTGTGTGTGTGTGTGTGTGTGTGTGTGTGTGTGTATGTGTGTGTTTTGTGCTCTTGTGGATCATCACAGTGCATTGCTGTGTGTTTGTTCACTTAGCTTTTAGCCCCAGTTAGCTGGTCAGACCCCCACAGCCCTATTCAGGCACACACACACACACACACACACACACACACACACACACACACACACACACTGATTCATCGTCCTATTAGCGGGACTTATCAGAGCCCATTTGACCTCCACCTTCTCCCTGACCTCTAGAGGGTGGAGGTCTACATCCCCTGGGAAAGCGGGTCAGCAAGGCGAAAGTGTGTGTGCGTGTGTGTGTGACAGGATGAGGGGCTGTTCTGCTGTCTGACTGTGAGCAAACACTGATGGTCAAACACAAGCTGCCCTCCATCCTTTGTATTGCTTCTCTGTCCTCTTCAGCCACGAGCATTGTGTCACTTCACCTGTTTTTTTGTGTCAAATATACAAGAATATTTCACCCTTTCATTACGTATACTGTCTGATGAAACCTGACAACTAAAGGTATTTTATGGTATTCTTACTGTCATTGTTGCCAAAAAAAAAAAGAATTATGATAAGTATTTTGGTAGAACGAATGCTCGAACTGTGCCAACTCCCTTTAGTTTAGATTCAGTTTATGCCGAAAGCATCTGCTCCCAGCTGTGCTTTTCCCATCTGTCCTCCACACTATCTCTGCTTCTTCTACCCCTTCCTCTCTACTGTATCTGTCCAGGTTACTCTCATGGTGTCTCTGTCTCTCTGCACAGGGAGGCTATTAGGACCCCAAAGCCAAATTGTCCGTCATTCATCTCCAGGCAAAACTCCGGCCAAATTTACCATCCGTCCAAATCTGCCCCACTCACTAGCTTCCAGCATAATCATACAGCCGTTTCCGTTTTCCAAAAAAGTAACTGACAATACATCAAGCTGTGGTCCTTCCCTTGCGATATGTCTCTCTGCGTAATATCTGGTGCTGCTGGAGCTCGGCTGGAAAATTCAGGCGTATTGCTCAAATTTCCATTGTGTAAACTTTAAACATAATACTTTCCTTTAAATATCTTACCTCCCACAATCAAGTTACCAGTTTTTCCACAAACGGGACTTCTGAGGCGTTCGATAGAGCCAAGTGTTTGTGCTGCCGAGTTAGTTTTGCAGCCTAGATTGGGCGAGTTTCACATCAGGAAAAAGAATATCTGCTGCTGTGAAGAAAAAGAGCCAAAGTTGGAGCAGCAGAGAGCATACAGAGAACTCTCTTTGGAGGTCCTTTTTTTCCACACTCCTCCATCCTGTGTTCTCCAGCACAGGGTTTTCTATTGAAAGGGAACAATAGGGTTCTTAATCAGTGGACCTTTCCCCCTCGCTAGTTCCTGGGTCAACTGATGGCCCACGCTGCTTTGTAGCAAGTGAACAGCATAAAATATATGTTTATGAAAAGGAGAATTAATCACAGTGGGTATCTTTGGATAAAGTCATATTTGTTGTTTTTTATACCCTTTCTCCAGCTCTGTCTAGGAGGGCTTTCATGTGTCTGTAATTACCATATTTCATTAGCGTGTGGAGTGTCACCGCTGGAGCATCAAAGCGGTTGGCTCTTCGCATGTGCGGCAACCACTGCCAGGGAAGTACACAACTATCTGTTTTTTTCCCAGAATAAATTCGCCCGCGCCTGTTTTTGAGTGCACTCTCTCCCTCAAGCTGCTGTCGATATCAAAGAGAACCCATTCCGCATGTGAAGTGCCCCTTGTGCAGAATAATAAAGCAGTGCATCATGGCAAAAAACTGTGAAACACAACACTCTCACCACCATCCTTCAATGCACACACAAGGACACACATGCACATATACACATGGACACACAAGCACACATGGTATTCCTCTCTCCTTTGTGCCTACTTTACTCTCCTTGGTACACATTCACTCCTTCTACCTCTGCACTCAAAAACAAACTATATTGCCCTACTGCGTGTTGAAATAGAACTGAACTGAAATGGAACTCTTGGAAGCGCGACATGTCTGTATTTGCTATTCCTTTACTTTAATTAAGAGTTTAGGTCCAACACAATATGCATGCGATTTTTATTTGCTGCAGTAGATAAACTCAATGCGCTCATTAACATTCTTTGGGGATAAGACTTGAGTTATCTTTAGCCGTTTATTATTATAAATATAAAGATCAAAACTAACCATAAATATATTCTGATAAAAAATGTAATACGTCCGCAGACTGATATCGCTGGTGCCTCTGTGACGCAGAGCCCATAAACTGCTAGAAACACATCAAAGAGCCATATTGGCACATTGGATGACAGTGCCCTTCAGTACAAAGACAATAACCTGCGTAGTTTATTTCTCTCAGCTCGTCAAACTCAGGCGGTGTAAACATCGCGGGGCGTCAGCGAGCGTGCTCAGTGATGTCTTTGAGATGTTTCAGAGTAAACAATGCAAGCCATGTTCGCTGTAATGAAAGAGTAACTCATAACCCAATGCATCAGTATAGGCCTTTTATGTGTTATGTAAACAGTTTCTGCATAACATAGGATTGCAGGGGATTGTAACATATATTAGCCTGTAGCTGCGCAGGCAAAGTGGTTTACAGTGATTAAAAAAAAATCGGTGTTTGTTTTTGTATCTTTAGGATAAAATAATATAACACCATCCTTTAATTATTGACATTTTTAATAAAGTTTTAGTCATCTTGTTTACACTGAGAAGATAAGTGCAAAATCCAAACTACACAGATTATTATGATCACTTTATTATGAACAGAACTTTGATATACCTCCACCAGACGCCGACTTGCTTTGGAGACTTGCACCTGACCTGTGTTAGGGCATTACAAGGCCACAGGGCTCAATCCTATGGCTCAAAGCCACACATCTTCAAGGGGACAGGGACAATAAGAGGGAATAATGTCTCAACCAGCACAAACACAGATGAGCTGCGAGTTAGTGGAGCTCACCAAACAGCACCGCTTCGCCACTCACTATCAGCAGGATTATCTAAAGGGAGAAGAGCTATCTGCCCGGGGCTAAACACACTTTTGTTTTCCCAAAGCTTTATGGCTTCCCTCGGCTAGACAGAGAATCAAAGCCCTCAGTCAAATATGTGGTAACGTTCGCCACACAGGACATGGTTAGGGGTAGACAGACGTTCCCTTTAACACACAATTACAGATCTGGTGTTTAAAAAAAAAAAAGAAAAAAAAAGACATTTTGTAAACATCCTTCAGCAACAAGAAGACAAAGCTGCAGCTCCTTGCGTGGCTTTCAGAGCATACATGTGTCGCTACAATAGATCTGATAAGCTGAGAGACAACAATTTGTCGTGCCGGCTGTGTGATAACAAACTCCTCTGTGTGTTATTGCTGTGATCAGTGTGCAACACACACTTGAAATGCTCTTAACAGCTCCAGCTGCCTGAGATCGATGTTCACCTTGGCTTCGGTGACTTTCACTCTCTGTGAGGTATTGATCAAAGACAAGGCTACGGCACTGAAATGTGAAAACACTACAGCACTTGTGTTTCTTTCACCGTTGTCCCTCCTCTCTCTCCCTTTTCTGCAATTTACTTCACCACATGTGTCTTCTGGGTCCAAGACCTTGGAGAGAAGTTAACAAATGATTCCTTATCTCACTCCTGTTTTTTTTTTCTCCCCATCATTTTACTGACTTACTGAGAGCACCTTAACATCGTCTCAGGGCAAACACAGCAGTTTGATTCTTAATCCTTTTACCAGAGGTGATTTTTAACAACTTCCTGGTCCCCTTTCAGTCAAGTCAATGGGTCTGAAGCCTGATCCACTGCAGGCTTCCTCGGGCCCAGTAAGCCTTAACCTTGGAGTCCCCCCTCCCCTCCCCAAGAGGCCCAGGCCAACGGGGAAGGAGATGAGGGGAGGGGGGGGGCAGGCCCGGGGGTGCCGGAGGTGTGTGGAGAAAGCAAGGACCTGCCACATTATATGCTTTAACATGACTGGCAAATCCACCACGGTTAAACAAACTTAACCTTCATTTGTGAAACGGTGCAAATCAAAGGGCAAAAAACGACTTGTGCAAGTAATTACCACCGGGGGAGAGCAACAGGGCAAAGGAAGGATGGAGGGAAGAGAGGCGGGAGGGGTGGGATGAGGCGCTGGGGGTGGGGTGGCCGGTCTCGGGGACAGCTAGGTGTTAACAGGTTGAATGGAAGGAAATGGGAATCATTTAAGGTGATGGGCATTTTTAATGAGTTTGCTCAGAAATTGATTTTCCACTGTAATCTTTTATTTATATGCGGCGGGCAGCGTGTCCCCGGCAGAGTGAGGGTCAGCCCTCAGAGCACCCTGTCAAGGCCCCCACTCCTTCAAACAACACCCCAAAGTCCAGGGAAAATGGTATTCTAGCGAAGGCAAATATTGTCCTGTCTTGGCTTAAGGGGCGAAAAAGCTGTTTGTTCTAAAAAACTTGCTCCTCACCCATTTTTTTTTCACTGTTTAAAAGGAGATTGTTTAAAAGTGGAAGTGCTCTCTTGAGAGATAAATAGAAGCAAAATTTGGTATATAATTATTAATACTGTTCAGTTAATGTTGATTAGAAGCATTAAGTACAAGCATCCTATGCGTAGAATCTTAGCATTACAGCTGTGAAGCTATATATCAAATTAATAGTGCTTTAGTGATAGTTGATATAAATATTTGGCTTATTTCACTTTATTTGTATTAATTAATTTTGTCACATCAATAGGTTTCCAATCAAGTTAGTCCAGTCTGTGAAATATGTTTTATTTATACTGCTGAATAAATTTATTTTGAATTACTGATACCATATCAGTAATTTAGAATAAATGTATTCATTCTTTTAAATTTTTACTGTTTCATGAAGCTGTGTGCTTGATAAATATCACAGCTATTCATTGCAGTCAATAAAATTTGTTTTAATTTAAACGTAGCGCTACATTTGCTGTTTTTAAGTGATACATTTAAATGGCTTAGTCAAACAGAAATGATTAAAACTAATCATAAAAGTGAGCAAAATGAGTCATAATGCTCCTTCTATTTTATTATGAGTTATTACGTAACACGTAGACGTAACATAACATTTCTTGTTTTGAAAGTTCTCAGAAATGTGAGTTGAATTGACATAAAATACAATATATGTTATAAATGTTTTACATAAGTTAAAAACACAACTGAAAAAACAGAACATAAAACTATATTAAATCAAGTTTGATGTTTTTGTGTCAATGTTGATATAAATTCTTCTTAATGGGAGTGTTTTATTTAAAATAAATATAAATTCTATACATACATTTAGAGATATTTTGTGACTATATTTATGTGTATATTTTTTGTCATGATTTCAAAATGAAATACAAACTTAATCTATGTACACTAGCAAGTTCTGAATCTGATCAGCAGGTTTAGTTTTCAATGTCTTAAACGAAATGCACAATTAAATATTTATTGGATGTATTACCATGTGACTTTTTATTTTACGATTTTTGGTTAAAATGTGTCTATATAAACATTACCTGTATTCAGATATAATATCTAAAAAAGCATCGCCTACCTCTGTTCTGCATGCTTTCGGTCTCAGGCTCTGCTTATGAGGCCTTTAAACTGTTTCACTAACAGCACTTTGTGCCACTTGAGCTGCAGCTGAAGATATTTTAGGTCTCCAGCACCACCTAGTGGTGAAATTACCAACTACAGCAGAGCAGTTCATCTTTTGCTGTCTGTGTCTGTATGATATTTTCTGCTACCTTAATGATTGTTTTTCCAACATGTAGGCTTGGAAAATGGATGTTTGCTTGTAATTGTTTTTGCCACATTTTACAGTAAATGTCACCTCTTTTACTTTAGAAGTGCTATCTTGTAAATGTAAAGTAAAGCATCAAACAAATGTTCACTGTAATAATTTAAAAGATTTGAGTATGAAATATTAAATGATACACTTTTATAGTGACTTCCTATAGGATGTGGAAAACTAAGTTTGAAATTAAACGCACGATATACTTGAATGTACAGTTTTACAGTCAGCTACCATTACCCATATCTTCAGAAAGCCTTCAGTTTCACCCGTTTTTAACCTTGAGTTGTTACAGACTGGGCATTCAATTGCCATCAAGGAGCTGGTTGTAGCCCCTAGAAGTTTGCAGAAGTCTGAACAGGTGTCAGAGCTCTCTGTTGCACTATTCAGGCATTTTGTTTAGCACTTTCAATCAGTAAACATCTAAATTTGAATGCTTTGCTTATGCTGTGCTATATACTTTAGCATAAAGGTGGACAGTTGGTGACCTTGCCAGTTTTCTATTCAGTTCACTTCCTCCACAGTTAATTGTAATCCTGAACCGACATTCACAGAATTTGAAAGTTGTGATTCAGATTAGCTGATACACACTTGTTGAAATAGTTGTGCAATAGTTGTGCATGTAAGACAAAATTACTGCTGTTTGCTAGTAATTGATATCACCTTCCAAATAGGTAGCAGCTGTGGTCCATCCTTATCTTAATAATATAAATAATAATATGATATAATGATAATAATAATAACATGTATTTTGGACATTACCCGGCACCAAGTTTAGTCTCTGTCGTATCTTGGAGGTGTCTAATGCATCTGTAGAAGTAGTTGCAGAAGCATGAGATCAGTGGTGCTGTCTTGATTTTAGCCAGCAGGTGGCAGATAGAGATCACCTGTTGCACTTCTTTCTCTCCACGAAAGTCCTATTAACTTACTTAAATTATGTTTTCAGTTGATCATTTTTTTTAAAATTATTTTTAAAATTTACAATCAATAAAGGTATTCAAAAAGATTCAACAAAATATATTGTAGTGCACACATTTCACTAAATTTATTCCAATTGTTAACACCAACATGTTTACTCTTTGGTTCATGAATGTGCATTGTGCCTGTTAAATACTACATTAAAAAAATTATGCCACATATATTATCCAAAGAGAGATCACTGTAAATAATCTATATTAAAATAAAATGTCACAAATACTAAGAATGTACATAGAAACGCACAGGGAAAATCTCCCACATCCACTCCAAATGAACTGTCCACTGGAAAGAAAGAAGTTTTGAAGCAGCTCAGTAGTTCTGAAAAGTTTATTTTTCTCATTTGTCTTCAAAAAGCAAGAAAATATACTCTTTTCTTTCAGAAATAATAAATATACAATATTTCTTTATGAACAAAATGCACAATTTACAAAAGTGTCAACTGAGTGCTCCACCTCCTACACAGTACTGTCTGACTGTCTGCATTCAATGCATTTATCACAGAGTTATAACCGTTATTAGTATGTTCTATTCTCATTATTAATGTCAGTCTTATTTTTCTATACAGTATTACAGTTTTAGTCGGTAGAAGAATCTACCACACAAACACTTTAAAAATTACACCTCTTCATTGTGCTATGCGTTTGTTATTCTACCATAATACTTTCATGAGGTTTGAAGACTCTGCCCTTTGGAGTCCAATGCAGTCCATCCGTTGCTTGTGTCGTGGCTGAGAGCTTATTCCACACGTTTGGTTGACAGTTTTGTTAAGGACTTGGCGATTCGGCAGGCAGGAGCTGTTCCCTCCCTGTAGGTGGAGGCAGACAGCAGGACCGTCCCGCCCCAGGACGTCGTGTCCCGACTGAAACACTCCTCCGTCTCTCTTCTGCATGCGCTGATGGTCGTTCCTCGTTTATCAGGGTGCATTCCACTGCTCTGGTATGGACGCAGTAGTGTCTTGAGTGTTTGTCTGTGAGATAAGGATGTCTTGTGGTCAGGAGGTGAACAGCATGTGTGATAGCAGCCAGGCTAAAAGACAGGACAGTGTGAGCGCGCTGTGGTCCGAGGCCGGCTGCGCTGAGCTGCGGTGAGGCGGAGTGGAGGACGCCGGCCCGGGATGTCGCTCTGTGGCGTAGATCTCCATCTCTCGGCGCTGCTCTTGATGGGTCAGCGGCGGCTCCACTGTCACGTATCCATTGATTATTCTCACATTGGGTGGTGGAGTAGTGCTGAGATAAAAATGAAACAAGGAATTAAGATTTGGCCTACAGCTATGACCATTCAATCCACAATTGGGATAAATGTTGATTATTTATATCATTTTTGAACAGGGTATACATGATAATACATACACATACAGTTTACATGAAATGCCTGTCAAACAAATTTTCCAATTAAACATCTACATTTAAATGACCCGACTGTCGCTAACAACAATAAAAATAGAGAAGAGTTTAAAGAGTTGAAAATCACTGCAGTGAAGTGATCATAACCGGTGTCTCACCTATCCCCAATTCGAACCCACAGGTCACTGAAGAGGCGGGGCCTCCCATGGCCGCGGTGAGCTTTGCGAGGCCGCTTATGGCGTCCGAATTCTTCCAGCTGGCTCAGGCTGTCGGGGAGCAGCATGTGAGGCAGCCCTTCGTCTCCGAGGCCCGGCACGTTCTCTGGGTCCTCCAGCTCGCTGTCTGCTGGACTGGTCACCCAGCTGGTGGGAGGTGTCACACTGGGGTCAGTGCTCTCCTCACTCGAGCCCGGCACAGGTTTACTGGTTGAACAGGGAAAAAACAGATAAATAAGATGTCGAGTCAGTGTACACTCGTATAAAGATAGATAGAACCTAGAAATAGATGATCAGTATTTTGTGTCCCTGAGCTGAGCATAATTGAAACTATTGGACTGTTTTGCTTCTCTGAGATTTCAAAGTGGCTGCAAGTGAATGTTATTGTTGGTGGTTTCTGACCGCTGTATTGCTTTCCACTTGACTCTAATCAAGGACACGAGCACCACAAAGGACGCCTTGCTCTATAAACGCTGCACTGAGCGACAGAAATACCCAGCCGGCAACGTTAGAGGAAGTTGTAACTCTTGTGGCCGTACTTTTGCGTCAAAACTGACATCTGCCCAGAGCGGACCACCCAGAATCGCCGGCCTCTTGTCGAAAAACATTTGCCATGCTCCTCTTTCTTCCACCCATTACTCATACTTTCTCCTCTCTTGTTCTTTTTTATGTCAATATGGCTCGCATGTGACTGTGTGTCTCAAGGTAGAACATCAGCAAGAACTGACTGCACACATCATCCGAGGGGAGTTACGCTGAAACAGGCAGCAAAAGTACAGAAACAGGACTCCTAACATGATATGATTGTGGGATGGATCGTAGTCATGATTTCCACCACTCACTCAATTAATTTAGCCTCTCTGGTCATCATAAATTTGATGGTCTGCACGTCTACTTTCACAGGCTTGAAACCCCCACCCCCTGGTCAGGGTGATGATAGCTCCAGGCCTGCGGTCAAGCTACCGTGGAGCCAAACCCGGTTCTAGTCTGCCCCGTCTGTCAGTCATATAATCACTCTTTAGGACTCTTTTGCCAATCGGTTCTGGTCTGAGGCTAACGGCTTTCATAAACACCTCTCATTCAGCCATCTTGTGGTATTTTTCCTCGCCTGTCATGTCACCTTGTATCAGGGAGCTAAAAGTGTCTGCGCGCACGCACACGTGTAAGTGTGTGGTCGTGTGGTTGCTTGTGTGTGCCGCATACGCGAGTGTTTTGCGACCACAGTAAGTCAGTCCACTTGTCAGCTTTTAAACCAGAACCACTGGCTAAAGCCCACAACTGTGCAAACAGGGCGGAGGCAGATAGGGAGGCTCCGTTCGCAGCTGCAGTTTGCAGTGAAGGCCCCGCTGGATGGATGTATTTACTGCTCTTAAAGAGGTGCCCTTTGTTTTGCCTTGTTTTTCCATTTTCACCCTAATTCAAGTGGCTTTTGTTACTATTTTATGGGCCCATGGATCAACCCCCCAGGTGAGAGGGGAGCCGCTGTGTGCCAAGGAATGGGGGTGTACATATACACACACCACAAACACACACGCACACACACAGGGATATTAAGAGGGATTGTAGAAGAGGTTTTTTTTGTGAAGAAATGCTGCAGGACGCCAAGCCTCTGTGTGAGTGTGTGTACAGCTCCGCTCCTTGGCACAGTGCATCCCTCCACTGTGTGTGTGTGTGTGTGTGTGTGTGTGTGTGTGTGTGTGTGTGTGTGTGTGTGTGTGTGTGTTAGTGTTGACTGTGGTACCAGCGGCTGCTGAGAACAGGCAGAACCACCGCTGGCAGCTCGCCTTTGGCAGGCAGAGGAGAGAGGGAGAGAGGAAGGAAGGGAGGGAGCATGGGTGGAAGGTGAGGGAGTTGATGAGGTATCAAAGGATTCTTGCATAGCTGGGCTTTATTTGTTACAGCGCACAATTTGGACCATATCTGCGTTGCACTTCAATAAATCTACTGAGGTTAAATAGCTCGAGTCCGGGGAGAATAAGACGGATGTGGCCTGGCTGAGTTGTTTCTTTCTGTCTCTGTTTGATGGGCTCTGTTGATGTATGTCCACATGCATCTACACGCCTGCCAAAAACGAAAGAGCGCACAAATGCCTTGTTTCACAGGCCACATTAATATAACATTATCAGTGTAATGCTAGCACAAAATCACACCCTCTTTGTCTTTTTCCATCTGTTATCTTGTCAGGTTAACAGGAATTCAAGGTTTCAAATGACCTCTGACTGATTACATGTGCAAAACTGGAATCATCCAGTGCTCATCCAATTACACTGGAATTATTTGGCGTCCACAAGAAGATGATGCATATTATCATCTGCAACTTTGTCAGATTCAGTGATGTCAAACAATTACTGTAATTTTGTTATCAGATATATACAAGTAGTAACCCAAGCAATCATCAATTTTTTTTCAGCAGCAGGTTTTTGTTTGTTTCTTTGTAACCACGGCACTTTAATCAAATAACACGCTCTGCCGTCTGATATACTCTTTTGCTCACTCACTCTGTGGCTGGCTCTTGGTGATCGGAGGGCACGTGGACGATCTCATAACCCTCCTGCCTCAGGATGTTTAGCACACTGTGGTTCCCCAGGAAGTGACCTAACAGTGGACAAAATGCCAAAAGTCATGACAGAGCCAAGAGAAGCAAGACAATGAAACATTATATCATTTTAACAATAAGCATGCAATTTGTCTGTATGACTTAATGTATCCCCTGAATGAACTGAACAACAACAACAAAAACATTTGAATTATTAACACCAACCTAAGGGATATTTAAACACTATTACTTGTGATGCTATCCACTTAGTGTCTTTAATGTCTGACTGCTGGAACCTTAAATATACATCAGCTCTATTTTTGTATGCATTTTTACAAAAAATTAGTAAAAGTTCCATCTATTTCAGTAGCTTTTGGAAATATTATTGGATGGATTGCTGATAAATTTGGTGCATTTGGTAACACACACACACACACACACACACACACCAATGATAATAATTCCTTACCCAACCTGTGAGGATAGAGTCTATACTGTGACAGCTCTAAGTCTTAAGAAACAGGATCTTGGAGGATCTGTGAGGTAACAGGTTCAAATGCAACTTTGCTCTTGATCTACTGGGTCTACTTGTTGCTCCGTAATGACCCCATATTGTCGGCATTCTACCTTCTGCCTCCTCTCTGCCTTCTCCCTCTTTCCATCACCTTGTATATGATTCCTTCAGACTGACATCAAACATGCAGGCCTCAGCCCCCTGCTGATAAAAGCTTCTTCTTTTTTTTTTTTATTTCTCCCATCATCTGATAATCCGGCGTGTCACTCAACCGAGCAATAACCTGTAATGTAGCCTGACATCACCCCTGTTACACAAATATACACACACACGTGCACAGAAGAGCACATATTTGGGCTCACGCATATACACACCAACCCGCGCATGCAAAGATTCTCACACACGCAGGAATTCATACACCTCAGCCTTCTCCCGCAGCTTATTAACAACACGTTGACAATATTCGAGCCTCTTACTCGCTTTTTGTCAGGGCCTTCTGCTCCCACTCAGCTCCTCACCCCCTGCCAATTTTATCATTATAATGTTCATGATCATTCCTGAAAGTCAAAGAAAGAGGCACGCGGTGTTACACTTTCTTGGCAGCCGAGTTCAAAGGCAGTGCTGGGATAGGCTGCGGAGTGAAAAGAGGCTTCTAACAACAGAGTGTCGGCGAGATCAGATGGGATTACACAGAGGGGAGAGTGTGAGTTTTTGTCTGGGTGAAGGTGTGTGTGTGTGTGTGTGTGTGTGTGTGTGTGTGTTCTTGTTTTGCTGTACTTATGCAGACTAAATAGTCACAATAGCAGAAGGGTTGGGTTATTTAAATTGAAGCATAACATGAGACTTTTTTCTTTTTCACAATTGACCTTGTCAACGCAATAAAAAGAAAAAATAGATTATTACATTATTCTTATGGATAGCATTGTCACCCACTCATTTGGACATAAATATCACACCTATTGGATGCATTACTCTGAAACTTTATACAAATAGTCATGGAACCAATGGACTAATTACTTTTGCGATCTATGCGATCGTATTTAGAAGTGGCCTTCGAAATGACGTTATAACATTACATGAACAGCAGCCTATAATACTAAATTTAAAACATAATTATGTTGGAGAAAACTACTGTTAAAATATATACACTCACAAATCCTGCTGATTATTACCAAGAATAATTCTCCTCTCCCCTCTTACATTCTCTCTTTTCTTTCATCCCTCTCTCCTTACAAGATGTCGTGGCCGCTCATTCAGCGACCGCATGCTGACAGATTCAACCACCCTCATATCTGTGTCAAGCAGCTATTTCATTAATTTCTGCAGGCCGGGGGCAGAGAAGAACACCTCCTGTGTGTTCTGCCGGGTGTGAGGTCAAGCTGACTGTTTGATGTGCTGACTTGATTTCCTCTGCTCTGCTGTCATGCAGCAACACACACAGACGGGGCAGTGTGTTTGTTTGCGCGATGAAATTGTAGTTTTCCTCCACAGCCGGCAGACGACCACATGTTTTTCATTTCTAAGACACACCTGCTGTAAATCTGACATTCTTTAAACATTCAATCTGCTGAGTATCTCTTTCAATACACACTATTCGTTGTCTCTAGGATCCCGTAAACATGCACCCACTCCTTAAACAACCTACCGTGTACACAAACAAACAAGGCCAGCAGCGCACACACGTTTGTCTGCAACAGAGGGCTAGAAGAAGACATAAATATACTGCATACAGCTACAAGCATACACATGCTCCCTCACACAACTGTGGAAATCACCATTTCTCAACAAAATTGGTTGAATTTAAATTGAGGGATTGCACAGTTCCCCATGAATTGGCGCAATTTGTCAAACAAACAAGCTGAGTCCCTCAAAATTCGGACTTTCAGAAAATGTTTATTCACAAGCTTTTCATCCGAAAACAGTTTCATGTGTTTTGTTTGTTTCGGAGTGTTTTTGTGGTTCATCCCCGTGTGTGGGTGAGTGACTCTGTACAGAGATAATAGTTCTTTCCATACAGATGACTGTGTGTGTGTGTGTGTGTGTGTGTGTGTGTGTGGGAGGCTGTGTGAGCGTGTTTGTTTGTAGAGTATTTAGACAGTAAACAGTGTGGTGCTTCTGGAGCAGAGAGCAGGCCCTGCAACAGTTCCATTAGCCAAGACATAATGAGAGGTCACCTGACTCCTAAACGCTTCCCTGCTGTATGTTGCGCTCGTGGGCTTACTGCAGTCTTACTCCACTGCAAAACATGCTGCTGCGGTGTATGAAAGTGGCTTATCTTCATCTGTAACATTTCGCAATGTCTCATGAAAGCGTTTAAATTTACTGGTCTAAACATCAGATGTCTCCCAACACACAGGACAATGATAACTACTTTAAGCCAAAGATAGTTTATCTGAAATGAATAAGAGGATCAGTGGAAGTCATCGGGAAACAAAGCAAAGTATGATATACAGAGCGCTATGTGTCCAAATGCCACACCACATACTAATTACATCCAGTATGTAATAAATGCCCTATTTTCCTGTATTCTATTAACAGACATGATTAGAAAAAAAGGAGAACACATGACTTTAAAAGGCCATCGCCAATTAAACTTAACAATGAAAAAGCAAAATGTTATTCCAAAGATTTTATACTTATTTTTTCCTCGTGCTGTGTCACCGCCGTCCGCATATTGTTTTGATGTTTTGCAGCTGTGAGCAGCCCCTCTGTTTCCATGATTAATGTTCTTTTTATGGTTATGTTTAGGCGCTCACTCGGAGCACTGGGTTAAGGTTAGGGAAAGATTGCGGTCTTTGTCGACTGTTGAAAAAGTCAAAGTCAGACAGGATGTGTTTACTTACTTACTAACATTTAATCGAAACCACAATCTCCCTGTAACCTTTTTCAAGGAGAGTTTGTCTCTTGGGCCTAACCGCACTCTGTACACTCTGTACACCCCCCATTCACTTCAGACGACCTCTCTTTACCTTCATCACTTCCCTCTATCAATAAAAAATATGAGCATAGGGAATTCAGTATTTTTTTTTAAGTACCCCCTTTTTTTAATATACCTACCTATTATTTTCCAGCCAGATGACACAGCTACTGTCTTTATTATCATTTACATCACAGCATATAATCTAGACTAAGACAGAAAGACTGTAACTTCAGACCTTCAGTTCAAACCACTCCCAACCACTCTCACATATCACCCAGCCCTCCGCTCTCTCTTGCCACTCCACTGTCATCGCTCTAATAAAGAGGATATGCCTTCGATATTTCCTTAGCAAAAAAGAAGGATTCGGTTTTAAGCAGGAGCAGGAAGGCTGACTTCTTGCAGTGTGTTCACTACCTTACAGGGTGTTTCCCCTCCTGTGGCTCCTGAGAGCAGAGTTAATGACCCAGTTACTCCTCTGTTTAATAACCATCCTGATTTCCACTTACAGTAGCGACTTAATGTACTCCACTTCTCCTTCTGTCTGTCTGTGTTTACTGTAGCCACCTCGTCTCTGCCCTATCTCTTCATCTGTCTGGTTTTCCAGACCTAATTGTGTCTTCTTTTTTTTTTTTTTTTTTTGGTTTGTTTAAAAGCATCTGCGCCTCATGTGGTTGTCACAGTGGCTCTGTCTTCCATCCTCTTTTTGTTTATTTGTTTCGCCTCTCTCCGTGCACGCGAAAGCATTAGTGCGTGTTGCAAAAAGAGGCGTCGCTGCACGTCTCTCTCTGGATGCCACCCAGGATTGACTCCAGCCGTGTCAGCACCTCTTAACTCACCACCCCGGCCGGGGGCATGCACTCCTCCTTCAGTCTCTCTTGCACCTTTTTCCCTTTCTCCATCACAGCCGTGCCTCCCTTTATGTCTCCCTCGTGCACTCATCCTTTTCATTTCTACCTCCCTCTGGACATCCTCCAGAGTGCGCAGACCAGCTGGAAACTGAGAGCCAATTAAACATGGGAGAATGATCCAAAAAAAAAAAAGAAAAAAAGTAGAAGAAGAAGAAGAAGAAAACTCACAGGAAGAGAATTATGTTATTTTTCAGTTTTGCACAAACAAATGTGTTTGCAATTACACTGTGTAAACAACGAATCAACTGATGCACACTCATGGTTAAAAAAAAATCCCACATCGCTTGCAAGCGGACCACCTCATATGAAAACGGCAATCAGAGGACAAATGGTAAGAAAATAAGGAGAAAAAACAAGTGGGGGGAGAATAAAAATAGGCAATTTACTGTAAGTGGTGGACGGAGTGAATAGAAAGAGGAAGGACACAGAGAGGGTAGATGGACGAGGAGAACGGACTGAGGGAGTGGACGGAGGTGGAGAGGGAGGATAGATGGAGCGCTCGATTGGAGGGTGAGAAGGATTGCCTTGACGTACGCCGAATGCATGCTGGGTACTGTTGCTACATCGTGGTCCAAACAAACACAAGCTGTTGCCTCCCAGCCATTTGAACAACAGATGAAAGAGAGATGAGGGGGAACGGAGAGAGAATACAGCGAAGAGAGAGCCCCGGTGAAAGCAGAGGAAAAATAAAAATCTACCCCACCGCTTTATAGTTGACAGGGGTGTGTTCCTCTTTAGATTTGTTTGGAAATGTGTTCCCTATGTGAGAGCACTCGCGGGCTGGGATGATGGGGGGAAAATTGCTCTCATCTCAGTGTGTTTGTGAATGCGTGCGTAGGTGTCAGATTTGTGACAAATTAAAGGAAAAACTGACATGTGAGGTGCTGGACCACCGTGAGCCATCAGAACGACTTCACTGTTCCTCTGGACCGATTCTACAAGTCTCTGAACTGCAGTGAGGTGGTGAACACTGTTCTTCCATAAGATATTCCCTCATTTGGCGTTTTGACGGCTGTAGCGACGGAGATCGGAGAAGATATAATAAGAGTGATACTCGATTTAAGAGGGCAATGATGTTTTTATTGCCATACCGAGACTAAGACCACATGAGCAAAAGTGTTACCAGTGTGTCTATCTGGTCTGAGGTAAAACTGGAATCAATTTTATCGAATATATGTGGATATTTAAAACCCTTTTTATTGCTTGATCAGGTGAAGATTTCAACCAGCTATACATTGTTATAGACTGTTGTTATTTCAGACAACAAAATCCATGGTCATTTGAAAGAAATAAGCTTTTGTGTACTTGTCTGTGAAATCGAAGACCCGCATTGTTTTAAGTGACCTGTATATGTGCTGTGAGGTGTAACAACTACAACTAATAGGGCCGAGGTTTAGTAATCTTTAGCAAAGGCTACATCATTTCCATACTAGTTCAGTGCATTATTGTATTTGTGTACCTGAAAGTCTCTCTCTGACTTATCCTGGGTTGCACTACCACTCTTTCCTTGAACAACATGTGAGTAATGCAACAAAGATTTTAATAAGCCCAGCATCCCCGCGCCTTGCTGTGCATTTCCATTTACAGTTTTACTGTACCGGGATCCCTCTATAAATCACACAGCAGCCTTTTGGATTTACGGAGCGGATCTGGAGGAACCAACTACCCACAGCACTTCAGAAATACTTGAATCATTGCCTCGAAAACAAGAGCACCGCTTTCACTTCGTGTGTAAACCTAGAAAGGCAGGATGGTAAATTCCACCTATGAGCCCGAATCTGGGTTTGCAGAGGGAGAATAATGGTAATCTGGAGTCTTTCCCTTCACCCTCCCACATCTCTCACTCATTCCTCTTCTCCGTAATGACTTCACTTCCTTTGCATGTGGTACGACGTCTGTCTGTCTCCCTGCGTCGTACTGAGGCGGAGGAGTGACAGCTGTTGACGTGGGCTTTTCACGGCCAGGTTCTGGTCGGCATTCTGGTCAAATACTGAGATCAAGAGAGTTTGCTTGGATGGGGCTGATCAGATCCAGAGGACGGTGGCTACACACGGTGGGCCTGACACCGGTCCATGTAAGAAAGACTGGAGGGCGGGCTCGGTGGTTCAGTGTTAGAGTCTTTAAAGTGATTCCCCACGTTTAAATATTTAGACTGTGTGAGCTTGCTGCTGCAGTCTGCAAAGTTTTCATGGTGGGCAGGGAGAAAGAGAGTGGGTGAGGTGAGGGGAAAAAAAGACGGGTTCAGAGAGGGAAAGAGAGAAATTCGTTCTGGAGGAGGAATACAAAGGCCCAAAGAAATGGAGAGAGGAAAGGAGGCGAGCTGGGGCCTACAGTGGCGCTAACAACATAAAAAAAAAGTAAAATAAAATCAGCCCTATTGTTTGTTTTTCTTCCTGTCGGCTGTGTTCTTTACCATGTCCTCCTGCTGGGACATGAGGAGTATAAAGAGCAGCTGGTCAATCGTAGAGAAAGATTTCTTTCTTATGGACACACATGCATACACACGTGTGATGGAAGAAGCCTTGGCATCCTCGCGGAGCTCTGTCCCATGGCAGCCTTTATCTCTCTCATCTCATTCTTGCACCGTCGGTTCATTTCCTCCCCTCCACCCTTCAGCTCTAGCTGCAGTTAAGAAGGCAGCACGTTGCGTCTTCATGTGAGCAGGTAGAAAATGTAAATGCTCACGTGCATGTCATCTTGTTTACGTTTGTCTTAAAGGAGAGCATTTTTGTGTACGCGTGTCAACAAAGTGTGCGTGTTTGCTGGCATACGGTGAACAGCTGCCCGCCGGGCGTGAGCTCGGAGATAAAAGTGTGTAGGTGCGTGATTGTGTATGTAGCCCACAGTATGTGTGCACATGCTCGTGTGTAAACGCGAGCGTATGTTTTTGAGCGTGTGCCTGTGTCTGTGCTGGCAGAAACCAACACTTTACATCAGTTCTTTCTCAGGACCAGAGGCCGGCTGGTTTTCATTCTTACCATTTAATCAGGATCTGATTTACACCTGGAACACCAGGTGAATGCAATTAAGCACTAAGCAGGAAAACCAGCAGCGCTATAGGTCCTGAGAAGGGAACCTTTGTCTACACTGTGTGCATGCAGGGCAATGTTAATGCTCTGAAGATCAAAGCGAGCAAGAGCGAAGCATCCATGTGTTTATGAATTGTAGCGCTCAGCTTATTGGCTCTAAAAAGGCTGTGAAATGTTCTTTCGTTTGCTAATGAAGTGTGTAATCTTTGAACAAGCTAATGAGCTGTACTGATTTCATTAGAGCTAGGAATTCAACCGGTGTAGCTAAGAGTTACCATACCAGACGTTTTCACGCACACTCACAACGTTACACTCTTGTATGTTTACGAGACGACATAACCTTACATGGGTACCACAACGGAGCAGATTATCTTGCTACAGTAGTTAAAAAGATGTGTGCTAACACTGAGTTAACTTTGCTCTTATGGGCCAGAAACAAATTGGGATTATTTGATTATTTTCTACAAAAGGACATGTCATCTATTCAGCAAAAACAATTGTGTGGAAACACTACCATTCTGATATTTTATAGGTTTGTAAAATGTCTTGTAGATTCATGTGCATTATAACTTACTGTATTTGCATTAGGCATTTAAAAGATAACAAATGTGAATATGCTTCTTAGCACAACATTTGTGAGACTTGTGAGACTCACTTTTTTTTCCTGTGCATTTTCAGATACTTGCACAGTGAGGCGAAGTGTTAAATAAAATATGGTAAATGATAGAAAAACAAAATACAACCAAGAACTGTAGAAGCGTATGAAAATGAAAATATGGACAAAGGTGGTAGTGTTTCACCTAAAGTTAGGTTATATGTTCCCTCCGCTTCACTCAGCCCTACAAGAAGACCATCTGACGGGGAGGAGACGGACCTTCGGTTAGCAGCTGGAGAACTTTTTAAGAGGTGAGAGGAGCATTTCTGTTACTCATTTTGTCTACGAAACAAACGATCCATAGATAATTAAAAATTCCAGAAATGTTTGAAAAGTGTTAGTTACACAACAGTCAGAAAAAAAGTTACTAAGACAACTGTGTGTGTGTGTGTGTGTGTGTGTGTGTGTGTGTGTGTGTGTATGAGAGAGAGAGGTGAGAGGGGTGTTGTGCTGCTGGAAGGAACAGCTTCACCCTGTAGTGGACCAAAGCACTGCACACTTTTGCAGCAACACACAAACAACACTGCCTCGAGGCCAAACCACACTCTGTTAAAAATACATTTAAATGTGCGCTAAGCCCAAACTGTCAGGAGGAATGGACAAATAATATCCCTCTATCTTTCCCTGCCTATCTGTCTTCCCCGCCGAGCAGAGGACAACACGTGACGCACAGACACGATATCTCCGGCACTTCATAAAATGCTCCCGCACCATACAGAGGGGAACACAGCATGAAGCAGAAGAGACAGACAGCAGAGTGATGGCGTCAGTTTAATAAAGGCGAGACAGCAGAAGATGGAAAGGACAGATTAGACCAACCAGAAAGATAGGAACTTAACGCAGATAAACTGGCAAGGCAAGACGCAGGTTGAAGGATGGAATTAGAGCTGAAGACAAACTGGAGTCGTGGCAGCAACAGACAGACGGACAGATGGGGGGAAAAAGGGCTGAGAAAAGCAGATATGCAATAAAGGAAGAAGAGCCATGGAGACAAAGTGACATGCACGCCAAGCAGACTCTCTCCCTCAGTCATCACTTCGACACCGCAACACCACAAGCGACTGCAAAACACATGGGCCCGCTCTGCCTGCACAATGGGCTATTATTAGGCCTGTGCGGCAGAACATATGCACAAAAATCAACTTCCAACAGATCCAGAGTGGCTCAGACTTCAAAACAAACAATACTACATGTGTATTTTTTGACAGTAACGACTCTTTTTGGCGATGAATATCTCTGCAGATCATATGACTCTGTGTCGCAAATGTACACAGACACACATGTGAGTGTGTGTGTGTGAGCGGCGGTGTCTAGGCCGTGGCAACGTCAGGAAATTCCATGGGATGTTTTCAATAAGGCCCGGGCAGCGGCAGCCAGAGAACTGGCAAATGAAAACCTGCTGAAGCACACCACAGAGCTCCAACAACACACGGCCTGTACTGCTCCTCCGCTCCTCAGCACCAATGATAACTCAGTGTGTACTTGTGAAAATGATAGTGTGTGTTTATTGTTTGTGTGTGATTGAGAGGCGGCTGAGAATGCATATTTCACGGAGTGAGTGATGGAAAATAAAGCACATTGAGGCTTGCGTCTGCTCACAATAGCAACAGAACAAGTGTCCAGTGTGAGTGCGCGATGTGTCTGCGAGCATGCTTTCCCTTTACTGCTATCATCTGGCGCTGCTGTGTCACTCTGTCCGCCGAGGGGAAACAGTGATGCGTTCATTTGGCCTCAGAAAGAACGCTAACGTCATGCTACAGTGGGTGCCTGTGATTGGTCCCCATTACATAATACCGATAGTAATGGTGAACAGCGGTGACCACGGTGGTGCAAAGGAACGGGGTGAGAGACTGTGAGGAGACAGAGGGAAAGAAGATGGAAAAGCTGAAGATGAATTTCAGATGAATATTCATTCAGTAACACAATGTTACTCACTTCAGCCAAATAAGGGGTTTAGTTTGACATTTTCCTTTTATTTCCAGTCTTTACGCTAAGCTGGCTTACTGGCAGCTTGCTGTGGCTTTGAAATTAAACGGACAGCTATGAAGGTGGTATCAATTTTCTCATCCAACCCTTGGCGAGAAGGCAAATTAGCTCATTCTGCCAAATGTCAAACACCCTTGACAGACACATAGCCTGGCTTGGGATGGCAATTTGGCAGTTTGGTAAATGCATGTTGGTCCACCATGCAATGTGGGGAAAGAAAAATTGCGGAAATTCAATTTGCCAGCCGTGGCCCACTTAATGTTTAAGCGGTCCATCTGTAGGCAGGTGCAGAAAGTGCCACCATCAGAACCTTCCCCTACAGCTTCAAGTGAATCCATGTAAGATCAGAGGGCAAGCAGGAATAATAAGATCACAGTACAGTAAAGACAGAAAGAGTGAAGACAATTTTAATGAAATTTACAATAGTCCCAAATAAAGTTTTTTTTAAAAAAGTAAAGCACCAAAGGCCAGAGAAAAAGAAAAAAAAAGCTTCAGCCTGATGTTGCTGATTTCTCCAGTCTGCTTGAAAAATAGATGAGACGAGTGAGACTCAACCATATATACGATTTTTGCGACTTAAAGCTATAAACCAAATTAACGAGCTACTGTAAATGAGGCTTAATAGCTGCCAGGAGTTAAGTGAAAGAAGTTCATGACCGCTAGCAACCTCTTTAACATTACACGCAGTCATTTGACACAATGGCAGTAAAAAATAAAAAAAAATAAAAAAACAGATTAATGGAGTTTTACTGATATATGGTAGGCTCACAGTAATGTAAACCCACTGCATAAGAATTAAAATCCTCAAAATATAATCTGAATTATTGACTGAAACGGAGAGACTCAAGCTGACTGAGTTGCTTCTGTGGACCATCGATATCATAAAATCTTGGCCCAACTGCAGGCTCCGGTGAGAGAGTAATACTGCTCAGTCAGTCTCTTTTATACTGCCTGGGGTAATTCAATTATGCCTGCTGGAGCTCCCATGCCTCAGTAATTTGTATTAATAACCTGTTGCTGAAAGTGAAGAAAATAAAGAATGTCTGTTACAACATGTGTGCGCATGCAGATGTGTGCAGGATGGCGGAAAAAGGAGAAAGGAACTGCTTTAGCAAGTACAAAAGCATACATTTTGCACATAAAAGTACTTGTGCTACAGGAAGGTGTAGGTGTACAGCGAGGGGAAAGGGGGAGGCGGGGATGTAAGGTGCTGAGCTGAGCAGAGATGGATTTCCTGCCTGAACCACTTTATACACATGCCGTATACTTTAATTACCCTGCGAAAAAAACTCCTGGATCGGACTACGACATCGGTAACTCTAGAGGGCCTTGACCCGAACGCTGCCCTGGCTCTTTCCCGACAGTCCTATTTTTCCTTCTGGGCTCTGGACATGGTTCAGCCTGGAAGTGAGGAGGTCCAAGGGAAAGGCAGCGAGTGGGGCCATTAATATTTATCTCTGGAAATGGCAGAAATTCAACCTGATAAACACAAAAACAGCCACTTTACGCAGACATAAATAGACACAAACAGGGGATTACAGCGACAGACAGTTGAGTGGCCTGTCAGACGAACAGTGCGGGCCTTTATGACTATTCCATTTTATAATCCACTAGCAGAAGCCATTTACTTTGAGCCCGCTGCCTGCAGTTACACACGTCATATTAATGTGATTTTTGAGATCTGACCATAAAGATTGGATTTAATATGATCACATTATTGCACGCCCACATTTGGCCCGAATATGACTGTTATACATCTCCCCAGGCTGTATTTATTTTAAGATATGTCTGGACAATTTTAACCCTCACATCTCCTGTGCTTTTTATTTCTTTTCTTTATTGAAATGCGAATGGTGGTTATTTTGTAATCAGACTATAAGCAGAACTTATTTCACAAAGCAAGCTTGCTGCCTCATATTGTGACTTTTTTTTTTTTTTTTTAATCTTGAAGGGCTATGTGACCACAGTCAGATTTCTGGGAGTTCAGGCCGTCACTTAATACATCCTGGCATCATTGGATGATAAAATTTCATGGCTGGTTACAACCATAGGGAAACTGGGACCAGCAGGGACAGTTACAGGACCATAAAGATATGAGTCAGCATCCTGAATACCGAAATTATAGATGAGAGAAAGGAAGCTTTGTGATTAGAGCATGGGAGAGATTTTATTGATGCTGATTTATTAAGCCTTTTGTGTCTTGTTTTTGGTAAATCTGCATCTAGAGACGTGTGCGTCAGCAGACGCAACAACTCAGGGGGCCTACTTTGTCATCTGATCTCTTCTAATTAGCAATAATACATCTCCCTCTTCTTTTTGCATGTGCATTTACAGGACAGAAACTACTGTGAGTGGACACGATAAATGTGGGAGACAGATGTTGAGCTGGGTTTACTAACTGGGTCATTAGAAGAGTAGGTACATTACACATTTGTGCTGGTATATTAAGGAAATGTTGTGGTGGAAAAGATTTAGTTTTAATAACCTGTACTCTGCACAGCTCTGCAATGAATTAGTTTTAACTGTGTGGCCATAAAAGTTGACCTTTACATCCATTGTGCTGATAAAAACACTATGGCATTAACAAAAGCATTCAGGACATCACAGTGATTGACTTACATATGTCTTTTCTTTTTTGACTTGTTTCCTTTTTATTCCCTTATAAGTGCATTTAATGACTTTCACTGTTGACTAAAAGTCATGACCATTTTATCTGCCATTTTTTTAGTAGTTCAATGGCAGTCTTATTAAAAGTTTTAAATTACTCTGGAAATATTTCAATCTATATGTATTTCTTTGTGGATGGCTAGTTTTTGGTTTCTTTCTTCAGCTTTGAAGTTCTCCTTGAATGAACCTAGGAGGCAGCCCCTGTAACGAGTTGTGTAATTAGCTTCTGCCATAGTAAATCAGACACTAATTACATGCAGATTGTGTGTGCAAAATAAGAGGAACGTGCAGCGCGAAGTTTCCCTGCTCTTTCATGTATGTAAATCTGGCCCTTATTGGCTGCTATCTGCACTGCCTTCCCAAGGCCTTCGTTATGTTTACTGTATGTGTGTATGAATGTGCTTGTTTGTGCATCCTATGTGCACCTGTATGCACCTGTGTACTGTGTGCATGTGTAGGTATGTAGGTAGGTATGAAATTGTGTGTGTGTGTGTGTGTGTGTGTGCCTGCGCACCCAGCAGGCTACAACTGTAATGGTTCCTATCACTTCACACTAGCTGTCACTTCTCTCACACACAGCGCTGCAGCCTGTAGGTGACCCCGGCACACATGTTCACCTCCGGTTTATCTAGACCAGGTCGGACACATGGGAAAGCTAACACATAGCTGCTTCAGTGACGGGCTGAAAAATATGAGGCTACACTACGACTACGGCTTTTAATAGGACAATATGCCTTATCTGTCAAACAAGGCCACATTGGTTCATTTCAATCTCCCAAAAGATAAAAAGTCATGAGACAATGCAAGTAGCAGTGAGAGATGACAAATTTTTATGCAGAAGGGTGTTGAACACGGTTGCATACCATCATATCACGTGTTAAAATACTTGCAAGGAACTGTTGGTAGTCTGCTTAATGTAAGCTGACAGTTTGTGTCTCAGACTCAGCCACAGACACGGTCACATATTTATCCACATAACATTTCTTGGCTGAACACCATCCTTTTTCTCAGCACAACCCTAACAGAGATCCTAACAGGAACTGCACAGTAAACCAGCCTATGTATGTCAGCAAGCGAATTCAGTGGTTCTAGTGTGTTCTGAAAGTTTCTTTTATTGTCTTCTTCTACAGGGATTCAGTCATATATGACTCCCACTCACAAGCCTCTATGCTTTTTTCTCTGAACGGAGCTCTCACATACCAGCACAGTTCTCTAACCATGTTTTCACCTTGCCTAATTAGCATGCAAATTTTGTAGATGCTGTGTAACAATTACATTATTATTATATAGTATTATATATGAACATCTCCTTTGTCCTAAGAGTAATATGCTGTATTTTCAGTATGTTTTTGGCAAAAGCCACAGAATTTACGCACGTAGAAGCTGGATGGTGCAACAGCAGCCTTGTCCAAACAGCACAAAGAGCGGAGGGAGCAGAAATGCTCAGAGGAAGGACCGAGGCATTCGGCATTAATCATACACTGTGACACACACACACACACACACACACACACACACACCCTCGAGGCGGTACCACCCATTTTCAGATGTACAAACGCAGACACAGACACACAGTCATACAGTAAACAGACACACAGACACCCACCCACCACCTGCTTTTGTGGGCAAACACACTTACATGTACGCGTATGTTGATACACGCACGCACATACACAAACACACACGCTCCCCTCAGGATACACTACACCATTCAGGAAACATTAGCAGCATTAGCCAGGAATGCTAATTGAAACAAACAGCTCATGGTTTCTTCATTTCTGAGGTGGGAGCTGGCTGTAATTGAGACTTCTGTGCGTGTGTGTTTGTGTGTGTGTGTGTGTGTGTGTGTGTGTGTGTGTGTGTGTGTGTGTGTGCATGTATAGACACAGGTTTTCATGCCAGAGATCTGGGAACCATTGTACACTATTATTGTGCTGCTTTTTCTCCAGCTTTGCTTTTCAAACACGAAAGAGGGCAAATTGTTCACCATAAACACACATTAGTGCTGACAGAATCAGTGTTCCAGACCAAAGCAAACCTGATCTCTCTTTCACTTCACAATTACATGCAAATACACACTCTCAGCTCCAATCGAAATGTATTTGGAAAGACCTCATTTATTGCAAAATAGAGAATTGAGTTGGAGTCTTATGTTGTTTGGCCTGCAGTTTAGAGAGACATGTTATAACCAGCGGGTTAAAGATCAGCCGCTGTGGCCTCTTAAGGTATCCGAACCTCTGCATCCCCGTGCACATCCCCCATGCAGTATCTGAGACTCCCTTACCTGCACCAAAAGCGAAAAAGTATGTCTGGTTGGGATTTCTCTGCAGCAAGGCGGACACTCTGCGAGCCATTCGCTCATTTCGTTTGTAGATGAGCTCCCGGCGGAAGTAGCTGTCAATCTGCTGGGCCGTCATGCGGTCATGAGCTGGCAGGGAGCTGTTGATGAAGTGAGGCAGCTGAGAGAAGGGGAGAGAGAGAAAAAAAAAATCAAAAACCTTTACATTGAAAATCCATCACAGAATAAAAGCATTCATGACTCGTTTAAGGCATACATCAAACACAAAAGGAAAGTCAAAGTGAGATGGATTAAAGAAGAGGACTGAATGGGGGTGTCGGTGACAACCTGGCAAACGCGTGTTGCCCAATGAGGGTGTGAGAACTGGCAACCCGGAGTGTTTGTGACGTGACAGCTTGACATAAAAATGACCAATGCAATGCTTTGCTGTATTTTAACTGGGACAGAATGAAGGAGAGAGAGAGCGGGAGGAGAGAAAAGTGTCCATCATTGTGTGTGTGCAGGCTGTTGTTGCCCACTTTGCATGCTTCTTTGTGGGATAATGAGTCTTAATATATGTGGGTGGGCAGTGCACTGAGACAAGTTTCTGTGTGTACTTGTATGCAGTATATCCAACCAGCGTGAGTGTGTGAATGTGTGTTTAATTGCCGTGTGATTTATTAAGAGCCAGACAGGCACGGACGGCCCACGCTGGCCCCGTTCCACTGTTGGCTGCATCAGTGGATTCGACAGGCTGTTAATCTGTGAGGATGAGCGGCGTTCGGCGGTGGCGTAGCCGGGGCTTGGCATCAGGGACACAGGCGCACCTAAACACACACAGTATCTCTTTCCCTGTGTTTAGTTAGTTTCACTTCCTGTCAGGGTATCACTGTACCTGTATTTGACTTTCTCTGGCTCTTTCTCTTGATATATATGCAATAAAATATGAACTATTAGTGAAATCCCAGTACACCAGAGGTCTGCTCCCTCCTCCTCACATGCTGTTTGCTGCCAGTAATAAATACACTTTTCTTAAATAAGGACTCTGTATTTTTGCCTTGCCGGAATTATTTTCCATGTGTTGTAATTCCAAATTTGGACTTCATAAAATCGTTTAATTATAAGTTGTGGTCCATCAGCCCTGAGCCTGCGGAAAGGAAATGTTAGTCGTTATGATTCATGATGTCAAGATTCATTGGCCAGATTTTCATGGAATTTGGCCTTGATATTCTTAATGATTTTGATCTTTTATGGAGCACTTAATTCAGATTTACAGATTGGCCCATTGCTGTTTATCTTAATAATATAAATGTATTTAAGTTGGAATATAATATACACATTTTTACTAAAAAAAAATGTTTTCTCTAGTTTTACTATCACATGGCTAACACAGATTAAGGATCTGTAAAAGCCAAATATTATGCACAAAGAGTTTCATAGTGGTTTGTTTTTTTTATCATCCAAACTGTCCTCTGATGAGCCCTCCACCGTCTGTTAGTGTTTGAGTGGGATCTCTGTTTCTACACAGTAATTCTGGCCTCACTCAAACAAGGAGCACACCTAAGGCTACCTGGCCTCCTTCCAACTTGGAAATAATGAAATGATGGAGAGTTTGGTGTCGGAAAGATTTGAGCTTTGGTGTTTCAGTATGTTTCCATGTCCCCCTGTGCGTTCGAGTGCACATGTGCAGACGTGTTTAATCTGGAATTGTATTTGATTGTGACGAGGACACACACACGTATACGCACCGACACTGTCTGAAACTCAACTTACAAGATGACACTACAGTAGAGCAGCTGCAAATGGTGTATAAATCTGTCTGTGTGTGTGTGTGTGTCTTGTGTCTGACTACTGAATACACGGGGGGATTTATCGTACCACATGTGAACAAGGTGCTGCACTCCAACATCCATACAAAATCTGTATCCGACACATTTTCTCTCACTCACTCTCCCAACTGCTCTTCCCACAGTCTGTTTCACATAATGGTTGAATGCTTCTAATTTCACACCTACATTGTTTATTTATTTTTTTCATTTGTGATGTGAATTCAAGGGGGAATGGTTCTGATTTTACACACCAAAGTCTGTTTACAGGACCCAGGGAGTACAACTGCACATGTGAAAAAAAGTGAGGAAACAAAAAAAAAGCATAATAAAGAATAGTATAAGGGCCTTTGTGGCTCCAAAGGGAGCTGTCTGAATGAAATCTGATAAATTCAAATGATTTCACCTTGGTTGGGGCTGAAAACTGCATGTCGGAAAATCCCAAAAATCTAGGAGGTGTGGAGTTGGAAAGAAGTGAGCTGGCCAGACGTGTGCAGGCTGCTCTTCATCTCTGCTGGAGGCTAGCAGCTCAAGGCTACATCAATCATTACTAGCACAGCACACACTGAATCTCTGACCCCGCTATTGGCAGTTGAGTTGCATTATAAAGGTACAGGTTTTGACATGGAAACGCGTAGGATAAAAAATGACAGTATCTCTGCTTCTGCAGTATCGATTACAGAGTGGCCCTGTTGTCTGCTCTGTTGAAGAAGTTTTACTGTTTATTTGCTTGAAATACATCACAAACATTTAAGTTCTGTGGAATTTTTGTACATTTTGTATTTTCACAATGAGCCTCTGCACTTTTCAAAGATAAAACCAGGTCTGCAGATTGTTTTAATTCTATGATTTTAATCAAAATATAGCTTTTTTTATTATTACCAACCAAATGCAGCAAACATGTCATTTCAATCACAAAGTGTAATGCAAACCACATATGTTTTGAGTAAACCTGAGAGACAAACAATGCTGATTCTTGCTAGTAACATAATGATGTTACCTGCCACAGTTACTTGTATCATATTTGGCAAGTAAGCGGTTGTTCTTTTCAAGATCTGATCAAGTCCAAATGGTTTGTATGACATAAGCTACATTACTCACTTGTCTGACTTATCTCTGCATACAGTTACTCAGCGTTGAAAGAAAGCCAGAAAGAAAGAACGGTATCTGTAGCCTGAAGCCTATAATTGTCTCTGTGGTTTTTCAGGTAGATTGACCCGGGTTCATCCGTATTGACAGGGGTTCATTCTTCACAGGTAAAATGAAGCAGAGCTGGACAAGCATGGGGGAATAAGTTGAAGACGGGGGCGAGAGAGAGGTGGAGAAGGAGTGCTTCACCACTGCTGTGATGAGTGAGGATAGCGTGAGTGTTTCATGACGTGAGGAAAACATGTTCGGTCGGAGAGGGGTCAAGGTGGGAGTGTAGTGGTAAATGCAGATAAGTTATCACAGCAAAGGCCATTAGCTGCTTTGTATCCCAACCTGCACAGGAAATGTGAAGTGACAGGGAGATATTTCCTCCCTTCCTCACTACTGGTATCGCTCTGCGCTCACTTTCTCAGTCAGTCTGTCCTGCCAGCAGTGCACTCTCTTCTTTCGTTTGGATTTGAAGTCTTCTCCTCTTATGTTCTGTTCTCTTACACTTTCCTTTCCTTTCTTCTGACATCAAACCATAAAAGCACCAAACTTTCACGATGGGATATTGTGTCTAGGAAAAAAATAATTGAGGGAAACATAATTCCTATTATGCAAACATCAGAACATCTATTAAGGTTAAATTTCACTTTAAAAACGATGCAGATAACATTTATGGACCACTGTATCATATCAGTTTTCATCTTGGTGCTACATCTCCAGCAAAAAGTAAGTGTGAAGTACTATTTGATAAAAACTTTTAAAATCTAAACCTTTTACCTTATTTTGTTTATGTGCCTGTCTCCTTCTCCCTCTTCCTTATACGATCAAGATTGAAATGGGAGAGTATCGGGGGTGTCAGACCTCTGGATTAGGTCCTATCTATCAGAAAACACCTGCTCTTTTATGGCCTTGGAAGCTCACACACACACACACACACACACACGCTCACACACACAAAAACCTGCTATAGATCACCAGGAGGCAGGCACCACAGTCAGCCGTCTGATTGCTCTAGCATGTGCTGGGGAATGT
>JBAJHX010000106.1:16918357-16932319 GCA_037176925.1 Amniataba percoides
GTGTGTGTGTGTGTGTGTGTGTGTGTGTGCACAATATATTGAACGGCCTTTGACAGCCAGCAGAGCCGCGTGTGAACACTGATGAGGAGGCCATCACTGAAGGAGCAGAGGCTATGTTAGGAAACACAAAGTTAGAGGAGGTCAGATGGTGTATTTACGGCTGAGTCCAGAGCTATTAAAGTGTCAGACTATCAAGTAACTCGAGGTTGAGAGGGATTAAGATGCTAAGACGTGCAGTTTTGTGGAATTGATGTGCAAGCCTAAAAGTTTGAGGCGACGATAGCGTAATGGCAGAGAAGTGGGTATGAGAGTGCTGCCAACTCAAATCGAGGGTTTGACAGATTCAGGTTTTTGAATACCGTTACAGATGCTTTTGGAATGAATCTGGAAGTGCCTGGTATTTTGTGTGTATATTTTACTACATGCCATCCTTTAGTCCAACAAAACAAAACATAACAAAACAGAATTATGAAGATTCACTTTCACTGCCATAATTTTACTCTCAGCTGAGTGAAAAAGCGTCTGAAACAACATTTGCACTAAAACTCTTCCCCTGTAAAAGCCAATACAGGAGGGAAAGTAGACGTTTATGTGACACCAAAGGTGCCGAGATTTTACGAGACAGTCAGTGTGTCAGTTTTGGTTATCCCTGAGTCAGTTCTTGCTATGACTTAGCCAAGAGACGTGGCAGGTTGTGATCATAGCCTGTCAAGGAAGGAGGGGCCAGCTTCACCGTTCCACCTGACAGCGCCAACATCAATTGTCTACGTATGCTGACACGTTTTTATTAGCCAAAGTCAACCTGGAACCATTCATCATCAGTTGGCAGTCTGTCTTTTTCCTCACCAGTTGGTCGAAGGAGGCGAGTGTGTGGGTGCACGGCATATGTAAAATGTGCACAGGGTGAAGTCACACCCTTAATTTGGTGTAATCTTGAGCTAAGTATCAGCTTTGTGTGATGTTATATTTCACTTAAAATAAAATCGAACATCAATTTTCTTTCATTTTGTCACGGATACGGTTGTGGGTGGAGTGGTGTCCTGAAGGTCACAGACAGCAGATGCTCCTTTGGTTGTCAATATTTTTTTAACGCATTTTTTTTGGTTTCTGACACACACACACAAAACCTGCCAAAATACATGAACACTTCTATCTTGATCCAGGTTCCCCTTTTAATCCACATGGACAAGGAAATGTTTCACCATTGTCCAGTATTACATGTGTTTATATGCTAAAAAGGAACTGAAAACAAGACAGCAGTGTGCGTTTATTTTTGTTTTTTTTCATAGGGATTATTGATACCTAAAAAAAATGTATGGATGATAATTGCTCTTTCCAATATCTGCTGGGTCAGGCCATTGTTAGGCTGATATTGTGGAGTTTGATCCCTGCATCAAAGTAGTTTTATATGTGACGTTTTGGGGTTGTTTGGAGGACAAAGGCAGCAGATTGTTGTGGGACAGTGTCAGTTTCTGTAAGTGGGAAACTGTAAAATAAAACGAAAAATTTGGGATTTTTGGCAAAGTGCAATAATAGCATCAGATTATTTGTATTAGGCCTGGCAAAAGGTTCATAACCTTTTTATGGTCTTTATGTTTCTGTTTTTGGGTTAGACCGGCTGTTTTAATTGACTTCAGTCGTTCCACAGAAGACTGACACGAAGCTGCAAAAATGTAAACAGTGTTTGAGCGAGAAAAGGGAGTGATTATATTTTTATTTAGGGGTGATTCATCCTGTGAGGAAACATTTGTGCAAGTTAGGTCATCCAGAATCTAAAGCAGGAGACCAACCTGTGAGGTGTCATGGTTGAAGATGATGGAGCTGAGGTCACCACAGTTGTAGTGGGTAATGAGGTCTTCAGTGGTGTAGGAGCCCTGCAGACTGCCTGCTCGGACGCCCTCGTGCTGCAGCAGCGTCTGGTTCAGCGCAAACAGCACCTGCAGGGAGAGAGAGAGAGAGAGAGAGAGAAAGACAGACAGAGACAGGAAGGGTGCTGTTACTTTCTGCTTCCGCAAACCCAGTTTTCTCTGCTCTGCGCGCAAAAGGAATTCGCCACGGAGGGGGAGAAGTTGTGCGAGCATGGCCAGCCTTCCTCTTTAAAAAATATAATGTGACCTTAATATACAATGAGGCTGTTATTCCGGAGTGTCGGTGAAATTGAAGTTCTTCTGCAGCGTTTTCATTTCTTTTCCGGATATTTTCATACACTTTCCATACAGGCTGACTACAGGTAAAAGCAGACCACAAAAGACATGGCAAACCTCCACTGACTTTCCTCTCAAGGAGGGAGAAAATGGGTAGAAATGGAGAGCTGAAGGGAGAGAGAGAGAGAGAGAGCGAGAGACCCTTTAAAAATAACCTTTCTCTCTCTTTCACCAGGCCAGGGTGCCGTAAATTTACAGCACCCATTAAAATCAAAAGTAAACCCTCTTTAGAGAGAATTTATAGCGTGCAGCCGCCAGCCAGCCCAACGACTCCACAGCTGTCCTAGACACCAGGGGTTAACCTCCCCGCTCCCGCCCTCCACAATCCCACGACACATCTGACTGGCCTGGCAACCGGGAGTGAGTTGTCAATCACTGTTAAGCTCTCTTGCAGGAACCAGAGGTGTGTCATGGGAGAACACGTTGTCCACGTCTTTCTGTGTACGGCAGGTTTCACACAATTCTACATTTCCCACTGTAAACCAGCTTCAGACGACTTGATTAGAGCAAGTGGCTCAGCTCATCATATCTTCAAACCACACCGCGCTGATCCACGTCTATGATCCTAATTACCAAGAAACCTGACTAGAGCTTCGGAAAATACTGCAGGGAGAACGTCAGCGTGCAGGCCTTCATGATTTGTGGAGCAGCTTAAGGCCGATACAGCTGCACAACTGATTGAGCTCGATCTCAGAAGTCTAGCTCGTAATTCACGCAATTAAGCTATGTTTTTGCAATCATAAATGCCCATATCGTGCATATTGAATGCTTCAACTCCAGGTAACCTTTACACGAGGATAATCACAACCAAGCTCTAAGCTCAACCTTGTGACTCTCTCTCTCCCTCTCTCTGAGGTCATTGTGTTTGCGAACCAGTCTCGTGGGCTGATTTTGGCTTCGGTGCACTTTTCATAATGGAAAGAGACAACTGATGAGCTAACGGCGTATATAACTCTCTCATTATCCCCCTTTCATGTCTTTACTCTCTTCTGCTCCTCTCCACCTCAGCTCTTTGTCCACTTTCACTTCACAAGAACGTCCATCCTCTTCTCATCTCTCTCTGCCAGCGCCGGATGCCGAGCCCTTCCTCCCACTGCACAACCAAGAACGAGTCTGATCATATTTATTCCTTTTGACGTTTTTAATCGAGCATATTTTCTGCAACGCTCAGCGCCACGCTGTCTCCCCGCCAGAGGTGCATAATTCAGGAATGGGTTTCGATCAAACCTGCGACCATTTCACTCCCAAAAAAATAGGACTTTGGAGCTTTTCTCAGCCCACACCTCAGCACCAGACTTCCAAAGCCCAGAAGCCCCCCTGCTGTTTGAATAATGACACTATACCTCATTTCGCTTTCTATTTCCATCTCACCTGAAATTCTTTTATTGCTCTGAACTCAAGGTCACATTGAGGTGTGATGCCAAGCCCAGCGAGACTAATGCTGTACCTGCCTGGTGTAGACTAACTAGCCACGGTAGCTAATTTTGCTTCTGCAGGTGCTGAGTCCGTGCCAGCAAGTTGCCGCTGCTCCTCGTCCTTGACCCACAGGGCTCTCTGCCATGTCTCGAGGGTTTTTCCAAGAGAAACACCAGAGCAGGCCCTGGGCAGAGTCAGGGGCTGGAGCTGGCAGAGCGCACACACCTGCCAGTCTGTTTGTAAGGCTGCCAGCTCCGGTAGTTTCCCTTAACGCGGCAAACTGCCCCAGACGCGACAGACGGGAGGGTGAGCGCAGTAGAGGATGCGTGGTAAGAAGGGAGGGGGAGGCTGGTGGTGTGCGGGTTGGCTGTGTTGTTAAGGGAGTTGTTATTTCAATATTGTCCGTCTCCCGGGGAAAGAACATCTCTGCAGCTGTAACCATGGCGCCTGAGTTTGTGCTGGGCTGAATGAAAGAGCACGTCAATCACGGCAAGAGAGGCAGAGGGGGAGAGAGGAAGAATGCAAACATTCCCTCCGTGTGTGTGTGTGCTTGCATGTATATACATACGTGTGAGTATGCGTGTATGTGTGTGTGCGAGCATGTGTTGACTGACAGAGTTGGTGTTCTCATGCTGAAGTGGTCCTCTCACTCTGACAGACTGGCTCTTTTACTGCCAGGCCTTTTCAGAGAAACTAACATTGACACTGTTCACCACATAGTTTACTACTGCAGGTCTCTCCTCTCTCTCTCTCTCTCTCTCTCTCTCTCTCTCTCTCTTCTTTCCTCGTCTCATTTAATACATGCGTGAGAAACTCCCATTGTAATTAAATAAATGCTTTATAAGAACAAAGCTGGAAGGAGCAGAGCACGCGGATGGTCTTGGAACCTGCAATCGGAGCGCAGCCACTCCAAAAATTCATTAGCGAGCCCTGGAAAGAAAACTGAAAAAAAAAAAAAAATGGGGGAAGGGCAGGAGTGTGAGCAACATAAAAAACAAAAATCACAGAGATCTTTTATGTTTCAGAAAATGTCATTTATCAACATGTGTGTGCATTGCAGCAATTGACCTTGAAGTGCATTAAATCCTGGCTGTTTGCTAGCAATAGTGTTAGCTTGTTTGAAGGTTTTACGGGTCTAGAGCGTGAGTAGGTGCCGATGACAAGGTGCTGGAACCGAGAGCTCCCTCTTGTCGACTACATCACTCCCTTATTATACCTCCCTAAATCTGAATCGGAGAATGTGAGTGACGGATAGAGCTAAAGGGCTTCGGGCTGCGATACAACAGAAGGAAGTGTCAAAGCGTGGAGGCCAAACGTTGAACTCAAAAGAGGCAAAAGAGGAGAAAGTATAATACCCAGGATTACTTTTTTTGCTTGACAGCCAAAAGCATCAGCAAAAGAATGCATGCTTCGTTAATCGTTAATGAAAAGCGCACATCATCAACAACAGCAGTTAATACGCAGATGAAGAAAAAATAAATTCTGTCACGAATCAGCCACGTCCACTTCATTTTTTCCCCCCTTGTGTCCACTTTCATCCATGTTGTGGTAAAATAATGAGATGCTTTTCCATAATCCTGCAAACTGACAAAGAAGAAAGAAAAAAAGTACAAAGGCAGGGAGGAGTAATAGCACAAGGAGGACAGCGAGCAGAGAACAAAAGCCAGAAAGTGTGAAAGAATGGTATAAGACAAACAAAGCCTTGTTCTCTTTGAGAGGAGCATGTGTTGTACAGATGGAGGTGATTCTCCTCCATTTGCGCGGTCGAGAGTTTTGGGTTAGGTGGTACACACGCCGTACGGGTACGGGCCTGCCAAGGGTGCTGGGTATAACCAGGCAGTCAGGTGCATGAAAGCGTGGCGGTGTCTGCCAGCGTCAGGCAGGAGATCTGAGAAGGTTTGCTCCTTCATCTCCCTCTTTCCCCCAGCTTTACATAAGCCTTTGCTCTGTCTATTCATCTCCTTTCTTCTCCTTGACTTGCACGCCCAGTTTTTCGTCCTCTCAGGTACTGAAGACCTGAAATTGTTATTTCTTTTATCATTACATTGGCTGTCACTGTGGCAGATCAGATGCATCCTTTACTGTCAACTTCTTTGGTTTGCGGCCTTTTTGTGTGTCTATTTGAGATCACTGGTCACCTGTGAACGCTTCCCTTGAAACGTCTGATATTGTTTGATTTAAAGAGTTTTAGCTAAGTGCTGATGTTTGCATGCAAACTTCCATTTCTTTCATCTTCTTACTTTGTGAGATAAAGCACATTTCCTTCTGCATCTGTTTAACGGGGAGTGTGGTCTTAAATATAAAAAAAAACAGTGAGGATGAAACGGGAGCACTGAAAACTGCTGCAAGACATGTAAATTCATTTATCAGCCATCAGTTGATTCTTAAAAGCTTTGTAGAGTCTTTGAATACAGACCATCCAGACAGGACAGGAATTCAGCTCTTTCCGTGTCTCTATCTCTGGTCATTTAATCATCCCCTGATAAAGAAAACAGTACAAACAGTTTCAGGGTGGTGCATTCCCCTTGACCGCTCCCGTCTCCCCGAGAGCCGCTTGTGTTTCATCGGCCGAGAAAGAGAAGAGCCGGACCCCTGACCCGGGACACGCACTGCTGGGTTCCTCTGGGCCGAGCCAGCTTCCCCCCTGGGCTCCGGCTACAGACGACAAGAGGGGAGTGAGTTCACAGCACCCCGGGGTGACTGAATGGGATGAGGTAGGGAGTTGAAATAACATCCAAAGCAACCCAAGAATAGGAGAAGTGCGATAGCTCATCCCTGTTCCTCGCAGAGCAGCCCCAAAAAAGGGTGGATACCAGTTACTTTCCTTTTCGTCATGGCCACAGTAGAGAACTATAAAGTAATTCATAAAAAAACACCCCTCCGTCTATTTTCTTTCAACCTGTCTCAGTATGACTTCATGCTCGAATGTGGAAGGGATATTTTAAAAGCCTGCTGTTGTCTGATCTTTTAGCCTCTGCGAAGCACCTTGAATACATTAGAGTGGAAAGATGGTGTCACATAAGACCACATCAAAGTTGTCTGGTCAGTCTCATGATAGCTTCACTGTTGTCTCCTATAGTTTTATCAACAAGGTTCTCAAGACTTTCTTTCTCTTTCTTTCTTTTTTTCCCCTCCAAGGGGAATCATGTAACCTGTCAGGAGCTTTAAAGGCAACGTTTGAGCATAAAAATGCCTCAAACGCGACCTCCAACGTCAGCGCATTGCCAAAATAGTTTTATAGCCCTTCGGCGCCTTTCTGTGCGTATCGTTTGCTTATTTGAAGGTGAGCAGCACTTTCAACTCATCACATCTGGCATGAGCTACAGCAAACCAGAGCCCTGCTTTCTTCCAGATCTTTATCCCGCTTAATACCCACGATACACACACACACACACAAACACACATGCGTGCACTTGCAAACACATATGCAACCACCCATAAGCACACACGCTAATAATTAGACGCACCACGTTCCTCTTCGAACAATACCTGTATACAAACCACATATTTCAGAAAATGAAAGAGAAGACCTTTGAGATCTTTTCAACTCAAGACAAAGCCAATATTTTGAATGTTGTTTCTCCTTTGTCTCTGCCGCCCTTTCTCTCTTCTCTCATTCTCTCTCTTCTTTCTTTCTCTGTCCCACTAAATCTCTCACCCTGCCTGGTCTACCTCCTGTCTCAGCCTCGGAAATCCAGGGATTACCAGAGGGACAATCCCAGTGGCAGAGGCCTGCTGCTCCCAGCTTCCACAGAAAGCCTCCTATTCTTCCCCTCCTTCTTCCTTCCATCCTGTCTTATTTCCTTTCTGAGGCAGTGACTTGAGGGTCTAGTGATGGAAGACACCCCTCTCTTGGAATGGTAAGAAAATACTCCTTTCCTTGTCTTTTCTTTATCCTTCCTTCCTCTGACCAAGGTTTGCTCTCTCCACCTCCACTGCTATGCTCCTTTCTTTGCGTACTCTTCTCCGCTTGTTTATCTTCTTTGCTCCAATAAGACCCATTGGCACCCATACACACATACTGTATACACCCCTCTTGTCCCCAGAGCCTCCTGTCTCTCCTCTTATTAAGAGTCTCCTCTCAATGGGGTGGAAGCGGAGGGGGTGGATGTCGCCCCTACACTTGTCCACAAATAAACCCTGCTGTTTGACTTGGCAGTGCTGCCGCTGCGCCAGTCATCCCAGCTTTCCTGCCCCCCAGAAAACAGAGAAAATAATAAAGTATCACTTGATCCGCAGTGAAAAAGCGCACAGCTGGTCCCTCACCATGAATGCCCACAAGCGGAGGGTGTGGGGTGTGAAAGAGTGGTGGAAAATTATAGAGGGAAATTGTGCTAATTTATGTTTTTCTTTCAACATCAAGGGCCCAGAGCTGTTGAACTGGGATAAGACTGCGTGTAAATATGAGAGAACACCAAAGCTGAACATTACAGGCGTGATGTAGGTGGCAGGTGAAGAAGGGGGAAAATCACAAATAGATTCTACCTATCTACCTATTTTCTTCTTTTTTTTATGTGAAATAAAAAAAAAATGTATTAAACATCAAATGACTATACATGAATGGTATCTCGCATGACAAACTCACAGATATCACATAATTATTATGATAAAAGTTTGTCGGTGTTAACTCAAAGTTTATAGTATGTTGCACTACTTTAGTAACTACTTAAAAAATTATTCTCCTTGTGCATAGATCATTGGTATAAAATAATGCTATGATTATTGCATCTGTAACAGTTGAAAGTGCAGCCTATACTTCAGCTCTTAGAAACTATAAATTTACCTTGAAAAATACATCTTGATAGTATCAGAAATATTTTAGGTATGTATTTTCGTAACACTGATGCTGTATTTGAAGAAAATGAAATTAGCTCAGCCACCATCTGATCTGATTTCTTCAGTTATTTTAAAGAAAACAACATTAGAGGACTTATAAGACGTTCCTTAGATCGGGTCACTCTAACCTTATCTCTCTCAAAGCTCGTAGTCCACCTCTAACATCATGGCCTTCTCTAATCCGACCACATTTCACAGTCTGCTTCTTTTTTTTTTCAAGGGAAAAATGCTCATTGAATTCCATCGGATTTATCCGGCTCCCATTATGATGTGTGATGCTATCCAAACCAGATGAGCTGGGTCTTCTCCACGGCATGAGAAAGAGGCAGGCAGAAACAGCCGTGTATGTTTAAAACATGCCTCCCCGGCCCCAAAACCAGGGCCCGACCACTCTCTCTTATCTCCCCGAGTATGCTTTGCTTGGACTAATGGCTTTAGACAGAATAATTCCAAAAGAATGATTTGTCTTTTGTAAAGTCCACATCTGAGGTCCGGCAGAAACATGAGAGCAACACATAATCTCCTGCATGAACATAAATTGTGTAATGGAGGAAAAAAACGGATCCAGATTGAGAAACAGCAAGTGTCCGAACAGTTAGCCGGTCCAGGTGACTGAATCCCTGCAGAGGTTTCAGTGTGTGCGTGCAAGTCATGCAGGCATGCAGCCTTCAATCATCACACATCATTTTGATGATATTCAAATGATGTAATGCCAAGTTGAGTCAGACTGATTTTTTCCTTAAATAAATCAATATTTCAGTTCAGGTTTGTGAGCGCTTGTTCGTGAGTTTTGTGCGAGCACCTCGGCAAGCATTCGAGCCTGAAATGTTCTTGTTTGCACTCTGACAGGCGGATTGGATTTCGCCTGCAGAGTAGTGGATTCTTTAGTAGCATAGAGTGTAATGCAGAAGACCATAGCTATAAAATAAAAACATACTTTCATATCAAAGGGATATGATTGAGGGGTTTTTGTGTGTGAGACAACATCTGCGTGTCGTGCATCTGTGTGTCAGCAGAGTGCGTGTGTGCGTGTGTGTGAGAAGGTAAATGGAGACAGAGAGGAGAAAAAAATGAAGCGAGAGAGATGGCGTAAAGTGAGAGACAGCATGAGAAAGAAAAGTGGGAGAAAGAGAAAAAGTGGAAGGGACGCAGCAGGGGGTGTAATGTAAAAATATGTCAAAAAGAGACAAAAAGAAGGCCAGATGTTTACAGTTAACCAGGAGAGGTAGAGCGAGGAGGGGAGGGAGCAGACCTATTGCCCCTCACCACCTCCTCCTCCTGCTCCTCTTCCTCCTCTAACAGGTCTGGAGCACAGCTGGCTAGTTTTGTCCTCCACCATCTCCCCTCTCCATCCTCCAAAAGCCCCTCCATCCTCAGCCCCGTCCCCATCGCTTGGCTCCGAAAACAAATCATGTCTCTTCATCTTCCTTCACTTCTCAAACCCTCAATCACCAGCCTTCACCTCGATCTCCCCACCCAGGTTATACACTCTCAATGACAAATCTCTAGATTATACAGTTCAGCAGCAGCTCTTCATCCCTCTCCCACCCGTCCCTCTTGCACTCCTCTCTTTTTTCTTTCATTTGATGGCGGCTCTCCTTCCACCACTGTCACTGATCTCTGTTTATTTAGCTTTTATGTCCTTCCTCCTTCCTGTGCTCCACTTTGCACACACTCGTGCCCTCTGTACGAGCATGCACATGAAACTCAATGCCTGTGTGCATACGTGCATGCATGTGGCCACTGTTTGTGTTTCCATATGTGTCTGTCTTCGCTACACAGTTTGTCCAAATCGCACAGTGCTCTGACTGTCTAATAGAGTGGAGCAGCAGAAGGAGGAGTAAGTTAACCAAACTTCCTCTCCTCTTCCTCACCTCTCCTCTCCTCCTCTCTCCTCTCCTCTCCTCTCCTTCCTTCAGTCACGGCTCTATTAGGCTCAATGCTGAAGCTAACGCGGCGTAATCCCACACAAGCACACCATTTCACGGCAAATCAGTAGGAGAAATGTTCAATTTCATGCAAGTGTATTCAGCCTGCAGAAAAACAGAGCGAGACAGAGCGAGATTGTAATGTATACCTTTCAGGCACAAAAGAGACATTGTGAACAAGCAGCATATGTGTGTGTGAGTGAGTTTTAAATAAGGGTGTCCAGGGCGACGAAATCACACTACGAGCGAGGGTCACGCTGCTCTGTCTTTCCAAAACATTCTGTCAGCACATCCATGAGGAAGCCGAGTCCAAACATTTCCCTGATGAGAACAAAGCTGCATTAGCTGATGAGCAGACAAGGACACGCAAACACACACAAACGTGTACAACCTTCCCAAGTATCGCCTACCGAGGCTTGCCAGCGCTTAACAACTGTGGGACCACCAGAGAGACTTCTGATGTGTTTGACAGATATAAAAAGTATTTTTAGCGTTGGAAAAATGTTTATTGGCTGCATCTTCTTGTACAATAATGAGAGGAAGATTATCCCGCTGCAACACCACATTCTGTCCGTCCTAAATTTACGTGTGCGCAATTTTGTGTGTTCAGTGGAGATGTCTGTGCAGGACATGTTCTGTAGCTTCTGCCAAAAGAGGAGGAATGCACCTTCCAGTAACTTTTAAGTTGTCTTTCTTGACATGCAGTCCTCCTCTCTGGCTAGCCACTGGTAGGCCCACATGCAGCAGTCTGCTGGGCTTTGTTCAGTGCTGTAGGCTGTGTGAACCCTGCAGAGTGCTGTGTGCAGTCACCAAGGGTAAACTAGCTGTTGGTGGTTGTCAGTAAATGCTTCTAAACTGCTTTTCTGTTTCCCCATGTGTTGACCACAGAAAAGTGGAGATGTTAGAAAGCACCTTATCAGAGCAAAGCTGAGTAACAGAGAGAGTAACAAGTAATGTAACTTATTACTTCTGCTGTTGAGTACCATATGAGGCAACCTTTCTGTGCTGGTTTGATTACAGACATCACGCAAAGTCCTGCCATCTCTCTCGCTCCCTGCGTCTCTCCTCTGTTTCGCTCTCTTTACGTGTGAATGAAAAGCAGATGAACGGCAGAATAACAGTCAGTCTATGAAGTTTCATGTGCTGAACTGGCTGGGAAATCTCTGTACACTTGGACACTTCTTAATCCACTTCCACGGTATCTGATTATACAGAGAGATCTCTCTCACACACACATACACACACACACACACACACACACACACACACACACATAAAACTCCAGCGCCCTCACAGAGGCCTTTAAGCGGCAGCCAACAACCTCCACAGAGGAGTGAAAGCTCAGCTGGTGATAGAGGCTGAACTAGAGAAAGAAAAGTAAGAAGAAACTCAACATGACAGTTGAGGGAAAAGGGGTGTCAGGGCGGAAAGTGAGTGTGTGAAACTGAAAATGAGATATAAAGCAGCGATAAGCATACATGCAGCACCAGTGGAGAGCCAGATGTTGAAAAGTACTGCCTATGAGAAATGCATTTTGTGAAAATCCCAGAAGATAACAACAACTTAAAAAAGATGGATGCTCTGAAAAGGATGATTTTGTGGCTTTTGTTGAAAGGGGCTTAAATCTGCAAAAGCTTGGTTCTTAATAGGGTTCCCTCTGGGATGTGAGAAAAGGAAAAAACCGTATGAAAGTAATTAATTGAAAGATGCAAAGCTTATATTTGACTGAACATTTAAGCTTGTTGTGATCATTTAAGAAATTCTTAAGTGCTGCGAGACTCCTGACCTTTGTGCGAATGATTCATTTTCTTCAACTATTCATTGAGCAGTAATAAACTTGATTTCCCTTGATCAGACAATGTGTAGCGGTTAAGATTCTGTAGAAAAAAAACAAAAAAACTATAAGATTTATGAAGTTAGGATGTAAGCCAGAAGGCTTTTTTTTTAAGAGCTACTCTTACTTACTGTGGCTCAGAAGTTTTAGCCTCACCACACTGCAATTAATTAACAAAACCTGCTCATACTGACAACAGAAGCAGACATCAGGCCGGTGTCGAAAATTGAGCCGAGGAGGAATTAATCATGTTTACTGCCTGCATCATCCGAACAACTCGTCAGTGCTGGAGGAAGTCGGCGAGAAACAAGGATTCGTGTAAGTGCCTGAGTGTGTTTGCTTGTGTTTGCGTGTGACAGACAGAGAAAATAGAGACGGCGGAAAGCTGTATTTGTGTGTTCTCTGTGCGGGGAAGAGGGAGGGCAGAGAAGGAGGCCGCCAACATGGAGACAGAGAAAAACAGACAAACAAACAGACAGGAAAACTTACAGAAGCACCAAGTGGGAGGCGGTGAAGGGGGGAGAGAGCCCAGTGATAGGATATGGGAAATAACTGCCAGTGGTTTTGGAGGTGGAAAGCAAAGTCTTGACGGCATGTGGTGGAGGAGTTACAGCAGGACTGGCCATAGATTAGTAGCTCTTCCTCTCGCTGGCCTTGACTAAGGAGCGGTGCTGGCTGTCGCATCAGAGTCGGGGCATTTAACTGCCCTCATAAGACTCTCATTATTTCATAAATCTGCAGTTTAGGCACTCAGTTCTGTTGATTTGAGCCAATGCCAAGACTTAGAGAATGTTTTTACAATCTCCCTAATTTATTTACAACCTTGATTCATTTTGGTGTGAGTACGCACGTGTGTGGGAGAGAGAGAAGACGAAAAAGTCAGGGAATGGTAGCTGACGGAGTGAACGTGTCCGAGCTCATTCTCTCTGTCTGCTGTTTGTTTGTTTGTTTGTCTGCTTTGTGCGGCGCGTGTCTGTTTGTGTGCGTGTGTGAGTGTGAGCGTGATCCAATGGGATAATTCTAGCCAACAGGGAATTGAATTTCACCACGTCTGGTGCGCACATGAATTTATTCCTTCATGAATCAGTGACACATATTTCTACCAGCTGTTTTATCTTGCTGTGTCACATTATTGGCAGTTACTTTCTCTCTGTGTTGTCTTTGTTATCAGGAGTCTATTATCAGGACTGCAGGCTTTAAATGTGAATACCTACCACGCTCAGAAACAGGCATTTACATAAACACAGATGCACACTACTGAAATATAACAATAGATAAAACCATGTATGTGTGTATGTTTATCTGTCTGTGAACCACAGCATCTTCCCTTAAGAATATTTTCTTTCTTTCTGTCTTTTTTCTTTCTTGTGAGAACTCACACACACTTCCATATTCACCCAGCCTCCAACCACCCAGAGCTCTCAGCCCTGCAGCCTCCCAGGGAAAGTGCTTGGTATGAAGAAATCCAATATGATTAAGACTATGATTGCTGCCTCTAATAGTTTTAGCACCCATACCCTCTATTAAGGAAAACATTGGGTTTGGACCACAGCTCAGCACAGGCTTCTGACAGAAGGGATCAGCCTGTGGGATAGACCCATAATTCAGTGTTTGGGAGTGTGTGCATGTGTGTGTATGTGTGCATACGCTACATATGTGGGCACATACATCTGTCTACGTGTGCCTATGTTTTTGGGTTTTTTTTCAGTGTCTCATATGTGAGCCGTGTGTGTGTGTGTGTGTG
>JBAJHX010000106.1:16933091-16945812 GCA_037176925.1 Amniataba percoides
TGTGTGTGTGTGTGTGTGTGTGTGTGTGTGTGTGTGTGTGTGTGTGTGTGTGTGTGTGTGTGTGTGCGTGCGTGTGTATGTATATTTATATATATCAGACACTAAATAAGTCCTGCTTCTTCTTTTTTCTAAATAGTATTGGTTTAGTTAACAAGATAATATGTTCACACAGTGTATTCAAAACACTTATTTGTACCATCGGCTTCTGTCTAATAACTGGGACCAAACCATTACTGTTTTGTGCAACAGCTAATACTTATATGAAACTGAACAGTGCACAGGCACACAGGAAATAAGCCACAATCGCTTCCTCCACTTTGGACTCTCCACCTTGCTTTGTTGGTCAGCAGTGCAACTTCGCAAGTCAAAGTTCCAACAAGTTACAAATGGCGCAAGAAATCTGCGTGGACTTAATTCACCCCGGGAGTGAATTGACTGATTGCAACAAATACCATTGGAATGACTTGAATACGTCATTTTAAATGCCGGTGTGACAGGGCCTTGATCTTTGAGAAAAAACATTGGTGTTACACTGAGAGCACAGGTTTGGAGAGCCGGAGGTTTAGTCTGCATCTGGGCAGGTGAAGTTCCAAATCTGAGTCAGAAAGCTTGTATTGTGTTGTAGGAAAACTGATTAAGAACCGCAGTTCCTTTCAGCAGCCAATTTGATGGTGCACAGACGCAGAACAGTTGTTTGGATGGAAACGACTGAACATGTGCAGCTAAAACACACCCATGTGAGGACAGCGCACACACACACTACTTCTTTGTGACCCTGGCCTAACCTTAGTGTGTTATCTCTCTCTTGATCACTGCCCGAGACTACAGGCCTACTGTCTGCCCAAACTGACTCTGGAGCCACAGACACACAAACAAACATGAACACATTCCCACAGTCTCACACCCACACGTGCACACACACACACACACACACACACACCTCAGCTTAATGGGCCAAGCCTTACCACAGAGGAAACAATTTCCTATCAAAGCTGCTGTGAGTTTCCAGAGCTGTTTATTTAGTTTTATTGTAAGAGATGACATGCCCTCTGTGTTCTGAGCTATAAAATGGGCCAGTGTTTCACCAAATGTTTCATCTGAATCTAATCTTTGTGCATTAATGTGGCCTGGAAACAAGAATTGCTTCACTTTGCCCCTTGTCTATTTATATGAGTATTACTGATGGTATTGTCTAATCATACAAGCTTTTTTTTGTTACACACCAGGCTCTCAGTTTTCATCTCACCACACTCCCTGCTGGGCCAAAGCCTATCTTAATTAACACCGGGATTTTACTAGATCACTGTTGGTTTAGTACCAACAGCACGTCTTCTTTGACAGTAATTAAGTGCTGAAGTCGAGGCTGACGCTCCACTGTGTTACTTAAAATGAGAATGTAACACACACACAATGTTATCGACTTGAGGGTCAATGAAAACAATATCTGTCAGTGTTGATTGAGAAGAAATCAAGCCGCATGAAGCGCTGCCACAGTCTGTGTGTGTGCATGTGTGTGTGTGTCTCAGTGTTTATGTGTGCTCCTGCATGCATGAGTGTGTGCCAGTGACCCAGTCGTCAGTGTGTGGTTACGGGTGAGTAGCCGTGGTTTCAATGGCTCCACACACACACACATACACACACACACACAGAGGGGCTTGCTGACAGATGCCTTACCCAGTTCAGGGTTACAGCAGAAGAATGGAAAAGAATCATTGTCCTCTGCAGCTCCCACAAATAAATACCCTGTCCACCACATCCATTGTTGTGAAAATACTATAGAAGAAGTAATAGAGAATCAAACACAAGCTGTTATAAACACACACACACACACAAACACATTCTGGACCATAAAAGATTTCATCAGAAACGCACTGATGTTTGAAGTGTGGGACGATACCTTTTGAACAACAGGAACAAGCTGAAGAATGTTTACCCCGCCAAAACAAATCTCCCCCTTTTCTTCCCTTTATCCTCAGGTCACCATCCCTCCTTTCTCCCCACTTCATTTCCTCTCCCTCGCTGACCCCCTGCTCTCTCTGTGCGCAACCTCTCTCAACCCCCACACCAACCCAACCCCATCATCACCCCCACCTGGTTCATTTCAGGCCAGACTGGCAGTAGTCATGGCAACGCTCCAAGAAGGTGGGCGAGTCAACAGAGAGCCACAGAGAGCCTCCTCTCAGCCTCCCTCTCTGGGGGTTAGAGGGGACCTCGACTTTTACTGCAAAGATCCCTGGATGACTGATTGAGAGGAGCGGAGGAGAGGAAATAGAAGGGGAAGTCCAGAAGATAGACTGAATATGTAAATGCTTGTGAAAAAAGAGATTCAACTGATGTTTTCTCAACAGCAAACACTCCTACAAATGTGAGTCATATCAGGCTGAACGCCAGTTGCAGTAGTGCTATAAAAGAAGTCTGGAAATCCAAACAGTTGGTGTTTGTTATTGTGATGTTGGCTCTGAGTGTTTTTTCAAGGATTCACTCCCAGAGCAGGAGTACATTTGCACAGTCAGGGATCAACTTTGAGGTTAATGTGAGTCTGAGATCAACTTGAACACATGAGAAGCACCTTTTGTTAAGAAAGATTTTGACATTACATTTACATTTTGCAAGTTCGATCTAGGTGTCCAGGTTATTTTGTCCTCACCTCCTCCTGAGGGTGTAATTGAGAAGCCAGTTAGAAGGCCAGTGAGGACAGGACTGAAGGAAAAACGAGGAGTGGAGAGGAAGAGGAGGTGCAGTGCTTTGCTATCTGGCTCTGGTGTCATGTCGAGGGTGTGATGTCTTGTGTCGGTTAACACTCAGGCAGTACGTTTCCCCTGCTGTTGCCAAAATGGTGGACGAGGTGTTGTGTGTGTGTGTGTGTGTGTGTGTGCGTATGTGAGAGAGAGAGAGAGAGAGTGTGTGTATATCATCATCTGCACTGTCGGTGTCAGGAGTCAGAATGTCTGTAACAGTGAACGACGCAGACACACACAGACGCACACATAAATAGAGCAGAGAGTCCTGGGATGGGTGACACAGACACATGTTTATCATTGAGGGGATTGGTTGGATTCCTTTCATCTGAAAATGGCTGACTGTTCCCTCGCTCCCGGCCTGACCCCTCGGCTGCCTTTATCTCCCTCTCGCTCTCTGTCGCTCATGCTCTTACTTTCTCTCTCTCTCTCTCTCTCTCTCTCTCTCTCTCTCTCTCTCTCTCTCTTCCTCTGTGACCTCCCTGCCCTCCCGTTTTCTTTCTCCCTAGACAATTTCTCTTAAGCACTTTCTGTCTAGTTCTGACCCCTTGGCCTTCATCTAACTTTACACCCATTTTATTCCTTTTCATGTCTATCTGCTCTATCTGTCTCTCTTTCACTAACCCCCTGACCCATCTGCTTTTCATCTGGGCCCGGATCGACGGAGCGGAGAAAGCTGGCGGTTATGATGGAGTTAGGTGGGGAAAAGGGGGTGGTAGACGCATCCTTCAGACTATTATTGCTGACTGATTGATGCATGAGAGTCTGTGTGTGTTTGCGTACAATTTAACACTCGTGGTCACGTGTGTTTATGCGGGTACATTCCTGCATGTGTGCTCGTGAAAAAATAAGTGAGTTATTAAGCTTCACCGGGGATGTTTGCCTTCTCGTAATAAATGCGCACAGATATTTGGCACGCTCCGACACCAAGCCCCCAAACCTCACTCACACACACACACACACACACATATATATACACAGCAAGTTCTCAGTGCGATGAGCTGTCAGTCCCTGTTAGGCTTGGCATTCTCGTTAGCACGCGGTTTGGATCCCCTTTCAGAGAAGCTGAACCCAGGACCTTTTCCCCCTTCAGCCTTCCAAAAAGCAGAGAACAAGAAGGGAAGACAGACAGGAAGTGAGAGCCAAGGACCTTTCATGATATCAGAGAGTTTGTGTTTAATCATTTGTTGAAATATCTCCGGCGCTGCGTGAGTTTTACAACTCACAGAGTGTTCCTAAACAGTTTCAAAGCCCACCTCCATGCCGCCTCAAATAATTGGGTCTTCATCTAAACTGCTGCGAGATCACCCTCGGGTCTATCAAAGGCCAGCTGTGGAAGAGCGAAATCAAGCTTAACAAAGCACATTTACCTTATGAATAACTTTACCTGAAGTCTCAATTACATTCCTGCCAAATGAGCCCCTGAAGAACCCATGGCTGATTAAAAGGAATTTATTTGTGTTTCTCTGGGAGAGAAAGTGGAATAGAGTTGCTTTTTACGAGAGCCAGATCAGCGGGTCCTCCTGGGTGGGCAGTGCTTCCCCCAGAAAAGCTGAACCCAAACCAGACATCCTTCAAAAGGATTTCATCCACAATCACTGGTGCGCTGACGACTGCATCCAGTCTAACGTAAGCATATATTTTTTGGGAAAAAAGAAAAGTGAGAAAATAGTTTGGAATTGAGGGGAGCGTCCACCATTTCAACACACATGCCCGAAAATTTCTCCCAAACTTGGCGCCCTCCCAACCAAAAACAAAGCTCCTGTCTCGGCAGTCCGCACCATCCAATCCCAGGTTAGCCCAAGTGAAGACGGATGGAATTCCTGGAACATCTTGCAGACTTAAACCAGACTTCACACTTTCTGAATGTGTGTTTTTTTTTTTTTTTTTGCCTTCATAGAACCTGCTGATGGTTTTAACAAATAATCCATCTGTCCCTGGTGGAGTGTGGTTGGAGTGCGGGTGTACAGCAGGTGAGCTGTGGGGAAGAGCAGCTTAAATGCCGTATTTGGTGCCACAGGGTTCACCGGTTTTGAGGCCCTTGGGGTCCTGCGATTCAGAGGTTTGGTCTCTTCGTTCAGGCAGACCACCACGGGTTTGACGAAAAGGGATGAGTAGAGAATGATGTGGCGTAATCCAAACACTTCATGATAAATTAGCAATAATCGCCTTGCCAAGCTGGGGATGGTTCATATCAAAGACGAGAGAGACTGCTTTAGTGAATGCCAGATATTACTCCCTACCACACACAAAAAAACACAGACGGGAAAAATAATTACACTGAAGTAAGTCTTTGAAGGATACATATAAAAGTAACATTACACAGACACAGAAAAGAAATATGAAAGTAGGGTGAATTTAACAGTTTACCAGACATCTCACACTCTCCAACTCTACAGAGAGCAGAAAGTCAAAGAGAAGCTACAGGACTCTTTGTTTTAGTGGTAAAAAATATTAAATCAAAATGAAAGTGCACATTTTAATTTCCCCATTTGTTTTTCTTTCTTCTTTTTCACTACCTCCTGCCATGTCTTTCTCTCTCTTTTCCCCTCATCATTCTCATCTCCTTTTCCCATGGTTTCCAGGGAGCCTTCCAACTTTTGTTTGAGTCAGGGGCCGTTTTGTGTAAACAGCAGCCGGGTTGAGGTAAGATAGTGAAGTTCATGACGGTTTAAACGACCTGACCCGTTTCTTACATCAGTATCCCTCCTCTGACAAACACCGTAAAAATGGATTTTTGCTCTCTGCGGTCTTTCTTTGCCTTTTACATTTGGACTGATCAAGTTCATAGCTATTCATTACATACGGGTTTTATGACACCAAGGCCAGTGAAGTGATTTACAAAATCCTTTGTTGTGCAGTCAGAAAGTAAGTACTCATTTATTGAAACCTTTTAGACACGCAAGTTTGCTTTCTACCACAGCGGCAGTAGACTCCCTTTATTTGGCTTAACTCGCCTCCTTGGCAATGCAGCACAAAACTAATCCGTTACATTCAGCGAGTGACACAACACGCAAATTATGTACTGTACTATTTCTAGAGCCGGCATGCCATTTTTTATTATGAGAACCTATTGGTCAAGGTCAAAGGTCATATCTTTTTATAAATGCAAAGTGGTTATAGACTCAACATTCGAAGACACACAAATAGTCTAATGTAGAGAAACAGACACACACACATAAAGTTTCATGTAATGATTTTGCCATTACTCACTGATGTTCACAATATACACAGTCATATCATATGAACCGAATTCTCCAGAAACTAGTCAGAAGGCTAAACAATGAAAGTAATTTTAGGATCATTTCACTCCTACGCCTTCCTTTGACATACAGACACATTTACAGGCTTATAAGGTTTCAGACAGAGCAATTGTTCTGGACGGGGTTTTGTCTTGAGGCAGCTGTAGGAAAATCTAAATCAGCACTGCAGTCACGATCAACTTCGTCAAGGCCAAGACCGAAACAAAGTCAAGGCCAAGTCAATGCGAAGCCAGTGCCTTCCTTCTGACCACTGCCACAATAGGGTGCAAATTTGTCAGCCTTGTTACTGATAGTATGTTCAACTTTTATTATACTTGTATTGGACAGCATTTCTCAACGGCATATAAATCCAATTTGAAGGAGCTTATAACCAGTAGCCAGCTGGACATTCATCTATAGATAGCGGAGCAATAAAGGCAATTATGCTTGGGATTTCCACATAATCGAGACTTCATTTGTGTCAGTCTCAAACAAAATAACAAGACCTCAAAAAAAAAACAAAACATGTAGATACAACCAAGATAAATGAGGCTGGAGACAGAGAAAAGACCGCAGCTCAAAATGCTACGATCACTAACAGCACGAAACCCAGACCGCGCCTGAGTCCAGCAGCAGCAGAGCCTGTGGGGCAGCAGCGTTGCAATAGTGGTCAGCTGGGACCTTCTGTCCAAACATTGTCATCACTCTCATCCTTTCACCATCCCCTCCATCCTTCACCGTATCCCTTCATCCATCCCCCCCATCCCACTAAATACCCCGGCTGTTAGCAGGCATTAAAAAGCCATTCACACTGCTCTCAAGTGCTTGGGTTGGCCGTCACCAGAGCTGCCTACAGAGGCTTTGAGGTGGCCTGGCCTCTCTCTCCGTCTTTCTTTCTCCGTGTCTCTCATGCACTCTCCCCTTTGCATTTTGGCAAGCTGATAAAATAGACTTGCGTTTCCATTCCAATACTCTCTCGCTCTCCGTGAGCTTTTCTCAAAGATCGACCTTTTGGCTGTCAACAATGGCACGCATGCCTGCACAATCTGTCTGTCAGGCTTCTGTTGGCCGCCTGAGGCGTTGACACTATTACCTGAGAGAATCAGCACCAGAAAAATCTATCAAAAACATGGGATTTGCTCATGCCGATCCGGAACACGGCTTGGCTCACACTGCTCCCAGTCCATATTTTTCATATTATCGCATTCTGTAAAGTTGCAGCATGACGCTGAGGGCCACATCCGTTAGAGACCAGTGGCAAGGAAACATCTCAGTGGAGCCCTTTACCACTGGCGGACCACCATCACAATAAAGTCTGGAACAACAGGGACAGATGTCAAAACCAAATTCTTTTGAGAGTATGAAGGATGCAGCCAGACAAACCAGTGGAAAGGTGCACTCTTAAAAAGTCATCTTCAAGCTACACTAAATTTGGGACCACACATGTTTGATTTATCTTCAGTCTATCATTTCATCACATTTCCAACAGTGATACTGTACAGCAGTGTGCACCTATTATAATGTACTGTATAATGTTGCCATGGTGTATTTTTCTAACCTATATTAATTATTAAATAAATCATTGGCACCAATTATGCAGAATTTGCTATTAGCACTTTGTGTTTGCAGTTGGATGTACAGACTCCACTGTCTGGATTACTTGATACTGAGAAAAACTTGAAAATGTGATGATTCTCAGGCAAGTGCCAGAGTTAAAAGGAACATTTTTCCTCTGGTGTCAAAGCAGGTTTATGGATATTTATTTCTTGGACATCGGGGATAATGATATTCTGTGAAAGTGCATGTTGATATGGATCTAAAAATATCTAAAAAGATGCTGCTGTGTTTTGTGTGTTTTTTGTCCACTTCAGCCTGCTGGAGCTGCAGCACTTCTCTCCTTAATGAAAGCTGAGTTCTACACTGGGACCATTTTGCTCCATATGCAGTGCACAAAACATTCAGCAAGCAGCCTCTCAAGCGTAAGCCCTTCAAGTCTCCCTCAAACCTCACAGTTTCAATAGCTCTACTGTAGACCTTATAGATACCAGGCGGCAAACATCCTTTGTACTCCCAGACTTTATCAGTCATAACTATCACATGCTGATGTTTGCGAGGGTTTTGTAATAAATTCTGTACATACCACATAAAGCAAGAAATCAAATTAAAAAAAAAAAAAAAATAAAAAAACCAGCATCAATGCAGAGAAAATGTCAAAACGATTGTAAAAATTGCTATAGGTGTAATTATTTATTTGAATTTTTTTAATGGTAATATTTTATTTCATTCTATGTTCTTGCTTTGCATTTTTTCCCCACTGTTCAACTGTGTGTCTTACTGCTGAAGCAATCTTAATTTCACCCCTGTGGGACTAATAAAGGCTACCTAATCTAATCTAATCTAATCTTAAATTTAAGAAAAACACTTCCTTCATGAAAAGCTTGCAATTTGTAACAGAAAATCTTAATTACTAGTTATTAATTCGTTAACTTAATCTTAGTAAGTCATTAATAAATGTCAAAAAATTCTTCATTCTCTAATAACCCCAAAATGCTGGAGTTTAAAAAACTAATAAATCATTCTTAAAGGACTTCTGATTATAAAAATAGAAAAACAAAGCCAGAATTATCTTGGACAAGGATAACCACCAAACCTAACTGTTCTTCAAAATGGTTTTGAACTGACCTAAAAAGCATTAGAAAATAATTTATTAACAATTAATGAAGCCATTAGTGGTACCAGAAAACCAGCAAAAATACTTTTAAAGTGTGGGTTAAATATTTATATCTTGTGCTGGAAAGTGTCTCGGGGCAAAATACGGTTGCCATCCACATTGGGTGGTATGTTATGGGATGCTGTTACTCCCTGAAGGCAGGTGGTCTGGCACAGAGCTGACAGGGGCATCAGAAACCAATAACTGTGTCTACTTACACACCGACTTTCTTCGGCCAAGTTAAACTCACATATCTGTCTGTTCCCAGAGACTTTAGCCGAGAACATTACTGTATTGTAGCTTGATGGGACAGCTAAAGTTAAAGTCTAATAATTATATAATAGTTAATAACACTTTTTTACAATGACGTTGTAGACTGCTATTTTTATGTCAAAATGTAATATAGGCGCCTAAAAGAATAATTACACATTTTGGGAAGTGCACTTACTCATTTTTTTTTTGCTGAGTTAGATGAGAGGTTTGATACCACCTAGACCTGGACGTATCATTTCCCTCATTTCCAGACTTTATGTTACATTAAGCTAACTCTCTGATGACTGTAGCTTATAAGTGAATGACTGTATCTCCCAAACCATCAAAATATTGCTTTAAAAATCTTCTACACCCATTATGACATTTAAAGGTCTAAGTCAGTGTGTGCTGTATATAAGTAACAGATTGTGGAAATAGCAGACCGGTCACACAATGAGCTTCTGTTCAGTGTAAGCAGCGGTGAGGAACAGCCAGGCTTTATGGCAGAAAGCAAGATTTCTATCCTCAAGTGTCCTCTAACCACACAGAACCTCTGGAATACATGAACAGAGTGCAAACATAATTTAATTTGGTGGATGCAAATGAAGCATTGAAAATCCGTGTGAGGATGAATGTGCCTGTATTCAATATGTAATGTGTAACTGCGCATAAAGACTTTAGCACCAGACGTTCCCCGCATGCCCACGACAGCAAATTTGGCTGCGACAAAGTCAAATGTCCCACCTGTTCGCCATTAATACAGGTTTTACTCTGTCAAACCATTACCCACATCTGTGATTCACACAACACACACACATTCACCTCCGCGGGCCCTCAGGCTGACATGTTTCCCCGCTAATCTGTTTGCACAACTCTGGTGTGACCACAGGCCAATTACACATCGTCACATGATGCACACCCGCAAAACAGAACGAGGAAGAAAAACGAGAAAAGAGCCACCCACTGAGAGCCTCTCTTTCTCCCCTTGTCACCCCTCTTTTCTCCCCCATTCTTCATCTCCTCCTGGCTGTCTCACCTATCCAGTTTGCGCCAGGAATTACAGCCGTCCGTCCCTAAATGACGGCCCACCTCGGAGGTCGCACCCCGACTGCGACACTAAGTAAATTTGATTTTTCATCTCATTTACATTCCATAAACTCTGCCATATGCTTGATATTATATTTAAACTCTTCCAGTGGACTCCAAGAGAGTGTATGCCTTGGGAAAGGTAGAAGAACTGCCTTGGAAATACTGCGCTGGTGAATGACAGGTGAAATAGCCCGTGTTGTAAGAGGGAAGGAGGGGGGAAGAAAAACTCAAACCCAGAGACGAGAAGAGACTTCACAGCAGCATCCTTTTTTTTTCTTTCTTTTTATTGTTGTCTTTTTTATTTTGGCACAGAGGAAACTGTTGAGTGGAGAAAGTGAAGGGTTTCCTGTGTTATTGTTGCTTTTGCTCTTTCCAGCAGCACCAAATTGAACAATTTTATTTTCCTCTCCTCTCTTTCCCGTTTTGCCTGAGTGCCGTGGGGGTTGTTCTACTTCTCCCTGCTTGTCCCTGTTCCTCCACTTCTCTTTCTCATAATCCCTTTTTATGTTTCTTTTTTTTTTCTATTGCTCCTTTCTCTCGTGGTAAGGATTGACCAGGTCACACGTCAACAGCAGGGCAGCCAACTTTATCTTTTTTCTTTTTTATCCCTTTTACATGCCAGATGGATAAGAATTTTCACATAAGACTATACAAAGAGTGCCAAATAGTTCGGTAAAGCATTTGGCCATTTCTTTGGTGTGTTTCTCATCACTCTCCTGACATAGAGAGCTCATCTTATAGCACAGAAAAACAGAAATTATCTCCATCCATCCATGCATTCGCTAAACCGCTTATCTCGTTAAAACCAAATTTACAAAGACTAATTGACTCAGACCTTGCGAGGAACTGAAAAAGTCATGTTCAACAGCTATGAAAGGGGGGTTGGGGAGGGGGCGGGGGTACTGGGGTTTTAGCCAAAGCGGTGAGGTCATCCAGGGGGTAAGGACGAGGGCAACCGGCTCCCTCAGTCAATCCGGCTCAGGGAAAGTTCTGGGAACTGTAATTTGAAAGGTGAAACAGAGGCCTGACTGCACAAATGCCTGAAATCCCCTGAGCTACTGAGGGCACACCGGGGTAAGACAAATGTATTGAACAGGAGCTGAAGGATTTCGATGAGGTCTGCAGAAACATGTGGCTTGTCTTCCATTCAGGTGGACGGCCGCCGGTTTGGGATCAGTTTTCTTTTTTTTTTCTTTTTTTTCTTTTGTTTATCCACGCCGACCTGGTATGGCATTTAAAAAAAAAAAGCGGCCAAATACACGTGAACGCATAACAGAAATGTGGCTCCACGTGTAGTTTTCTGTTTTTGGTACAGTCAACAGAAAGATCCCTCTGTTATGTTCAACAGGGAGGAACGAGGCTAAAGTAAAGAGGGTTTCAAGCTGAGAACAGGTCAGTGACGGGAGGATGAAAGTATGTACAGACGGTAACATTTTTCAAACGAGTGCCCCGCCTCAGTTTGACCTGTGAAGTTCTGTGTTTTTTTTGCTTTCACTTATCTCTGTAATCTATCCCTGCAAAACGGTTTGCACTGGTACCAGAGCATCTGCGTCTCAAGTCTCGTTAATGGCACTGGAGCCTGTCTCCTGCCTCCTGCCGCTAGTCTGTCTGACTGTCTGCCTCCCCTCTTGCCTGTCTAGGATGATCCTCAGCGCTACTCCTCGCTCCCCCTCTCTTCTCGTTTCACTTCTTACCTGCCTGTCTGTCTCACGGCTGGTTCTGCCTGCCTCCTTCAACTGAGAGGCACTCTGAGAAAGGGAAGTGTGTAATAGGCGTCAGTCCATCCAATTGCTTGGGGGGGGGCGGGGGCAGATAGGACAAACGACAGGATTTATGTGCTGCCTAATAAAGTTTACAAGTGGAGCCTTGTTTCAAGAGCTCTGACCGGCAGGGAGTTGGTGACCAGCATCATGCACAGTTAGTGGCAAAAAAAAAGCAGCCATTGGAGTTACGTTTCAAAATGAAGGTCGCTATATTTTTGAACAACCATGAAATCATTCGTTTATAAGGCCGAGCAGGAACATCGACCACTTCCTGACAAAGACAAAGTGTAATGTAACTCTGGCTCACCTGCTTCACACTTGAGTCTTATTATTAGGTTTATTAAATTTAACTTTGGGCCAATCATGTCAGTGGTTGAAGGCTTTATGATGCTGGGAATACTTATCATGGGAGTGAAAGCATTGCATACCTAAGAATCTGTCATTGCTTATTGTTCTTCTCAGTTTTCCCATTTAACATTTGGCGAGGTACACTGAATCTATCTCAACTCAGCACAAGTGGGGTTACTCAGTGGCAGATTGTTTAATCATGAATAACCGACATTTGACCTAAATCAACACTTTTTATGTGACTTTGGTACAACCAAAGTGTTGTTATACAGGCTCCATGTGTAAATATGTGCAAAATGTGTGACAGGCAGTATTGCCAAAAGAAATGACGTACATGTTCCTGACAAGTCTGACTGGATAAATAAACGTAAAAAGCACAACTGAAACATTATTATTTGACTTGCAGGATTACTTAAGTAAAATGGCGTGAAAGTGAAAATGAGCGTGAACATGTAGGTTATTGGAGGGGGGGGGGGGGGGGGGGGTTCCCAGGGGGGTGAGAGTTACAGAGGAAAAGTGCCAAAACTCGAAAAAACCCCCTTCCAAACCCCACTCCCTCCCTCTACCTTGGTTTAATTG
>JBAJHX010000106.1:16945912-16963615 GCA_037176925.1 Amniataba percoides
CCCCCCCCCCCCCCACCCCCCTCCCCTCCCCCCCCCTCCCTCCTCTCTCTTCTCCCTCTTCTCCCCTCCCCCCCCCCCACAGAGAGCTGAGAGGCACAGGGGCAGAGTGTAAGCAGAGCTGAAGTGCTCCACTGGGTTGTGTATAATGGGGACAGGGCAGAGGGGGCAGAAAAGACGCATGGGTCACATTAAAACCGGGTTCAGTGAGAGGGCTCCACTAAAGCTACCTAATCCCCGACAAACCCAGCTCACCCAACACACATGCACACACACACACATGCACAGAGTTGTTCTCCACTGGCACCTATTTATGAGTGTTGGCCAGCGGCGTGTGAGAGGTGTGGTAGTATGTGTGGCTGATGTCACAGGCAGGCCAGGACGCTGAGTTCATCTCGGACCACCAAGCGTCCGACATGGAAAGTTGCATGCCACACCGTCCTGGCGATCTTTTTTCCATGTTCGCCCACGCTGGCCGATATTGATACGTCTCATTGTCTGGTTACTTGTCGGGTTATGTTATGTCTTTCTCTGTCTTTGTATTTGTTAGCACTAAAATATGTTTTTCTTATGGTTACTGTCTGTTAAATTTGGTTCCTCAGTCATTTCAACAATAGATGATTTTGCTAAAAATCCATTCATGGTACTCGCATTCACATGAGCAGGCTGAGAATTGTTCAAGACAGTCTTTCACAGAAATATGACAACATTAGTCATTTCAGCTAATGCCCCAAAGGCAAAGTAACTTTGAATCTGGACGTAGGAATTATGGCCGTTGTCTGCAAGAGAAAAAAATGAAATTATGTGAAAAATCTACAGCCAAAAAAAAGGTCAGAGTAGTTGGATGAGTCAACGAAGTAGTGAATGTTGACTCAAGACTGATAATTTCTGTTGATGCGTTTTAGCCATGACCATCATTCCTTAACCATAGCCAAGTAGAGTTTAGTTTAACTTAACTCAACTAGATAATATATAAAATCACATCAAGGTAGACTGTGATTATGAGTGACGCAGGAACTTCAGCCCATCGCAGATAAAGTCGAGGATCCTTGGTATTAGCGGGGCTAACCTGGTTAAACAAAAGTTATAAAACAACGATGTCCCAAAAGACAACAGCATTCCAGAGGGGCCAAGTGGGTCTCTGAGGAAATCAGTCAGTCACATTCCTGTCTGTGATCAATCAGCCGCTGGCCCAGACAACCTGAGATTAACCTCAGCCTTTCTGGAAACTACCTGCCCTCTCTATAGAAAACAACCTCCAGCTCAGTGCAATTTGCTGCATTTTCCCTTGTTGTGATGAGCAGATACATAATACAGAAATATAAAATGTGTGCGTGTGTGTGTGTCTTTGAGACTACCTGCCTGCAGGAAAACACGCTCAACCACCATTCACTTTACAGCAATTTCCACTGTTAGATGACAAAATAATTATACGGAAACAGAGCATTGTTTAAGTGTGCGTGTGTGTGCACTCGTGTAGGCGTGCGCTTAGCAACCTTGGTCCTCATTTGATGGGAAGATGACTGCGGAGTGAGGACAGATCCGCGGTGTGATGTGAGGCCATTGCGATTGAAGCAGAAAGGAACGCTCATTTTCTCCAACCAAAGGGAGAACGTGGGCGAAGCGAGCAGGGAAGGATCTGGCACATTGAACACTAAAGTATGGAAGAGCACTCTGACCTGCCACGCTTAACTCACTACCTCAGCGGCACTCAGCTCAGTGACAATGTGGTGGAGTCATTACTCCAGGTCTCTCAGGTACAGTGAGGAGCTGTGACCTCTGCTGGATTCACTGAATGGAGACACGGCGGCGGGTTTATAGAGGAGCGTGGCGATTGCATTGAAGTTAAGATCCGCTGCTAATTAATAATGATTTACAGTATAAAAGAAAAACAAATCAACCCTGGAATGCTTTTTTGGTGTTCCCCTTTTCCCTGCATGTTTTACTTGACTTTTACAAGTTGCCACTCATACTTAAATAATTTAGTGGAGAGAGTTATCCTGATAGTGGTGTTGACGTGAGTTTTCCAGTAAAGAAAACGCTAAAATTGTGGCACTTTGTTTAAGTGGAACATTTCTTATAGCCGCACTGTACCAAGTTCCTGTCAGCTCTTGTCCAGCTCTTAGACTCCATCATAGCACAACAGTTTTTTTCTTTTACCTCACTTTTTTTTCACAAAATAGAGAGTCCAGTAACAGAAATTGTGATTTATTCAGTTGTCAAGTGCACAGCCTCTCTTCGTCTCTCCGTCAGCCTGCAGTGTTCTGGCCAGCACATAATTGTCTAAGTGCTTCTGGATGGCAGCGGGCTATTTGGTCATTAAGGGAGCCTATTAAGTCATTAGTGCAACAGTGGGACTGCCGTCTGCCTGCCGACAGGGCCAGATGATCGGCCTGATACGTGTTGCCTTGCAGTTTTCCACATATTTGCGCAGGTAATTATAGCTTAGATGTGAAACACCCTCAGATGTCACGCTTAAAGAGGGGATACACATCTCCAGCACACTTTAAAGGTAATCTCCTCCTCCCCTTTTCCTCCTCCTCCTCCCGCTCCTCCTCCACCTCTTTTTCCACTCGGGGTGTGTACGGATGAGCAATGGGTTAGCGGTGGGACAGCCAGCGCCTCGGGACATGTCAGGGAGAAAGATAGGGAGCGAGAAAGAAGGAGCAGGGATCCAAAAGGAGCGAGGAGGTCATAGAAAAGAAGAGCAGAGTGCAGACAAAGAATCGCTTTTTCCATCAGTCAGCCTCAGCGGCCAACACATCGCTTCAAACTTACACACCCGTCACGGAATGTAAATATTTGGATATGGGTAAGGTTGGACGTTACTTAATTCCTCCCTTTAAAGATGTCCTGTTTAGGTGAACGCAGTCCAAAGAACACAACGCAAAGTATTCCGCATGATTTGATACGACGCATGAGAATCATATTTTGATTTCAGTACCGATGTTACTCTTAGCAACCCTTGCCCAGTCTTTGGAGACATTCACTACCCTGGGCTTACGATATTATACTCACCGCTTACCATAAACGCTCATCAAATAACTACCATGCACAGCCAGAAAGCTCTGGATCTGTCCGAAGAAAGACATTCCTCCTGGATGTGTGCTGTATTTTACTTTTACTGTTTTTAAATAATTTTCAAATCACTGATTTGTATCCTAGGGCCATATACTTTATGAGCTCCAATCTGAATTGGAAAACCAAACACAAACACAAATCAAACTGAGTATCATATAAAGTAATGGTGACTTATGGGACTGTGTGGGTCTAAACACAGTTAAGGGGAATGTCTCTGGCCCAGACAGGGAAATGTTTTTCTTTACGACCGCTGTGTGTAAAGTCAGTACTTGCTATCCTAGCTCCTGGCACTATATATTTTCATTCATATATTGGGAAAAAAATTGTCATCAAATATCATATTATGTTACAACGAAGAAATACATTGTTGTGATATTTTCATCACATCTCCAGCCCGGAAAGCGCCCCGCTGTGACCGCAGCATGTGTGAGGCTGCAGCGTCAGCACAATAGAAAGCCCCAGTCTGATGTCTCTCTCTGGCAGCGGGATGGCACAGGAGGTTCACCGATTGAAATAGACATGTCAGGTTGTCACTGAAGCTGTAAACAGGGCTCCTCTTCAGCAGGAGGAGGGCGCCCTCCTGCTGAGAGGAAATCGGATTCTGACATCCACAACCCTCTCATCCCTTAAAACCTTAACCGGCTCCCCTCTCTCAGCTCTGAGGTGACAACATTGAAGTGTACCGACAGTCAGCCATCTCTCTCTCTCTCGTACACACACACGAACAGTTGCACAAGTCATACCACAAAATAGCCTGAGCTGATGGAAACTTAGCATGGCCAGAGGTTGGGCCCAGTGCTCTATCAGATTGGGCGCTGCCTGCCTGCTCAGCAGCGCCCAGACTGACCCCAGCAGACTGCCAGTCTCCTTACCGCTCTGCTGATCGGCGGCTCCACTACCACCTCCCGCCGTGACCTTTGACCCCTGTCCAGGAGACAGGCGCCACCAATATGACGTCATTTCTCTCTGACATGGGCCAGTGGCCTCGGCTGCAACGCGACCCAGTGAAAATAAATATGGGTGTTTATTTGGTGGGAGTGTGAGAGGCCCACAGGCTGGAGCCACCCTCAGGTTTCCCAAAAGCAGCCAATGAGCAGAGCTGTTTTTGTTCCACATCTTGACTCCAATAACATACAGGACCTGGGTGAAAATAAGCCACTGCGGTTTGGTACGGTGCACCACCAAGACAAGGTGTTGCGACACCATGTAAGCCGTGAAGACAAGTCATTGATGAGCTACTAAGGGAAGAGGGTGCACACGGTAGGAAATACCTCCTGGAGCTGTGATTGTGCAGCTTGCACCCCCTAAGCCAAACAAACTTTCTTCAGGCCTTCGCACTCAGTGCTCAAAGCGATCGCAAAGACTTTGGTGCTGGCCTGCCCTCCCAGCTGTCAACCTATATTGGCCTCCAAAGAACTGGAGAAGAACCATGCGCAGCGCTCCTCCTTTGTTTCCGCAGCCTCTAAACTGCCTCTCACTGAGACATCCACACCTCTCTGTGATCTAAAGAGACCACAGAGTGGTTTCAGACAGACAGCCCTGTAAGACCACAATGGCACACTTTATTGTCTTTCCGTCCCTCCTACGCTACCACCAACATCGCCATCATTTAAACACCCGCTTCACCTCCTCCTACCCCAGAGAGGACCTGCTGACCTGGACCAAGCACCTGAAGGCCACGGGTCTGCCACTGAGACCAGGTGCCTATGAGAACCTTACAGTGACAGATGATGAATCACCAGCGTTCATGTTTCTAAGAGTCTCTAGGTGAAGTCAGTGTTACAGGATATTGTGAGCAACTGCTTTTATTGGGAACAAATAATATGTGGGCCGTCAGGGTCTGGAACCTTTCCCAACTCTCCCTTTAAGAATTGCTCATGTTTCAGATTAGCGTTAGCGGTGAGTCGTTGCACATCAGTCTCCCTGCGTTTTCGACCCCGCTGCTGCCTTTACACTTTTTCTACTCCCCAGCCACTCTCTATCTCTGCCTTTGTCCCTCTCGGTGTCTCACTCTTCTCTTTCTTCTGACTCCCACCCACGCATTTTCTCTTCTGACTCTTTTTCTATCCATCCCTCTGACCTCATCCTTGTTACAGTCAAGCGTAGAGGGAATCAATCAACCACAGTGTTCAGATTAAATCACAAATTATTATAATTGAGAATAATGGTTTCCATGTCAGATTTAGTTCGGCTCTGAATTGTTCTCATACATATCTGGAAACCGGGGGGTTGGAGGGGGGTGGCTGGAAGCTCAGAATTCCAATGGTGCTTGTGCTCTGGTGGGGTGAAATTCAAGTTATCCATGATCCAATTTTGACTAAATTTCCATTGCAATAAAACTCTTATTGGAATCTGAACACCTGTCCTATAAAAATATTGCCATCCCTTGTAAATTCAGTGCATTTTGCCTGCAATGTTCTCTGAAGAACAACAAATTATTCTTATTAAAATCAAATAGAAGTTCTCAAGAAATAAAAATACTGCTTTCCAAAGTCTGACACTGAAGTGCTACTCAACCATGTTAGGGTGTAATTTAAAACAGTGTTGCTTTTAGGGGCAACTGCCGAGCCTGCCACACTAAATACAGACCAGGTTTAGGGACAGATTAGCTGAGTTTACTTTATAGATGAGGCATGAATCCCTTTATGATAACAGGAAAACAACATGTCTACAGGACTTAATAGACTACACAAATTGCAAAGCCCTCCTAACGGCATTACTACTTCTCATCTTCCCACTCTTCGTTGCTGAGACGCTCAGTGTGCCTTGCTGAGCTTATTTCTAGGGGCAGTAAAGCTCCCAGGCATGTGCACGGCATGCATTGCAACTTTGACAGCGTAGTTAGGAGGTGCTGATGAAAGAGGAGAGGCTGGGAGCCCACTGCCTCTCAAATTAGCCCCGAAGCCCTCCGACCTGTCACATGGAGGCTTATGCCCGCACAGATTCTGTTGCACCGCACCGGCAATGTGCACGTCCCAAGCCTTGCGTGCTCACAGTGTGCCTTCGTGTGTGGTGTGCCGTGCGTGCAAAGCACATGTGTTTTGTCATGAGTGCTGTTTTTTTCCCTCCTTAATGCAGATCAAAGGTTGTATTACAGCATAAATTAGAACGGAGCATCTTCCTCATGCTGTCAGGGCTCATAACAGAATTTTGTGGGACCTCCCGCAGTTTGAAAAATGGTCTCCAGCCTCCAGCTTAGGTGACCTACAGCTAACGAATTTTTTAGAATAGATGGATGATCCCTTTATTTCTGTATCATCAGACAAGAAACGAAAGATGGATACACTACCCATGTTTTGCTCATCAAGTAATTAGGTTATTTTGCTCATCTTCCAGTCTCCAATTACAGTGCAAGCCTTGCAGTACTGAAAAGAGCCAGACAGACAGTCTGCATTAAGGAAAAATAGAGCTCGCCACTCTTCTCACCTTCGCTAATTTGTTCTGCATGTGCTTTGCTCAGCCTGACGCCCTCTGTGCAGGTTCAGCTGTTGAGTCTGTTTGTTTAGTGAGGTGGATGGACATCCATAACCCTAAAGCTGTCTCCAGCAGAAAGGTTTTAATCTCTTTTTTCCGCCTGATATTGTCTTCTCCCACATTCTCTGTTTATCTCAGAGAGGATGAAACACCCAGAAACTGTGCACACACACACTCAGCTGTTCCTGTGGATTATAGAGCTCAACCTGCTTGTCTTCAGAGCTACTTTACAACAAGCAGAACGATACAGAACACATCTACTCATGCCCCCTCTAGGCCTGGCTTGTCTTTGCAACATCTCCAGCATAGCCAGCTGTGTACACACAGGGAGTGAAATGCAGAAAGGGAGAAACCAAACTAGTGTTCATTCCTCCTCTTACCTGAGAGAAGTTGAGCCCGTTAAGGGGGTGACACTGCTCCTCCACACGCTCCACTGCCCCCGTCGTCTTTCCCATCCTTTCAGCCTCTTGAGCCAAGAACAGGTCCAGCACAGGCGTCCCTCTGGACCGAACGTCCCACTCTGTCAACGAGTTCACCATGAGCATCACCCACACAGGCCTTTTCCTCTCCCAGTTTCCCGCAATGGCGTTGAACAGGTAGTCGGCATACAGGCCTCGGCCACGCTGGTCAGCGGTCATCCAGTAAGGCATCATGTGTTTGACGTAGTCCAGGTGGCGTTTGAGGCGGCGGTACAGGTCTCGAGGTAGCAATGTCTGCAGGTTCTCCCCGTGAGGGAGCAGCTGGCAGCTGGTCAGCTTGGAGATGGTCAGAGGGTCGGTCAGGTCCAGCTCAAAGAAAACATTGCGGCTGCTGTGGAAAGCCTGCTTGGACCTCTCCGGGATGAAGTCCCAGACTCGGGTGTAGGGCACGTGAATGGTACCAAACAAGTAAGAGGGTGGGTGAGGAGGCGCACGCTTTACCGTCCACAAAAAAGAGTTCATGTCACTTTGCTGGAGGAGAGACAGAAGAAAGGAGGGAAGGGAGGAAAATAAGGGATGGATGTGAAGATTTTGAGAGCAAAAGGAAACAGAAATACCAGAACAATCATGTTAGCGCAGTCTGACTTGGTCTTAAAACTGGAGCTGACACTTTTTTTCCTCTGTTGTGGTTGACTGGCTCATAGGCTCGGGTCAACAAGTTAAAGATCGAAATACCATTTTGAGATGACGGCAGGGGAAGTATGAAGTCTTGTCGGCTCGGAGGCCGTGCTGCGAGGGCTTGCTGCTGTGGTGCAGGCAGCGGGTTTATAGAGGGGCCTTCTGGGCTGTAAACAGACCCCCGTGTATTGTTGAGGTGCATACCTCGGTTGCCAAAGCCTCTTTTCGGCCTGGGAAGCATTTTGAAGGCTGCAGTGCAAATATACTGCACCAGAGCTCATAAAAGCCAAAAGCTGAAAGAAACCTGCTCTCTGCTCTGACCCCACTGTGATACTTTTGTTTGTGAAATTTTTTACACCAGGCAGGGAGATCTGGTGCCGACAGCCTTAAGTACAGGGCTGTTTTTCTCCTCCATGGTTCGTATAACGGGAAGCGTTTGTCTATTGCGGTTATCTTTACACAAAACAATGTCACAAGTGGAAATGAAATAATCACAGCCATTTTAAACGGGCATAAGGCCTCGCTGCCTTTAAAATATGGTTCTTGTTAAGCGCCCTGCAAATGTGCTGCGACTTTGATGTTGGCATTATTCAAATAAGAGAAGAAGAAGAAAAAAAAAGAATTAGCTTCTATAAACAATATCAAACCCCTGGCTTCCCAGACGCAGTGTAATCAGGCGTTTGAGGGATGAAACCCATTACAGTAAAATAAAGTTATTCTTAGAAAATGTTTACTTCTAAAATTTAATCAAGATTCCCTTCAACTGCGCTCCAGTTATCCTGCAGGCTGCCAGCGCTGCCTTTGTCGGAGAACACTGCTGTCAGGGCCGCCAAGAGCCAGTGAGGTCGTCTTTGCGGGATGCTCTGTTATCATCGCAGTTAGGCGCACTGAACACACTCACTTCTGGGCCCTGCCAGACCGAACCGAGAAGTGCAATATTTGATTTGGGAGCAGCTTTTTTTCTCTCGGTCGCAGGCTGTTTAAACAGTTTGTTTCTCGGTTTCTAGCTTGATTTTCACGTTGGCAAGGTGCAGTCGACGGCGCGGACTCTTAACGGGAAAGCTTTGGATGCGTCAGCGCGCATCCGGAGTGTTTTGGATGTGGAGCGTTTGTTTTTTTTTCTTCGTGCATTAACGAGCATTAACGTGCAGCTCAGGCCTATAAACGAGGAACTTTTCGACATGGAAAGTGTGGTGGTGTCTTGAGGAGATGAGAGGAGGGGAGAGATCCCCTCTGCTTAATCTGCGTGGGCTTTTTAAAAACTTTTTTTTTTTCTGGAGAGCCTCGACGCGCACGGGCTCCTTCTTTTTTTATGGGGGTGATTACTCCTAACAGAAAACAGAGACCGCTGTGCTGACGCTTTACAAATCACACTGAGCTGCCATCTTCTCTGACAGCAGATGCGTGATACGGGACGCAAACTAACGCCTCTGATCTCCAAACGACTCCCTGGTGACATCCACGCGTAAAGTGCCATGTTCGTGTCCATGAGCCCGTTTTCTTTCTTTCTTTTTTCTTTTTTTTTCACGACAGAATCGAGGCGTGATGTGGACGCGATGTCTGCAGATTTTAATTAACCACCCACCAATGCCACCCACCCCATCGTGTGGAGGAGGCATCCCGGGGCGAGCCGCTGCACCTCCTCAGCCAAACATCCATCATTTCACCAGTGCGCCCGAAAAGTGTTTTAGGTCGTGGAAATGTTTTTTTTTTTTTCTCCAAATGAAGTCAAGTCACCCGTGGGTGTTCTCCACTCGCGTTTGTCACATAAACAGCCGTGAAGTTGGCGAGAGGTGACGGTTTCTCTTGGCAGCTGCTTTATTTCTAAGGCCCGGATCTCTGCTCTAAAGTTATACATGGACCTGTTGGCAACATGTCTGAAGATAACAACGACATTTAATGATTATCAAGAGGAAAAGCCATAGTTATTATTGTCATTATTGTGATCAGAGTCTCAGATAATCGCATTCATTTTCATTCAAACTCAAAAGATTCGTTTTTTTAATCACTGTTCAGCTCAGTTTATTAGCTGATAATTAAAAAAAATTAAATGTTTAAAAGGTCGTAACCTTTGACCTCATTATAGAGCAAAATTGTTGTAAAAGATCAACTACGCGAGGTGTGATTGTGCCCTGTTGCATTAAAGTCCCCTTCCTCTTTAAATACTATTAAAATAACACAAATAAACAGTTTACTCGTGCTGTCAGACATTTGTCCAGGGTGAGTTATTAAGAGGATCGTTTTGACAACAAGTGTCACGCTCAGGTCTGAGACTGTTGTAAAAGTCTGCGCATCACATGCAGTCCTCCTGTCCGTCTGTCGGCTCTGTTCGGCTGAAGGACGCGACTCACCGACTTGGGTGCGTCGCACTGCCTCGGTCTGGCCGGTCGGTCTGCGCCCCGGGGTGCCGCAGCTTGCAGGAGAGCGCCCAGGAGGAGCCAGCTGAGTCCCGGCAGACAGACCATGGTGACAGGACGCTGCTGCTGTCAGGCGTGTGTGTGTGTGTGTGTCCTGCGTGTTTCTCCTCTCTCTGCTCTGTCCCCGTCTCCTCTGAAGTTAAAAAAAAAAAAAAAGAAAAAGTTTACCGGTGGCCTCTTGGCTCACATGTGCCGCTGGGCTGGAGGACCATACCGCCCCTTCACCTTTCCCTTCGCTCTCCGCGGCTCAGCTCGCTCGTTTCTGTCCGAAAACTTCTCTGCCTGCTTCAACTCGAAGCAGGAGCTGAGAAAAAAACTTCTTTGGAAAGTTTTCCGCGGTGCGCTCCCAAAGTTTGGAGCGTCTTGACTGAGCAAGAGAGAGAGAGAGAGAGAGAGAGAGGTGGGACGATTTGAGAGAGCCCCCCTCCTACCCCACCTCAACACACACACACACACACACACACACACACACTCTGCTTCTTTAGAGAGGAGGGAGCGCAGGTTCAGGGAGGGATGACAGGTTGCGTGAGTACAGTCCCACAAGACAGATCCAGAGAGAAAGTTCTCTAAATGTTCCTCAGAAGTCCTGTAGCGTGAGTTTGGACATCATCAACATCTTCATCATCATCATCATTATTATTATTATTATTATAAGGCAGCATCTCATACAGTGTGCTGAAAGCTTTGGCACGTTCAGAAGAGAGTTTATATGGTTGCTTAGTATTTTGTATCTTCCCTGACATCAGATTTTTACGTTTTTAATGAAACTCATCAATCAACTAATTTATATTGTCTGCTTTATTAAATTTTTATATGCCTCTACTCCATTATTATTTCATTATTTGTTAAACTCTTGCAGTCCAAGATGCTGAAAATGCTCTTATACTTAGAGAAAAAAAAGACTCAAGGTCCACTTCCTTGCTCCTCCAAGATTGTTTGGCCTCATCTCATAGTCTTCTTCTGCAGAAGCTTGGTGTCTTGTCTAAAATTGTGTTTTTTTCTCTTTTGCATGAATCTTACAAGAGTGCCCTGACACTCTAAACCCTACCGTGTAATTTGGTGTCTCTTTAAAGAAAGCTGCCACCAAAAGTTCAGAGCCGTGAGGTCAGGTGGCATACGCGGTGCCAGCAGCAGAGTTTTGTTTTGTTTGCTTTTCAACAGAGTCATTCCAAAGATGTAAATGAACTATATTTCACATGCTGTCATGTGCTTCCTCCTCAGGGGGATTACATCCATCTCCCTCCTCCTCTGTTTGACAGCCCTGCAGCAGCGCGCTTGTGTGAGGGTCTCGTTGCGGCAGAGAGCCTCAGACCTCATAGGCGTGATTAATGGTCACAAATAAACAGGTCGGAGTAAAGATAACTGTGAGAAGTGTTTTATTTATTTTCAGTCCGGCGCTCTTCTTAAGATGTATCGGCCTTGATGTGGAGCAGGCGGATCTGAGATAAACGCCGGCGTTGAGGGAGAAAGTGGCCCCTCTCTGTGCAGGCCGCGGTGTCAACGCTTCGCTACTCTGCTGTGACCTCGGTTATTGTCCAAGTGGCAGACAGTGTGACAGAGTCAAGTAGTGGGAAATTTATCATGGAGACCCCTCAAACAAGTGGCACCGGGGGCCCCTCCCCGCAGGCCGGTGGCAGACAGACCTCAGACAAGAAACTCTTTGTCCTCGGCCATGTTCTCCCCTCCTCTCCACTCCTCTTCTCACCACTCCGCGCTCACTTCTGTTACTGTGTGCGGCTTTGTTAGCGGCTGACCGTCCCTGTACGCTCATTGTATTTTCCGTTCGGATGAGGCGGGCTATGGGCGTTTCTGCTGAGTGTCTTTGATCAGCTTGTCTTTTAACACAGTTTCACGTTGTAAAACTGTGACACTTCTGCCCTTTGACCCCTTGGCTTCTTTTATTGGGCACCATTCATCAAGTGTCCCGAATCTGAACGGCTGAAAAGTCAATATTTCTTTGTTTTATACATCTGCACAAAGGCCCGTTTGAATGAGGCCTCAGATGTTTTCAGGCCCATGAAAGCAGCATATAAAGGAATAGCACAATAGAACCACGTTGATCTAATCTAATCTTTTTATCCTCTGTGCTCTGTCTCTCCCCTTTGTGGCTCTTGCTCTCAGACAGGTGTGGGATTTCAGTTAGCGGTTTCATCTGCTCTAATATGTCCACCTGTGGACTCAGGTACTTGCTTTAACCACACCTTGCAGAGGGCTTCTCTTTGAAGGAGCTTTTTCACATTCTTGGCCGGTTAGAAGAGGGCTTATGAGCGGCTGGCTGCAGGAGATTCCTGGACCGAGGCCAGCGCTTACAGCATGGTGCACATATAGCCGGGGACGAGAGAAGACTTTAAAGTTAATGTTCTGTTAGCAGGCCGCAGAAACGCTCACTTGCAGAACGCACATCTGGGGAGGCGTTAGAGAGAGAGAGAGAGGGAGAGAGAGAGAGAGAGAGAGAGGTTTGGAGAAAGGGAGCCCATTCAGATCTAAAAGTTGTTTTTTAAAATGTTAAACAAAGGATATCTGCAGCTGAATCCTGCCAGTACTGCTGCTTTCCACCACCGCCTTAGACTTTGCATATTTTTCTTGAATGTGTCCACTATACGAGGCCAACATGGATAGATAGGGAAAAGGTGCAGAGGGAGGCAGGGAGAGGCAAAAGAGAGCATGAAGAGGCCTTGCTAATGTTTGTGGCCCTGCAGCTCTAAGGATCCTGTGTCTACTTGTCCTTGTGGCTCCGCGGCTGCCTGTCGGCCTGATGTTGCGCAGAAGTCCTGCCGCAAAACCCCAACATTAACTCACTGCCTCTGCTTCGGCATCATTACTTGTCTATTGGTATGTAATGATAGAGGTGATACTTCTATTACATCTACTGCACCACCGCTGCTCCTGCACCACATGAAAAGGAAATATGAACTGTGACGGAGCAGTGGGAACTGAGGCTGGAGGTGTGTGTGTGTGTGTGTGTGCGTGTGCAAACTGTTTTGTTTACAATGCACACAGAGACCCCTAGTGGTGTGAGAAAGAATTAAATTCATGCACAATGTGGACAAAGGCGAGGACACAGAGAGCCAGTTGACTCAAGAGCAACAGAGGTAGTTCTTCAAAGAAAATGTGAGCATGATGGATGGGAAGGAGTGTCTCGTAGCTTTAGGCAGCCATAGTTCAGGGCCTGTCAGACTGAGAAGGCCACAATGAGGACTCTCTCTGCCTCTGTTGTCTCTGCTCTCAGCTGGACTACACTCACACACACACACACACAGATACACACACACACACACACTTCCTCACTATCTCCACCCATCTCTTGCTCGGGCTCCAATATCCTCTGTCCCACTTTGAAGATGTCAAGAAATAATATTGACTGAGTCTCTGGTGAAATGTTATTGTGGTCTCCCTTTCCGGGCGTCCTGGGGAAAACGGGGGGGGGGCTGGATGGAGGAGAAGCAGGAGGGTAATAACAGTGGGTGGAATATGTCAAAGAATGGGGGGTTCAAAATGAATCTGTTTAATCCCAACCACTCAAGACAGGTAGAGATTAGTGACAGCTAAAGTCGGGATCCCTTCAGTAGATGTGCGGTTTGCTTCTGAGGCCTTCTCCCAGTGCTTGTGGCAGAAGTGCGTGCTGATTTCGATCGTGTTTTGTGACAGTAGGTCTGTGTTAAGTTCTGTGGCGTGTCAACACATGCATTGGATGGCTATCTGTCTATCTTCATCATCCAAAAGCAGGGGAGGAAAGATGAGAGGAAGAGATAAAAATGACAGGGGTCACTTTCAGGGTTGTTTTTCTGGAAGCAAACGTCTCAGATGGGTAATTTTAGTCATTGTTCTGGGGTGAAGTAAGGAAGGAGGAACATGAGAAGAAGTAAAGCTGATTATTATCTACAGTAAGTCATGAAAGTAATTCAGTTGTGTTAGATCAGAGACCGTTTTATACGGTGGAGATGGGACACTATAATTTCTGAATGTTTTAAGTACCAAATCAACAAATTTATCTTGTTTAACCATTTTTTAAATGTAGATGATAAATATACTTAAAATACAAATTTAAATGCATGACTATCTCAGAAATCCACATTAGCACTTTTTTTGTTTTACATGTATGCAATTCAGCAGTGGTCCTAGTAATGGAACATAAAAGATCATATGATTTGCAGAAAGTAGACACACTGGCAGAAGACAAATGAAAGAAATTATTTAACAGAAACACACTTATCAAACACTGTAAATGGGGAAGATAGCAATTTCCCTGTCTTTGTGCTAAGCTAAGCTTGGTATTTAATGGACAAAAAAGGAAAAATCTTTCCTCTCATCTAACATGGCAAGAACTGAATATATCCCAAAATGTTCCTTCAAAGAAAAAACCTTAATAAAAGAGTGGATACACATGTAAAAATGCTTCCATTTGGGGTCACTGAGTGGTTTGATGATCTGAAAATGATTTGAATCATCATCTCAGCGCAATTAAACACCTGTGGTTGATTTTAGACAGATGTGTTTATCAGCGCTCTCAGAGCACAATCATCAAAACACCAAATGAGGGAATATCTTTTGAAAGAATGATGTACGTTCCCTCCAGTGGAGGGACGGAATAGATATTCAGATATTTTGAAAATCTGTACAAAAGAGCATTTCAACAGTTATGGAGGCCACAAACCTTTCTAGTACACTTATAATTTACTTAAACACAACAATTTTTTTTCTTTTTTTCTTTAGTATGGCAGTAGAAGACTGTCTATGTAAAGCTAAAGGACATCTGTCTGTTGGTCATAAACATGCTACTACGGACAAGATGGCTCGTGTCCAGATATTTTAAACAAGAAACAGCTTTTTTTGTACTGTTTATTTTTGCTCTTTTTGCCTGAATACACACACCCTCTCTCCACAGAGAGCCATATCTTGTATTTGGTTTCTAGAGCTTATAATGTTCTCACATCAAAGGGCTTGGCTGGCAAAGTCACCCCATGATGCATTGTGTTCTCTCCCACTGATCATTGGCATTGTGAGTAATTGTATTATCCATATCGGGAGGCCCCCTGCTATCTTTCCTCTCATTCTGTGCCATTTACCCCTGAGAGCCAAAGCAGGGGAGGTAGAGGAGTGAAAAGACCCCTCCTGCTGTTAAGTAGATCTACCTTTTGGCTATTCGAATGGTAAAAGAATAAGATATGGAGGAATAATGATGTCTCCCCTCTTATCATTTCAACAACCATTGTGACACTGTTGCAAATCTCAGTAAGGGAAAATAGATGTATTCATACCATAATATTATGGAAATATGATATATATGTGGCTAGTGTTTGTCTGTATAATACTTTTGGCGTTCATTGTCAATGTCCTGATTGTGGTTTATCCAAGCAGGGGTTCAACAGAGGCTGCCAGTGCCAAATAAGGCCTTTTGCATTGACTGGGGAACACAGCATGAACAGTGTGTGTTATGATACCATTAAGTCAAAGCCTCTGGTCTGCGCTGGTGTGCAGGAACCACACGTGAGTTCCAGTCAGATGGGTTCTTTAAGTCGACAATATCTGGATTTGGACTTGACCTCTTTTTGAAGACGGTCATCTGCTCTAATGAGGTTCTTTGAAGATTATCTTATTGTCCAAGGTGCTTTTATGCCACACATATAGTAAGTTCATGGCATCAAAGCTCGCTTAAAAGATATGCTTAAGCTTTGCTTTATCCACTGTCTGCCCACATTGTTTATGTACATGGAGCTCTTCCTTGCTAGTCTAATGGGAGTTTACAGCACCAGCTAAAGAAAGCACAGCCTGGCCCTGTGTCTGAGTCAGTGCAGCTTCTGTCTGCTTGGATGTAGGGAGTTCACTTTGGTGGAAGTGAAACCTGTTTATCCTGCATTTATCCAAGGTTTATTTAGTGTACGTCTCACACATCTCTGTCTGTGGTGGCGTTGTATCCGGTCTGCTGCAGCTTATGTTGGATGTGACTGTGTTTGAGGGGGGTAGCCTTAGTCACAGGCTGTCTCGAGCTTTGTTTTGCCACATCTGTGAAGCCAGGTGTCCAAAATACCACACAGTGTATGGCTGCATTTCACACCAAGACGCAGCACAAAATTTCCACCATCTGGATTAAAATCAGGGCTGTTTTGGAGGGATATTTGCCTCAAACAAACATTTGGAAATGTAAAAACACTATGCCTGACCAGGTCAAAGAGAACTATAAGATGCCCTCACAAGCTCCTCAGTCTCTGTGATTAATAATACTGGACTTCAGCCACAGGTCAGAATCAGTGTAAGGCCGTGGGAGAGAGGGGTTGAATAATGTGGAAGTGCTTTCTTTCCCCCCACTATGCATGTAATGTTGTTTTGGTAAGACAATATGACATTTCATGCTTCCTCTCCATCATCTGCTCTTTTCTGAGTCTCTGTGTCTTTTTTTTTTTTTCTCCCCCACATCTCCTTCGGTTTTCAGCTCTGTTTATTTTCAAGATCAATGCGCGGTTCTGTAACACTTGGCTGGTCTGCTCCCTCAAACCCGAAGACTTAAGTTCATGTGTCAGTGTGGATATGCATTCATCTAAATATGAGACATGACGAGAGGAGAGGCGAGATTGGGAGCAGGAGGAGAGGAAAATGAAAGGAATACAGACACAAACGGAAAATGTGGTGACGGAAGGCAATTGATGTGAAGAGATGCAGGAATGCCAGAGAGGGTGATGATTAGGTCTGATTTATGACTCTGTATTGATACAACACAGACATAATTTATTGCTTTAAAGGGCGTATTTCAAGTGTCTAGAATTAATGGTTTGAAGAAAGAGGGCAGAGGAGGAGGAGGAGGTGGGAGCTTTCAAGATCCGTCTCCACAATAACAACCTGTGGCTATGGAGTCTGATGAACACACAGACACATACAGACAGCGACACAGGTACACACATTGTGTACACACACTCCAGACGTCTTCTTGATCTCCGGACATCGCTCGCACAGCTACTCTTCACTCGCACATAGAGCTGTTCTCGTGCTTGACAGGGAGCAGAGGAGCTGTCAACAGGCCCGGAGCCTGTCAAGAAACAGGCTGCACCACCACACTACACACACACACACACACACACCTACACACACACACTGATATAAACACAGATACATACATGCGCAAGCAGTTGAAACATGTCAAACAGCACTGCTACTATGACAAAATACACACAAACACACAGGCGGAGCAGGTCAAGAGACACTCATTAAACAGCATGGCTTGTATGACTGAACTGACTGAACTGTAAAACACACACACACGAACAAATAACAGAAACACACTAAACAGCATGACTCTTAGGACTGAATACACAAACGCTCACACACATGCAGAGACAAATACACAAACAGTCTGCCCAAGAAAGGTCTATAGAGGTAATTTTCTGCTTCTTCAGCTGATCCTGAACATGTGTCGAGGTTTATATTGTAATCTACTGTAAGAGACTGAGAAAAGAAAATATACCAACTTCGCCTCGCCTTTCATTTCTCCATTTATTTATGGCCTTGTCTGGAGCTCTGTTTGGGCTGCCATGGGACATGTATGTGTATTGCTGCCGTGTGTGTGTATGTGTATGTGTATGTGTATGTGTGTGTGTGTGTGTGTGTGTGTGTGTGTGTGTGTGTGTGTGTGTGTGTGTGTGTGT
>JBAJHX010000106.1:16963715-17025963 GCA_037176925.1 Amniataba percoides
GTGTGTGTGTGTGTGTGTGTGTGTGTGTGTGTGTGTGTGTGTGTGTGTGTGTGCGTGTGCGTGTGTGTGTGTGTGTGATGATATCATTAGCCACTAGTTGTGTCTTACCTTACCTAACTACTTCACTGCATCACACAATCTTTAAGCAGTGTCTTAGACTGCTTCCCAAAATATCATCATCTTATGGAGCAAAGATTTTCATGGCATAAAGGTGCTTTCTTTAAGCAAACTAAGCTGAGAGCGCAGCTCAGTACCTTGTGAGCCAAGTTCAGCCCATCAATAACATCATGCTGACAGCCTCCAGTCTCCACCTGGCCTCATAGAAGATGAATTACAGCTTGAATCTGAGTGAGCTCTGATGTTAAGGTCCAGGTGGGGGTTGTAGTGGGAGCCTTAATGCCCCACCAGGGAAGCCTATAGCACAGTTTGAGCAATACAGTTGCAAACAAACTGTATCACTAGACACATATACTGTATGCTGTACATAAAGTGTCTCAATATTTGTGATGAAATGTGTCTAAGTGAACAGAGAAATTCTGTGTTTCAAGTTATCAAGTCTGACAGAGTAGTGTATTATATTTTAAAATAGGAGCAAGTTGCTAAATAATGTCTCTTCAAAATCAGAAAATGTGTTGTTGTTGTTATAGCTGTTGTATGAGTTTGTACTCACTGTGGGTGTATTATAAGTATTGTAGCATAGCTTTGCTTACGATTTTTTCCAGCGGACATTCACCGCTTTGCAATGAAAAAATACCCCTGTGGCGTAAGCAGCATTTTCCCCAAAGACCACCACTGAGATGTTTGTTTAACTACTTACAGGACACCTCTATCTATATCCATGGTCATCTTTGAGTCCAGCATCCCTGTCTCATATACCAACATATTCATGGCACAGAAGTATTTTGAGTTAAACACTTATTTCAATGTGCTAACATGCGAGGATGCTGATGCGCTGATGTTTCTCAAGTATTATTTAGCAAACATTTTATCTGCTTACTACAGGTGTACTACCAAGGCAGTGACCCTGCAGACCACTGTGGCTATACAAAGGCCTGATTAGTGCTTCCCAGCCTGACTGCAGGGGGTTAAAACATACATTACACTCTGGGGAGTTCAGAACTCTGCAGCCCACTCAGTGAGACAGTCGGTTGATTTATGAGCTCGAGCTCAGCGTAGCGCAGTCTACTGGGTCGAGGCACGCCACCATGATTGAAAGTCACATCCAAGCCAATGTACTGGCCACTCACTCACCACACCGCACACACCCATAGATAACATAGGGTTCTGTTTTGGTATTGTAGGGTCTGAAATGAAGCTGACAGGGTAGCATTTATAAAGTAATCTGAGCACACAGGATACAGAGTCTACTGTTCTTGTTAAGTGGTGTCCAGGTTTTGTCCCTCGTAAGTTTCTCTTTCTCTCTGTATCCCCTCCTTGTTGCCACTGTGATTCCCGACCTTTCCTCTAACACTGTCATTACATCTAAATACCTGTACATCTAATGACAATTTTGTCAGCATTAATTGTACTTTGTTTTCTGCTAATCAGCAAATGTTGGCCCTAAACCGAACTTTAATTAAAACAACCAACATACAACTCTTTTTACGCAGCAACCATCTGGATGTGAATGTGAATGCGGTTAACATTTCACATCTGATAGCCCCATCTATCACATGAAAAGGGCAAAAGAACCACTAGAGGGCTGAATACTTTTGGGTCTTGTCCACGTGTAAACTAGTAGTTTTTAAAATGGGTATTTTCCCCCTCCATTAAAGAAAAGAGGTTCTGTCCATTGAGTCTATTTCCAAAAATATCTCCATTAATATAAGCATGTAAACACAACTCCAAATGCTCAAACAAGCCAATTATTTATCCATTTATTGGTATATAACAACTTGTAATTAGATTTAGGACAACTTATAGTCTGTCATTGCAGATTCAAGCGTCTGCTCACTACACAAAGCAAACTGGGGTGAAATCTTCAGTTTCTCATTTTTTTACATGTCTTCATGAGTTTCTGCAAAACTTCACTTTGGAAGGAGTTTTTAAAAATGTTTGTTTTCAGTGATCTATAACACGTGGACAAAAGGAACAATTTTAAAAAATACCCTAGTCACTTTTTACACTATTGCTGACTCGTGTAGTGTTGTAGGCACTGTAAGCAATAAGTTGTACATTCAATCACTATTGTATTTGTCTGCTGAGTTTTTCTATTTAATTTCATGACAAAGTTCCACATGAATGCAGTGTTGTCCGGCTGCCAGCATGAAAGTCCTGGATCACAACGCTCCAGATCACCACAATATATCTTACTGCACACCCTCATCTCTGGAGTGAGCTTGTGAAACATTGTGTTTGGATGTGATGGGGTGCAGGTCATGAGTGAGTCAGCCAGCAGTGTGTTGGCCGGCTATCCAGCGGCGTACAGTGATAATGTCTCAGAAGATAGTAAATGGGGCATGGCATGTTGTCAGCCGTGTGGTTTGGCAGACGGTGGAGGGAGATAACTATACGTGATGCAGGCTTCAGCAAACCTCTTACACTGCAAACAGACCGATCCAAAACACAACATTTTGCAAGACCAGTGACCAAAATGAGCGTCCTGCTGTGCAGCCAGTGGTTAGAGCCTCATGACTGTGTATTGTAACTTCAGTGAAATTACACTGACCAGTTTGAAGCAATGTAACTTGATTAAGTTCCAAAACTTTGTATGTTTTTTCTTATCAAAATAATGATTACTGTACAGTTTCCTAAATAAGATCACATCAGAGACAACACCATATTGTAAGTTAAAGTTCATTTGAATCAGCAAAAAGTTGCTCACACAAAAGAAGACATTTTATAATGACTTCCAGTAACGACAGTCTACAATTATATTCATTTGATATTTATTTTATTTTTCTGTCTTCAGGTCTGCTACGTAAAATGTTAACGGTGTAACAAAGGTAATCAAATACATTTGTAACAGGTTGTCTTAGAAGTTTAACTTTTATTACCTGTAGTAACATACTACTCAGTATTTTGTGAGTTTTGTCCTGTGTTATACTGTTACCACTGCTTCTCTTACACTCACCTATGTTTCAGACAAATGCACAGAACATCACTACTTTTGCCTCTGGCCTTGCCTTTCACATCCTCTGTGTTGTAACATCAAACGTTACACATAAAAGCCTCTCGGCTGTGCTGGAAAGAGTTTCTTTCTTTAAAATGTGTTTCTCATTTCATGCTATTATCATATCACTGGACATGTCCACATGCAACTTTTTTGTTTTGAGGACCGTGGATTCAGAGAGTAAATGAGCCACAGAGTCAGTAATTTGAGCTCTAATCCCGCCGTAAGCCCTGACGGAGACTCAGCTGTTTAGTGGAAACATTTCCGAAGCCAGACATCATTCGGGGCAAGGAAAGTGAAGAAGATGTCGATTAAAATGACTGAATAATGCTGGAGTTCCTGTTTGTCTTGGCTTTGTTGGTTGCTATGTGACAATGGTGTGTGAGTGGGAGAGGAAGAGTGAGAGAGGCTTTAGAGGTAGATGGTAGTGTTTCTTGTTTAAGTGGGTAAGAAAATTTGTTCTTAATATATGTATCTTTCTGTCCATGAGTTTTTGCTTATGTAGCACTGTCAAAGTATAGAGGAAGGAAAAACAGATGTAAAGTGGGAGGGTCCTATCATGAAACACGTATAGCTGTTTTTTATCAAATAAAGCACCGTTTCTATATGCACAAAATGTTTGTGCATCCTTTCATCAAAAATGAAATCAAGCGCATAAACATTAGCAAAATAGTCCAAATTATCCAAACATTCATCATTTAAACCACCAGAACAAAATATGTATGAGTGAATTGCATCAATGTTTAAAAAGTTTTAGCATATAGGATTTTGTATGATTAATGAGGGCAGCTCTGATTTGTTTAAAATAATGTATCCATGTTAGTAATATTATTTGGCTCAAGAAGATTTTCAGAACTCGTTTTTCCAAATTTAGATGAAATGCAATTAATTTAGTTAGCTGGCTCTTAACCCCAATTTAAAGGAAGTGAGATTTCAAGATTAAATATTGCATCTTAAGAACTTCATGTTTTTTGGATTGCAGTACATCCCCAGAGAGAATTTTCTGTAAAAGGCTCCACTGCCTTTACAAATGAATGGAACAGGAATGACTGAAGTTGCAGGATTATGAAAATGAAGAAGTAATCTCTATGATGAAAGCAATGCAGTGGTTTTGAATTACTGCACACTACATCATTTTTATGCAAAGAAGTAACTCCAGCTCCATCATCACATAGCTGCGGATGAGCTCTGAGCTCAGACAAGGACTTATGATTGCATCGTAATATGTTTATTGGGAACAGGGTGTCACAGAAAGTACTGGGGAATTAATGATTATAAAAACGTCTCCCTGGACTCAAAGGTTTGGAGTGAGCTGCTAATGTGTTTTTAAGCAGAGCAAACACAAATCCTCTGCGTCCAATTTAAATGGATGTTCTGTCAAACATGCCAGAGCTGAGGTGCTGGAAAAATGGACACCTGCTAATGAAATTACTGTAAAACCCAATTGGAGTTGCCAGAGTGAAACCTCTGTGTAAGTGTGTTTCGCTATTAAGCTCATTGTGATGCAATTATAAGCCTATACATGTCTATGTATGTTACTGTCTGTGGGTATGTGGTTCTACTCAAAGTTTCCCACTGCTTTTCATAGCTGGCCTGTTGGAGGTTTGACTAGAGGCCGGCCTTGTGGGCTTCCCCTGCAGCGTCTGTGATTTATCAACCAGCCAGCCCTGATCTCCTCCTCGCAGGGCTTCCCAGCCCTCAGCAAACCTCCACGAACTTGTCTAAACCCAGGAGGCCATTCAGCTCTCAGGCAACAATGCCGCATTGCGGTTAACCATTACTCTTTAAAACAAATCTTATAATGATCCATGCTGTGGCTGCTGCAGAGGCGGTGGATTTGGATTAGAGCCATATTACCAATTGGCCCGGTCCCAGTCCTGGACTCACTCTGATCATTGTCTGACCTGATGGCTAAGGCTCAGCCTTGCCACCTAGGCTGTGCCAAGAGCTGTTGCACTAGCTGTCAACCATGTTACTGTACAAACAATGCAGGGCAGCAATGGAGATCCAAGTCTGATCAACCTCAACTTCTACTCCAGTCTCAAATTTCCATCCATGACCTAGTTTTAACCCTTGTGGAAACCTAGTGTGAACCTCAGCTTTTCTAAATCAATGCCCTATGTTCTTAAGGAACCAGGCCAAATCATTACAGGCTTGTCCACCATTCAAAACATGTTCTAACAATTATAAGAATGGTTTAACTTTCTCAAAGAGCTCCATCGATCGCAAGAATGGTTTCCCCGAACGTATCACAGATGGCACCGCTCTGGCATACTGTGCCGCACAACCACACATGGACACAATGAGGCAGCATAATGAAACCATCTATCTTCTTGACACTAAAGGCTTGCGTACAGAAGGAGCTAACTGTCTTATAAATCTTTCTCATAACCCCAGCCAGTTTGGTCTGTGTCGTTATTAGGATCCAAATAAAATGTACCATGCTCTCTCTCTCTTTCTCCTTCTCCCTCTCTTGCTCCTTGTTTTTTCCGTGTTGAGCATGGAGGTCCAACTGCGAGACTTGGCAGGAGATGTAAGGGAGATGAAACAAAGACGTGCAGCAGAGGAAGAGGAGATGAAGGGTTTTGAAGTTGTCCTGAGAACGTCTCATAGCATTCCCCTCGGGAGCTGACTCCATTTAACCCATAAAATCGGAGACCCCGAGTTCCCTTGGTTACGGATAAGCCAGCACACAGAGACGGCAGTGATGCTTGCACAGATATGCTTTGTGTACAAAACCCAAGAAGACCATAGTTCTTGGCTGTGCATGTGTGTGTGTGTGTGTGTGTGTGTGTGTGAGTGTGTATAAGACAGAAGGAGTGATAGAAAGACAGACCAAACTCACAAATAGTTTATATGTTTATGTGTGTACATGTGTTTTACATCTGCATGTGTGCGTGATACTGTGGACCAGCCCATCAATAGCATGCATATGCTGAACTGATTTGTGTGTGTGTGCATGTATTTGAACATGTGTGGTTAAGCTAAAACTATTCGTATTAACTTTATTCTGTGGCTATGCGTGTAATTGTGCACCCTAAATTCAGCACCGCATTAATAGAAAATCCACAAATAGTATTTACAAGTTTGTTGGATGTGTGTGCGTGTGTGTGCATTCACATGCTTGCTGGTGTGAGTGAGAGTGTGTCAGATAGCAACGAGCACTCTGTGTTCGGCCAAGGACAACAAGAAGTTCCTTTTGGACAGAGGAGCCAGTCATGAATCAGGTGTGATACCTGCGCCCAGCATCAGCATAACGCCAAAACAAACATACCCAAAAGTGGAGCTGCAGCTCCAGCTCAGCTTCTCTCTGTGTGGAAGTAATTACTTGAGGTGTTGAAGTTGTCGCTTTTCTTTTAGTCTTAAAAGCAACATTCATTTCAACTCTCACACAGAAACATTCCATTTCACTGAAGATTTTGCCTTCTAAAGTGGCGCTGTAGGCTTACCATCTCTCTAGGTTACTGAAATTTGCATGCACATGTTTGGCAAATAACTGTGAGCACACCAACTCTTTCCATTTTTAGACAAATTTAGTTCTTCACATAATGTTTTGATTTTCTGGGCGTCCAAGTCACCATAACTTTCTGCTCTCGCCCCAGAGGACCAACACTCAGCTTCATGGTTAGAGGGCATTTTCCTGAAGTGAAGTGAAGAAGTTAAAACGTTCAGCAAATAAGTCCAACCAAATCACTTTCCACCCTATTCTTCAGTGGAGCTGCTGCTAAATGCAGTCATGACAACAAGCTCGCTATGTGTTTGAAGATGTGCTTTATCCTCAAAGAATCACATCACCATCCAAGATGGCCACAAGAATCAATCAAGGTGTTTGTGCTGAGTTCACATCATATTGCTTAGACCACCTTTACAGGCAGCCATATCAGAAAAATGTTTGCATGAGTCTGGACTTCTGACTTAGAGATATTATAGAGATAAACCATTGCTGGCAGTTACTTACTTTAGGCTACTAAAAAGATGTCAAGGATAGTAATGGAAGTAAAATTCACCACAAAGTAGCTTATTTCTGAAACGTCATCACTGTTTATGCAATGAAACTGTAAAAAGTGTTCCAATTAAAACATAAAAGTGACAAATTCACATTTGGAGTTCATTTCAGAGTAATGTACCGGTGTTCACTTATGTTCCTAATGCACACACTGACCTGTTAAGTTCATCAGTGCATACATGGACATGACTCCTAATGATGTTCCAGTAATCTGATACCCCCCACATTTTACTGCACCTACTGGTGCTGTGATTTCACATTGTCAGGACTGATTTGCAACCGGAGCTGTCTCCATATGGCCTTTCCATGGATGTGTGTCCACAAGCAAATGTACTGATTCATGAGCGAGTCTCTACCTGAGACCTATGTGACAGTTATGGGTTCAAAGCTGGTGTGAACTGCTGGGTTTACAGGGTGGGGCAGCACCAGCCGGGCGTGACCCACAGCGGGACTGAATGGGTCTGGACAGGCAGCTCCGCCGTCCCCATCAGGGGTGGCCGAGCGGACACGGCCATTTTACAGGAGAGGAGGTAAGTGTTGGGTTTCAGTGTCACGCAGGGGTAACTCTTGCAACTACACTCCTCAACCCCTGGCCTCCTCACCTTGCCTCCCTCATCACCAGTATCCATTATGTCCCAATATAGGCTTCACTCCCCTTCCCTCCCCCATTGCGCTCTAGCTGCCATCATGGCCCAATGCGCTCCCAGACCGTTCGTACTCTGTTTCACTGCTGTAAATGTCACCTGAGTTACACTCTCTCGGCTTTCCACAGACGGCCCTTTATTCGCCAACCTTTTAAAAAGACCCCCACTCACATTTCATGTTTTCTCATTTTTACTACATGCCAGAGGACCCTTTTCCTCCTTTTTCACTCAGCCGATATGATAACACTCATATTTTTTCTGTGAATGGCAGAGTTTCTTTCCCCGCATCCTATTTTTGTTTTCCACTTAACTGCTCAAGATTTTGCAAAGCTTTGGTGTTGTCTGCATTTAAGTAAATATGCTCGACAGCGGGGGTGAGTGTTCACATGTGCGTCTGAGGTTTTTCACTAATCTGAATTTAAGCTTACCGCTAGTTTACAGCGCTTTCATGTAGGAAAGCAAGCATTAAACAAGTCTCGCCACTTATGAGACTGTTTCCAGCAAGTCCGTACCATGACGACAAGCAGTAGTGGCAGTGAATGGTGAAGAAAGAAACCATTTTAATATACATTCATCCCTCAAGTCATCTGACAATGTGAAATTTTACAATTACTGTATATCACATGCCAAGATCTCAGATAAGATCCAAGTTAAAGTTGTTCTACATATGGTTCATGCTGTAAAGTGAACTTCTTGTAGTATTGTATGACACAAAAATTCTAATCTCTCAGGTGTGTCTAAACCTCTATGAACAGTTAACATTAAGTTCAGTGGGAATGTGGGCTCAAGGCCGTCGGAGCATTAAACACGTACAACCTGGGATTTTGAACGAACACGATACATTCACACTTATTCCGTGATGCAAGGTCCGTGTTCTGTCGAGGCTACGTGAGGCCTGGTCCGACAGTGATGACAGCATGATTAATGCCCACCTCCCTTCCCACTCACACACCAACATCACACAGCAAGTCCAAGTGGCTGGAAGAAAAGCTGAAGAAAGCTTCCTGCGGGGTGGACAAAAAGTGGCCAGTGTTTCCCTGAAGATAAGACACTGTTTGATAAGAAGTTTTGCCATTGAACTCTGACAAAATTTTGGCAAATTTATTATTGTGATGATTATTTCTGTCATATTGAATGCTTTACAAAACAGCTTTACATAATAAAAGGCAGTATAATTTATACTTCTGATGTTCCATCTCCCTCAGTGAGCCTCAGTTACTTTAACTTTACATTTTCCATAGCATAGCTTTGATTACTGATCAAGAAAGGGAGCGTCTACTGTATGAATACCTCTGCTTCAGTTAAAGATTTACAACAATACTTTTCAACCCTGAGAAAGACCAGATATGATATGATATTCTGCAAACAAAATCTCAAATTCAAATTGATAAAACATTTCCTCCACATCCCAAATGTGCAACATATATCTCACATCGACAATCACATCAACATCCATATTAGTTTTCAGTGAGAGGGAACAGAAAAATGTCAAGCAAAAAGAAAACAAGAAAATTGGCGCAGACATTCAAGGTACTTCACCAAAATAAATGTACTCTAAAACACTTTGTGGTTGATTCATCCTTCAACAGTCAAAGAGGGTTGCCGAAGAGATGCAGCGATGGGAAGGAACTCCTTCTGAAACCACCGTTGTTCAGCTCACCAGCTTCATTAATCTTCCATAGGCGTCTATAAAGGAGCCTGTGTGGAGAATGAAGAGGTTGTTTGAATCCATTGCATGCCAGGGGCCCAATGGTAAGTCAGAGTAAGAGGAAACCCAGGTTGGCATGCCGATTCCATGCCAGTCACTGCCAATACAAGCTATCAGGCCGCATAGACAAGCCCCTTGACGAAGGGCTCCATACTGCCAGAGAGTATCTCCAGACTGCCAAGTCATATGGCAAACTGAGGATAGCTTAATGGAAACCATGGATTAAATCTGCACCTCTGTGTTTTTCTTTCTCCATTTATAAATTTTATGTGATCATGATATATGAAATCCCATATAATTTAGACCAAGTGTCAGCAACACACCTTTCAGAACCATCCAAAGTTCACATATGTAAAACATTGCTTGTGTTTTTATCATGGGAAATAGGTGTTTTCCTTGTGTTTTACAGCCATGCCATTAATTAAGTTACAATGTAAGCTTTTTTCCCTTGATATCTTACATAATCTATAAATAATTTATTTCACATTTCATGTTATGCACTCCTCATTTGTAATTCGTCATATTAGTTCCCAAAATCACTTAAAATGTCAGGTACGTCAGCTGGCTGCAAAGTACTGAATGAGAAATGTTTTTTGCTCATCTGTTGAATTATTATTATGTTACTTACCTGACATCTCAAACAAAGAGTTTGTCAAAGCAAGCCATGCAGTATGGCTTCCCTTTCTGCTCCTTGAAGATGCCCTGGCTGAGCTGCCGCAGACAGAAGGCACACGTGAAGTGCTCAGGGTGGAATTTGCGATCGAGAGCAGAGATGCAGCGGCCTATGATGGGAGAATTGCAGCTCGCACACAGGGTGCCCTGCCGGGAGTGGAAGTGCTGCGAGCAGAGGGGTCGACCATCCAACTCCATAACACAGCCCTCAGTGAAGGGCTTCAGACAGTCCTGGATATAAGAACAGAGGAGAGACGCAGAAAATGGATGAGAGGAGCATATTGACATTACATATCTGAAGGTTGGCTGCAGAAAAAAGTTCTAAATTGAACATATTACATGAGGAAAAGGGGAGCATGAATATTGTGGGCGCAGTCCATTAATATATAATAAAGGAAAAGCTAAAACATTAAATCAGTGTTTCTGTTAGCAGTTCATTAACATGACTAAAGGTTGTACAAGTGGCTCTGTGAGGCTATACTTGAGATAAATGCCTCAGATCAGCACACTGACATGCATGCATGCAGTGCCAGTGCTAGCGTGTTGATATTTGCCAGATATAATGGTCACAGTGTTGGTTTACCATGAAAATATTTGATGATTAGCACTAATGTCACAGTGCAGCTAAGGGAGAAGTCCAGTACATAAGGAAGAACCTGCACGTCACCCATGCTAATTGTGGAAAATACAACTTATTGAGTCTCATCCTTTGCTCAGAACAGTCACTAAACGGGTCTGTGCAGGATGGATGCTGCATACGGCCCTGTGGTCGATGGCAGACATTTGTGTTGGCAGACATTTTGACTTGTCATAGCAGTAAAAGCACAGGTGTAACTCTTAACATTAGCGATGACTCTGTCCCATTTATATGTGCCAGTAAACCATGACAACGCGCCAGCATGCGCGCCACCAGGGCCCTGGCAGAGGGACACCTGAATGGAACAATCCATTAATGACGCCTGCATTTAACAAGTCAAAATGTCCACTGTGAGAAAGGTCTGTTTTTTCTCAGGGTTGGTGACAACTGTTTCCTATGAACCGCAGATATTTTTGATTATTTAGAACATTCTCACAGACAGTGATAAAAGAATATTAAAATGGTTTAGACCCACAAATCCCTCCTGTCATTATCAGCTCACTTTTGATGAAAACACCTCTGAAGTCTGCAAAAACACTCTGAAATGACTGCGCTTCCAGAGGAACCTCAACTCCTTTTTAATTCTGTAGAAACATGTCATGGTACAGAAATCTCTCTGCAGACAAGACCAGGCTGCAGCACAGCCTGGTGAGAGTGCACTGAAAGATCAGAGGTGCTACATTTTGTGAAACACCTCATTTATTTTTAGCAGGAGGTTGATTAAAAAGCCTCAGCCACTTTTGAGTGGCCACTTCATCTGCTTAATGAAGGGGGCGCTCTGGAGTTGGATTTAGGTCATCAAGGGCCAGGTAAAATCTGACCCTCCTGATAATGACTGCGCCATATAAAACATTGTTTAGGTTCTTTAACAGTGAGTTGCTGGTTGTGATGATGCTGATAAAACGACAGTAATGGTAGTGGTAGGTAGTTAGAGCTGGATGTATTCCATGTTTTATATGATGTTACTAATTTTGTATTTATGTTGTTATTTTGAGTGGTAGGAAGAAGAGCATTTTGAATTATTTTCTATTTTACATACATTTTTTATTTTAGACAAGAACAAGTAGGGATCAGTGAAATTTGCAAAGTTGAAGCTTATACCTCATGTCACAACATGTCTACTGAGAGCGTTTTATGTTTGTAGAATTGCTCATAGCTGAGTAAAGCAGAAGTGGAGCTGCACGCTGAACCGTTTTTGACCAGATGCTGCATAGAGAAGTAGGTTTGAAGAGAATGTAAAAGATACCCACACTGAGGAATATGGTTTCCTTGATTTATTTGCATCATTTCAACCGCAACGCATTCATCAGGCATAAGGTTTTCATCAGCCTTGTGGTCAAAATGTTGCAAATAAAGCAAACGTGTGGGTATCTTTCTCATTTATTCCCAGGCTTGTGTGTGAGCCAGATCCGTGTGTGTGGTCTGAGGTAAGGGGCTCACCGCGCAGACGAAGCACTCTGGATGCCAGGTGCCATTGGCTGCATTCAGGTAGTTCTCCCTCACTGACTCCCCACAGCCTGAACACTTGGGAGCAAAGAGGTGGTAGAAGTCTTTGGGACAATATGGCTTCCCATCCTTTTCTAGAAAACCTGGGACAGGTATGAAACAAATATGTTTAATTCTTCAGGTATAAGGCATAAAATAGTTTCCATCTCTTTGCCTAAGTAGTGGTTCAAGTGAAGAGAAATACGTGTGCAACCTTCTCACCGTCAGTTCCAAACAGACTTCCACAATGTGTACAGAAGAAGTGCTCGGGGTGCCAGGTCTGGTCCAGAGCTGTCAAGATTTTCTTGGTAAACCAGCCAGAGAGAGAAAAATTACATCATGATTTTACGTCCCTTAAGGTTTAATAACATTTGTTTCATCTCACATGTTCGGATGTGAGGAAGTACAAAAACGTGGCTTGTGAACCACATAAAGTAAATCATCTGAGAAGCTGTATTAGTTTCTGATAAATGACTTTGGTCTGCAGCATAAGCCCAGACTGAAGAATCCCAATATGGTTTTGTGCTTTATTTATTAAGATGACATGTGGGACTTGTGTAGAAAAATGGACTACATACTACTGTATGTCATCATCCAATCTTCAAAAGATTATTAGGTAAATAAATGGATGTAATATATGACAAAGTTAATTATAATATATATTAATATAAGGCAAGTGGGTGTTTTAAGTGGTAGCAGTTTTAAATAGTTAGAAAAAGTATCTATTCTTGCACACAGTAAACAGTGTGTGCAGTGTAAAAAAGAAGGACTTAGTTTTCAGACCTGCATAATAGCCCCCTTGCAGTAGGCACAGCGAGGAGAGAAGAGCTCATGGTAGTCTTTGTCACAGTACGGATGTCCGTCTCTTTCAAAGAAGCCCACGGTGCCCAGCTCCATCTTACACTCTACACACACAAAGTGCTCAGGGTGCCACACTTCACCCAGTGCTGTGATCATCTGCAGAAATGAAAAAAATGAAGTGCAAAAAAAAAAAAAAAAAACAAGAGGAGGTTTCAGTTTCATGTTGTTTGAATTTCCTTAACTTTTTCTGGCCATTACTTTGCATCTTTTTTTTTTTGCTCATTCTAAAAGTATAGAATACATAGATTTCAATCTAGTTTATGTGCCTTCTCGTACCTTTCCCACAATGCATTTGTTGCAGGCAGCGCAGTGGCCCTTAGCTGTGGTGCGCACACCAATCTTCTCCAAGTCAGAGCTCAGCCCTCCCAGCAGTTCATCTATTTTATCTGCTTTCTTTGTGGAGGCTTTTGCATCTGAACCTGCCATGCTGCTGCCGCTGTCCTTGTTTTTCACAGACTGTTTCTTTGTGAGGGGGGGTGGAGTCGTGGAAGAACCTGGATCCTAATGATGACACAAACAAGCATAAATATTAATATGTTGTTTTTTATCAGTGTATTTAATTAGGCTACTGTATTCTTTTTATGGTTTTACTGTTTAACAAAGCTCCTAAACTTAAAGTATTTTACTTGAGGCTGTGCAGGGTTGACCTCAGTGCAATGCTGCCCTCTGTTGTTAAACCTGGTTAATTTCCCTCATGTTTGAGAAAGTTTATTCACTTCAACTGTTCTCTCTCATTATATTCGTCATCATTCATCTTTAATATGATGAAATAAAGCAATGTTGACTATCTTCAATCAGTGCTGATTATAGGCGTGCACTTGCAGACACTGCACTGACCCCTTCTCCCAGACCCATGAGATCCTGCAATATGGAGTCCAGCTCCTTGGTTGGTGAGTCGAGGTTCTGGGGAGCTGCCACAGGAGCTGGCAGATCACTAAAAGCCAGAGAAGAGCAAATTATAAAGCACTATATTTCCATTTGGCCAATGATCTTCCAAGAACACTAACTACCCAGTGATTATAAGCTCATATGAGGGGAAAACTCTGTCTCTGAACATAATGTGAGGTCTGAGGAGCTATAAACTCAAAAATGCATAATACATTACAAATAATACACAGAATCCATACAGTTATTAACAAAGGGTAATATGTTGGATGTGATGTCATTTGCAACATTTCTGGGGTGAGGTTACCTGTAAACATTTGTGCAGACCAAGCCTTTTTCTTTCTTGGTAAGTCCAGCATAATCAGCACCCAGCCCCTATAGACACAACCAAAATAAAGTGAAGTTCAAGTTCATCTGATCACATAATTTATTTTTGATTATTACCTTTTAAATACTTAAGTTAGTAATGGGACAGTTTGTAATTTTGGTGACTTTATATACTTTATTATACTGTACATGTGAAAGCCCAACCATGCAAAAGAGCTTCCAACATTTCCATTATGTACTTAGCACATAAGTTTCATGCTCTGTATTGGAACTATGTTAAATTGCATCATCCTGATTAAAAAAAGAGAAAACTTAGTTCACCTCTCCATGACCTGGATTAGTGCTCCTGTTTTCATCAGCATTCTCAGAACTCACTGAAGTCAGGGCCAGCTCCTCTAACAGCAAATCTGTGGCAGGATAAAGGCCATAAATCTTCTAACCATGCATATAAACACAAATGCAGACATGCATACATATACAGGATTCACACAACACAACGACTAAAACACATTGATTATACTTTCTAAGTGTTGACTAATAAAGCAGTGGATGTGTATCAAATGTGTTAAGTGAAATGTTTCCTGTGAAGTCAGATAAAGTGCACTTCGGTGTGCAGATAAAGGTGTTGGTAGATCAGTTTGAGGTTGCTTCATGCAAGTCAGCTTCCTCAGGAAGTGAAGAGGCGGCATGTTGCAGAAGTGAAACTTGTAATAATGTTGCAAGACAAAAATCCCATTAAATTCAACTCTCTCCATACAGTGTAATGTAACTTCTAAGAAATGGGAAGATATTTGTATGAACAAAGCATTTGTGGGAAAAACAGTTGTGACTATTGCAAAGAGAAGCATTATTGTTAAGTTTTTAGCACCACTAACTTTGATCTTTTTCTGAGATATGATGACATAGACGTGATCTTTCCACACATCATCATCATCATCATATCTCAGAAAGATCTGCACAACCTCTCATTTTTAGAATATTGTGAAATCAAATCAAATTGTTGTATTTTTCAAAAAACATTGGTTGTATGTCTTGATGATCAGAGAAGTCCATTTTCTTTTTGATTTCTTTCATTTATCTGTTATTTTAACATGATACTCTGTTAAGATCATACTCTCTCTTTTAAAAGGGTTTTAGCTAAAATGACAGCATGGTTTACAAACAGTAATGATTGAAATGACAGTGCAACACAGAAATAAATCAGGAGTTATTCACAGAAGTACACTCTGAACTGCACTTAAAAGTACAGTTTTCAGAGCAGCTGAATACTGTAGTTGGTGTGAGTCACACAATGTGTACTGGAAAGAGTTGTTTTCTTATCCTACAGTCAATTCTTCTTTTCACTTCTCTTGTCTACATCAGTTGTTTTAGAGTTTTAATAATTATACCATATCTAGAAAAATAAATCTTTCCACTGATCAGATCAGCAGTGCAAAAAAAAAGAGAGAAACGTTGTCTTACCGAGCTCTTCCATGCTGTTTCCTGCTCTCACTACTTGAATATGAGCATTTGTTTTTTGCAGCTGGTTTGCTACCAAGGTAACCAGTCCGATTTCTCTGTTAGTCAAAATCATCACTTCCTCTAACAAAGGTTTGTTTTCGCTTGTTACTGAATCAGGACCGACTCATAGTTAGTGTGAGAGGAAACCAAGAATCATTTCTGAACCATGTCGGTGAAATGTCAACTAAGATTACAAATGACTTTCCTGCTCAGCTGCTGATTGTCAAAGACACATAGAAGCTTTTATGTATATGACAAACATATACATAATAATACATATATCTAACACATATAACATATATAACACATATATAATACAATATATTATACAGAATACAAATTATACTGAATTAAATTAAAATAAACAAAAAGTAGACAAAATACAAGTTGTGTGCTCTCTTACTGTTTAGCCTCATGCTCCTAGTGCTTGTGTAGTTAGTGTATTTTTGAAGGTCTGTTGTTGCTTTAGTTTTATAGTTGTGGTTGTCTCTTTTTACTGTTTTTGTAGCTACTTTTTAAAGACATTTTAGTCTTGTTGTAACGCTTTGTAACCTTGCTCTCTGAAAGTTATTACACTAAATAATGTTGACATGTGTACTCTTTGCCAGCTTCACACACAACAGATAGAAATGTGACTAGTTTATGGGTATTTTTTTAATAACATTTTATGATAATGACACCAGAACACAAATGAAACAAAGACAAAATAACACTGAATTAAATTTAATTGGTGTGAGCGGGATTTGACATTTACAGGTAGCTTAAACACTAATATGAATGTTTACAAAACGTAAATCATGTGATTTAAAGGTGATTAATAACACACACAGAAGCCATGTGACAAAGTCCCATTTACAACAGCAGATGATTCATAAGTGAAATAGTCTTTACACTTGATGAAGCCAGAAACAAGGAAGACAAACATAAACAGCATCCTAATTTTCTCAGACAGGTGACCCCCAACAAAGAAGCATAATGTAACAACACACACATCTGTATATTGGACTCAAATGTGTACAAACTGCCTGTTGCACAGATGTGTCACACACTGCCATTTTGCACAACTGCACCAATGCCAGAACTGCCAGATGTTTTATTTCATATTTTATATTGTTATTTTATACTGTATTTTATCTACTTTATTATAGTTGAAACTTGCATGCCCGTGTGTTTCCACCTTTCATGCTGGAAATGTGAATTTCTCTTGGAGCTTAATAAAGTCTATCTATCTAGGCTATCTATCTATCTATTTAGATTCTAATTTCTTTTTTAAACTTATTTTTAGGAACATTCAGTTCCTGTTTCTATTTACATGTCAATCAATCACTGTATATGAAGACATAGTTATTTATAAAATTACAGTTATTTATATTCGGTCAGTGGTCACCATATGTGATCGTCTCCCCGCGCGGATACCTGCGTTATCTCGCACCACTTTGGTTGCAACCATCAGCGTTCACAGCAGGGGTAAAGTCACTTTGTCTGAGCAAGTAAAACATACATTTAAGTCCACTATTGTTAAATGTATGCTTAATTTGTGTGTAATATTACTGGAAGATTGAAAATCATTTCCAAATGTGTATAAAAATAAGCCAGCACGAATCATTTCTAACACTTAAGACAGCGCTCCATCTCCCTACCCGGTGGTTTCGTCTTTTACCGGAAGAGTCCGTGTTTACAGCTCTTGCTCCACGTTAGCATCGTTGATTTGATAAGAAGAGAGCAACGATTCGCCTTCTGCATTTGCAAGCCAACAGTTTCATTTTATATACGTGTCTTAAAGGAAATTACACATTTTTATGTCACGTCGCGATTAGCATGACTGTTCGGAGGCGGAAGTGCTGCCGACGTTCGTAGCAATGACAAGCTGGCTAACGACGCGCCGAGGTTAGCCAGCTGTGCGGCTCGACAACACGAACTACATAACTTCTCCCACAGCAGCAGCAGCTGAGGCTCTCCCAGGACAGTCGAGCAGGTAGCGAGTGTGTCAGCTTCAGTCTGGGTCGTTTATGTGAAGGGTGCATGTCTGACGCCCCTCTCGTGTGCCCACCCCCCCATCTCCAGGTGCAGGGGACGAGCGCGGCCATGGGTGCGGAGAGCAGCGCTGTGCGGAACTACACCCTGGAGGAGCCGCTCCTTACGCTGCCCTCCGGACTCACCATGCACCCGGCGATGCTTCAGGACGGAAAGCCCGCGTCGGTGTTCGTCCACAAGAGGGGCAATGAGGACAAAGTCAACAAAGCTGCCAAGGTAGAGAGAGAGAGCATCCTGGGGTTTGTTGTTGTTGTAGATGATGATCATGTTGATGTTGTTGATGCTGATGTTGATGTTGTTTGGTGTCTTGCCCAGCCCTCGTTGACTCAATAGGCACCAAATTACCTTTGCAGTAGTGAAGCAGCATTTGTCAGAAAAGGGACCTCTCATCCTTCAATCAGCAATAAAACGATCCCTTTCTGTTACACATTTCATGGGTGAAAAATCAACATAAGGTCTTGTGTCTTAGTACGAAGAGCTTCATCGCCTCTTGGCATTGATTCTCTGTCTTTGGACTGTGCTGGAGGGTTCGTCCAAAAGATTTTCTCTCATTTGGTGTTTTTCTGGAGAGCGCTGTTTATCACGTCAGTCTAAAATGTCTCATAGGTGTTTAGCTGTGTTCAGATCTGATGACTCTGAAGGCCATAGCGAATGATTCACAACATTTTCATACTCATCAAACCATACAGTCACAATCTATCGATGGCAGCATTGTCATCCTGAAAGAGACCACTCCACCGGAAGACAAAAGTTTCATCTTTGTCTAAAGGTCATTTCAGAATGATTATGTATTCATCTGCAGTGACCCTTCCTCCTGAGAGCACAAGTGGACTCAGACCACACCAGCAAAATGATTCTCACCCATCAGGAACCATTTATGTCTGTTATAACATCCTTTCCTTTATTTAGTGTCAGGTGTTGATGATGGTGATGTCAGATAATTGGACATCAGCTTAATTATGTTGCTGTCTCAGGAGACCACTAAATTCACTACGCAATTCTGTAGAAGCATGCATTTGATGTAACTGTTTTGGCACACAGACAGTTTTTACTCTTAGATTTCCCATCTGCTGCATGACAATGACTTTTTATTGGAAATAAAAACCCTTTAATTTCCTGCAGCACCTGAAGACCTTGAGGCACCCTTGTCTGCTGCGCTTCCTGTCCTGCTCAGTGGAGGACGGTGGCATCCACCTGGTGACGGAGCGTGTGCAGCCCCTGGAGCTGCTGCTGGACAGCCTCTCCCCAGAGGAAATCTGCGCAGGCATCTACGACATCCTGCAGGCGCTTGTGTTTCTGCACGAGAGGGTGAGAAAAAAGAAGTGTGGAGTAGTCGCACTGGATGCCAATGACCTTGCGCAATTATCCCCATGTATGTGTTTAATGAATTAGGAAAAGAAAAAGGAGTTGGCTTGAAGACAGGCTTATAAAAAGTATGCACGCAGGTGCCTTTTCCTGTGTAACCTGTCTTTGTTAACCTCCAGGGCAAATCAAGCCACAACAACGTCTGCATTTCATCTGTATTTGTCAGTGAAGATGGGCATTGGAAACTGGGAGGGATGGAGACCGTCTGCAAGTTCTCTGAAGCAACACCTGAGGTAAGGCAAGGCAAGATGCCTTTTTTTTCATTTTGGCCAGACATTTTAACATTTACTCAAACCAGATTTATATTTTGATTACCATTTTTCTTGCACTCCTCAGTTTCTCATTAGCATTCAGAATGCACGAGAGGCCAGCTGCGTTCCTCCAGAAGAGCAGGTCAGCAGGTTAAAGTTCATGATGGACAAATGGTCTCATTAAACATGTAGTTTATGATAATTTATGATTTACGTGAATTCATATCTATTATCAACATCTGTCCATCAATTCTCATATCTATATGCACCTCTGCAATAACACCACTGCATATTTAACTGTGTGAGGCTGTGTACATAAATACTGTTTCTTTTCTCTTATTAATACCATTTACTATTTAATGTACATATTGTTTGTTGTTTATTTTGTCTATATTATTTAATTCCTCTTTTGAATTGTTGTTGAGCTGCAGTAACTGTGAAATTTCCCCACCGTGGGATCGATAAAAGATCTAATCTTATCTTATAGGTGGAGGGCTTTAAAATGCTTCCAGATAAAAATGCACACTCCCGGGATTGTTACTCTTTTGGAATGATGATGGAGACCCTCATCTCTCTCCTTAATGGCTATGGTGAGTAGTGAAGCAGGGGATGGCTTTGTCATGTTTACTTATGACGTCAGCTGTAATATTACTTCGTCTCTTATGCTGTCAGTATTTACACGTACCCGCTCGTACATTTGTTCATCCCTCTAATTCCTCTGCTGTTTCCAGTGTCACAGGAGCTGTCTGACAGGCTTATGAAGACCCTGCAGACGGGCCTGCTGAACTCTGACCCCTTGTCCCGACCCCCCCTCAGCTCCCTGCTAACTCATGAGGTTTTCAGGTCAGTGGTGTTGTGTTTTGCATTTGCCATGTTCAGTATATACTGAAAAAGATTTTTTTAACATACTGTATTTTTCTGTTAAAAGGAATGACTTCCTGGAAGTAATGAATTTTCTAAAGAGCTTGACCTTGAAGACAGAAGAAGAGAAGAATGAATTCTTTAAGTGAGAAGCAAAACTGTCTTGATTTGCATGTGACAGTCCACACTTTACAACTGCTTGTCATATTTAATTCTCTCCACATGGTATTATTTTCATGTAATACTGTGTTAGATGATAACCAGTTTCTTTTGCATTCCCTCAATTAGAAATAATAAACGTATATTTATTAAATTATGATTATTATATCAAACTCATTCTGTTTGTTTGTGTAGGTTTCTTCTCGACCGTGTCCAAAGTCTCCCTGAAGAGCTGATAGCTGCACGTCTTGTTCCCAAACTCCTCAACTCACTCGTTTTTGCAGAACCCATGGCTGTCAAAAGCTTCCTGCCTCATCTTCTTAGGCCAAAGAAAGGTAAGATGGATCTCCTGCTGCTAAAAATAACCTGGATCAGAGAGAAAGGAGCGTGCCGTAGCTGTCGGGCATAACTGTGAAACTGTAAGTGGTTGCCGCTGATGCGTCTCCTTCTCATTTCGTCTGTGTGGACAGATCCCAGCTGTGGTGGCAGCGGTGGTGAAGAATGCCTGCTCTCTGTGTCCCTTTACCGTAAACACGTGATTCCTCAGCTGCTCAAGCTCTTCAAGGTCAACGAGGAACACGTCCGGATCGTGTTGCTGGCTCACATCCACATCTACGCCGAGTTCTTCTCCCACGATGAACTAAAAAACCAGATCCTACCTCAGGTGGAGTGTTGACGTGGTACCATACTTGTTAACATCAAAATTTAAAGGTTTTATTCTGATCACTTGGATAGTATTTGGTATTCTTCACTTTTTCACCGAGAGTTTGATCAGAAGAGTGACACCATTTTCATGTTTGGGCATGACTTGTGGAACCAGGACAGGATTATATTAGCATAGCATAACGACTGGAAGCACAGGGAAACAGCTAGCTAGGCCTATTAAAAGAAAACAAAAAAAACATAGATTATTATGCATAATATTTTCAGAACTAAAAGATTGTAGGCATGTTTTGTCTTACACTTGAGAGCAGATATAAATGTCACTATGCAGTTCTCCCTTGGATAGATAATAATGCCATTTGACTGGTTGGCGGAAGCATTGAATCATGGGACAGTAATTCTAGCTTTGTTTATTCCTGCAGGTTTTATTAGGAATGAGAGACACCAATGATTCTCTAGTTGCCATGACGCTGCAGAGCCTGGCGGTGTTAGTGCCCCTGCTGGGTGCCCAAGTGGTGGTTGGCGGAGAGAGAACCAAGGTCTTCAAACGCACCACACCCAACTTCACCAAGTCTACAGAGGTCACTCCTGAAAGTAAGTGAAGTCCTGACCCACTAATGACAAAACCAAGCACATCGGTAATGTTTTAAAATGTACATAACAAATGAAAACATGTCATTGTACACTGTGCAATTAATTAGCAATACATGGTGGTTTCTCATCCCAGATGTTGGCAGCAATAAGCAACCAAATAATCTGAGAAAAAAGGAAAAAAGGTATTTTTGAGGTATTCAAAAATAAAGCATATATTATCAGCCAAATGTTTCATTCAACTTTTTAGTTAGCAAGTATAGGAAAAGTCAAACTGAGATGAACTACAGGAAGAACCTTTGTAGCAGATACGCTGAAGACATAAAGTAGTATATTACATTTGGGATGGTCATACTGTCACGTTTGTCTTTAAAGTAATGTATGAATTGGCCCTGAGGGTAAAAAAACTGAGTGTACCACTTCAAACTAGGAAACCTGTATTTTCTCTTCCCTTCGGCTGTTTTATTGGATCCTAGTACAGGAAACCATATCAAAGTGAGCAAAGTATAAATGAATTGGTGAAGGTGTCAGCATTAATCTTTACTTCTGTTCTTTAGCGTCACCGGTCCATATAGTTGGAGGCTCCCACCCTCAGATGGCCCAGCCTTCGAAAGTCTTAAATTTGCTCCCCAGACCACCGGTGACTGAACGCCTGGTCCTTGATCACATGGGTAGCTTAGCAGGTAGCAGGGGAGATCCAAAAGGTTACCCTCTGTCACCAAAGCCAGGTATAACAACCCCCACACCTCCATATTTATCATTTAACTTCAGTTTGGCGTATTTGTGCCTGGAGCTCTTTTTTTCCTCCACATTTCAGATGTCAGCAGACCGATGTCTCTCCCTTTGAACGGCTTTCGTCAGGACAGCGACATGGAGCCACTGTCGTATAGCCCAGAGCAGGCTGACAGATTTGCAGGCCCAGTGGAAGACTGGCCTGACTGGAGCGACCCCGAAGAGAGCGAGAAGAGAGACGGACAGTCAGTCCGGATCCACATTCAGGCTGCGGACAGGGAAGATCCAGCCAGCAGCAGACTGCCACTCCCACACCAGAACATGGAAGAGGAGCCGTGGGACGACTTTGAGGACACCGAACCCACCTCAGATCTCTCCCCAACAGCTCCTCTGTCAGACCCAGTTATACTCACACCGCCCAGAGGAGGCGCTACCACACCTGTAAAGCATGCTCCCGAAACACTGAGGCTGGGTTCCTCCAAACCGCTCAAACTGACTTCAGCCGTGCGACAATCCACACAGAGCAAGACCACTTCGTCGTGGGACGATGGCTGGATTCAAGAAGAGAGAGACTCAGAGAAATTACACAGCCCATCGAACCCCAAGACCAAATCTACAGTGCCACAGAAGAATGGTGGGGTAGGAGGTCTGGGGGAGGAGTTCACCATTAAGGTGAAGAAAAAGATAGAGCAAGACCCAGAGCTGGATTTGTTTGCTGACATGGTGCCGGACATCAAGCTGTCCTCTCCGACTCTGCTGCCACTGGATGAGAGCAGCGTGAGTGACGCTGGACAGTCCACAGCCTCTTCAGAAAACACTAAATCTCTGCAGGTTGACCCATCCATCGATACTGTAACACTCACTGCCAAGTTCGCAGCTGCCGACCTGACTGAGGTGTGTGTGTGTGTGTGTGGCTTGTACGGTGAAGAGGTATTTTAAAAGGATGAACACAGACTTAGAAAAATATCTGGAAAAAACTCAAAATTTTGCCTCGTACAGTATGCTGGTATAGGATATTGTGTTATGTAACCAAATAAATATATCAGAAACCACATTAGTCAAATAAAGTTCAGATGTCCAAGTTTGCAGTTATTAATATAATTCATGCCATTAATTATCTTCTCTGTCCTGTTAATGATTGCATTGAGATTGCACAGAGAATGAGAGGATTTCTCTCCATTCACAAGGTTGACCTCTCAGTGAGCAATTTGTTTTTTTGTTTTTATTGCAGACGGAAACAGATGGCTGGGGAGATGGAGATGACCTGAACTGGGAGGACGAGAGTGCCTGGTGATGACTTTTGATCCATCTGCTTCATCTGAAGTAAGACCTAACCACTGGAAAACTACGGTCCTCAACATGCACCACCTCTGGAAGCAGCATTTTAGACTGCTTGTAAAGCTGAAAGTTGAAGCTCCGGTTCTCATTTAACAGCATGACGCAGTAAGAATGAAGATAGAGGGCATACTTTTTATATCCTGTTCTGTTGGTTCTTAGACATTTACTGTCAGTCCGTTTATAAAATAACTTGATTTTGAACTGGAAGCTTATCTGATGGTGATGGACTTTGACAAATGAAGCTATTCTTGTTTTTGTTTTTTTTGCCAACTGATAATAGTCGCTTCAAAATGAATAAGGATCTTATTCAGAGGTGATTGTCATCCTGTTTTCATCTGCTTCTCTTATTTTTTTTAAATGTGCCAACTTAACTACTGGCAAGAAGATCAAGCTACACTTTAAGGCAGGACACAACTGATCAGAAATGTGTCAGGTTTGATTTACAGATGGTTTGCACTTTGAATGAATGTGAAATAGAAATTACATAATTTATTAGTAGCTTTTGGTTGCTGGTGAAGTAAAGATTTTACTGTATCAAATATGACCTTGTTCTGTTTTATAAAGAAATGTTAGATTTTACCTTTATAAAATTAATTGCAGTTTTTCAAGACTACTGACAGTAAGGACTTACTCAGACGTTGACAAAACAAGCCAAAAGAAAAACCCTCTACATTATATGGGTAGTCAACACAAGAGTTTCTCACAGCACATTTTTGATAATTAGTGAGGACTCGTGTTTGACTTACTGCTAAATAAAAATAAATGAGAAATGCCTTGTATTAAAAAAAGTTTAATAAACAATAATATCAATCAAGACTGAACACTCTTCAGTTTAAAAACTGAACAGAAACTCTGCAGTAGCAGTAGTGAAGGGTGAAAAGACTTTCACGGGCCCAGATTGTAAATTACATAGTTTTTTCTGTACATGAATCAAACAATCTGCAGCTAGAAAAACAAACTGCAGCAGCTAGGTTGTGTGTCTGGCTGTGGTGAGATGGTTTATGAGGGTCTGCAGCTCCTGCAGTCTGGACTCCAGCCACTGTGGAGGTGGTATAGTAGTGTTGGCTTTACCCTCTATGAGCGCCTGAAGGGCTTTCAGAGCACTCTCAGCTGTCTGGATGTAGCGGCTGTACTCCTCCTCTGCATTGGTCTCCTGCCGAGCTCTCTTTGGGCATGGCTGAGAGGGAGGAATAATTACAGGGAAGATATATTTTCATGAATTCAATTCAGGCTCACAAAGCACAGTTGAATTTTACATCAGATGAGACAGGGGTCTTGCTTCTACAAATAAAATTTTGACTTGCTGAGCAAGACATAATGTAGTTGTTACTGAAAAATATTTTGCTAAATAAATGTATTATTTTACAGTGGTTGTGTTATTACTAAGGGAAGTTTAGACTGAGCTTCTTTAAAGATGAAATACATATTTATTTTTTAAATGTTCCAACCAAAATGTCAGGCAAATTTCAACCCCACTTCAACTACACAAAATTCCAGTCTCTCCTTTCCAGTGTTTTCATTCAATTATCAAATAAAACCTTTTTTTTAAGACCTCTTATTGTACAGGGGGTACATGTACACTAGGAGGTAGTGTTGTACTGTCCACTTGCACATCAGAGTGACACTCAGAGCAGCTGGTCAGTACAACGCAACTTAAGCTTGTGATTTAATGGCATCACTTACCTCTGAATCGGTAGCAGTGTCATCAGTGGCTTTCTCAGAGGCATTTTGTTTGATGTTCTCCAGCTTCTCATTGTGTTGTTCAATAACGGCCTTCTCCAGCTTTAGCCTCTGTATCCGTGACTCCACATCTTCCTGGGCACTCACAGTCTGCAACAAAAAACACAGACTTGTTTAAAGCTGTCTGTTTTCAGGATGAACTTAAACTTAATTTAGGTATGCTGGCATCCTTTACCTTGCTAAGATAGTTCACCACCTTTGTCTTGATATCCTCTTGGGACAAACTCTGGGAAATGACCTCTTCATGGTTTGTAATCTTTAAATACCAAAATGACAGATTAAGTTTATGACAAAGCTTAAAACAGTGTTGAGGATTCAATGTGAAATATTAGTATCAGCTACTGAGCTCCCGCCGTACTTCTGCAAAGTGAGAAAAGGCTTCCAGGGTGTGCTGATGTAGCAACCACGACTTGTTTGACAACAGGACTTCAAACAGGCTACTTAGCCTCGGCAGTATTTGACTCTGTGGGACAGTGAAATAGATCAGAGAAAATAACAATATATTTACATTGGATAATTCAAAATTGAGTAAATTCAGAAATGAAATTTCATCTAAAATTTCAACAAATTATTACAACTATTTTCTTTTTTAGTATAATAGATTATTCTTTTATTCTATCAAATGTCAAAAATGATATAAATATATAAAAACAAAAATTATGTTAAGGGTGTCTTCCAATCAGAACAGCGGAAGAATAACTGATCTTAGCAACCAAACTAAAAAGGTAAGATCACCTGGCTCTCAGGAGGAACAAAGATCTTCCCCAGGGAGGACAGGAACTCAAGAGCAGCCAGCAGCAGCTGCTCTGCACACTTCTGAGACAGCACAGTGTCCACACACAAAAGAGCCTGGGACACACGCATGTCAACGGAATTATTCTCCATTTTTCAGCTGTTTTAATGTGATGAGTGAAAACAAACAGCCTACCTGAAGAATGACTTGATGTTCAAGGTTCTTCACTACACAGGCTGATAATGAGAGCAGTAGCTGCAGAGTACATTGGAGCACTGGGTGGGTCTGCACCTGGAGTTTGACAGGTCACAGGGTCATGTACGTGTGTATGTCTGTGCACATGTGTGTGTGCATGTGTGTATTTGGATCTCACCTGGTCTGGGCTCATTCGTAACCAGAGCTGTGTAATTACCCTCACTGCAGACAACACGCACTGTTCCTCAGGAGATGATTGCCCTTGAACCACAGTTAGGAGGGATAACAGCGCCACATTCTGGACACAATGGGGACTTTTGTTATTATTTCCCATTTCAAATTTCCCAACTCTGCTTCTGTGCACTGACTGGACAAAATGTTTATCTTTAACTTAGCAGCTGGACAAAATTAGTGGGGTTTTTTTTATTTTTTTGAAAGCATTTACTGTGGGAACCTGAAATGTCAGATCACCACAACTAAATGACTTAAAAAAATTCCCATAATGTGTCACATCCTGCATGTACAAGATTGTGCTGAGCTTGTGTGATAAGTAACAAATCCTTAAAAGAGAGGAAAAACACACAATCTGATAAAACAAAACAAAACAAACAAAAAAAAGAGTCCATGCAAAACAAGGAATATACTACTGTCAAGACTTTAAACCTTGTAAAAACATCTGCACAACATCAAGTGGATGATATCCATTTGACAATATTTTGGCTCTGACTGCTCTCACAGTAGAGATTTCACAGATCAACAATGGAAAGAGGTCACCAATAACAATCTTATCTGTGGGAACACGCTTAACATGCTTTTAATATCACTTGATTTGGTAATTTGTCAAGCACACGCTCTTAAATACAAGGGCAAAAGCCATGCAGCTGTGTTGTCCTTGATGTCTGTGCTGCTCCATTTTCTCTCCTTGTATTCAGTATGACTGGTACTAAATTTTCCTCAGGACCTTCAGGGGTAAATTGTATTTAGTTTTATTATTTATCTTTATATCACAATCTAAAAATACACATGTGCAAAGTTTACAACTATAAGTATGACATCTTTTGCACTTGGGAATTTTGGAATTTGCTTGTTTTTTCAAAGTCACTTGGATCACTTGCACAGAGCAGACATTAACCCACTCACTCATGCGAGGTGGAGGTAAAAACAAACAAGATTGTCCTCTGTAGTGATGTGATTGTTCTCACCACTTTGTCCACTTGACCTAGTTTATGCCCTCCACTCTGCCAGTCGCTTAGAACCTTTTGAGTCAGGCCAACGATGTCTGTCTCTACACGGTTCCGGACATCATGGGAAAGAGCTCTCAGGAGGACATGTCGCCACACTGGAAAATGTTGCACCTCAGATGGAGGGAAACGCACCACCAGCTCCATCTGAAAAAAAAAAAAAAATTCTGATGAATGAAAAAAAACATGTTATACCAAGGTTATGTGTTGGTTGTATCAGTTGCTATATGTTTTTTACACACACACACACACACACACACACGCATATAAAAAACAATAACTATATATATATAGTATATATATATATATATATATACTATATATATATAGTTTTCTGGGGGGTTTAAATCTGTCAAATTAAAGAAATCATAAATTACACACATATACAAAGGTGAGAGATAATAATAAACAATGCAAAAATAAACCATTGACAAAAAGCTGAACAGTCCATAACATAATGCACAACAGTGAAGTTAGTTTTGACTACATGTGTTGAAAGGCAACCAGTTTCGTAGCAACATGCCATCTGGAATGATATTCAAAATATCAAACAGTGGCAATACAAAGCCTATACAACTTTGACTTTTTAAGTCACTTTTCTCATGATTTTCTACATCTTTCAATATTTGCACATGTGATTATAATAACTGTTGGCACTCTTTTGTGGTGAATTGCAATAGAAATTGTGCAAAAATGTGCATTGAAACAAAATGTTCATTTCAGGGGTTTCTAACCTGGTGGTTTGGTGTCATGAGGAAAACCATGCGTTTGAGCAGCAGGCCCAGGTGGAACGCCTGGTAACACTCAGTGGTGCAAGCTTTCACCTGAAGGAGAGGAGGGAGAGGCAGAGAGGAGGTGAGGATCAGTGTGAGCGTCAGTGTGAAGGCTCAGGAGGAGTAAAATCACCAGGGCATCAGGCTCGAACAAAGGCGAGGAACTGACGGAGTGGAGCGTGTAGAGAAATGAGTGGGATCCAGCTCAATCTGATGATGTAATGATGTAACACGTGATGAAAAGGTGTCCCAAAGGTCCGACAACACCAATTGTCACCTCTGTTGGGGTGCCACAGAGAAAAGGGAAAGACAGGAGGAACAGGGACCCCCTACTTAATCTGTAACCATACTGAGAGATTAAGGGGATTTGGAGTTATTTTAGAAAGGGCTCAGGAAGAGGTCAACTGCGTGGAGAAACATCCATGACCTTGTAGCGTCTATCGAAGACAGCAAGAGCCAGTGTTTCAGAAGCTGTGATAAAATTTTGCGAACCATGTTGGCAAAATAACAAGCAACAAGTAAACAATATGAGGGCTGTATTGTGTCTTTTTCCTGGTTTCTACCCACCAGCTGAGAAATGAGGAGGACGTGATGGAGACAAAGTTCTGCTGTCCCATACCTGTAAACAGAGAAGACAAAAATCAGAAGTGGAGTCCGAACAGTATATAAACTTGAATTGCTGCCCCACAGTTGTCTGCTTCTGTCAATCATTCAAGGTTTACATCCATGTCTGTTCACGCTCACAATATATGTATGAAGACTTTGAAGGAATTTAACAAACATGGTGCGACCATCCCCTCAATATCAGCAAAACCAACATTTAAAGCCTCTTGAGGAAATGTTTTGGTTTGTGATTAAGGGATATAAATAAAATTGACTTGACTTTGTTAAGCTTTATCATCCTTGTTGCCCTGTGTGTATATTGGTGTGTAAGTTCACTGAGAGAAACAAAAAACAGTATCAGATTTCTTGTAGTTCACACGCTTGGCCAACACCAGTCATTCTGACACAACACACAGTTGTAGCAATGACAGCAGACAACACCGCAATTATTGCTGCGAAGAAGCTACAAATTCTAAAACATGGATGCTTAACATATATCTTCAACCTGGCAGCACAGAGGGTCTCAACACTCATCGCAGTTTCAAGGTGAGCACCCAAGATTAGAGTCATCCAATATGGTCATAATCTCCCCATATGTTCCTGAATTATGGCAATTAATAATAGACATAATAATGGTGTTTTCCTGGACATTATGACGTCTCAGTGAAATTGACATTTGACCTTTGACGTAAAAAAAAAACACTTTATCCTATTTCACATTTCTGTGAAATTTTGTAATAATCTGCATATCATTGTCACAATGTGTTTTGTGAGGTCACAGTGACCTTTGATCACCAAAATCTAACCAGTTCATCCTTGAGTCTAAGTGGATGCTTGTGCAAAGTGTGGCAAGGCATTGAGATATCCTGTTCACAAGAATGGGATGGATGGAGAGACGCACAACCCAAAAACAGAATTCCTCCAGCCAAGGTGATCACTGGCGCAGAGAGATAAAAATGTTTACAAGACTTAGTACAGTACTTACTAAAAAAAAAGTCTGAGATATAGGGCTGGGGCCACACTTTTGAATGTAGACGGTTTATGTAAACGCACTCACCGTGCTGTAAAGCACCACACATCTGCTGACAGAAGAGCTGTCTGAGTATCAGGCTGCAGCACAGCATCAACTAAACAACACTCCTGAAATACAGAGATAAAGAAAAGGGGAAGTGGAGGGGAGGGAAAGGAGGAAAAGACATATTAAAAAAAAAATTACTCATTTAACAGAAACAGTAAAAACGAAAGTAAAAGAATAACTTGCTCTAAATTGCTGGAAATCCGGCACAAAAACACTGCTAATGCCAGAATGTGATTAGATATCCAACATAAACTACTTAGTGTAAATTTAGTCCAGATGAATAACAATACAAATGCAGCTCAAAATTGTTAATGCAGAGATATTTCTTTTGATCAGTTTGACTAAATATGTTTCAGCATGGATACATAACAATAAAACCGCCCAACATGTTTTTTTAAGATAAAATGAAACTTCACTGATCCACATGTGGGAAATTCACTCAATAGTAGCATAATAAAAACACATAAAAAAAGAAAACAGTGGTTGTCATTTATAAATGGAACTCAGAAAGTGATAAAGTCAAAGCACACATTCACAGATGGGTTTGAAGTCAGGTCAGGTCCAAGTAAGACTATGGACAAATTGATTAAAGACATTTCTTGGCAAGTGTCATCATAACCCTGCTGCGAGAGGGTCAGTCCCCACTGTTTCAAGCACCACACCCGCAACTGGAACAAATCCTGTTTATATCAAACACTCTTGATTATTTGCTTTCCTGTCGGGTTCCTCCACACAGTTAATTCAAAGCACATTCAGCCGACAGCACACGTGCAGCTGCTGTTTGCCATTTGTAGCCAAGCTGAAACATACAAACATATTCTGACACACAACTGTGTCAGATCACTTCTACTGATACTGCTTATGGTGATGTCTATGTGATTATGTGCGTACATCTCACCAGCACAGGGAAGTACACTGGGGGAAGCGCAGCCACACTGGCACAGAGTTGCACACAGACGTGGTGGTGCAGAGTGACCTGGATCTGGGCCTGACCCTTCATCATCACTCCTGGCAACAGCACCGGTGCCTGACGTTCAGTATAGCATCTTCTGAAACTAGTGAACAGGGCCTGGTAGAGGGGAAGCCTGGAGACAGGCATTGGAGTAAACATTAAAAGCATTTCAAACCTGTTTCCTTGTACACACCTGAAGACTAATCTTTTTAGGACTGCAAAATGATTGAAATTGTGGAAACTGTGGATTAAAAATCATCAATTACCAATATCCCTGCCACTTCAGTAACCAGAAGTTATAGCTGGCTGCTAGTTTCACAACCATTTCCAAAGTGAACTGACTGTCCCAACATCACAGTACCAAATGTGTAAAAAAAAAGGTTCATTTTGAGTCACTACTTATTACCTGGGTGTCTCTTCTGAGAACTGGCTGCCAGAGTACCAAAGCTGCAGCACCTCGTCTGGCTGGGAGCTGAGCTGACTGAGGACATTGACCAGCAAAAGACACTGAGGAAGCTCATGTTCAGGACTTAATCCTGCAGACAAACAAGACAGAAGTCACTCTAGGATTGTATGATATGTCTTATTTAGCAGCTACAAAAAGGATGTCAACTCAACTTCCTAAATACAAACTGTCAGAGATGTCTGTCTTCAGCGCATTAGAAGTTTTGGATGTGAAAGATTTGAAAGTCAGCAAACATGCATCTGAAGGCTGAAGGCGATTCCAGTATCCAACTGCATACTGCATGTTAGTGATGCACTGATGTAATACACTGGACTGGTATACAATAATTCACCTCTGCATTCCCACTTTATACCAGTATTTATGAGATTCAAGTTTGTGGGTAGCCTGTTTGTATGACATGATTAAGCATACGTTTCTCTGTCAGCGCTGAAAATAAAAATTTTAAAAATTAAAAATCACTCAGTATTTGAGTGTGGCGTATTTTTGGTGTGGCTTTCTTGACCAATTCATTTGTTTAAACGTAAAAACCTCACTGTGAAAAAGAAACACTGTGCCAAAAAGCATTTCCTATCTGCAGTCGACACATTACTTTGCCTCCCAGTTCTGATAAAACTGAAGACATGTGGTGCAACACATTTTGCAACAAAGAAAAAATATTCAAACAGAAACACAAATACTACTGTTAACTAACACTGCCTATTTGATTAGGTAGTAGTGTTCCAAAGTCACAATTTGATTCTCTATTATTTTCTTTTACAATTATAATAAAACCATAATCTTACATTTATCTTAAAACACTACCAAAATAGTGCACATCAACTGTCTGGGGGGAAAAAAGCAATTCAGGATAAGCTTTACACTCACGCGGGTTTGGCTGAAGAACAACTTCAGCAAAGGGCCTTAAAGGCAACAGTTGGAGCAGGAGGGCATCAGTGGGAACCAGAGCTGCTGCATTCAGCTCCTCGGCCAGAGCTGAGGGCAGTGTTGGGGCATACAAGCTGGGAGGGAACTTACTGAAAGACACAAGGCACAGCAGAACGTCTATTTTAGCACTACTCACTAATTGTGAACTCAAGGTAAAAACTGACCCGCACATACCTGATGATCTGAAGGTAGAGCTGGTGAAAGCAGCTGCAGTGCTTTGTCAGAAAGAATTTAAATTCCTGTTCAAAACATAAGGAATGATGTACAATGTAAGTACAGCTCTGTTGTAATCTGAAGTAGACAACAAAAAAAGTAACAGAGATGGAGATGAAGGTTTTTATAGACTTTACAGGGTTGCAAGAAGATTAAAATTTTCAGTACCTTTATGTAATGAACCAAAGTGTTGGCAAAAAATCTACACATCTTCACAGTCTTCTGGAAGAGCTTGTAGTCTGGACTTTGTGTTGCCTCCTTTAAAAAGAGCATTAAAACATAAAGGTGACAAATATCAAGTCTAATGTCTAATTAGCACACAAATACTCATCATCATAGTGACTCTAGTTGATATCCAGACAGTGAACACAAAAATATATTGCACTGTAATTTGACCACATTTACAGTTGTTATACTGAGCGGAGTAAATTTTCTAGTGAACAAACAAATGTGACACAATTTTTAAATACTGGTATTCAATAATATTCAATAGCTCAGCGTCCGTCAAGCAAAGTTTCTCAACAGCTAAAATTTATACTTGTGTTATGTTCTACCAAACATAGCTGTCCTACCTGCAGACCAGCATGTTTAATCTGTTCCGCCAACTCCACACAGTTGTGGAAAGAGGCCAACAGGTTGTCACACAGGCTGTTGCTGATGTCACCATGATGTAGATGTTCCTCCACCAATGACTGATATTTCAGACTCTGTCTAAAAAGAGTAATGAACATCCAAAATAAGACACTCAGTAACCAAACTGACAATCAAATTAAATCTCAAACAAATTGATTCACTAAGTATCAAAGACAACATGATGTTAATAAAAACAAAGGTGTCAATTTGAGTTTCTGCTGTACTGACTTGATAAGGAATTTCCATGTGTTGGCATGCAGTGCTATGTCCAGGTTGGAGATAATAGAGCAGATATCCAGCAAGCCGTGTATCACTGAGGATGACCAAAATTATTTTCAGTAAATGAAAGCATCAAAAGTTGTGTCAAAGGCACACAAGTAAATAATGATAGGGCATAATAGCAAAGGGTGTGGCAAACAGACAGATGCATACAAAAGTACACACAAACAAACACACACCTGTTACAATATCAGAGACCTCCTCATCTGAAGCACTACTGTCAAGCGAAATCCTGTCCAGCAGCTCCAACAGACCCTTCTGGAGAGAGTAAGCTTCCTTGAAGAGCCCCTGCAGCAAGTCAGCCACCAGAGACAGACGACCACAGTAAACCACCTCACTCTCCTGAGTACAACATGCGGAAGAAAGAAAAAATTAGTTTGTGGAGGCCAATTTTATGCTCTCTTGAACCCTTAATTGGGCATGTTTCCTGCAACAAAAAGATGCTTTTTCTCTTGAGCTGTTGACACTTCAGATTATCATTCAGGCAATACAGAATATAATAACAGATAAATTCCTCTTTTTTTTTTTTAAATAATTAGGTATATCTGTAAAAAAAACCCTGTTGATGTAATGCCCCCTTAATAGCATACCATTACCCAGGTAAGTTACAAAGCTGTTCATTTTATTACTTTATATTAAAAAATCAATTTTATATACAAAAATCAATTTGATGGTAATAAGCATGAGAAATAAAGAAAAAGTGATCATTTAACCCTCACTGACATGAATAGTGTGAGAGATCTACACTAAAACTTGCATTACAGATTGGAAGTGACCTCTGCACAGAGTTCAGATGCACTCAGTGCAGACACTGGTGAACAAAACAGACCAACCTTGCAGTGCTGAAATGTTTCCCTCAGCACTTTCAGGATACAAGTTGGTAACGAGCGAATAGCATCTAGGTCAGGCGTTTCCTCAAATGTGCCGACATGACGCACGCAAGTGGACAACGCATCAATCAGCTGCATCATTGCCTGAAAAATGCAGCAGGATCTTGTCAAAACATTGGTTAGGAGTTAAGTGTTCATTACAAAATACATATATCATACATACCATGAAGTGTCACATACTCATTTTGACATACACCAGAAACAGCTAAATCAACATCCATCCATCCATTTACTAACCCGAGCAAAATCAACAATAACAGAAACAATAATAATACCACCTGCAGAATGTTCCTTAGTAAGGCGCACAATTCAGTGTTTTGACTGGACAGCCCTCCAACTTGATCCAAGATTTCTTTCATCATGCTGTCAAACATCATCACTGCCTGTAGAGAGATTTATGAATTCAAGGACAGAGGAATTAATGCAGACAAATTAAAAATACTTTGAAAGGAAGATGCAAATAAACCATTAACACAAGAAACAACAGTTCTAAAAAAAAAAACTACTCCTACGATTACAGGAAAAGATCATGCTTCTCTATATTTAGTACAACAAATTCTGCAGGAAACTGCAGTCCTCAGGAAAAAAACAGGACATAAAAGAAATGCCATCCCATTCAGACAGCAGTGCCAACCGCTGAAATGTTACATTACCTGTAAACTAACTAAATGTTACAGTTAAAACTCTTTTATGGCCTTAAATTTATATCCTTTAAGGACATTTCCCAGGACCTGCAACAACTCTGTGATATTTAATGAATGTCAGTGAAAGTATTCACATAACAACAGGTCTTTAAGACAATATTCATTCATCATTTACCTTTGGCAAGATCTTGGAGAAGCACTCGTCTTCCAGCTCTGACAAACCAATATGAGGGAGGAACAGGTCTGTAATTATCTTCAGTACACCTGTAAATATGTTATATTGTTAAGACAGTTCACAGTGAGATCACAAGTGGCAATGAAGGCGCAAAGTGAGCAGCTTGTAAACCGTGCAATAAAGAAACTTACGTAAATAATCATCCCAGTTCTCAGACTTATGCTGCAAAGAGTGCAAACAGTCAAGGAGAACACGGCATCACAGCAAATTATAAAACCTAAAATAGCAGGAAAGCTGATAGATCAGCATGAGGAAAACACAAACTTTTACAAAAGTTCATCATTATAGGGGGATTTGAGAGACAGAAAGCTTATACAGATAATATGTAGTTCAAACTATAGTCCCAGTACCAAAAAATGTATGATCATGTTTTTCTTGCTTTTCTAATTCTTCTAAAGCTGACAAGATCCCACTGGAGTCTCTTTACAGAAAAAAATTCCATGAAGCCAACACCTCCTAAGACTGTAATTAGTAACGTGGAGGAGGATATAGTGAGTTTTGGCAGGACAGACTTGATGTTCTGGCGGCAGGTTTCCTGACTCCACTGTACCACCTCGTCCAGGAGAGACGTGTTGGTCTGGGACATGATGACGGCACTGACCGGGAGAGGGAGGGGGGATCAGGACACCTTAGCAGGAGACAGAAAACATCAACAACAATGCCACCGAGTGAATCATTCAAGGTGACTCAGTTTAGTACGATAACTTTAGCAGTGTTTTCGTCCAAAGAGCTGGTGTTATTGGCTCAGTCTGAACGAGAGACCTTCATGTTAACGTTAGCTTGTGTCTGTTTTTCTAAAAGTGAGATTTAACGCTGTTTCAATTGGACAATACGCGTCGCTTCTCACCATAAATGCAACACCGCCTCTTCAGTTAAGAAACATTAAGTCCCACAAGCGTTTTCCACAGGCTTGTTTCTCAAAGTGTCGCCATTATTTCCTTGTTAAACGGTAAAAGTGTAGAAAACCGAGCACATATGATTATACCGCCCGCCGCTGTTTGAGCCGGACGTGACGTCGGGAACGAAGCGGCACATCTGCTCTCACTCTGATTGGTTGAAATGCGAGAGAGCAAAACTTTCGACCAATCAGAGAACCGAATGGTGGCATAGCGTTGTAATAAACAAGTGCCATTATAAAACTATTGGGATTAAATGAAAAGTTTCACCAGGTGTCATTTTATATTGGATTCGATCTGTGAATCATATGGTCTGAAGGTCCACCAAATCGATGTCACCATTATATTTAGGGAAATTTCTTTTAAGCTCATTTATCTGCCCAGAAAAAAACTACATTAAGAAAAAGAAAAATTAATATCAATTAAGGATCTGAATTGGATGGATTTACAGAAAGTGATGTGTGTTTATTTTGGCATTGCTTAGTTGTGCCTCTGTTACCGAAAATATTGATGGAATTATATAATTAAAATTATATAAATACAATTAAAACACTTATGTGTACAGGATTATTCATATTATTATGGTGGCCAGATTCTATGTTCATGCATAGAAATTAACTCTTTTCCGATGGTGGATTATTATTTTTTATATGTTTTGTTTTGAATTTAACACAAGATTAAAACAAAGTCAGTCTCCATTAGTGAACATCTAATAAGGTACAAGGCCAGGCAAAGGCAATAAGAATAGGCCTAACACTGATTTGTGGTTAATATGCTGTAATATAAATAATGGTATTCGATAACAATAAATCAATCTTTCTTAGTCACCTTGGGAAGGTAAATGGTCTTTAGGATCACTAAAGTCCTGCATCTGTAAGGGTTTTGGTCCTGTTCCTTTAACAAGCAGTTTCCCCCCTCTCAAAGTGAGCAATACAAGTCATTGTTTGAGAAATTCCACTGTCATCCCTTTAATGATTGTGACAATGGTATCAAACTCTGTATCGGAGTGACACAATGAAGCATATCATGGATAAATATTTTGAAATTTTTATAGTTGCATGGTTTGTGACTTGACGTGATGTTACTCCACCTATGCAAAACATTCTTGAAATTAATAACTTAAACTCAAATACCTACTAGGACCATACAGATATTTAGGAGATATTTAGGTATAATTAGACTGCATTTAAATCATTTACGGGAAGGTTCGTAATTACCCTTTAGGAATCTGGAATTTCTGTTGGCTCAGCCCTGACTGACTCCATAAAAACAGTGTCTGATAAGCTATTGTTTCACTGATAATATCTTGAGCATTGAAGTAAACCACGCTTTTGCTGCGCCTTTGTTTCCCCGACAGTTTGAGGTGTTAGCTGTGGACGCTGCAGGAAGAGACTAACTTCTTGTTTAGGAAATGGTACTCCACACTGATCCTTATCTCTCCTCACACAGTTCACTGTCACAGTGGGGCCCCAGTTGCATGTAGGAGGACGCCAGCGTACTGAAAGTTGTGATGCATTTCCTGATTAAGACTAAAGTTATGCTTTTATTATATGTAAAGATTTAAAGTACGACAATTATATACGACATATATAATATGAAGGTTACTCCTTCATGTTTGCTTGCACATTGGTCCAGTAAAGAGGGCACTTTCTCATGTTTTTCATTACATGTATTTTGTGCAACACAAATGTAAACAACATTAAAGGTTTAAAGTTAATTTAATCCATCACCCTAAAAATTTCATTTTACAATCTATAAAAACTATACACACACATCACATAAATGATTCAAATGAAATACACAATGCACTTTATAAATAGGTTTATTTCAAACAGAGTATGTGTTATTCTGTGGGTTATGTTCTGTGAGATTGTAAAGTCGAAGGCCTCAAACTAAATTAGAGAATTTACCCTTTTAACCATTACATTACGACACAGGCTAATTATGGTTTGGTCAGACAAGTATTAATGTGTGAAAACTCATTAAGCTCTTACAGTAACAAATGCATTTTACAAGAAGAGGGTTGAGTCTAACACGGTTTAAGACTTGTCCCTGCCGGGATGACCTCCCTGTTTGTAGATAATGGAAAGGTTATCAGTTTAGAGGAAACTGGCTCCGGATTTGGGATGGAAACCGGAAGAAAGATGCATTTTTGTTTTTTCTTTTTTCTTTTTTAGGTCACAGGGTAATTGGCAGTATCACTGTCTACACTGAGGTGAAGGCCAAGGTGAACTAAGCTGTCTTTAGTATGCCGACAGTAGCTAATTCTGTTCATGCAGGCGGCAGTTTCCCGCCACTCCTCCTTTTAATGTTTTCTCTTTAATTCACCAGGCACTCCGTGAGTCACGAGCGCAAGGAAACAATTGGCGAGAATGTGTTTCACTGATACCTTTGAAAGAAAGCAGCCAGTAGACTTCATGTGGGGAATTCTTGAGGAAAAGGATGCAGATGGATTGTGTAATCTCATTGGTATAACGTAGAACTCCACTCTCCAGACTTCAACAAGACTTTGATGCCATATCACAATTTTTGTAGTAACATTAAGGGTTTAGGCCTAATGAATTTGGTGATCCCCAGGCCTTTTAACTGGTGCCAAAAGCTAGATTTGTTTTATTTATCCTGTAAAATGTCTGAAAAACAACCACTTGGATTTTTATGCAGATAATCATGGTTCTTATATAATCCCCTGAATTTCTCCTGGCACTACCATGAGGTTCACCTTTGTGGTTTTCACTGAAAAGTCTCAAGATGGATGAATTGCAGTGACTTTTGGTTCTGACATTCATGGTTAAATTTAACAGCATGTATTGCTTTTATTCATGTGATGTCTTCACTTTTCCTCTTGCACACTCAGAAACTTTCCCAAAAATGCATCCAATTGTACTCTTAGTAAGCAGTTGGAAAAACTATGTCAATATATGTTCCCGTTTAATACAAACAGGAAATGATACAACATGCGAAACACTGGTTTTCATTCAAACTGTGACTTCAGTCATTGACATCATCATTTTTTTTTCTTTGTTGTTTTTTGTTTCAAAGATATTTTGGAGCTGTATTACCATTGCCCACATTTAAAAAAAAATATGTCCATTTGTGAGTGCTGCACTACATCCATTTCCTCTGTGCATTGTGTGAGTGCATCAACAACACGCTCACAAAACAATCGTGTTAGTGTGTGTATTGTTTGCTTTGAGTGTACTTTATTTGATCACTTTACTAGTGTGAACTTACAACAGGAAACCTGGTTAGAATATGTTTCACTGATAGTTTTAAGTGTTGCAAAAAAAATTATACCAATGTCAAACTGGAGGAGAGCCTTGACTCTAAATATAGAGGTGGAAGAAAAAAGAGAAAAGGATGAGGCTTTATTCGAAACGTGTGCATTAACATGACTCCTCTCAGGCTATTTTGTCTCTCTGTGACCTTGCTTTTGTAACTTGTTTTATTTTTTCATCCTTTTATTTATTATTGTCTGCAAAGCACTGAGGAGTTTGTTTTGAACTCTGTAATTACTTACACAGAAATGGAAGTGTACCACCGTGATCACAAGTAAAAGCTTTCTGTTCCTTTTAAACAATAAACTTTCCCTCATACTAACAGGATACAGTTGGATTGAATCTGGCTCACCCCTTCCTGCTGGGACTTCACGCTTTGGCACCTGGCCTTCAATACCAACTTACTAATTTCTGATGAAGACAATCAGAGTCCAAGCAAAAGTGAAAGTGAGTCTATTCGATTTCTAACAGGAATTATGTTTTCATTTTTCATCTTTCATGCAAGAGATTTTTCAGGGGTCTGTTTTTGTGCTCTCAAAGAATCAGAAGCAAACAGTTAAAACGTTGGTGATGATGGTGTATTTAAATTAAATGGCGGTTGTACAGAAGGGTCGATTATTATGCGGTTGTACTGGATGTGATAAAGGCAGCCATTTGAAAGGAGACGCGGGCTCAGGCTCTACTTTGTGTCGTCGGACCAGGTGATCTCATAGCCGCTGAAGACGCTCTTCAGCTTCTCCGCAGACACAGAATGATCTGCTTTACCAAAGGCCTGGAAAAGAAGGAGGAAGTGCAGAAATATTAGTGTTTAACGTTGGGATTCACAATTTAACGCCCTTCCAATCAAAGATGAACTCACAGTTGACTCTCCGAACACCCTTAGTTTTTTCTCCTGGCTGTTGTGCTCAATCTTCCCTCCTCCGAGGCACTTACACTCCATCCCCAAGGCCTCCATCTCTGGGCTGACCTTCTCAAATATATGATCTGCGAATAAGAATAATAAGAAACATACAGTATGGTTTTTTCATGGGGGAGTGAACTTAGCAATAAATACAGGCAGTCTGCACATTTCTTGCAATTTAACCTAATTTTTTTCCCCAATAAAAGTTAATACTGCATGTGCCAGGTCTGTGTTGGGTATATGCACGCTTGCAAAGGAAAGGTGGATCAGCTCAGGTCACGCGCGTCTCGGGTTTGCGCACTTGACGCTCCTGTGCAGCACAGCGCGCCTCTCAACTTACTGTGATACTGTGCACTTTTTGTGCCTCGCACTATGTCTTTGTTCGCCTCGCCATCCTTCACTTTCACTCTGACCAGTATGTACTTAAAGGTTCCCTCTGGATCGATCTCCACATCGGGGACTTTGGCCAGTGCGTCTGCCATCGCCACGGTCGCTCTGCTGCAGGCGCCGCAGACTGTGCGACTGCTCAGTTGTCTGCGGAGAACAGACAACATGGTGAGCGATGCCTTAATGTGGATAAGCGCGTCTGCTTCCTGCCTTAAAGGGACAGACCGTCTGTGCGAGACGCGTGCGCGCTGGCGACCTCACATGGCAGCAAGAGGAAAGGGACTTTCACATCTCCCAAACAAAGATCATTACATCTTGCCAACACACTCTACAGCAAAGGCGAGGGATCATCAGTCTGTGTGTTGTTGTCAAGTTCATTTTCCACCCTTTCTTTTATCTTTCTTGCGTGAATTGCCATTTCCTGCAGCAAGAGGAAAGATTTTCTGCTGTTGTCTGTCAGTTAGGCCAGAGGCCAGGGTCAAAGCTGAAAGGGTTGACGTCGTTGGTCCAAGAGCACTTGAGAAGACAGCAGGATGGATGGGTTTGCTATCGGTGCTTGGACTTGTAGTGTCTGGAGGGTTTCTTTAACCAGCAATCCACGCCAGAGGCTTTAACTAGGAGCCAAATTTTGCTCAGACGTTCGTGAGACACTCTCAAAACCTCTCTTCAGGAGGAAATTCCCCCGTTATCACGCCAAATAGCAGGGGTGATAAGTAATTTGCTCTTTCATCTATGGTGGCTATAAAGGCTGTTGAACTGAATTATCATCCATGGACAGAAGTGCAGAAACAAAGTTCAATCAAAAATGCAGTTGTATAGGAGTCTAAAACAAAAATAGCAATATCACAATTGTTGTAAGGTATGTGTAGAAAAATTCCTTTGCCCTTTCCCTTTTTAATGCATAACTGTAGGAATAGATCTGTAGGAGACTTTAACAGGAACAGTAATTAGCTCACTGTGATGTGAGAGATCCATAATGAGTTTAATTATCTGTTTTCTCTCTTGGGTCTTGTTCTGTCTGAGTTCATTAGGGAATTTATACAATTTCATAAGGAAAGGGTGGAGGTTAAGAGGTTTCAAACAACGGTGGCTGCTGTCCAGTGCCCCAGGTCAGAGAGGAAGGATATGAACTGTCACTTCTAGAAATGCAGGCAGCCAGCAGGCGCCTTGGCTCCCACACCATACATTTCCTTTCCCTGGACACTCATAAAAGATACCAGTAAAGCACTGGTTGGATGCCCCTGCATTGTTGTTTCACTCATTTTTTCTTTTGATGAGCACATCCTTTGACAGGACATGTCAGGTAATTAATTTTTTTTTAACTATGAAAAGCATGTTCCAGTCTATTGATTGTTTGCTGGCACAACTAATGCTATGCATCAGTCAGAATGAATCATCATGCACACTCATGAAGCTTACACTTGCAAATGGGCTTGCACACGCAACAAAGCCTCATTATTGCCACCAAAGATATCACCCTTTGCTTTCACTAAGTGAAAATACTTAAAAGGTTCAAATACTGATAAGAGAAAAGAATGGTCTTTGCCAGACATAACTTATCTTATCGGCTCACAGGAATTCACAGTTAAGAAATGCAATTTCCTTTGAACAATCGCCTTTCACTTCATATGTGCAACTGAAGAAACAAAGATCAACCAAAACATGCAGTTGCATAGAACTGCATAGTGTGTGCTCGTTGATACTATGCCTTCCCCAGGAAATAGTGCTTTCTTATATTGTGAGATTTATTGTGGCCTGTGCTGAAGCAGGTGTGTTAGTAAATTATTGGCACATGAGCAAGTTTTTTTTGGCAGGTGGTTAGAGCTTTTACTGAAAGTAAAAGTACGAATACAACTATGTAAAATCACAAGTCACATCATAAATAAATGCACTGAAAACTGTGGTAACCAGTTAGTGATGTACTAAGTCAACCATACTTAGCAGAAAAATAGTAGAGTGAAGAAGTATTTGTTTTTTAAGTATCAAAGATAAAAGTATGATGCACATTACAACTTCCTAAAAAAACCTAAATGAAGTGCTTCTAATATGGATTCTAATGATAACAATAATAATATGACATGATAAGTCCTCCTAAAACAATGGATTGTTTTTCCTGCTTCATACCGTGAAAGAGAGTGAAAGTTTCCAAGGGCCCTTGTGGGATGGGGCTATAGGGGGTGTGTGGGGGATTTCCAGTGAAAAACCCAACTGTGACGAGAGCTTCCAGTAAAAGTGGACTGGGCCAGTGAGCCAGCTGTATAAAGCAGTCCGCTTGGTACATGAGACTCAGAATCGTCTCATCCTTAGATCTGCTGAGACTCAAGAAATTCCAAGAGTCTTCTGCAGGTTACCACACACACCACAAAGATGGTGAGTGTAGAGGAATGTATTTAAATACAGTTCTCTTTTAGTGTTAATTCCTTTATTGTTTGCTTGTTTTCTGTGAAGGGTATAAGTCTATCTTAAATAAATTTTTTTTTTGCTTAATTGTTACAGTTCTGCTTTGGATTACTTCAAAACCATGGACCTAAGACCTCTACATCATGGATCAGCCTGACCTTTCTTTGCTCAGGTATGTATAACACAAACAAAATCTTTAGTGTATGTTTCTTCCCTTACCTTACCCTCTGATAAGTGTCTCTATCTTCCATCCTCAGTGCTGTGCATGTGGACTAGTGTGGAGAGCTGGTCCTACTACTATTCAAACACCACCATGAACTGGCAGGACGCTAGAGCCTTTTGCCAGATGCACTACACAGACATGGTGGCCATTCAGAACCAGGACGAGATTGCACATCTCAGCAGCTGGCTGCCTAAGAAACCCACCTACTACTGGATCGGGATCCGCAGGATCAACGGCCGTTGGACCTGGGTAGGGACCAACAAGGTTCTGACAATGGAGGCAGCCAACTGGGCGAGGGGCGAACCAAATAATGGCAAGACAGGACAGATCACTGGATCGAATGAGGACTGCGTTGAGATGTATATTAAAAGAGACTTTCAGGCAGGCAAGTGGAATGATGAGAGGTGCGACAAGTTAAAGACTGCTGTTTGCTACACAGGTGAGAAAAAGTCAGGAATTTGTTTACAAGTTTTAGTTTTGCATTCGCAGTTTTCTGTCTTAGAATATTTATGATGTGTTTTTGAAGATAAAAAAAATCATCATAATTTCTCAGGCAACATATATATGCTATATGAAAGTACTTTTTCGTTCCCCAGCTGCCTGTAAAAACGACTCGTGTCTCCATGGAGAGTGCGTGGAAACTATCAACAGCCACAAATGTGCTTGCTTTGATGGTTTTTATGGAGTGAAGTGTGAGCAAGGTAAGAAATACACGGATGTTGTACTTGCCTTAAGTTTACTTGACTTCAAGCTATGGCCTGATAACTAACTCTGTCTTGTTTCTTTGCAGTTGTTCAGTGTGACAAAGAGGAGGTGACTGTGCCATATAAAGCAAGTGTAAATTGCACTCATAAGTATGGAGACTACACCTACAACTCTTCCTGCCAGTATTCCTGTGAGGAAGGATATCAGCTGAGTACGCCAGGACCTATGATATGTAATGCTTCAAAACAGTGGTCAGAGAAGCCTCCTACATGTGAATGTGAGTTTAAACATGTGGCAAGGCTGCAAAAAAATGAATTATTATTATTATATTGTGACTTTGATATGATGGGTAATGACTTTCTTGGAAACTCTGTCTTATCATCACAGTGGTGGAACCTCTTGTAATGTGTTTTTTTATGGTCTCTTCATTCAGTGGTTCAATGTCAGGAGCTGTCTTCTCCAGTGAGTGGATCCATGGAGTGCTTCGACCCTCTGGGTCCCTCCAGCTACAAGTCCACCTGTGTGTTTACCTGTGAGGAAGGCTATGTTCTCCGTGGTTCCCCGTCTAACACTCTACAGTGTGAAGCATCAGGATTTTGGAATTCCTCAGAGCCGTTTTGTGTTGGTACGCATGCTTTTTTATGTTACCATGCAGGATTTTATAGCATCCATTGTATTTATACTATTTTGTATTGACCTGTTGACCTATTCTGTTCCTTTTTCTGTTTTGCAGCTGTCCAGTGTCCTGCCATCCAGGGACTTGAGAATGGTGCTTTCAATTGTGGAGACAATGCAGATATGAGGTTTAGCTTTGGAAACAACTGCAGCTTCAGCTGTGCTGATGGCTACCGCCTGGTGGGACCAAGCACAGTGACATGCACGTCAGCAGCTATGTGGAATGAGAGGATCCCTCACTGTGAAGGTCAGGGAGTGCGCTTTAAGTTTAATCAAACAAAGTTCTATACAATTTAGAAGCAATTTCCTATTGTGTGCCTTCATAGAAAAAAACATGCTAAATATATTTAAATTTCCCGTTTTAGCCATCACTTGCCAGAAACCAGAGGTAGAAGCTCACCTGGTCGCAAAGTGCAACAAACCTTTGACTGAACTGCGGCCAGACTCCACGTGCAGCTTCAGCTGTGAAGTCGGCTTTGAGCTGCAGGGAGCACACACACTTCACTGTTCTGAGAATGGACAGTGGAGTAAAGCCATACCTACCTGTAAAGGTACGGAAGCGCATTTTGAGTACATACGACATAGCTTCTCCATATTGTATTTGTACTGATATTGTGCTATGTGAAGACATCTAATCGTCTCTTTTTGTCATTTTAGCAATTGTATGCCCTGCTCCTGAGGTCTCAACAAATGTCCAGATCAGCTGCGGGCCCTCTTCTTCTAGCATGACCCTCCATCCATTTGGTATGGTCTGCACTTTTAGCTGTGATGAAGGCCATGAGCTACAAGGTGCACCCAGCATGGAGTGTACACATCAGGGCCAGTGGACGTCCACACCGCCAAACTGCATAGGTATAAAGATTTGAGGTTCTGACAGAATTACATGTAATGAGATCTCCTTTATGAGATCTCCTTTATCAATATGTCACAGTAAACTAATCTTAGTATCTCTTCTCCCACAGCAATGAGATGTCCACTGCTTGAGGCTCCTGAAAATGGCCATGTCAGCTGCTCACACACTGAATTGCTGTACAACTCACAGTGCTCCTTCACATGCGACAAAGGTTACTCATTAGAGGGAAATGACATGCTGATCTGCGATCGTCATGGCAATTGGAATGGAGACAAACCCATCTGCCAAGGTAAAACAAAGAAAGAAATGAACAAATTTTAGGAGAAAATTAAAGTAAATAATTTTCTCTTCTTTAAATTATGTGGGCTAAAAATGTTGCTGAACTGAAATACTGTCTGTAGTCAGAAGTGAAGAAATAAAGATCAACCAAAACATGCGGTTGCATAGAACTGTAGAGTGTGAGCTTTTTGCTACTATGCCTTCTCAAGGAAATATTGCTTTCCTCTGTTGCAGTATTTATTGTGTCTTGTGCTGAAATGAGCATGCTATTATATTATTGGCACATCAGCAAATTTTTCCAGTAAGTAAACTAATCTTAGTATCTCTTCTCCCACAGCAATGAGATGTCCACTGCTTGAGGCTCCTGAAAATGGTCATGTCAACTGCTCACACACTGAACTGGTGTACAACTCACAGTGCTCCTTCACATGCAACAAAGATTACTCATTAGAGGGACACGACATGCTGATCTGTGATCATCATGGCAATTGGACTGGAGACAAACCCATCTGCCAAGGTAAAACAAAGAAAGAAATGAACAAATGTTACAAGAAAATTAAAGAACAACACATGATAAAATGACATGTTTGAGTTTAGAGAGGCAAATAATTCACATTTGAACATGTTTCCACAGCTGCCGCATCTCCAGTTACTGCCATTGCTTCCAGTGTGGCAACAGGGGGCACTCTTTTATCTGGTCTGTCTGTGGCTATGTGGCTCCTGAAACGAATGAGGAAGAAAGCCACCAAGTTTGAGCTGAACAGGTATAATAAGCATTCAGTTTTCAATTATGCAATTTTTTTTTCAAAACTACTTTGTTGTATTCCAGAGCTCATCTTCTTCTTGTCTCTTTTCTTACAGCAACTCTGACATTGAGGTCCCACCACAGGTCTACAAAAACAGCATCGACAGCCTCATATAGAAAGCAGTCACACTCTTTACAGACAACTGTGCATATTTTTAACTGTATAATAATTACCAGTCATAGCAATGTCAGCAATATTAAAAATGTATGTTAGTATAAAATTTGGAATTTAGTTGTCAGTACTGAAAGTGTTAATATGTTTTATTGAACTTTATGATTTACTCTGTAATGTTCAGACATTGGTTTCCTCCTAAGGAGAGTTTCATATTGAACACATTGTTCAACAGCTTTTCGAAAATGCTGGATCTTTTCATGTTTTTGTAAATGTTACATAATGTATTAGTTGTATTGCCATGTCATCACAGGACTGTGAATAATTTCCCTATATTGAATTCACTATTTATGTACTTACTGTATTTATTTAACTGTCCATTTATATCCTTGTATGTAAGTCTAAAGCTGTGCTCATTTTTTTTCATAATAAAACTTCAGACTATCATTTGTTTTTGGTCATTTCTATGCATCTTCAAGTTTCATGATTCCAAATTCATTCAGTTAAAAGAAGATGCCTATTTCATTGATATATTAGCATCAACAGATTTAAGCAGGGACATTTTGCCGGCATTGCAGGGCATCAGATCGGTTTTTCACAGATCAAGTAGATCCTTTTTTTTAAATTTCATACAGACCCCTTCTCTGTTTGTGTGACCTCCATTACAATGGTCGGGACAGCGATGAATAGTTGAATAACAGTGAGAGGTATAGAGGGAGCGCTATACTGCTGAGGTAATCTGTTTTACAGATAGTCACCATTGTTTCTTTCATCAAATTCAGAGCATTCAATGTCAGCAGTTCAGCAGAACCAGAAATAGATCTGATAAGAAGGGACAGCGTGTTACCATCTAAAATGCCAACAAGCCAATTTGTTTTCTGAATAAAGTTTGCACTATTTTGGGCAGCCGGATAGCTCAACTAGATAAGCACATACTTTTGGATGTAGAGATGAATGCCCATGTAGCAGGTTCAGTCCATCCCAGGGTTCTTTTCTGCATATCATCACTTCTCACTGTGACTGACTGGCGACCAGTTAAGTGGTGTGCCCCGCCTTAAGACAGGATAGACAGATGAGACAGGATAAATGGTGCAGAAAATGTATGGATGGAGGTTAACTATTTCACATAAAATAAGCACCAAAATGGGGAAAATTAAATGTTTTTGATTAATCTCTGGGGGGAAATTTTATTATTTTTTTGTGTTGGCTCAAGTATTCAGTTTTGACCCTGATTGTGCTCAGGGGTGGTTTGGTTTCTATTCCCTTTTATAGGCTTTTTTGTCATGCATCTGCCCCTGATCCGACCATTGCCAGAAACAGGTGGCATTTCCCAACACGTCTGTATAATAAGTCAACATGTCAATCATCATTCATAGCTGAGTGACATTCACTCGTTACAGTAAACATCCAGGTATTGTATGATAATTTGGAACTGAACTGCCGGAGAGAAATATAAAAGCCTGACACTAGTCCCTGCCTGCAGTAAACTAACATTAAATTACCCTGCAGCTGTGGCGCAATATCCTACGTTTGATAAAATGAGAAAAGCAAGGATCTGACTTAAGTAGCAAGCTTTTTTGAGTCAATTTAGAAAATAGCATATCGTTCAAACGTAGAAATACAAATTCTGGGTAAGCAAGTAAGTTCATATTCAATTATTTTCATCATGATATTCTATCATATCTATGATAGTCTCTGACTATTTTTTGCTTTTTGGATTTTGGACTGACAGAAAACACCTGTTTGTAGATCAGTCATTCAAAATGAAGTGGATATTTATCCTCTCCATTGGTGAGTATCAGTTTTTAAACTGAGCAAAATGTATAATTGATGGTATCTTCTGATGTAAGGTGTAACATTGTGCGTGAACCAGATGATGCATTATCACACGACAGTTACTTAACTTTTTTTTCCTCTCAAAATATGTATTAGGTAGCTTGTTGGCTGAGACTACCTTTAGCTGGACATATCATTATTCAAACGATACCATGGACTGGCACAAAGCCCGACAATGGTGCAAGAGCAATTTTACAGATATGGTGGTCATCCAAAACCAGGCAGAGAACGACCATCTGGTCTCAATCCTGCCAAACAGATCACAGAGTCCATATTACTGGATTGGAATCACCAGAAACCACGAGAATGAAACTTGGACCTGGATTGGGAATAACAGCACGTGGATTGGTAACAATTCATGGGCACCAAATGAACCCAACAACCACAATGCAAAACAGTTTTGTGTTGAGATCTACATGAACACAGGACCAAGCAGAGGGAAGTGGAATGATGAGAGCTGCGGAAATCCGAAATATCCTGTTTGTTATAGAGGTATGTAAAGCTAATTATTTTTTTTTAATTATTACATTCTCAAAAGTGACAGGTGTTGTTTAAGTGTTGTGCTTTTTTTCATTAGCCCAGTGTAATGCAACAATATGTGGCAATGGAACATGCCAGGAGACCATAGAAAACATAACCTGCCTCTGTGAACCTGGCTATGAGGGTGACAGGTGCCAAACAGGTGAGGAGATTGCTTTCTAAAATGAAGTCCCCAATTATTACAGCACGTCACGTTTTTTTTTGAAGGAGGCACTCGCATTGTTACAAGTCTATCTGAGAACAATTCGCCCACACCTACATTGAGAGAGGATTCCATTTTTCCATATGACAATCATAATCCACCTTCACTTCAATATCACTTTAAGTAGCAGTAATGATGTTTCCGCTGCCTTCAACTTGACAAAAATCATTCATCACAGGTTTCAGATCAGCAGCTGTACATGGACCCCACTGAGGGTGCAGCCCCCTTGCTCCATTATCTCTCCATTAGCTGCATGTGCATGTGAAATTGTGGAAAAATGTAATATACCAGAGTGAAAAAAAAATCCTCTGGGATCAATCAAGGTACCAGTCAACCCAGAGTCAGTCAGTCTGAGGTTCTTTTGTCCTGAAACCTTTTACTTTCCTGTCCCAGACAATTTTAAGTGGAGGCATACCTGAAAAACTGCTATGGTCGGCAAGGTCAGTGACTCTGCCAGGCTGTAGTTCCTTTACGTCTCATTACAAACTTACGCTCTTCTCTTGTTCAACAGAATATCCTCTGCATGACACTTCTTCAGGACATTACATGTCTTTTTGCCCTTTATTTTTAACATGGTCATCACAAGCCCCCCCATCTGTTTCCTCTGTTTCCTGAGACCAGGCTGAGGATCACATTCAAAATACTTGTGTCAGCATTTATTTGCTCAAAAAAACACCAAGAAAAAAGCTAGTGTGAGATGTTACATAACTGTTTACCTGAAAAACTTTAACCCATGTGTGCCTGTGTGCAGCTGTGGAATGCCCTCCTCTGTCTCAGCCTGGTAATGGATCGCACAGCTGCTCAGGAGGAAACCAGACATTCAACTCAACCTGTCAATTTGAATGCCAACCAGGCTTCAGAATGACAGGTTTGCCAAATGTTACCTGTATGGTCACTGGGAGCTGGAGTGGCCAAGAGCCTACTTGCAAAGGTAATTATTTGAAATGATGTAAAAGATAGATCAAAAACAAGACCAATGAGTCATTTTCCTCCTTCACTATCTGACCAGTTCTTAATAGCAAACAGACAGGTATTTCCCTCAGGCACTGGTTTAGACCAAAGTTATAGGTAAATGTTGAGCAAATATGTAGCTTACATTTATTAAGGTAAACATGCAACTATAAATGGTAATGTTGCTCTGTGTCTGCTAGATACATAAATCAGCAGTTCTTCACTATATCAACTTAAACGGTGATAATTTGTTGAGTTTTTGCAGATAGTTTCTCCTGCCTTTATCTTAAACCTTTAATCAGCTTTAAGAGCAACAAGACAAAGTCAATTTTCAAGAGTGTCAGTCTTAGGTTCTCTTGTCTTGAAGCCTTTTATTTTCCAGTACCAGGCTATTTGTATTTGGAGGCATACGTGAAAAAGATGCTGTGGTCAGCAAGACCAGGTGTGACTCTTCTAGACTGCAGTGCATTTACACCTCATTGCAAACATTATAGTGTATTGGCTGTTTTCTTTCCATTGTATGTTATCTGCATAGTTCACTGATTCGTGTCGTGCATGTGCTTTTTCAGAACATTACATTCACTTTTTGGCATTCATTTGATGCATGGTCATCATTATGCCAGTATCAGTTTCCCCTGTTTCCCAGGACCAGGCTAAATCACACTCAAAATACTGACAGAAAAAAACTGGCATCAGCATGTACATGCTCTAAAAAAAGAATATCATTTCCACAGTAGAAAGCTGGTGTAATGTGTTAGATAATGGTGCACTGATAAACTTTAACCCATGTGTGCCTGTGTGTAGCTGTGGAATGCGATTCTCCGCCTCAGCCTGATAATGGATTGCACAGCTGTTCAGGAGGAAAACAGACATGGAACTCAACCTGTCAATTTTACTGCCACCCAGGCTTCATGAGAATAGGCTCGCCGACTATTACCTGCAGGGACACTGGGGAGTGGAGCGGCCCAAGGCCTATTTGCACAAGTAAATTATCTAAAGTTATATAAAAGTTTTAAATATATTCTTTAAAAAGAGATATATGGGCCACCATTCATTATACTGGTTTTGCTGTTCCTCTGATAAAATGACTCTGTTTCCGATGAGTTATTATTATAATGTGCTCTCATAGTAGTAGTTGTAACTTGTTAAAAAAAGAAATACTATATCACACTTTTGAGTCTTGCATGACTCAGGATAAAACTGTGTGTTTTATTTTATCAGGCTACAAACAGGCTCTGCTGGCTTTAACTGGGTGTGGAGCCGTCTCAGCCTTCTGCTGCATCTGTTTCTGCTGGATGAAACGCAGAAAAAGTTAGTGTTTCTCAATTACACTTCATAGAAAAAGTGATGAAATGCAATGTTATTGCAACAGACCTTAATAGTGATCTGTTTGTCTGTTAATTTCTCACAGGAAAGAAACTTGCTCAAGCAAGGTCAGTGTTGAAATTTAAAAGCAAAAGCACCTCCACCCATTTTCTGAACGTTCAATATTTGCAAAGTTGATTGACTGAAATGAACGGTTCACTGTTTAAAAAGTAAATTTCTTCTGTCTTGAAATGTCCAAATAATTTGCTATAGCTGTGAATCAGTCTTGTAAATAAGTCTGTAAGAGTTCCTTCATTGTCAATTTGCTTGTCTTGTTAGGCCACCTGAAGAAGTGACATGTCCACCCAGTGAGGCACAGCAGTCAAGGACAACTGGAACCTCATTTATGTCTTAATACAAGATCAAGATCTTTAATAACCCAAACATATTTACTCAAATTCATTTTAATACATTGTTGATAGTTAAACCACAGTCATTGCTTGCATAGGCTGATGGTCATTCCCGGACAATATGTGTATTTTTTAATATACTGTATGTTTGGAAATACTGCATAGATATAAAGTGTGTATTTGTGTGCATTTGAATATTTGTTATCAACTAATCCTTATGTAATCTCAAAGCATTAATTTAATAACATTAGAGTTGGGTTTTTGTGGTATCTAAATAAAATAAATGTTAGTGAGTAATGTTCTTTGTTGAGTTTTGGTGAGTTTTTTTGAGCATGAGTGAGTCTGTATGTGCGTGTGCATTATGTGTGCATATTATGGGTGGTAGAGTCATGCCCTTCCTGAGGGGAAGTTGTGGCAAAAGTGATATTACAAAATTGGTCATTGAGTCATTCCCCGACAAGACAATTAATACCATTTTCCCATCAACTGTCAGCAAAGCAGTGTAAATTCAGGAATGAGTGACTGAAGATAGATCAAACGGTAAGGTCTGTACAATATAATAGTATTATAGGGATGCAGTCATGTATTACTAGATAAATAAATCTCTTTTTGTTTCAGATGTTTCAAGAATCACTTGATACTAAACGAATCCTTCATCTCAGGGTACTGATAGTTGCGTTTATTGTATTTGCCCAAGGTGGGTCTGCTTTTTTTTCATTTTATCGGCAACACTCTCTTTCAAACTCCTTTCTTTCAAGCTCAATTTTTTCTTATCGTCTATATATCTAATCCTAGACCTGAGCAGCGGAGGAGGAGCACAGGCATGGACCTACAACTACAGCACTGTGCCTAACCGTCGATGGTCGGAGGCTTACCAGTGGTGCCAGCAGCACTTCACAGGCATGGTGGCCATCCAGAACCAAGAGGAGACTGATTTTCTCAATAATCTTCTGCCGTTTAACTCAAAATATTACTGGATTGGCATTCATAAAGTGGACGGTGAGTGGATCGCGGATCGAACCCAAAAGAAGGTGCCAGATGATGCACTGAACTGGGCACCAGATGAGCCAGATAACATTGCAGGCCAGGACTGTGTGGAGATTTACATCAAGAGGGAAAAAGACACAGCTAAGTGGAACAACGAGAATTGTCGCAAGAAGAAGGGAACTGTCTGCTACACTGGTAAGATACTCCTTATCATGTTTGTTCACATATTTACTGACATCTCTTGACTCATTACTGCGTCTATTTCTGTATTTGTATAGTCTCTTGTAGGCAGGATTCCTGTAGTGTCCATGCAGACTGTGTGGAGACTGTAGGGAACTATACCTGTCAGTGTCATCCTGGTTTCTTGGAGCCAGACTGTGAGGAGGGTGAGCAAATATTGTCACATTATATTTAAACTAGCCCTGACCTCCCTGTGTGAAGGGTTCAATACTATCTTTTGTTTTGTTTTCTTCCCCAGCAATTGCATGCACACCCTTGCTGGATCCAGAACAAGGTTCTCACTCCTGTTTCCATCCCTATGGGTCCAATCGTTTCAACTCTTCCTGCCTTTTCCACTGTGAACTTGGCTTTCAGTTGGTGGGCGAGCCCCAACTGCTCTGCCAAGCCAATGGACGTTGGGACCACCCTGTTCCTCTGTGTCAAGGTATGACCTCTGGACATCAACAATGTTGGAACAATTGTTGTTTCAGATGTCAAAGTTCCAAAAAAAAAAAAATTTCTCTCTGCTTATCTCAGCTGAACAGTGTCCAGTTCTGGACAACACCAACATCAGTGCAGGTAGTATGAATTGCAGCCACCCGATTGCACCTTACAGCTACAACTCCACCTGTGAGGTCAGGTGTGAGGAAGGCTATGAGCCCAGCAGACATGACCAGATACGTTGTGATCACAATGGCCAGTGGACAGACAGCATCCCAGAATGCACAAGTAAAGCAATTGTCATTAACTTTATAAAAGTACATCAAATCATGTTTTGAAGTGTTTGAATGTCTTTGGCTTAACCTGATTAAAAATGTAATAATTTAATGTAACCAATGTCCTTTTTCTGTGATTTTATTGTTGTATACTCTACGATACACTGATAACTTTCTATTTACTTCCTTTTTTTGTCATACTTGTTAATAGATTGACGGTCCCCTTTTACCAATACTTAGCTGGCCTCTGTGTATTGCCACATCCTGTTCAGACAGTGCAGCGGGTCAAGTTTAGGCAACACCTGTTATCGCTTCACTTCACACTCATTTATGTCTACATAAATGGGAAAACAACATTGTAATTTAATGCGGCATTTGGCATTTCCCTTGACCATAAATTGTGTCAGCATGGTTATTCATACTCCCAGCTCATGCTCATGCAATGTTTATAAAGGTGGAGTCATAATACCCTGTTTGAAATGATGTATTGATTCCCATTGACTGAACTAGGTGTGATTGATATCTATATCCCACCACAGTGACAAAATGTTCCCCCGTTTCATTTCCTGCTACGGGCAACATGACATGTGTGGACACCCTGGAGTCTTTCTCCTTTGGCTCACAGTGTAACTTCACCTGCCAGGAAGGCTACAACCTGACCGGAGACAACTCACTCACCTGTCTTGCCTCTGGACAATGGAGTAAACCTACTCCTATATGCACAGGTGGGGCACAGTAATGATACCAGATCTCCCCAGAAAGCCACCTCACTATTCTAGATAATTAATGGTGTCTCTTCTCCTCCAGTGGTACAATGCGATAGTTTAAACGCTCCACTCCATGCCTCCATGCAATGCCAGGACCCTATAGAAGTGTTCAGCTATGGCTCCATTTGCACCGTGAATTGTGAAGAGGGATTTGATCTGATTGGCACGAACTCAACAAAATGTTCTTCAAAAGGCAACTGGAGTCATGCATTTCCTGTTTGCCAAGGTATGACCACAGGATGACTGTGTGAGGGCTGAAGCAAAAATAAGTATGAAGCATATCCTGGATAAATACTGGACAATCCGTTCTCATTGCATCTGACTAAGCACTGAAGTGACTGGGTTTTTTTCTGTATGTGTAATATGTATGTAATTGGCGTCTCTCTGGTCTTTCTTCAAGCCAAGAGGTGTGATCCACTAAATTCTCCTCATGGCACCCTGTCCTGCTCTGACCCAAATGGTTCCTTCAGTTTTGCCTCTCGGTGCACAGCAACCTGTGATGAGGGCTTTTTACTGAATGGAACAGCCACAACTGTGTGCACCTCCCAGGGCATGTGGAGTGCAGGGATACCTCGTTGTTTAGGTAAAACAAGCAGACAGACAAGTCTGTATTATAATGTGGTGTTGGTTCTTTCTGCACCACTTTAATACATAAAAATGTAAAATATTAAATTGGTCTCTCCCCTTCTCTGTTCCCTTTCCAGCCAAAAGGTGTCCCAGTCTGAACTCCTCCTCTCATGGCTCCTTATTCTGCTCTGATCCTCATGGAGAGTTCAGTTTTGGTTCTCGGTGCACATCAACCTGTGAGGAGGGTTTTGTCCTGAACGGGACGGCTGAAACAGAGTGCACGTCTCTGGGCACGTGGAGCGCAGACATCCCACTTTGCATGGGTAAGAAAAAGACAGACACCATGAATCTTTGTATCCAGATCTCATGTTGAAAAACCAGCAGAGGAGCTCTTGATTAAATCGCTTAGGTGGCTTAAATGTACTTCTTTACCATTGAAAACTGTTGAATAAATTGGTTTCCCCTTCTCCTCCTTTCCCTTCCAGCAAAGAAGTGCCCCAGTCTGAACTCTCCCTCTCATGGCTCATTAATATGTTCTGATCCTCATGGAGAGTTTAGTTTTGGTTCTCAATGCACATCAACCTGTGTGGAGGGTTTTGTCCTGAAGGGGACAGCACATATAAACTGCACAGCTCTGGGCACATGGAGTGAAAACATCCCACAATGCTTGGGTAAAAAAAACATCACTGATGTCTATATCATGATCTGTTGATTGTTGTGAACATAAGAGCCCATAATGGTTTAGATGGTGTAGGCATTGTCACAATACAACTTTACCTCATGGAGTTTTACATTATTTTGCCCGTCTCTTTGTCTACCTGTTTACTTCCAGCTAAGAGGTGTCCCAGTCTGAACTCTCCCTCGCATGGCTTCTTGTTCTGCTTTGATCCTCATGGAGAGTTTAGTTTTGGTTCTTGGTGCACATCAAGCTGTGAGGAGGGTTTTGTACTGAATGGGACGGCTGAAACAGAGTGCACCTCTGTGGGCACATGGAGCACAGATATCCCACGTTGCTTGGGTAAAATATACATCTTTATATTACAATTTGTTGACAATAACTCATGCAACTCTTTCATTCCTTAGTAAACAGCTTAGCTTTTAAATACCTCTTTCCATCTCTGTCTGTGTTTCCCCTCTAGCTAAGAGGTGTCCCAGTCTGAACTCTCCCTCTCATGGCTCCTTGCTCTGCACTGATCCTCATGGAGAGTTTAGTTTTGGTTCTCGGTGCACATCCACCTGTGAGGAGGGTTTTGTTCTGAACGGGACTGCTGACACAGACTGCACCTCTTCTGGTATGTGGAGCAAAGAAATATCCAGCTGTCTGGGTAAGAATTCATTCTATGAGCTGCATTTGGCATATAACTCTCTTCCTGCAAGATGCACATTGCTATACACTTATGATTTGGAATATGGGTTTATAAGTGTCCACACATTCATTTATATCATAATTTCAAATCATAAACCAACACATAAACACCATGTAATTAACCTTTCATGTCTTGAATCTGAATTTGATCTGACGGTGACGCATGCAATGTTGTCAATGCCAACCACAGCACACCCATGCCCTCTACTGGCTAAAGCTCCACAACATGGGATGATGAATTGCAGCCATCCACACTCCCCTTTCAGCTATGGCTCCCTCTGTAACTTTGAATGTAACGAGGGATTCTGGCTGAGTGGAACATCGGCTATGATGTGCAACAACTCGGGTCACTGGAGTCGGGATCTACCCACCTGCCAGCGTGAGTGCTCAGCATTACCTGATTGCCTGGTTTTGCTTTCCTGTGCTATGTATTTAAACAGCTGATCCAGTGCAAGCAATTACAATTTCTGTCCTTTCAACATCTCAGCGGTACAGTGTGAAGCCATTCATGCCTTTCCTTTACCGCTGTATATGAACTGCTCCCATCCTCTGGGGAGCTTCAGCTTCGGCTCCCAGTGTCTTTTCACCTGTAAGGAGGGATACTCCCTGAATGGCACAGAGGGGCTGTTTTGCTCCTCCACTGGTTTTTGGAGCGACAGCATGCCAACCTGCAAAGGTAAATTGATTTTTGTCGGGCAGTGTAATGTTTAGGGGAAACATTAAGTGATCACCAAATTTGCAGTGTAAAAACCTTGTGTATGCTGTGACCTTCATGTGTTCCAGAGGAAAGTATGCCGCTGGGGACTGCCATGCTGCTGTATACAGGCGTAGGAGCAGCCTCTTCTCTCGTGGCACTTGCTCTTATAGGACTGGTTTTGTTGATTCTCATGCGACTGAGAAAAAGAGGTGAGGCCTGCTGTAAGGGTGCTGTGCGATTTCAAACATATACATTCAACTATGATTTCGCATTCACAGTACATGCCTAATCCTCATTTCTGATCTTTGCAGAACATACAATCATGTCTGATGCACCAGCATGGGAAGAAAGAGAAAATCCAGCTTTTGAATTTTAATGGGTTTTTTTGTTTGTTTATTTGTTTGTCTTTTGAGCATTCATTTTCACAGCAAATCATTTCAGATACTGAAGTCTATTATCTGCTATTATAACATGAAGCTTGGTTATTGTACAATACTGGTATCACAACATTACAGCAGGATTTTAGCTTCACTTAAAGGTAATTTCAATTTCCACTAATAATTTCACACTTATATAATCAGTTTGCATTAAAAACTTCCACCTTTATGAGAGAAAAAATTACAATGCGCAGATCAAGTCAATATATGACATTATATCTGTGTGCATGCGCTTTGTGTCCTGCTTGTATATCGCTAATAAGTTGTCAATAAACTACCAACAATTCTTGATTCAATTGTATCACTTTTATTTCATTTTATTTTATATTTTGCAGTCTCACCCAATATTTCATATTGGACCTGTGATCACTGTTGGCATTCTTTCAACAACGTTCTGTGTCATTTTGGTGGCCCTCCCTAGCAGCTCAGTTTATCTGCATTTGACCTCCCTTATAATAACTACTACTGTGGGGTCAGTTGGGGAAATGGCACCTCTGAGCTTGCCAAACTGCCACAAAGTGTCAGTTTAGCACATTTAGCAGCCAGAAAGCTCCTGTCACTGAGCACTGAGGAGGTGATCTATTATCTGTCTCAGCTCAATCCTGTGTTATCCTGCGAACTGATCCCACATTGAGGTAGCTACAATTCATTGAATTTACTGGTCTGAATTGAGGTTGACATGGTGTGAGGAAGATGTTTCATATCAGTGATAATATACATTTTTTAACTTAAGTTAATCACAATCCATTGTATGTACTGCATAGAACCTTCCCTGTGTGTCTGTGCCAATAGCATACCCCCACTCTTTAAATACGTGCTGCAAATGAACTATCTGCAGCAAAGCGTGTGCATCTGTCTTGGCGCTGCAACAGCATGAAGCCAATTATAGCGGTTAAAAGACAGAGGGTTTGTGGCCTGTGGTTGGCACGGAGGGTGCAATAAATAACCGAACTGTTGACAGGAAACTGTTTGGCTACCATCAGAATAATAATGAGGTTATTGCTACCTGCTGTGACCGTATGATCACAGTTTGATTATTTTTTTCAACCCTCCCACTGCTACTGGCAACCATATATGCGTGCCAACTGTGCACAGACTCGCGCACACGAAGGGAAAAGGCCCCGGAGGTGACCACTTTGGCTCCCTTCCCTGATATTTAAGTCCAACTTTTCTCCCTTCATCTGCCTCTAAAGATACAAGGAAAAGCATTATGATACTTTAGTCCCTTACAACAAAGAGTGTTGTTCCTCCCAACACATGAGCATGCACACATGCACATGCCAGCAGACACTTAGAGCAGATACAGACACAGATACAAAGGCAGACTCAAAGAAAGACACACTCAGTATACTCTGCTGCTCACTTCTTTAGCTGTGGTTGGCAGTAGCATACCACGGTGACAGACAGTTAGATTGTTCCTGACCATTGACTTGCGCTCTCTGCTCTGCAAGGTCTGATTTCATAGTGGGGAATATGAGACGGGTCCAGGAGAGGGTTCATGGCTGGGGCAAGGAGGCACTCCATACAGTGGGGCTTCATATCTCCGTGTCACCCTGGGCATTCTCCCCTGACACAGCTTTCAGCCCCTCCGTTGTCTGGAGCACCCTCCCTGGGTTTTCTCAACCTCCCTCCCCAGGATTGGTGCATTCCAGCTGGGCACAGTGCCTGGGTGGTCCCCGCTTCCCCCCTTCCTCCAGTCCTCTATGAGTGGAGGAAGGAAAAGGCAGAAAAATGCAGCGAGGGCCTTTGACCGTGAGGAGCACAATGTGAGCGTTGATGATGGCGGCGTGGATGTGATGCTTACCTGCCACTGACCCATACAGCTGTCATAGCCCAGGATTTTACAATCTGATGATCCACCCAACGGCCAGAGGAAGATGCCTCGCTGACCTGTCACCTAGATTGGACCGATAAGTACAGAGGATGGACTGACCTGCCTCTGACCCTCAGCATGAATACCCCATCTTCACAATAAATCAGCCTGTGCTTCCCAGTCACTATGCAACACAATTCACGCTTAATATTCACTGTATCATAACCATTATTTATTGATCATTGTTGATTCATTCAAGATGAACAGCATACACACATTGGGAGAATAAATACAAATACACACCCAAACAGCTATTTACATTAGTAGATGCAGAAATAATCTCATAGTCTAACATTCATATGTAGTGAGAGAGGTCCGACGGTAACGTGCATACACAGGGGCCTGTGTCGTACAGTGAGATTGTAAAGCATAAGAGGCAGTAGTGTAATCATGTTTATATGGAGGTGCACATGGTATATTGCATGGTATCACAGTGTACCCACGTCCCCTTTGCAGTCATCTTTGCAGCCACTTTTTCATCTACCTTGTGCACGGTACAGACAGATAAATGACGAGACCAGAGAGTGATGCTGAGTGAACGAGAGATGCGTCACTTCTCGGTGAGTCTGATCTCCACCCTCAGGAGGTGAAGTAAGAGTCCTGCATGGAGTAGAGGCGGTCAATAGGGGTGAGCAGCGAGGAGTCACCCAGGGACAGGCAATCGCTGTCAGCCACGTGACACAGCGGGTCTCTGTCCATGTCACCGAACAGACCCTTGAAACCTAGAGAAAAGAAAAAGATTTATTTATTATTTTATTTTTCAAATAAAACGAATAAATATAATATTCTTTCAATTTGCATTATGGGAAATGTAGGATCCATTAATTTTAGATCTTGGGTAAAATTCAGAAAATTATACAAAGCATGAAGAAAATGACAATGTTTGAAGAAAGTGAAGAAAATGACAGCATTGTACATATTGTTTTAACAAAGTTTTTTGATTACTTAAACACACAAACAAACATCAGGTAATATTCTGCCTTAAAAATCTGGCATTTTAAACCTTCAGTCTTTCTCATATTTAAAATGAAATGTGAGTTATTCCATAGCAGATATGTCCTTGGAAATATTGCGACAATGCTGGAGCTAATAGGAACCCACAAAAATAATGTTTCCCCTTTTTTTTTTCTCAAATAAAATAAATACAAAATACAAAAAGGAATAAAAAAAAAATAAACACACACCCACAAAAAAATGACTATTGTGAATTTTAAAATCACAAACTCCTGACTAAAGCTCTTATTTCATATTGCCAATATAATGGCAATAAATCATATGTAATTTTAACCTAGTTACAATTTACAATAATTGCAGGAGCCATACAGAGCAATAATTCTAACGTCTTTTTCTTTCTTTCAACACTTGACAGTACTGAGGTCTTTACCATAGGGGTGCATGTGATCCCCTGGCATCTGAGGTGGGGTCAAGCCCTGTCTGAAGGGGTCCATGTCATAATCCTGCTGCTCCAGGGTGGTGAGTCCCATCTGCTGCTGCTGCTGCTGAATATGGGTAAAGGAGGATCCCAGGCGCTCCATGTCAGAGGTCAAACCACCACAGGAGGGCGCTGTGGAGCACAGGAGACACGTGGGATGTGCTTACTGCTGTCTGTTACAGTAGTTTCTTAGCCCCATGCTACCTTAATGTTACTATTTGGCCCCAGTAGAGTTTGTTTGATTGACTTTTGCGGCTTTTAAAATCAACATATCTGTCAAGATTTCTGTCAGAAAGTGACAAAATTAATTTAGTCTTGAAAAACTCTTTGTACACCAAAAAAAAGTACATGCATATTTGAATATATATTTTGTTTGTTGTTGTTTGTTTACATATGTTGCATTTTTCTGATTTGCTGAGAATGAAGAGGTCTAACTTATTCTGTCTTATGACATGGCCTCATATCATTCAACAGTGATATAGTACTTGTTAAAACATTTTCAACAGTATGATACCTGTGTGATGTGAGGGGTGCTCACGCTGCTCCTGAGTCTGCTGCTGCTGCTCCTGCTGCTGCTGCTGTCTCCTGGCCAGTTTCTTCATCTGAAAACAAAGCACCCGCAGACATAAAGCCTCACATACAGTGCAAGTCCAGTGTAAAACATTTTTCTCGCTCCACAGTCCCCCTGCCACCCAGGCATACGAGTGTGTTCACTCAATTGCAAAGTACTAACAGTGAGGTAAAGGACATCTTTCAGAAGGGGAGGGAAACCACACATGAGCCCACTTTGTGAGGAAATATGGGGTTTAATCTACAGCGATCTCTCAGTGAGATGTCATCAGTTTCCTGTATGCAGAGATAACCAGGCTGATTTCCACTCTGGCATACAAACACAGTGCAGAAAGAGTCCTTTTATTAGTATGACTGTGTGTGTGTGTGTGTGTGTGTGTGTGTGTGTGTGTGTGTGTGTGTGTGTGTGTGTGTGTGTGTGTGTTTTTTATA
>JBAJHX010000106.1:17026063-17040404 GCA_037176925.1 Amniataba percoides
GTGTGTGTGTGTGTGTGTGTGTGTGTGTGTGTGTGTGTGTGTGTGTGTGTGTGTGTGTGTGTGTGTGTGTGTACTTTGTATTACTTTGGCTCTTTGGTTCTGGAACCAGACCTGCACAACCCGGACGCTCAGACCAGTCTCTGCTGCCAAGGTCTCCCTTACCTTGGATCAAGATTCAGGGGGAGGGAATAAGTAAGAAAGGGAGGGTAAAAAATAGGGAAATAGAAACAGAGAAGAGGTCACTTGAAGGTTAAAAAAATTGTATGAAGTGTATTTTTTAAAGAAATCATTGACTGCTTTCCAAATTGCCAACTTTGCACTATTCAAAGTAAAGTCTGCTTTGTAATGTAGCTATGGTTGCATACAATAGATTAAATGAAATCATGCTACTTCTCTGTTTTCTAAAATCCTGATAACGACCTGCATACAATACAATAGCTTTCTGTCCATATTCTGGGCTAGATGGGTACTAGCAGACTTTCTAATAAAATCTGAGGAGCTGACACACGACGTTATTATTTTGTTCACTTTTAAAAAAGCCTCTTCGAGTTTTGATACTATTGCCTGCAAATTGCAAAGGCTAGTCTATCACCTCATTGATGACCACATTCTCAGCTTTTAGGTGAAATGACGCTGAGAATGTTCACAGAAACTAACAGTATAGTTGTTATAGTTGTTTTCATGGACTCTCTATGCAAAAAGACAACAAAGCCTGCATCATATCTGGAAGAGAAGCGGTGGCACAGGAGAGAAAGTTGTTCGCGTCCACGTGCTACTCTACAGTACCTCCAGACTACTGGGTGAACACAGAACAAACGCTACCTTTCGGCAAGGCTTGGATGAGACCTCAAAGGAGGCTTTAAAGGTCCGTCGTTGTTGAGTGGTCAGAATGGTGCGCGGCCTCTTGGGACGTTTGTTCTCCAGGTCCTCTGATCTAACTCGCCTGCCCGTGACCCTCCCAGATTCCTCCTCTTCTTCTTCTTCATTATCACTTTTACCTAGTGGACAGACGTGATCGGAAAGTCATTTTTTATTAGGTTGAGAGACAGATGAAAAAAAGGGAAAATTCATGCCATCAATCTGAGAGGTTCAGAATGTCCTGGACACCGTTAATTTCTCAATGAATAGACAGAAGAAGTTAGAAACATTCATGAAAAGCTTGATAAGCGTTTGACACTATAGAATATTGTTTATTTCTATTTTGTAATGGAGGAAACCTTACCCAGCACCAATGTTGTATGATCCAGTTTTTGTTTTTTTATGTCTGTGACTAGAAATTTGACGAGCAGACACAACAAGTTTTAACTTGAACTTGTCACAAATCTTAGTTGTACAAAATTAGGTATTGGGTCAGTTTTAGTTTTAGTTACATGTGCACTCATACAAACTCACAGCCTGCGCTCTACCTGTACCTGTGTCGGAGGAGGTTGGGCTGGCCAGACACTGGTGGTAGTTCTCTCTGGCACACAGTAGCTGTCCCTCCCTGAGCACGCAGCGGTCTCCGGTCTGCAGGCGGCAGGAACAAACACTGCAGGTGAAGCAGCGCAGGTGGAACACAGCGGCCCCTGCACGCATCACCAGCTCTGTGGGAGAGATGGCCTCCGCGCAGCCCCCACAATGCACTGCAAACAGACTGGAGAGAGGGATTGAAGGGTGGGGGTGTAACAGGGGAGGAAACAGAGAGAAATTGTGAGAGCTCGGTAAATAACAGAGTGAAACACTTTTGTTTGGCTGACTAGAGCTTAAGCTGAGACACTTGAGGGTCCCTCACACCTCAACAAGAAGGGATTCCACGAGAAAAAGAAAAATGCTTGGGTGACTTGGGGAATGTTGCTGAGTCGAGTTGTCACTCAAAACAACTGCCAACCTGACTTGTCCCCTCTCCTCCTCCTCCTCCTTCTGCCCCGACCACTCAGACACATACCCTTAGCGTGGCGGGTGTGCATCTTAGCGCCTGGCAACCAGGACTGGTGGGCTTAGCCTCAGAGACTGTTGCCGTGGCTCCGGCTGCCGTGTCCGAGGCTGTGCTCCTGGGGAGGCAGGAGAAAAGCTCTCGGCAGGCCATGGCTCCAGGCAGAGGGGGGGAATCAGATCACCCGGTGGGAGAGGCTGAGCCGCCGGTCCCATGAATTATCCGCGGAATTATCCCTAAGTCTGCTTAACCAGAACGGGACAAAGACAGAGCCAGCCCCCAAGCAGCAGGACCATTGTCCGCTGGCTGACACCGCGGCATTTTGGGTCTGTCACGCAGGATGATGCGTCATCATTCTGGAGCTGGTGTTTGTCTCCAGACCTGACTGGGTCATCAGACCAGCCAGCCCAGAGGCATGAGAAAGTGACCATTTTTTTTCCACCTTTTTGTTTCACATAAAAATACTTCATGCTACCCATAAGGAGAGCCTCCATATATCACAGATTCAACATTTTTTCAACAAGGTGGAAAAGCCATTAAAAAGGAAAAAGGAGAATTTGAGGTTTGTGTGGGTAAAGTAACAATATCGAATATCTAATAATATCGAATGATGTAAAGATTTCTTGAATATCGCTCAGTGCCACTAGAAAGAAATGGAAGTACATCCTTAAATAACAGAGCAATATCATCCCTTTTGTATTTGTCTTGTATGGGCCACATACAGTCCGTGGTTAATTGCAAATGAGATAAATCACAACCACAGTATCGGTTTAATTAGAAAGAATTTTAAACTTTATATCTAGCATGATTTTATTTAATAATAATAATTGTTCACTTGTGAATTTTTGCTCAGACCGTTATGATTATGGTTTTCCATGAAAAAACAGATTGCACACAACAAAAATACAAAAATAAATAAATCAATCAAAGTGAATATAAGCAAAAATATTAGTAATATGTGGTTTCAGTAAATCTGCAATGTATAAAGATTTCACATTAACTTTCCAGTTAAACAAATATTGGTTTTGACTTCCTTTTGAATTCATGTAAAATGGAAATTTAGCACAATATTTACTAACAGACAAAAGCTCTTGACTAAACAGAAAGCAAACACCCAGGTTGAGACATCCCTGTCAAAAGGTCTGGAGCTGCAACATCCTAAAGCCAAACATTGCTGGGACCTCTCACTGTTGCCGTGGGGTCGCTAGGGAAACAATAAAGCCCATTCCCAGCAGCTCAGGAGGGTCAGCCGGGCTGCTTGACCCATCCGAGTCGTCTGGTCCACGGCCTCAATGGTATGCGCTTTAATATGGCCAACATACCGTCTGCGGCAAGTGCATTCCTGTGGCAACACAAGATGCATCAACCAAACATTTTGAAAGGAAGTGTGGCAGAGGAAATACCCGGAATGTTTCTATGATACAGCAAAGTACTTGATTAAACGTCTCAACGTGATGCTAATGCTGAATGTCAGCGAAGAAGAAACTAATGTCCGTGTTTCGAGAAGCGCTTTTCCATTATGTGCCTCGTTCAGTTCGTACCCAGTATTCTCAAGCCTTGTTAATGCAAAAGTAAGAGTACCTCCAATACTTATGGAGCAGCTCAAGGTGTTTAATATTTCAGAGTTTCCGTTGACATGATTGGCCCAGAGGCCCTGCCAGGAGAGCGGGAACACTCAGTCACGCTGGATTTAGACATGGCAATTAGTGACAAGATCATTACGGAGAAATAAGTCAGCAAAATCCTTCGCCCCTGCACACTGACACAGCCAGGGTCAGGCACTTTCAAGGTAGATGCACTGTATAATAAGATGAGTGTTTAGCAGATACACACACACACAAACACACACGTTTACTCCAGAGCAAAGCCCTCCCCTCCCATTGTTCTTGCCCTGACTTCAGTGCTGACCTTTGGCAGTCAGGCAAACAGACTGCTGGTCTAGTGGACATGCAGAGAGACAGATCCTGTTTCTGGATCAGGTTAACCGGGATCCTTCGCTGAACACACACACATACACACACACACACACACACACACACACACACACACACACACACACACCAAGAGAGAGCACGTATCAGATACAGATCTGCGGGTCAAGTGCACCGCCAGTCACACCACTGATCTGACGACCAATCTGATGTCCAGTCCACCTGTGCACTGAACCGTTTAGCCAATCTAAATCTACTGACAATCTGACCAACCTAAACATCACATTGTCAGACAGGAATTTGCATAACGCTTCATTAAATTACAGCACAGTGCGTCGTTTGTATTGTGTGTCCTGTGTGACCGCTACAGGTCAGACAAACCAACTACATTAATAATACTGACATGGCAGTCATGTCAGTAATAATTAGAAACATCTCTGACAATTTTCTAATGTGTTGTTTTGTTAAGGTGCACAAATAAATCTCGTCATATATCATAAAATCAAGAAAAAATGCCAGGTAAGAAAGTAGAGACTGTCATTACTATTATCATTATTTTTATCATTATCATTATTACTATTGTTATTAATTATTAGAAGTAGTATTAGTATTAGTATTGTTATGTAATGCCATATTATTTCATGTGAAATCACACAAGAAATACTAAGAAACATTTATTTTCAAAGGATGGCAAAAGGAAACATAACCTCATCCCATCATCTACATCAGTTAATGTCAATTAATCATTGATGAGTTACAAAAGTAACTTTTAAGTTAAGTTTAGTTAAGTAAGTACAAAAGAAAAATACTGTAATGTGTCAGCGTTTTAGGAATTCACATCAATCTCATGAATACTGCTTTGAAAGTTTTTGTAAATGTTCTGGTACTGCTAAAGTAACTGATACACACACATCTGAACTATTGTTTAGGATGTTGCTGAGAAATGTCCCATTATATGTAAGAATAACAGAAAATGTGCATCCATTTATGGTTACACGTGTAAAAGAATATCTCAGGTTTTTTTTTTATTTAGCATTCGTTAAGTATATTGACACCCTTGTTTGTTTAATGTCTTTTAACTTAATTAAACCTGATCTGGAATAATGGGAAGAATTTGGTGTCCTGATGATTGCTCTGGCTTAAATCTATAAATGAATCCTGACATTACAAAAGAATTCACCAATTTGATTGATTAATGATAAAATACATGCAAAACATAATGATTACGCTTCTGCTTTGTTGAGAGAATTCAAATGTTGCAGTTACTGTCCTGTAACTCCCATGAAGTCAACAAGCCAAGCGGTGGCCCGGCTGGCACTGGTTTACCGCACGAACAAAGGAGAAAGACAAGGCGAGATTCAGACAGAAGATACTGCGTGTGGCAAGAGGCAAATGTTGTCACAGTATGGAATAATCGTCACTTAGGAGCTGGCTCCACACTCGTCCTGGATCAAAAGAAGGGAGGGAGCGGAGCACAGTCTGCGCTGCGAGAGACACACCAACGCAGATCTAAAACCCTCATTGTGGACAAAAGTGGCCCTCGTGTGTCATAAGGTGCCGCAACCCCAGACAGGACGAGCAGGGAGGTGGAGACGTGAGACCTCAGAGGCAGAGCTCTGGCACTGGGCCTCCTGCTAATTGGTCAGGTCAGATATCTCACGGTCGGCTGGGCGTTGTCCCATCGCTAGACACAGGGGCTGCTGTGAGCAGAGCTATCCAGATGCCACGGCGCATAACGCCAGGGCTCATGGAGCGCACTGTCCCCCAAAATAAGTTCACACCGGCCTCACCGTCTCTCTTGTAGGGATGCACCAGACCTTCTGACATATGGCTCTACCCTCCTAATTACCTCTCAGTCTTGCTCTTTTCTCAGCGCGTTCACCAAGCGCTATGATCGCCACTGATCAGGCTCAGCATTTTAAATGATATAGTTTTACAAGAATCCACTCTGATTTCCATTTATCCATGAAAGTGCCAGGTAAAATGTTAATATCGCTGCTGCACAGTGCTTTTTTAAATGTTCTGTTCACAAATACTCAAAGGCCTCCAATGCCAATATAGTGTAATTTAGCTGACTGGGAACATGATGGCGGGGAACATTTTGGACCAATGACTGTAACATTTCCCTGCCCGCTTGGCAGAACGACCGTCACTAAATTGTTCAGAAATAATGTGAGCTGCTGCCCGTGTGTGTGCAGGTTTTGTCTTGGCTCTTGTTGAGGTGAGAGCATGTTTTGGAGGAAGAATGAAGGGACGAGGCAGAGGCGGTGGGTTGGGCGATGGGTGGTGATGGTGGGAGTTTGTTTGGGGGGGGCGTGTGTGTGTGGGGGGGGGGGACGCCTCATCGTCAAGACCATATGTTGTCCCCAGCTTGCAGTTGCCACGCCAATGGGCCTCGAAATTTTAACACATTTTGACAATGTGTCAGTTGAGCTCTACCCCTGGTTGTGTGCTGTATGTGTGTGTGCTATATGTGTGTGTAAAGGTGTGATTGTGCTGTTTTGTGGGTATGCATGTGTGTGTGCTTGTGTGTGTGTGTGTGTGTGTGTGTGGATGTACACTATGCAATAGCGTTCTCACATTCCAGCTCCCTCGCCCCCCTTCTCCTACAGTCACCTTGTTCTCTTAGTGCGCTGTGCCAAGTTCTCTGGAAGTCAGCTTAAACCATATATGCACATACACAACAAAACATGCACACAGACACACGCACACAACAAAACATGCACACACACGTATGATACTGATTTTGTCATAAACTATAAAATAAAACTATATCTATAGTATGTAAAACTAAGTAAAGTTACCACAAAGTAAGCAAGTAGTACTATAAAGTTCCCACCGTCTCTTTTTCTTCCTCTTTCACTCTCTCTCCCTCTCTCTCTCTCACACACACACACACACATTCTTAGTCAAGGTCAGATCTGGACAAGGGTACCGTTGTGAAAAGTGGCTTAATAATAAAATAATTTTTAGACCTCAGGCCAAAAAAAGCAGTAAGATTAATAAGAACAAACAAAATAAAATCAAACAGCGCACAGCAAAATTAAGAGCAGTCTGCATCTGTAAAACGCCATCAGAAAATTTTACCATAATGTCTCATAATGCTGTTTGTATATCCACAACATACAGGCTGTTTATGTACGATAACTAAAACTGCAAACAGGACTTGGGGGGAAAAATCTAAATTGTATCTTATTTCTAGCATTTCAAATCTCCAATTCCTGCAAGTTCTGCTGATATATCAATTACAATCTGTGATGAAAATTAAATGTACATATATATGTCAAAAATAAGCTGAACCCCACTGACTTTACATCAGTGAGAAAACTCACAGGACTTAAGCAGTCTAAACATTTTTTCACTTTGCATTTCACTCAATTAAATTGTATTTCTCAATGCAAAAGCTCTGGGAAATAAAATTGCATCATTTGAAATCAGATGTGCTCAACTTGGGGAAATCTAGAGCTGAAAATTCTTTCTCCACCAAACCAAACAGTGTGTGAGAGTTGGGGTCCGGCACTCACTCAGCATAGTCCCGCCTGCAGTAAAGTTTGCGGTCCCGCAGAAAGCAGGAGTCCCGCAGCGCGTCCCCGCACGCGGCGCAGCGCACACAGTCCTCGTGCCAGAGGCCGCCGGTGACTCTGAGCAGGAACCTGTCTGTGATCAGCCGGTGGCATCCGGCACACACTGCCCTCTGATCCATATCTGCAATGATGGGGGAAATCCTTTAATGGGGACACTTTTCCGATCAGCAGGACGCAGCTGGAGTTTTGGTCTCATTTAGGATAATTGATGGAGGGAGGCATTAAAATATGACTTCCCTCCGCTATAATGTATAAATGGGCAGTTTGTTTATTAAAAAAAGAATTTCATATACTAAGATCTTAATTGTTTTTAATCGTCTCTTGCTGTTGTTTGAATTAACCAAATAGCTCGTTTTATAACCACATACCCCCAAAAAAGTGCTCAAATACTACGACTAAAAACATCAAATGTGAGAAAATTATTATTTTTACAATCTACATATGACAAACTAAATGTCATTATTTTAATTATGTGACTCACCTAAACATAATCGATCCACCATCCTAACCCTCTGCAAAAAAAAAAAAAAACATTGGAAACATATTTTGGTGTGAGGAGGAAAATAAACATTATGAATGAGCATTTTAGACAATATCAAGAAGATTAAATAAACTTAAGTATAAGTGGAGTTTAAGGACATACCTGTTAAAAAAATCGCGAGCTTCCAGGCGGTAGAAAAGTAGTTTGTAATGAGCTCTCGGCTCTTCTCAGAGCATCTCCGGAAGTCCTGCTGCAACTTGCTGCTCGGAGCGGAGAGCATCCAAAGTTTCTCCTCCGAGCTGCAGACCTCCTCCCTGAGCCCGCTGGTATCGACTATCCAGGCTATCTATCAATTATCCTATTAGGAGTGAACGGGAAGGAGAGAGAGAGGAGAAGAGAAGAGAGAGAGACTTCCTCCATGTGCAGGTGCCGGTTACCTCTCTCTCTCTCCCCCCTCCCTCCCTCCCTCCCTCTCTTTTTTCTCTGTCTTTCTCTCTCTCTCTCTCTTTCCTACATTGAATGTCTCAAAGTTAAAGATTCACATCAAAGAGTCTTTTTATGTTAGAAACCAATGATACACGTGGTGTTCAGAGAGTGAAGTGCAGGTTAAGAAGTCCATAGAAAGATGGATAGATAGATGTCAATGAATATCTGAACTATGGAGGTAGTATATGGCATAATATTTCGACAATATTACATTTTATAATGTTTTGTTATATGCGTGCTGTTTCAAACACTCAAATGTTCAGCAGTCCTCTGCCAAAAAAAAAACCCATACATCATATGAATACATATCACTTCTTTTTTTTTTTTTTTTTTGGAACAGCAGCTGTAAAATATCAATCATTTATTTGGCATTTGCAGTATGAGGACAATAATGTAATGTTTTACTTTCATATACAGTGATTTCTGTGATAGACAAGTCAAATCAGGCTTCACTGCTTTCTGTAGCTTTTTTGTTTATTTGTTTGTTTGTTTTGATGTTTTTACATTTCTCAGGTCACACCCCCACCACCAGGACACTGGGAGTCTGCAGACAGTCTCGTCATGTTGAGACGCCATCTAGTGGCCAACAGCTGGAATTGTAAAGAAAAAGGACAACAGTTGTTTCATCAAGAGGGAGCCTGTGACTCAGTAGGTGATTTAAACAAAAGGACACACTTCTGTGAAATAATAAAAGAAGCATTTCAATCAGATCATTCAAATGTGATTTTGTTATGTATATCAAGAGTTGATATTCAATTAACAGATTAAATATTTAATTTTTTTTTCATATTTGTTATTCAATAATGTTTTCATTGTGTATTAGACTTTAACTTCCTGACATAAGGAGCTAAACCCTCATAAAACATTTCTGTTGTTTTCTAATCGTATTATAAAAACGCTGTTTCAATTGATCAAGAATTAAAAGTATAAAAAACATCTAATATGGTGAAATGATCAGATTTGACCCCAAATCTGTCCAGCTGTAAGTGTGATGCAGTTTTATATCTTAAATATCTTAAATAAGCCAAAACAAGACAATACAAACACATTTCAGATACAGTTTTAAATAACTTTATTCTGTAAGAATTCTCAAATGTGTTTTAAGAAATGCAAGGATGGTTTCTGTTTTTTATACAATTCCTCTTTGAATAAAATATGATTCTTTTTCAAATTGCATTGGGTTGCTTTTAAAACGGACACCTGAAATGATCTATTTACAAAAGTAATCTGTTAACAATTCTATTAGAATTCATTTAGACAGCGTACTCGATCCTCCATCTCATGCCTGCGACCTCCCTGCAACCTCAAAATACTTTTTATTCTGTTTTAATTACAACGGTTTGCTACGTACAAAATATGCTGTTTTACAATTTGAATCAAGTCTTTTTCTTTTATTCCGTCTTCATATCGCTGACAATGTGGGAGTATATACAGGGGAAAGGGGGGGGACAGGTGTCATGTGATCTGATGCGGGGCCTCCAGCATCTCCATCAGGAAGGTGTCGATGGGCGTGTCGCCGATCAGCTTGAAGAAAAACAGATGCTCCAGACACTTGAGGCCGATGGAGCGCAGGGCGGGCAGGCGTAGAAGCAGCTTGGCAAACCTGCGACAAGCGTTGAGAAGGAAAATCATTATTGTGTTTAATGTTAAACACCTTTAAAATTTAACTTCATGAAATAAGATACTGAGTCACTTTTTACTGATTTCTTTTTTAATACATTTGCATGTATCTGTTTTCTTAACACTCCTCCCCCTGAAATGAAATAAGTATTTTTACTTTTACTTTTCACTAATGCTGATATTTTGTATTTCAAATCAAATTTTGAACCTAGTAATTGTAGTTTAAATGCAGTATTACTCAAAAACCTTTTTACTTTTTCCAATATTTCATCATTTTTAATTTGAATCTTTTTCATTATGCTCTCAATTATTATTGTCACACTGACACTAAAGGCTGATATGTAACTTGCTGATCCCATTTAACACCCAGCAGTAAAAATAATCAATTGCAACCATTTTCTATGAGCATCAAAACTACTGGTCTCCATCCATTTAGATCTAATGCAAGTCCAAGTGTTTAAGTCATGCGAGGGCTGAGCGGTAATGTAAAGTAATCTGCTCTCTTCATCACTATGTGCTGAATATCCCAAAGCAGCAATTAAACAGAGGTGTTTAATATTCATTGTTGCTGTAATGTGATGCAGTTCCTACCTGCCAGGCTGATCCGGGTACTTCTGTTTCGTGTACGACTCCAGTGAGGCGTAAACTTTTTCCCTCAGCCCCTCAACCTCTGGTGGGTTCGAAAGGCCTTTTGCGTCTGAAAGAAACAAATATGCACAGTCAGGCCCGATGTTCTGCCGATAAAATGTTAAAATACCACGACATGCTAAAAGCCACGGAGAAACAGAGGCTGAACTGACCTGGGTTGAAGAGGACGATGGCGCGCAGACAGCCAAGCTCTGTCTTATCCATCTGCATGTCTTTCATTTTGGACACCAACTCTGTCAGGACTCTGCAGGAGATCAAATGACATTAGAGAGTTTTAAGAATAAATAAATACCGCATTTGCTAAATGGCCATTTGCTAAAAGTTTTCCAACCTCAAATCACAAAATGGCTGCGATATATTTACAGTGGTTTGACAGATTTGCTGATCCACCATCTTCACTTGTATTTTCACCTTCTTGATGACAGTAAACAACACTGCCAGCATGCAAGGTTTAGATAGATTTAGGTGGCAAAGAGGCCTCATTCTCAAGCCAAAACTGCATTGAAAAAAGTAGTCTTACTTATAATTATTTATATTTTAGATTTGTCTTTGATATGTAACCTCCTCACTCAATATTTCTCAAATGTGACAAAGACAAAATGGGCCTGCTCAGTGATCAACAGGAGGAGTCTGTGGCTTTGCATGTAGCTGTGTAAAGCACAGACAATGGGGTTAACTTGTAACTCTTTGCTTTTCTTTGAGTGACGCCTACCTATCAAAGATGGAGCCCACTCCAGCACTGTGGGCGCTGCTTCTGTGGACGTGGAGGCCCGTCGCCAGCAGGATGCCGTCTTTCACCGTGACTGAGCGATGCGAGAAGGAGGCGATAAGGAGCTCGTTCCAGCCTGAGTGCAAAGAAAAGAACAACTGTGACCTCCGTCCTTTCAGTTCTGCTCAAAATTGTGCATATATAAATGTCATCATTTTTAAACTGTGAGCGGTCAGTCTCCCCCCCAGTTTTGATTAAAGCTACAAAGATAATTATGAGCTCTTCTTTGTGGTTTCTTCACTTGCTCAATCAGGCCTGTGTGTGAAATCTCACCAGCAGAGGTCAGCGCCGGTGCGGCTGCAAATCTCACTGTTGGGACTTGGCAAATAGTCCAGTTATATTTGGTTTCACTGCCCCATTAAACTACATGGCAAAAATGTGTTGAGCAAATGTAAAAGACTTAAATAGACTGCCTGCCTGGGGAGAAATAACTACCCTGAAGGAAATACGACACCACCACGAGCACAATGGGAAAGGCCTGTCTACTGTCCTAAGGAAATGTATGTGTGTGTGTGTGTACCTGTGCATACATGTACATGTATGCGTGTGTGTCTACCTGCTCGTAGTAGGATGACCTGGTCGTCGAGGGGGAGTTCAGAGAAGTGCGGGATCCTTTTGGCCCACTCCACCAGGGTGAAGAGCTGCTTGTCTGCTGCTTGGCAGATATTGGTGACAGGGTCGTTGGTCTGGAGAGGAAATGGGTGGTGGTGGTGGTGGTGGTGGTGGGGGGGGGGGGGTTGCAAAACAACACAGTCAATAACTGTTCTGGAAAGTTTCTTTAGTGACATTTAAATGTGTCTGAGAGCTGTTGGTGAGCAGCCCTGGCTGTTTTGGGGAACTTTATAAAATACAAATTTCCGCTCAAGCTTTGTGAAAGTTTTAAAACATTTTTGAAGTTTACATATTATTATTAGATTACAGGATCAGATTATTAGATTAGAAAATTAGAACCATGTAATATAAATACAGCCTCAGAATAGGATGCTGTGGTTTTTGGAAACACTGTAATTCATTTTAAAATTATGAGCTTTGGTGGCCATAGAGACAAAAAAACATATAACATAAAAATATAAATGAAAAATATAAAATATAAAATAATACATCATAAAAAAGGCCACGTTTGTCTACACTGTGTGCTAAAAATGTTATTGTGTGCACATGAGATAAAATTCATTTCCTTGTTTACCACAAACTAAATTATTAAATAATTCTGGCAGTGCACAGGGAACAGCCAGCACCTGCTTAAAGACCCTCTCTGATTGGTTAGTTTGAAGACCCTCTCTGATTGGTTGGTTTAAAGACCCTCCCTGATTGGTTGGTTTAAAGCCGCTCTCTGATTGGTTGGTTTGAAGCCGCTCTCTGATTGGTTGGTTTGAAGAGGCTCTCTGATTGGTTCGTTTAAAGACCCTCTCTGATTGGTTCGTTTAAAGACCCTCTCTGATTGGTTCGTTTTAAGGCGCTCTCTGATTGGTTGGTTTTTAGACCATTTCTGATTGGTTCATTTAATGACCCTCTCTGATTGGTTGGTTTGAAAACTCTCTCTGATTGGTTGGTTTAAAGACCCTCTCTGATTGGTTGGTTTGAAGACCCTCTCTGATTGGTTGGTTTGAAGCCGCTCTCTGATTGGTTCGTTTAAAGACCCTCTCTGATTGGTTGGTTTGAAGCCACTCAAGACGCTCTCTGATTGGTTGGTTTGAAGAAGCTCTCTGATTGGTTGGTTTGAAGAAGGTCTCTGATTGGTTGGTTTAAAGACGCTTTCTGATTGGCTGGTTTAAAGACCCTCTCTGATTGGTTCTTTTTAAGGCGCTCTCTGATTGGTTGGTTTAAAGACCCTCTCTGATTGGTTGGTTTGAATACCCTCTCTGATTGGTTGGTTTGAAGCCGCTCAAGACGCTCTCTGATTGGTTGGTTTGAACAAGCTTTCTGATTGGTTGGTTTGAAGACGCTCTCTGATTGGTTCGTTTTAAGGCGCTCTCTAATTGGTTGGTTTTTAGACCGTTTCTGATTGGTTCGTTTAATGACCCTCTCGGATTGGTTGGTTTGAAGACTCTCTCTGATTGGTTGGTTTGAAGACGCTCTCTGATTGGTTGGTTTAAAGACCCTCTCTGATTGGTTGGTTTGAAGACCCTCTCTGATTGGTTGGTTTGAAGCCGCTCTCTGATTGGTTGGTTTGAAGACGCTCTCTGATTGGTTGGTTTTAAAGCGCTCTCTGATTGGTTGGTTTGAAGACCCTCTCTGATTGATTGGTTTGAAGACCCTCTCTGATTGGTTCGTTTGAAGCCGCTCTCTGATTCGTTCGTTTAAAGACCCTCTGAGATTGGTTGGTTTAAAGACCCTCTCTGATTGGTTCGTTTAAAGACCCTCTCTGATTTGTTGGTTTGAAGACCCTCTCTGATTGGTTGGTTTAAAGATGCTTTCCGATTGGTTGGTTTAAATACCCTCTCTGATTTGTTGGTTTGAAGACCCTCTCTGATTGGTTGGTTTAAAGATGCTTTCCGATTGGTTGGTTTAAATACCCTCTCTGATTGGTTCGTTTTAAGGCGCTCTCTGATTGGTTGGCTTAAAGACCCTCTTTGATTGGTTGGTTTGAAGACCCTCTCTGATTGGTTGGTTTGAAGCCACTCAAGACGCTCTCTGATTGGTTGGTTTGAAGAAGCTTTCTGATTGGTTCGCTTAAAGACCTTCTCTGATTGGTTGGTTTGAAGACCCTCTCTGATTGGTTGGTTTAACACATGAACTACCAGAATTCTATAACTACTAGAACTACCATAGCGGTCATTTTGACCCCTCATTCATCATTTGCCTATAATTTCAATAATCAATATAAAATATGAGAATAAATTATATTTAATGTTACGCTAGTTATTAACAAACATCAACAACAACAATCAGTAGCATAAATATTTCGTA
>JBAJHX010000106.1:17040504-17073427 GCA_037176925.1 Amniataba percoides
TTTAAATTCAACAAAGTTATTACATTGCAAAATTTCAAAACGGTCAAAATGACCGCCTTGGTAGTTCTAGTGTTAAGGCAGTCGTCCTCAGTGATAGCCGTAGACAGAGACTCTTTAATTAAGCTCTACTTCATCTTGAGGATGAGTTATGCTCTACAAGAGGCTATTAAGAGCTTGTGGATTGTATCGTCTGAAACATGCTGGATTGTTGTGCCAGTTATCTGTATCTACACTATTATCATGAGCACGGATTAATCACAACTTTGATGAGAAATTAATCAAAATGAACATCTCATGCACGCAAAAGCATTTCAAGCGCTCAATGTAGTAAAACACGCCGCAGCAAAAAAAAGCAGCACATTTTTAGCATTCAGTGGTTCCCCCAGACTCAGCCTCCTGATAACAGCTGTTATTAGCAGACTGCTGGTTTGGCCAACTCAAGCTTGGCGTCTGCAATTCTTACTGAGTTGCTCGGGCTGCCGTCACTGTACGTCTCTGTTTTGGGCTCCACAGCCAGCTCAGCATCCAGGATCTTGTCCACAGGCATTTCCTCGTTGAAACTGCTGGTAGACTCCACCTCGTTCTCCCCCCGCTCCTTCCCACGCTGCCTTTCCTCCTGGACCGCTGCGTACACAGAGACGAGATAAAAAGTCTAAAAAAGTCTGGATCGCAATAAGTTTTGATGTACATGGCATGCACATGTCCCTGTGGATTTCAGTTTAGCATTTTAATAAACTTTGGGATTTAGACTAGAATTAAATACAGTAAAGTAGTAGTAGTAAAGTAAATTTCTGCAGGATTGAATATGGAAGCCCTGAGGGTAAGTAAGAAAAAAATGTTTCTTGTTGTAATATCACCTTTTGCCACAAGAGGCTGAAGTGTCTTGTCCCCCTCAGAAGCTGGTACTTCATAATGTTTCTTGTTGTAATACTAACTACATCGCACATGTGAATGAATGTTTACCAAATAAAATGAAGAGAGAGAGAGACTCATTCTTTGATTTTCTTTGATTGAAAACATCTAAAGCTAAAACATCGTAGTAGTAGATGTGAACTTTTCACCTGCTCCTCAGGGGTCAAAAGACAAAGAAAACAAACATATGCCTCCTGTGGCTGAAATTAGGATTACACAAAGAAATAAACTGCTTGAAAAAGCTGTTTTTTCCCCGTCATTTGTCTTTCAGGGCCTCTGTAGATGAGGTATGCTCATCCTCACAACATGCATTGACAATGATGTTTTTTTTTGTAATGACCAATCATGCCCAGACCCTGCTAATCCTCTCATACACACTCACCTTCTCTCTTCATGCCCATGGCCAGGCACTTCTGGTAGCGACAGTATTGACAGCGGTTTCGCTGGCGCTTGTCAATCAGGCACTCCTTGCTGTCTCGACACGTGTAGGTTAGATCTTTACGGACGGTCCTCTTGAAGAAGCCTTTGCATCCCTCGCAGCTGTACACACCGTAGTGCTTTCCTGTAAGAACAGAGTTGAAAAAAAAAATCAATAGTGCTTCAACATCTCTCATATTTAGAACTGATGAAAACTTGTTGCTTTCCACTCCATTATGACATGCAATAACAAACCCTATATAAAAAAAAGAAAGAAAAATAAAAAAATGTAAGGAATCAACAGAATAGATAGAGTGAGTGCAGCAACTTTGCAATAATAAGTTGTCCTAAATTCAACAAAGAAAAATAACAGTGCAGTAGAGAATCAATCAAAGTCACAGGAGCACAGCATTATTTCGATATGGACGTGGCGAATGTTGGGGCACATTGGAGATTATCAGGAAGTTGGTTCTGATCCGTTTGCACAAAGAGGTTTCTCTGAATCTGGTCTGGACATGAGACTTCTGATTCTTGGAATGTGAGATGGCAAAATGCTGATTTAGTTTGAGCTTTCGTGGGGCTACTAAGGCCTTTAAAACGCCAAGATTTCTTTGAATCTCTGAAGTCATGCTGAGAAATAACATTTCTTGCACGTCTTGCCCCAAATTGTGAGTACCAAAACATTATATGTTTACAATCTAGCTCAAATGGTTTCTGTGGGTTTGCAGCAGCGACCTGACTCCATTGTTTGACAGGGAGGAATTTATGACCACTGTGATTTATTTCTGATTTGTTTCTGATTTATTTAAATATTTTTTGCCCCCCCACTGACTTGTAACAGCTGAGGAGTTTTTCTATGGAGCTTTGTGTTTCCTTTACATCTTCAGGCGCAATAACAGTAGTTTTTTACACTCAAAACTATCAGAGAGCAAACAACACTGCACTAGTAAACCTGACAAAACGCCTGACATGTACCCTTGAAGTCAATCTATCTTTGCTGTCTTTCCTTCAGTCATCTGGGTGGTTAGAGGGAACATAAATTTGTTTGCCAATCCCACTGCCCCCCACCCTCACTCTCCAATGTTACCTGAGGAGCGGTCCCCGCAAATGGAGCAGATGTGCTTTGACATTCCCCCGGGGCTCGTACACTGGTAGTTGATGTTTCCCAGGTTCTGTAGGCCCGGCGGAGGCTTGATGTCCTCCGAGCTGCTAACACTGTTCATTGAATTCATCTGAGGATAACAGGAAGACAGAAGAGAGAACAAAGAGTTGAGGCTGAGGAGGTCACAACCGAACAAAACACAGCAGAGGAGGAAGCGGAGGGGAAGTAAGAGTGAAAAGTGTTAGGCCGTCTCATGACACTCTACCCCTTCCTCTATTTTTTTCATTTTGTCTTCCGCTCGCTCATGCTATTTTTTTTTTCTTCCTCCCCACCCACACACTTTATTGTGAAAGTGTCTCAGGGTGGGATCACATGCTCGGTCAGTGGGTGGAGCTGAGACTCCTGTCTGAGGCTTGTCATACAGGTTTTTTAATGTTTGTTGACAGGGGGAGAGGCGCATTAGAGGAGTCACGTGTGCAGGATGCAGTTCCTCGATACGGACAGAAGAGGGCGCCCGAGTGTAGGGTCTTTTTATCTCTGGAGAGTGAAATTTAGAAATGTGCTGCTCAGGCGCAGAGGCTTCAAATCAACACCCCAGTTTATTTCACCAGTCCAGAGATTTGTTTTCATTAATTATAAGCTGTGTCCCAGGTGGGCTCACAGCAATTCACACCTTGATTAAAGCGACTCTGATGCCATCAGACATTTAAGCATCTCATATGTGATGTCAAAGAGCCTCACGAGACATAAAAGTGTACACAATCTGGACAAAACGTGTAAAAATGAGTGAATGAATACATAATTTAAATAAATGAGAATAAAAAAATAAATCAAATATCTTTCTGCAACATGTCCAGCTTTCTTTGACTTCTACATATTTCACTCCCTCTCTCTCTCTCTCTCTCTTGCTCTTATCATCCCAGTGACCTTTGACCCTTTCCCGCAGGTGAGAACCAGACGGGATGCATATTTGTGCTGCGCATTTTTGTTTGTTCAGTTGTTTATATTCAAACATCTGCACTCCAAGTGGAGACAACAAGGCTGACCTACATATGTCCTCTTGTCCTATATATTTGATGCAGCACGACATATATGACATCCGGCCCACAGTCACCTCAGGCTTTTCCTATCACTTATTTACAATGTGCACTCTCCTCTGAATATCCTCTAAAGGCAGACTGAACTGTGACCTAAGAGCAAAGAGAAGCATACAAGGGATTTTTTTTTCTATCTTTCAGGTTTTTTTGAGCCCAGTAGTTCTCTCCACCGCCACGACTACAGATGCCCCAAAGGCAGACCGTCACACTTAAATGAGCATTCAGCCCTTTGCTTACTTGCTTGAGAGTCAATGATGAGCGAATATTTCTCTTCGGGCCACCGTTTAATAACAGTTTTCACAAATAATCTAATTTTACACACGTGTGATTTAAGATAAAGAAGTCTTGCGGTGCATTTGAACAGTTGTTCAGACATACGCTTTAGACAGACAGCATGCTGCTGTAGCAAAAGGCTACAAGCACTGTATATGGATTATTGATGCATCATACATTCTTTATACAACACATGGTATGATGAACACATTGCTTTATACATGTAAGGTTTACTTGGACCTTAAATGTACCACATGTGCGACTGTTTCAGGGGAAGTCTCTCATTCCTGAAATGAACTGTTACTTTTAAACAGAATTAGTCAATCAATTTAACCAACTGACATAGAATTATGATATCTCACAACCTCGCTGTTCAAACTACGTAACTGTACATATTTGCTGGTTTTCTTGGTCTTTCATGACATTTAGCTAAGCATGCTTGGGTTTTGGATTGTTGATCAGATAAAACAGGCAGTCTGGATATGTCGACTTGGGCTTTGGGAAACTGTGACACTTTTTTTTTTACTTCCATTTACATCCTCTGCCACTTTATGGAACAAAAAATTGATTAATTCAGTGAAAAAATGATCAACTGATTAATCAATTATGTAAAAACAAAATCATAAGTTGCAGCCTTACACACAAAACAACATGACTTAAACCATAAAGCTAATACAAAACTTAGATTGAAGCTGCTATCATACTCTAATTCCAAAATTATATAACTACTTTTTTTTTAAAAAAAAGTGTTTTTCTCAGTGCTGCTTGTGTTTGCTGCTTTCTAGGTCTGCTTACAACTGCATGCAGCCAATACAACCATACATGAGTCAAACTATTCAATTATATGTGTAAACATGTGTGCAACTTATATGATCAAAATTATAATCAGGCTTTTTAGAAAGGATGATTAAAAAAAAGAAGATAGAAAGAGAGAGGATATTTATACACAGAATGAACATACATCTGGAATATCGAATTTTCATCAGCCCAGCGCTGGGCTTGAACTTCAGTTCACCCATGAAAACCATACGAGATGTTACATGACACGATGACCTGATGGTGGCTTGGCCACCGGTTGTTGGCGAGCAGTGAAAAGGTTGCACCATAAAATCGTATCAGCGTTGACTGTCCCTTAAGGCACAGATCCATACTGTGATTGAACCAATGTATATCATTGTCTGCTGTACCCTGCAGCACTGGCCTCGATCCAGAGTGTGTGTGTGTGTGTACATGTGCACATGCATGTTTCTGTATGTGCTGCCTATCAGCAAAGCACTGAGCCTTGTGGGGTTTGTAGTTCATTCAAGAGACCACTTAAAGGCAGCAGCTCCATTAGCCCTCTCTTGTGTAGCCCTTTGTACCAGAGAGAAAAAAAGGGCGGTCTCGTGGGTGCTGACAGAGAAAAGTGAGAAGGGAAGAGAGAGCTGGCTGAAAAAATTAGGAGAAATGGTCAAGAAGAGTGAAGAAATCCGGAGAAAATGGGAGTCGCTCTACTTCTCCCTCTCCTTTCTCTCAGTAATCCATTAAAGGGCTAATAGTCAGACTGTGTCTTAAGTCCCCTCGCATGACAGCGGTAACGCAGAACTCAAGGATGACCTTTAGGGCGAGAAGTTTAAAGGTTAGCAGAAGGGTAGGGGAAAGAGAGGAAAGCCAAGGTATGCCAGCCAAACACATTGGATATGGCTAACCTCCTCCTTCAACCTCCTGTTCGCTGTCGGAGACTCCAAGAATGAGAGGCACATGACCGTCCAAAGAACATGATAGTTTAAAGCAGACAGGCCTTACCAAAAGTAGTCATTTAAAAGGAAGAAGCTTAGGAGAGTGCAGTCATGAATAGGTTAGTGCTGAGGATTTAAAAAAACCCTCTGCTTCAAACCACCTTGTCCTTCTGGCTGTTGCAGGTTTCCACTGACGGAGGAGGGAACATTAACAAGGCATTGGTTGCACCAAGCATCATAATTTTAACACAGATAATCTATTTATTTTGATCCATTTTAAGTAAAAAGAAATTATATTGAATCTCTCGAGTCGCTTTAAGACAATGTCCATAGCTATCTGGTGACACCATCACGTTTTCTCACCTGTGGGCTGTTGAGTGGTCCAAAGTTCATGCTGGGCGTGGACGGCAGCGATACAGAGGGCGAGCCCAGAGAAGATGTAATGACAGGATAGGGCGAGGCCAGGCCGTTCATTGGCGAACCCATGGTGGACATAGGGGACGGTAAGGGCCTCGAGGTGCTGATGACTGACGGGTGGCCCACCATGCCCATGTGAGGAGGGTGGGTGTGGGCCGTGCTCATTGGCCCCGTAGAGTCTGGAGGAGAAGAAAGGGTGTGTTAAAAAAAGATGGACACAAAATGAATAGATGCACACTGTGCATTACATGAACGCATTTTAATGGCATGTATGCGAATGATGTAAACAAGCCTGTGAATCTCGTATTGTGGTCTAACAGTGTGATATGTCTTTATGCCATCACTGTTGTGTAAATACGGCTACACAGAGTGAAGCCCGCCTGACTTGGTCACAGGGTGCTGACTTTGCTTTGAATTCATTGATGTAAACTGACAGGCTGGCATTTACATAGATGACCTACTTAGAAAAGCTGTCAGTCATCTGGGTAATGGGGCGTGGTGTGTAATTTCATGCATGTGCTGTAGCTGTGAGGACATTCATTCATCATCAACACAAATTACAAGTAACATACGTATACATACCGTATGCACATGTGCTATAAGGACAAATACTTCACACATAATGAGTTCATACAAACGCTACAGGCTGTCCCAGCTCGTTCTGCTACAGACAGATGCGGTAAGAAAGACATCTCTGGGCTAATGTCGATGACTCAAAGAAACGAATAAAACCGGAGTTTTTTGAGCAAAATGCTACTGATGAAGAATGACATGCCACCGTGCGCACACAAACGTTTGGACTAATCTGGACGCTCAGAGAATTCAAAAGCCTCTGCGTGTGTGTCAGTGTACCATCCCCCCACCCACCTTCGCACACACACTCGTACGCAGTGTGATACTGGGCCCGATGCCACTGTTCTTAGTTAAATGTCACATTTCTGTGTGCGTGTGTGTGAAGTTGGGCGGAGCTATGATGCACCGACAGCCCCTGTGTTTTTTGGCTTCTTGAAAGATGTAAACTAATTAATTTCCTTTATTCTCTCCCCCAAAAGCTCAACAGGGTGCTCAGTGATCGCTGTTTACAGGAGCTGGAGACATTTTGTCTGCTGCATACCTGCCCGAAGACTACATAACATCTCTTTAAAATACATTTTACATTCGAAAACATTAACTAGTGCCATTTGGAAAGAAGTGAACTGTTTTATCTCACTACTGAGCCAAAGAATTAAAAAAGTTGTGAAAGATAAAAGTGTAAATAACGACACAAAGTTGTAATGATCATTTTTAGTGTCAGGTTCTGAGCCGCTATGAGATTTAACCTGAGTTAAACTGCAGCATGAGTTCCCTATTTCTGCTCCTCAAAAATCTACATAGAAGATTAAAATAAATAATAAGGACCCCAGTGATGTTTCTTTTCAAAACCTGTCTGACGACTCATGTTTTGTGTAATTGTCCCTGTTCCAAGGTCCATCTCACCTATTCTTAACCTTAGTTCTATGCATTATCTGTTATCTACTATCCATCATCCATTATCATTATCTATCACTGTGAGCTAATGCTAAATTAACACTAGAGGAGCTGTACTGCGTGAACCCCCCCACCACCACCACCACCAATTGTACACTGCTGCTACAGCTTTAAATCTTGAGATGTTTATGTACATATTGAATATTTTTACATATATTTATGTTTAAAACTGGAAGTCACATATCTTAATTTTGTTATGTGAAAACATAATGATAGTAAAGATTCTTGATCTGTCATTTCCACACATCCTTATTTGTATCATTACACCCATCAGTATAAACTGTAGACAGGCTCTGTTCAAGGCTGCATATTTCACCCCTAGTGATGGTGAGATGAGCACTATGAAGAAAGACTGGTTTTCCTAGTTATGACATCTAGTGTCTGCACAGTCTGAGATTTTGCCATGTCTTATTGTTGCCATGTCTTATCTATTTTTAGTTTGCTTATATTCATTTGGCTTATTCTGTTGTGTTTTGCTTTTTTGGTGTATTCACTTTATTTTTGTTTCAAGGGTTTGAGAGAAACGTAATTTCAGTTCTCTGTATGTCCTGTATGTGCTGCAGAATTGACAATAAAGCAGACTTTGACTTTAGTGTAAATGCACCTTTCCACATGTTATAGTTTAACTGGTAAACAGAACGAATGGAGATCTTGCCAAAATGAGTTCTTCCCTTTCTTGGCTAATATTTCTATCATCAGATATACGATGATTGTGGCGGGTGAACACTTTCTTGTGAGATTTCCTGTGATGGTGTGTGTAATAACTTCTTTAAACGAATTTCACACATCATATCTTGCTGTCTCATATCTTGTTTGTCATATTTTCTCATTCAATCTATGGGGAATGCTAGTTTTTTAACACCATGAGATGAAGCTCGCCCACAGGCAGTACCAGTCACAGGAACATCTCTTTTTACAAAGACATGTTTCTTGGTGTCTTTTTCTGAGAAATAATTGCTTATGTTCACAAACAGTGCTTGGACTGTGTCTTCCGGTCAAGTTTGTCAAAGTGACATCAGTTAGCAGGCTTTTTGAAAGAACTTCTTGCTAAATACGCTGCAGTCATTTTGAAATGTTGCTCTAATACTTGACCTCTGGCAGTGATTAAGCCCCACATTAAGTTTTTTTTTTCCATCAACTGAATATGGGAAGCATGAGCTCTATTTAAAGGAAATGGAAACTTTGAGTAATACAAGTAAGTTGCTTTCAGATTTCACGGAATTGGGAAACAGAGAGGAATGTCACATTGTCAGCCTGGATGCAGCACTTTTTTTTTTTTTTTACATGAAGACACAGTCTAAAACACACAGCTGGCCATTCACTCCCTCTCTGAATGCCAAGGAACAGATGTTGTGCAACTTCCTGTTTAGCACTGAGACTATAGCCTCCACCCCCTTTCTCACTCGCCCACTTTCTCCAGCCCTCCATGAGTGATCCCTGGCAGGCAAGTATGTATCGGGGCCTCCCTCTCTCCCACTGAGCTGACTGGATACAGCAGCTAGATTGCACAAAAAAAAACTATTTAAAAGTTCTTCCAAACTGTGTGCTGCGGCCAGAAAAACTGAATAAAATGTACTACCTAGATTTCAATTTCAACAATGACGGGAGTGTATTCCCAACTTTTGGGGAGTGTGGATTCATCTAAATAATGAGCTTATGTAATGGACAAGCCCTGTACAGCATGTACTGTGTCTGATTTTGTCCACTGACCCCTCTCTTTATGTGCATGACAAATTCCCTTGGGGGCTCGCAAAGATCTATTCTATTCTGTGCTGAGCAGGAGATATAGTAACGGGCTATCGTCACTCAAGCCAACGTGCTCTCACGGATGTCAAAACCAACAAGAATCTTGATTGCCCCGGCATGTCATGGAGGTGACAAGACGAAGGTTGTCTTATGGACAGATCGCAAACAGGGATAAGACAGATGCACATATGCTTGCGTCTACGCTTCCTCGTAAGATTGAAATCAGGACAAATAATCAAATACTCAGTAATAATAGTCAATAATGTACACACTGCAAAACGTCCAGGTGTACTATTTAGAGATGATCTGAAGGGCAGAATCTTTATTAAATGCATGTTCTCAAACAAGCTTTTCAAATGTGAGGTTTTGCTGCTTTTCTGCATGATGTTTTATGGAGTTGTACATTTAAAATAGTTGGATTTTGGACTGTTGGTTGGATGCTCACTTTGACCTAAAAGAGCTTTTAATAGGTAAACTTGTCTTACATTTTCTAGATTAACCGATTAAACACACACACACACACACACACACACACACACACACACACACACACACACTCACATACACAGGTAAGTCATTAATAAAGAATAGCGGCAGCCCTATTTGAAACCTATTCTGTCTCTGTCTTGGTGTAGTGCAATTGTCTAAAACATATCCTGCATGTTTGAGATGAAACCAAAGACCTGAGAGTGTTTACGGCTGCAGCACACCAGGGAGCACAAAAGCACATGGACAGTCAGCTGGTGGGATGCCTAAAAGGGAATGGCCGGCAAGCTGAGCATGCTTTGTGAAGGGAGTGTGTGTTCGTGTGTGTTTGTAAGGAGGCCAACATGTTCAGCGGAGGAAGCATAAATCGGCCCAGAGCAGCTCAAAGGGGCCTATCCTCGTATGACCCGCCTCAACCGGCTGTTCCATCTCCATTCTATGTAAATCAGCTCCACACAAAGAAGTCTCTGGAATGTACAGGCCCTTCACACGTTGCACATATGAGAAAGGCATGTCAGTAAGAACCAGGAGGTTGCTGTTGTTCAGCTCAGCACAGAAATCACACAGATTTAGTTCCAGCTCCTCCTGTCAGTATTTGTTGAAATCTATACAGTTCTGCCGCAACACAAGCATCTGTTTGAGAGCAAACAAACAGACAGAGCAGTGAAGGGCACCTTTGACCGTTGGCGCCGCAAATCAAAGGTCGCCTCTTGCCAAACTCCTGAACCAAGTCCAAAAGAGATCTGCGGCAGGCCACAGTTACACTGATCCTTCCCAGAAATGACTGCAGTGAGGGGACGTAAAGCCTAGAAAGTGAATCACCAACATAAAGGCATTATGGTATTACCTTGAGTTCCCTCATATCATATCGGTATAGGATTTAGATATTTGAATAATTTGGTGATATATTATTAATGAGATTACTGGCGGGATTCTGTTTATTTTTATTCCTATTTTTTTATATAACAAATTAACATGACATAACTTTCCAATCTTTTAGTCATCTGTTAAGTACCTCTAAGCATCTGTCTCAACCTTCTCATATATCTCATCTATCTCAAGAGTCTCTGTTTTATATCATTGTTAGTGAAGTATTTGGGGAGTTTGGACAGAAATTGTACTTTTTGTTAAAAAAAACCCGAATGTTTTGATAATAAAAAGAAAAGTTAACTGCATTAGGGTCACCAAATCGCATAACACTGGTTATATGAACTGTTCATATCTCTAACTGCGTAGGGGGCATCATATAATATGGTTGCAGTCTGTTTATGAATCAGCATTTCTTATATTATGGTTTAACAAGTAATGAGAAACAGCTTCAGTGTAAACATTTGCTGCAGAGAGGAGCCAAATCCACAGATATGACGACAAATGTAGCACACTCTGATGTGACAATCAACAGGTTTAAAGAAACATCACGGACCACAAACCCTCTAAATCCCTCACTGTTAATTACTGGGTAGTAGCTGGATGGAGCACTCCACTGTGTGGTAATTCAATAAGCCCGTGGCCCACTAACTAATAATATCTCCTGTCTAGAGAGCAGACCAGCACGGGGAGTGTACTGTGGGGGGAGTGGATAGTGAGGGATAAGTGACGGGGGTGGGAGCAAGAGATAGACTCCTGATCAACAACACAAGTCTAAGTATCTATCAGCTTAGCCGCTCTGAAGACGGATCCTCGGCGTGTACATCGATCTTTTTAATACCTGCATTGTGTATCTCTGCATGTGTCATGCATGCGTCTGCATGCTCTCACGTTCGTGTCTGAGTGCTGAGACCACATGACAGAGAGCAGAATGCATCCTAAAGCAATCAGACAGACAGCCTGTGGAGCTCATTCGACGCAGCGGACATGTAATTAAGAAATCTCTTCACTGCCAATCCGGCTCGTGAGCGCCAAGCGCAAAACCCTCGCCTGACACACACGCGCGCACACTCCTCACATGCGTATACGCTCATCATATTTCACATTAAGAGGGGAAAAAACCCCCACAAGTCTTCTGCACACACTAGCACAAAATCGGCACCATTCAAACATTCATTTCTTTGCTAAATGAGGTTGATGTCTGATCAATTGTGTCAGTAAATCCTCTTATCCCTGGGTAAGTATCTGCAGCTCAGCAGGCCAGCTGTCAAGAAGGTGGGAGGCCGAGGAGGAGGGGACAGGGAGAGGGATGGGGCCAGATAGGACGGACCAGGAGCAATGGATGGATGGATGGATGGATGGATGGATGAATTAACAGGACGATAGGTGAAGGGGGAGGGCATTTTTCCTCGCCAAAACGCCTCCCTTCCCCAACGCTCACATGATCCCACCACCACGCACGCCTAATCTCTCCGCCTGGCTGAGAATATTAGATCATCAATTGAGAAAAGCCCCTGTGTATTTTCGGCACAGCTGTGGGGACAGAAATGGCTATTGAGAGAGAAAATGAAGATATTCTGCACGATTACATAAACTGTCCAACCCTGCTTCAGGGACACCTGTTCCATTTTTGGGCCGCCTTAAACAGCCAAAATAAACATTGCTCATAATATCGACTGACCTTAATCTAAAAAAGAAAAAAAAACAAAAAACAACATATGCTATAGTTGTGCATCATTCATATCCGCTCTTATTAAAAACTGTGTGAAGTGTTTTCCCTGTGAAGGCATACGGCTGTGACAACACAAGCAACTGAGTTTGTGAACTTCACTGACCCTAAATTCCGCCCCGTAGTGAACTCAAAAATTTTGCGGAAAAGAAGAGAAATTAACCGTGCTTCATTTCTTTCTACCGCCTCTTTTTAGTTTCCCCATAGCAGAGCCTCAAACAATGTAACATAAAATGTAAGTAAAGCTAGTGAATGTAAACTACACATCACACTGCATTTCCCAGGTGCGGGCCGCTGCTGCCGAAGAGTCCTCACACCCACAAACTCTGCCGACTTGCCGGCGGGATACTTTTTACACAGAGGCGCAGGATCGATGGGGAGGCCAGGGCTGAGACAGGGACGAGATAAAGATTGTTTTGCGAGTGATAAAAAATGTTTGGTGCTTAAACAACATGAGATAACACAAGTCCACTTGCACAGACAGAACAGGCTGACCAAGCAGTCCTGGAAAACAAACACACAGGTGGACCAAAAGGCCCCCGAGCAAACCGTGGCATCCGCCCTTTGCGGCACCATCTGATGAGCTGGTTCCTAGAAGCATTCTTCCGCAGTTACAGACGGCTACGGAGAGATGGGCAAGCGTTATCGGCACGCACAATGCGTGCTAACCCACTCATCTCATGTTGTGACCCAGTGAGAGTGACCACGGTAACCTGACCTCTGGGAGTGTGACCAGATCCTAGAAAGACAGCCAGACTGCACAACCAGCTTAGTAGCTACAATTATCTTGGGTTTAGGCTTCTAGTAATGTGGCATCTGAAAGAAAGAGCACATGTTCTATGTGGGAATAGATAAAATAAAAAACAAAATTGAGTATGTGACTCAAAGATACACTGAAGACACTTAAGAAACTGAAAGAACATCAGAATTGTGTGGAGTGATGAGGAAACTGCACTATTTGTCAAATGAATACAGGAAGCAAAAATGCAACATTGCCATTGTGTTTTTATTCATGGTTTGCTATTTTTGAGGTCTGACTGGCGCCTCATCTCACCGCCTTCTCTTCTTTATGCAAAGTTATAATGGCACCCTACCAGCTGTTTATTAATATTTAATATTTTTATTGTATTTAATATTTGCATCTGCATCTTGTAGAAAATTTGCTTGACTTAGACAAAAAAAAGGCCTTAAGAGAACAAGTAGCTTTGCACGTTTTACCCCTTTATCTGAGTGAATTTTATCTTTGTTCTTTTCACCGTCATCATCCATAGCAAAGTATAATTTTCGTTTTCATATCCTCCTCACCACAATGTGAAAATCAGTTCACAGACACTCAACCATGAAACAGAACTAAAATCGGCTTATTATTTGTCTTTCAGGTTTATTTTTTTAAAGCACAGCTCGTGAATGGTTTACTTATTGGCAGCGGTTCAAGCGTCAAGTCACTGCAAGGTCGATTTTCACATCACGCATGCATGCAATTAAAGGCTGTTTTAAACATTGGAAATCAGTATACAAACTTACAATGTGTTTTAAAATGGTGTTGGAGATGACGTTAAACGTGTGAAAATATGGAGGGCTTTCATTAAACCATAGTTCTGTTGTTTTTAAGTTATTTCTAATATTTAACTGAGGCTCAGAAGTATTGTATCATGTGCATGCAACACAGGTCATCATCATCAACATGAACATTTTTCTGCTCTAGGGTCAAGATCACAGGCTCGAGGAGTTCGTCCATCATTCTCTGCAGTTACTTCGACCCCGACCTGGAGAATGAACAAACGTCTTCACGTTTTTTTCAGAGAGGAGAAACAACGGTTCACGCACATTCACACAGTGAGCCAGTTAACAGTCTCACTATGGCATGTGTGGAAGTGAGCTCGTATCAACACCTCCCACACCTCCTCAAACACAGGAAGGAGGAAAATGGAAAAAAAAAAAAAAAACCTCATCAGAGCAGGCGTTGATGGAAGGATGCGGGCTGACAGACAGCAGACGCAAACACAGAGAGAGAAGCAGGATGGAGAGGGCTAATAGGAAGGGACAAGTGTTGAGAGACTAACAGATAGTGAAGGACGAGGCAATGAGAGCTGGAAGGGTCCCTTTATAACTTGAGTGGCATCCCCGCCGACCACATCTGAGACCTCAAGTGAGTCACAAGCTTTCGATTGTAACGTGCAACAGCAAAGGCTTGTACATGTCACAATTTGTTAAAATAACCTGATGATTTGTACAGAGAGAACTGATATGTTCAGGGCCAATAAAATCCTGAAATCTGGAAATAAAAAAACAGTCCCTAACATAAATCAGTCCTCCGAACTCTGTAAGAACTGTATCACTGTGAGGATCATATAAAATCCATAGGAAAAACATCAAATGCCTGCTAGTTGCAGGTCTGTCCCACTGGGAAAGGAAATTCAAAATAACTTGTTCAAAGAGTGCACAGGGATTAGAGGCATTATCGTAATGCATCTGTGCAACGCTAGCTTTTAATGCTTCACTTCTCTCCAAACCCCATAGCAACAGTGGTGCAGACCAGCAACATCGTCCAGCACATACAAATCCCAGGGCTCATTCTGATCTGTGGATTTCCAACAACAGACACACGCACACACACAGAGGAGACAAAACCCGGCTACTCACAGTGGCCATAACCTAGCTCCCTCCCAGGGCTGCCTCCAGTTGCAGGTGACGCCACGGGATGCCACATGCCTTCAGGTGCAAGCGTGACGCTGGCGGGATGCCAGTCACTCAGGACCAGGACTTAGACTCAAGTGCTGGCTCAGTGACAAACTAAAAAAGTGACGTTGAGAAAAATCAGTCACTTTACGGGACAGAACAGGAGCGGAAGGGTCGACATAGAAAAGAGGAGGGGGGTGCTGTGAAGAGCAAAAGAGGTGGAGTCCACCGGCACCGGTTATAGGATTACCCAGATTATCCTTCCCCAGAGATCAATCCCACAGGAACTGTTTGCTGCCCGACTGCTGCACAAATCAGCTCTCCTAACGCCCACTCATCTCGTCTCTCTCTCTCTCTCTCTCTCTCTCTCCCTCTCTCTCTCTCTCTCTGAGTGTTGGTAAAACTATCTGCACAGGAACACCTGTTGTAGTGGCAGAACAGTGTGTCTGGCATGGGGAGGGAGGGTCGGGGAAGGAAGGGTGGTCATGGTGGAGGGGGTCACACGTCAGAGTACAGTACAACCAGAAGTTTCCGATTACAAACTCTTAAAAGAGACCGAGACTGAAAAGCATGGGAAGACAGTATGACACCGATGTCACTGTCGTCCACAGAGGTTTTTATGTGTCACTGACATTTGTTTGCAAAGATTTCCTCTTTTTTGTTCACTTTTGCTGAATGTTACTCAGAGACTTTCTGTCTGATATGACGGTGGTGTAAGTGGCATGTGAGTGTTGAGAAAGACAGTGAAGTGACAAGAAGTGGCCAGACTTGTACCTCCCTGAAAACATCTTTCATTCCCCTTAATGCAAAGAAATAACTATGCCAGCACTTAGCCATACTGTTATGGCATGTGGAGTTCCTGTGTGCACATTGTTATTATGTTTGTGTGTTTAACAAGTGTTAAAGCATTCCAGGAAGTCAGGAATTGTCTTTTTCAGCGCTCTAGGTTGGTCGAGCAAACACACTGCGAAGCGAAAATCCAGATGCAAACACAGGCCAAAAATATACCTTAAAGGGAATGAGGAACAATGCATGACAAACCATAAGGGAACTTAAACAAAACGCACACATGGATGGATTCAAGTTTTAGTCTGACCCTTTCAAGACTTCTATCAGCTGTTTTTAAAAAAACTTTTTTTTAAAAACAGCATTAACATGAACCACTTTAGTTTTAAAAGTAGCGTGCATTCTTGGCTATGGGGGTATGTCATATCAATATCACCAGAAAATAGCCCTAGCCAATAAATGTGAAATTGGCACTGATTTTAGTCTGCAGCTGCTCCTTTTAATTTATCCTGCCACCCTATCAAATGTTCCCCCTCCTCTGCCCTTTAAGTGTAGATATAGGTTTGCATTGGAAGATAGCACTTAAGGACGTGTGCATCTATTTTGCTTACATGACTCAACAGAGTTTTCTTGTGCGGTGCACCTGCACGAAGCTGGATTAAATGTCCATACAGTGCTTGAAGGACCGCCACTAGCAACCAGATCCCCTCAGTGACAGTAACCTGGCAAAGACATTCACCAGCCCGATACAAGAAGAAGGCAAGACAGAGGAAGAGGAGACATACGCGCCTCTCTTTCAGACTTAACAAATCCCACAGGGAGAAGCTAAAATAATACAGTCCTTCTTGAATGCACGCTGTGTTATAATAGTGTGTCACGGCCCACATAAAACACGCCAAATTAACCTGAGAGCCATAATTAGCATTCATAGATGTATCGTGGACAACGAAGACGTGGGAAGAGGATAATTGCAAGCCTAAATTTAGAGTACTTTCTCAAAATGTTGAATCTTTTAATTAATCTAATTGCCATTTTATCATCTATGCCACGTTATAATGGTATATACAAATTGTGAATCTTCAGTGGGCCTGAAACAGAACAGAAATAAATCAGCCAATTTACCTCTCTAAACTGTTCTCAAGAGGAGATTTTCTCTTTATGTTTGCTTTTTAACTTAATAGTGTTGAAAGTTGTCAGAGAAGGTAGTCCAAAATGAAATGAGAAAAAAAAGTTACAGAAAAACCCTGGGAACAAACAGCAAAAAAAATACTGTTTCTTTCCAAAGAGCAATGTGTGTTTGTGTGTTGTATACGTGCATTACATTACATTTGCGAGTGCGAGACTGGAGAAGTGCATTAAAATAGCACTCAGGACGCTCAAAATAGCCAAGCGAGCGTTTTCAGCATGTTCTTCATGTCTCTCGATGGAGAGGTTTAATGAGATATAATGTACTTAGCTGTTACCTGTTGCTGCCATCCATTTGTGCTCCTGTGGGGCAAAGAGTGCCATGAAGAACTCTTTGACTCAGCCAAACCAACTTCTACTAATGCCATTCCTATTCACGCACAGTGCTAATGAGCTCCATGGTGGTTCAGTACCCTAATTATTCAGCACTATCTGGGTATATTACAGGACAGTGGTGAAAAGTACACAATGGTGAACTTTTCCTCTACTACTACTTTTCTTCAAGTACTGTGTGTAAATAATTGCAATTTTGATTGAATTTTTATTTAAATTATTTTGAATCATAGTCATAACTACATCTACTGGCAACAGGAGATGACTGGATATTTTTCATTTACATAAACCCCTCCTTCTATTTCAGTACTTCGGCACCGGTTGATCTCCATTGGAAGCCCTGTGGCTGGTACCCCACCCCCCAACATTCAAGCTTTAATTTATTCAATATTTGATATAAATAGTTAGATGTTATGCCTTGCCATTGATGAATAAATTAAAAGCAAACACTGGAATTCACAGATGTTTAAGATCAGAGGGCTGTGTAATACATAGTGCTCAGTGCATGGAAAATCACGGCGTGCATCTATGCGAGGCACATACTGTATGTTGTTACTGCATAATTAGCAAAGAAATAGCTACGTACGACTCATAACCTAACACCACTGCAGCCTGTGGGCCTTTCAAGGTTCTCTGCTTGATTAAAGCTGGAATTAAATCAAGGCTTTGACCTTCTTCACTAATGACTAATTACTGGCAATTAGCCCAGAGAATGGCCTCCTTACACCCCTTCTCTTCCTTCATCCTGTTCTCACAATTAGCACCCACTCACACACAGTGAGGACCAGATGACTCTCTTACGCCGACACATAAATACACACATTCAATCAAAAGGGCCTCAGAATAAACCTCCTGCATGCATTGTGTGCCGATGCACGTGCCGGCATTGCAGGTCTCTACTATAACTAACTATAGAATTCTTGAGCAAATACCTGCGCCACACCACACCCTCTACCTGTGTGGTTTATTTAACTCTGTAGGAGTGGGTGGGGAGTGCTCCTCTGTGCAGGGATCAGTTGCTACAGAGCAGGTTTAATACTGCTGGGACTTCACAGTCAAGTAGTACCACCCGCATTCTTTGAGTCACATGATATCACGGTCACATTTTGGTGTACAATAATGCACACAGGAAGTCCGCATATTTGCAGCTGTGAGGTTTAGGCATGTGTGTGTGAGTGTGTGTGTGTGTGTGTGTCTATGACTGCACATGTGGGTGTGCTGGAAGGTGAATCATTGACCTCTGGCAAGTGATGAGAGTTCACATCACACCAACTAAGGTGACCTCTTCCTCCACAGTCACCCCCCTCCTCTACTTCCCCATTTATTTTGCACCCTTCACTCCCCCATCCCGTTCTCCTTTCTGCCACAACTTCCCTCAACTGCGAGCTAAAAACGTTCTCGCTGTCAAAAGTGGCGAGTGGGTGCTCGTCAGCGTGTCTAGAATCACTTCCACTGACGGAAAATTAAAAAAAAAAATGCTGAAGTGCTGAGAGGAGAGAAATGCTGATTCTACTTACAGCTGAGGCAGGGCTGCATCAAACCTGCTGAAACATAACATGTCTGGGAAAAGCTGAGTGGATCGCGAAACAATCAGCACATAATCACCAGACTGTTTTTTTTTTCTGACTTCACACTGCTTTGTCTTGGCCACACACTAATGACAGATTCCAAAGGGAGCAGATTAATTTCGTAGCGATCGTCTCCTATTGGAGAAATGAGTAACGTTTACGGCCTTATTTTCATACTTAATGTTTTGAAGTGTTGATGCTGAAAAACACATCATAAATCATAGCGGTGAACCATTACAAAACAAGAACGTCTCCTCCACGAGATGACTGTTTTGTGTTTGTGCCTTTACTACCAACGTTTATAATGTAAAAGCTCTAAAAGATAAGACCTGTCCTCATCTGCGGTTCAACTGATACTATTTAACAACTCGTTTAAAACGCAGCCGCTCATATTGTCTTCAGTTTTGAGCCTTTTGAAACACAAAAGTTACAAATACTGGGCATTTGTCCAAGACTGAAAGTTGTTTTGCAGGATGGGAAAGTTGCAGCAGCATTACTGCGCGACCATAATGGGACAGCAAGACACCCAAACCAAGATTGATTAAAGAAATAACTCTCCATAGCCTCTAAACAGCCACAAAAACAGTGAACTACACCGGGTATTTAAATTAGAAACTTACCGAGAGTTGCAAATTAAGTGGATTGTTGCAGGAAATAAACAAGTTTTACAGTTTCAAGTAGCTGTAAACAGACAACAACATCAGAAATGACGGAGAAACACCTCACACTTGGTAATGACGGATCGATAACGGCTGAACATATCTACACAATAACACCCTGGTCTGCTGCCATCGATGTGCATAAATCTCTGGACGCCACAACCGCCTGATCAGAGTGAGTCTTTAAAGACGGACATGAAAGAGTCTGTGGCCCTGGGGGACTGCTCTGTTACTTCTGGACACTGTGGGCTTCCCTCTACATGCTCTCACATCCAGATGTCTCTCTCACTCCCCTGGGAGCCACATTCATTATGGAAACAATTTTCAGCCCCTCCAAATGGTGCCGAGATATCTGTGATAACATAAAGAGCCTTCAAAAGACCGGTTTTATTTGTTTCCTTGCATTGCCACACTATTATCTTTCAACCCCCCCTCCCCCTTTAAAAAAAAAGGTTGGTTTAGAGGCACATGGTGTGTCTCTACCATAGTGGTTTGACAATGAGTGTATCTTTCAGTGAGAGAGAAAAAAAAACATCACATGATAAATGATGCATATAGGCTGTGTGTGTGACTCAGTGAAGCCTCAGACTCTCACTCCGGATAGGCTCGTTTTCAAAGGTTTACCAGCAAAAATAGATTAATTTTAAAAAATACAGTCCTGACACTTATTTGGCACAAACTGAGGAGGATGTGTGCAGTTTTCCACATGTTGCAAACAGTGGGAACAGACCAGAAGCCATTTCCTCGCCTCTGTGGGTTTTAAGCTGTCACAAAATTCCCCGATAACAGACAACAACAAAAAAAAAGGGGGGGGGCAATCAGTGGGTTCAAGGGCAAAGTCAAAGAGTCAGACCAGAGTTCAGCTTTTCCTGAAGCAAATCACATCACGCTTTCGCTCGGCTCGACATCCACAGCGGCTCTCGCACACTCGTCTCACAAAGTTGTTTATCGCTGCAAATCCGCCATTCCTCACGGATCAGACCGCCACCACACGCCGATAAATTTACGTCTCCAACAGTTTAGCGAGAGACGCGCGACGAGCGGCCATAAATTACATAAGCGCAATTAAAGTGCCAACCTCTGACCTTGCCTGACCGGCGCAACCGCGATCACCTGACTTTTGCATTTGGCAGCAGCTTTGGTTGCCCCAGTTAGTTGCATTTTTTTATCTTTATTCTTTTTATTTTTCAGAGAAGGGCACAACGCAGGAGACGGTGGAGGAAAAAAAGTCCGAGGACGCCTTTTTCGCGCACACGGAGAGGAGACGCCATGAAACAAACGCGCTCCCTCTCCTCCCAAGTCCGGAGAAAAACGCGAGCGAGCAGGCGGAGAGAGAAGCGGTGGAGGTGAAGAGAGAGGGGGGGGGGGGGTGAACCGGAGCGGTACTTACTGAGGTGTAAATACGGATCATGGCTGTCCATACTGTGCGAGTTGTTGCGTCTGTGTCCTACAGTCGGTGCTGCTCCGCATCCCAGCGCATTCCTCTCCCAGCCCAGACTCACTGCGAGGCGGCTCTACGCGGGGGCCCAGCGAGGGGGGGGGGGCGGCAGAAACGGAGCTTCTCCCAATGACAGCAGCGGTCCGTATCAAGCTCCGACACGACCGTGACGAAACATCTCTCTCTCTCTCTCTCTCTCCCCCCCCTGCAGAGGCTCCGTGTTGCAATGTTTTCACAGTGAAATGTGACTGTGGAAACACGGTGGGGGTATTAAAAAAAATTAAATAAAAAAAATTGGAGGTGCTTTTGAACACACAACTTTTTTTTTTTAAATGTGTATATATTTGACATAACAGTGAAAACAGCACAGGCAGGCTGAGTCAGGCTGAGGAAATGTGTCAGTGATATAAGAGACCGAGTCCGTCTCCTTTAATATAAGGATTTTCCTCCTCTGCTTATTTTAAACAGATTATGGGGCTTGCACATGTGGTGACCTACTTTTAATATCTACCAGTGTTTACATTTATTTATTTATTTATTTTTACATTTCTTGCAGTTTTCCTCGCAAAAAACAAACAAACAAAAAAAAAACTCCTAAACACCCATTTTAATTTTTGTCATTGACACTAATGAATGTCTAATTGGGCGTTAATTAAAGTCTGTTTCAGCTGATGGTTGGAAAACACCGCTGTTGAGTCTTTCTCTCTCTCTCTCTCTCTCTCTCTCTCTCTCTCTCTCTCTTTTTCTCTGAGGGGATCTCTCCACTGTGTTTACCTTCTGCTGGCTGGGAGTCCTGGTCTGGGTACCCCCCGGAGTCCCCCCACACCCCTCTTCGGAGTGCGGGGTCACGCAGGGGTGAAGCTCCCGGTACCTCCGGAGGTTATTCAGGAGTCAAGCCGCACTGAGGCCATTCACAGCGCCGATCTGCGGACGCTCCGTCAGCGCCGGGCCGCTTGACCGCTCGTCCGCTAATGGGGACGCGCACCCCCGGCTGCACCGCCGTGCTTGTAACGGCGAGCCATAAAAGAGCGCAGGAGGATGCTAACCAAGATGAATGGCGTTTTTTTCTTCTTCTTCTTCTTTTTTTCCCCCCCTCGGCTCATTCGACACTAATCAGAGCTTTTCATTTGTTATGGCCTCGCGCCAGCACCCCCCCTCCATTAGAGCCGGATAACGTATAAATTCATTAAAGTCAAAGAGGGACATTAAAATGGCCATTTGTCAGATCTCTCTTTGTGTGCCCCTAATGGTGGCACATGGTTCAAGGCATTGAGATGATTTTTGTAGGGCTTTCTCTTTCCTCTCCAGTGCATTAGGAGAGGAACGTGGGAACTGGGGGAGACCTGTGCACCCCCCCCCTCCCTCATCCAGCCTCAAATGGTGGCTGTTTGAATTTCTTTTAATTCAGCAGCCGTCCACTGGTTTATATTATTTCCTCTTTTCTGAAAATAATGTCACACAGCAGGGTTTTTTATACTGCCCGCAAACCATAATAAGTGTTATAATGATAATCGTAATTATAAAAGCAATTAGTTCTTATTTTCATCCAATCAGATAATTTGAATACTTCCTCAGATGTTCTTGTTTTTGCATACTGTGAGCTAAATGTTTGATTTTGGGGACTATCCAATCCACCCATCAACTCCAGAGCCAACCCTCCACCCCATCCCCTCCCCTCCCCTACACACACACACACATACAAACACAGTCAATGAAGCAACCCTCTGCACTAATCCCTTTGTATTCACACCACCATTCCCTCCAAACAATGTCCCAAAGCCTAATCCCAAACCAAGCTCGAGCAACCTGGGCCACCTGCTAGCAAGTCCCAGCGCGGCTAAAAAAGGCCAGCACAAACGTGGGCGACAAAGCGTCTGTTTAATGTCACCTTCAGGACGGCACTTCACATGCACTCATGCAAAGAGCACACACAAACACCCAAATGCACCCAAAGACACACAGACTTGATCTTTTTTTTCACTCTTTTTCAGTCTTTTTGGCCCCCTTTCTGTCTTTCTCTCCGTCCCTCTCTGTATCCGTCCTCCTCTGGCTTCAGCATGGAGGTTCTGGCCGCGTCGTCATGGGAGATGGCTCTCTCCATCTGCCTCTGCTGTCATTAGACCATCTCCATCACGCTTTATCGGAGGGAGCCCCGCCACCCCCCACCCTCCTTGGACCCCCTTCACCATTCTGACAACCCCTGCCCCCTGCTCCATACATAAGCCTGAGATGATAAGTGTTCCCCCTCTTTGTGTCGGCCAGGATAAGACAATGCCACACAGCACTACAGAACATCATCCATCTCATAGGTCATCAATCTGGGACACAAAAGATGAAATGTAGCTCGAACTCCCTTTTGCAAAGGGGGTTTCTCTTTGCTGAGAAGAAGCTTGTCCTCCACCTCTCCTTTTCACTGCTAGGTTAGTGGTTCACCAGCAAATTCTTCTGTCTTGTGTGGCTACATGGGAGCAACTATTTAAAGTATTTCTCAAAAAAAAAAAACAGCAGTGTGTAATTGCACAAAAGCAAAACAAGTATCCAGACTTGATTTCAACATCTACGCTGATGGATGAACGTGATTCAGTTCCTCTGCAGAAAAAAAGTATCCTGTTGATATTCAAGCCAGATTGAAAACAGGTACTAAATTGTCTGAAAGTGACACACTAACAGGCCCCTGATAAATGCACACAAATCTGTTTAGTGGTGAATACTAATTAAAAGCTCTGTGTCACATAAATTACACCACACAACCTTTTGTTTCTTCCCTTTTCACCCTAATTGGGTTTACATTGTCTGATCATCAGCGTGGGACTCTTTGTCTTTGGTCATTGTGTGACACAGCACTGTCTTGGTTTGAGGTCTTTGTTCTATTCACGTACAATAACCCACTGACACTAACGTTTTCTTTCCGAGGAGGCCAAGAATCAAATTTGAAGGCACAACAAACATGATACATTTTTTCCAAACTAAAATAAAAATCACAGAAATTACAGTTTTATGACACTTTATATCTTTGAGTCTCATGTAACCTACCCACATAGTTTTTATTCAGTAGTATTGATGAAATTGTAGCATTAAAATTCTTCTTGCAGACAATTGCCACTCTGCATCTCGAAAAACACTTCCAAGCCTAATTTTTTGTTTTTGCAGCAGCCAAGCAGACATTAATAGTTGCATGGCAGTAGCAGGACTTGTGAGCAAAAGCAGATGCGTGTGAATAATAATTGGATTAGAGTACAACAGTGTGCTGTTTTATAAGATTTGAGGTCTGCTTCATAATGTTCAGGTAAACTTTTATCATGTTGAGCCATCATGGCTACAGATAACAAGAGGAAGATAACACAAACTCTGTCTAAATGCCTAAATTGGCTTTAATTTGGATGATCTTGCTTTGTTCTAAGTTATCTGATTGCAGAACAATGAAACCCTGACCCTTAACCCTAACCTTATTATTATCTCAACATTTCAGTATTTTCCACCTTAAAACTCAAATAATCATCTAGACATGATGTAACAATATCAGCCTTGAGGTACTCAGTATGTATTGCAATTTTACAAATTGTTGTCATGCTACAATTCTATTATGTCTGCTTCATTATTGTTTTTATCCTAGGGTTAGAAAAATGAGAAATAGCTCCAAATTATGATACACATGCTTCAACAAACCGTCAAAAAGGATGTCATACGTTCGACAAAAAAATTAGACATACTGAAACACAACAAAGGCCTTTCTTCATTTTATGTAAATGTCCCGTTAAACCCTTCTACTAACATGATCAGGTTAACCTGTTAATCTGCTGTCCGCGTCTGGGCCTGAGGAGCTTTACGAGCAATCAATATGATGAGCCCTGAACTGTCCACAGGCCGCAGACACCATCCACACCATTACCACAGCACTCCAATCAGGCACGGCTGCATTATCATTACCTTCAGGGCACATGATGCTCGTTATCATTTTAAGATCTGTGAAGAATGTTTGACACTTTGACTTTGAGGTATAAGGCACCCTTTGATTCTGACATGGTGCACACTGACATGTTGAGTAAGGTTGCTCACATTAGTTGATTAGGGTTTTGTGTTGGAGGTGAAGCACAGACTCCAGGCAGATGGTTGACCTCAAAGTTAGTCTTTACCTTGCTGTAATAAGTTTACTGGGGGCTTGTTCTTTTGGAGCTGAACCAGTCCAGCAGGGATTCAACCAGACCACCTCAGGTTAATCTCAGTACGGCCTGAAATGCCTATGAGGGATTAGGCCGAGCCAATGATATTTAGCACACAATGTCATTTACTACCGTGCCCGTGCCATTTAGAAAACACAAGGTCAAAAAAATATACCCTGTAAGTGAAGGATAATTCTGTTACAGAGCTAACACACACACCTTTCTGATGCCATGAGACCTGTTTTACATGGTGATTGGACAATCCACTTTTTGGAATGCATGCAACATGAAGCTGTCAGAGCTTTTGTCCAAGTGTGTATAATGTCAGTTCAATGTTTTTCATGTGTACAGTGGATATGCAGCATGCATCTTAATCTGTAAAGTGCACTCCAGAAGCAGAGTGGTACTTAAAGTTGGGGGACAAAATTAATGCAGAAAGGGCTGAGATCAAGATTTTGAATTTTTGCATTTTGTATGAAAAATATGCCTGTATCCCATAATGTAACTTTATAGTGTCTTTACACAGACCCACCTTGCCTGGTAAGCACTCATTTCAAACGACATGCTAAGCGACTTGCTAAATGGGGTGTCTCTGTTAAGCATGTTATTATTTTTGACTGCATCATATATATATTTTACTGAAATAATAAGTTTATATTTTCTAAATTATGTATTACCATTACCTGACTTTTTATTTCTGTCTTTCTTTTATTTTTCTTTGTAAAGATTTGTTAAACTGCTATATAAATACATTTCATGTGCTTCTTCATAGATCTACGGTTACAATGAAAAACTATAGATTCCTTGAAGGCTCTCTTCTTTAACAAGCTCTGTAAACACTGGAATTACTATGTCAGTGGCACATAAGCATTATGAATGCATCCATCCTTCCAATCCACACTGACCAGTGTTATGACCATTACTGTTCTCAGAACCATCTGTCCCTTCAACACATCAGAGACTGCAGGACTGAAGGGACAGCAGACAGCCAAACTATCTCCAACAGGCTGACTAACATCAGAAATATTACCAATCAGTCTATTAGGTGAGGAAAAAATAGCATCAAGGCTAAATTTGAAATCAGTAGATTTTTTTTAATTATATTTATGCGACTTGGGCACCTCTCACATGACTGCCATGTGGCCCTAATAACATGTGACATCAGGGTGTGAATGACTCAAACAGGTTTAAATGCCCAGGCCCTCAAATGAACCAGGAAAACTGACGTAGCCTCTTTCTCTGGTGGGTTTCAAAATCTCTACATCTACAGTCCTCTGAGTTTCATTTCCACCAGAGGTTGTACTAACTGGGTTTTATGACTTTTTATGGTGTATTGTTAATTGTCAGAACACTTTTGCCTAAGAAATATGGTGAAGTTGTTGCACAGATGGACTTGTTGATGAGTGAGCTCAGAAGTGGTGTTATGATTTCACTCATACACGCACTTCGATAACTTCTCATCCATGTTGGTTGCAAACCTAAGCACCAAGGTTCATGTCTGAACTTGAAAACAGTATTTTGGCAAAATGAGGCCCACCTTGAGTCGGCTTCAAGAACATGAGGGGTTTTGATGTAAATAAAAAAAAAATTCTAATATAAGTTACCTCTCGGTTCTACCATTAAATGAGTGCCATTATAACTTACTTACACAGAGGTCAACTTAATGGAGCGCTGAAATTCACCATGCTGCTCAGCCTGTAGTACTCTACCGCCTCCTTGTGGTGTGATCAGGCAGCACCACATTATTACAGTTTCAACAGCGGCTCGTTTAGCGTTTTTGTCCCTCGGTAGCACCCGTAGATTTACGGTAAGTCAGACGTGTATCTCAGCGTCAAACGGGAAGTTTTCTACCAAGCAGCAACATGAGCAGTCCTGTGAGCCACCGCTGTTCGCCTGATAGGATCTACTAATGAACCCAGAAGAGGATGGCATCCGACTTGGCGTTAGACTTGGAAAATCACCGACAGTGTCCCGTGATGGACAGCGAGGCGGGCATCATCTCCATCGACCAGGGAGGAGAGTGGGGTGAGTGGCCGATGTCTTTCTAGAAAGTCCCAAGCTAACAGGCAGAGTGAGCTGTAACTGGCTGGTCGTTTGATAAAATTAATAGATATAATAAAAGGTGCCGTAAAAAATACAAAGTTTGGGGTCAAAGTTTTAAATAAACTCTCTGACACACGTCTGAAATCGATGTGATGCTTGTGTTTTCTGTACATGCTAATGCGGTTAGCTTTAGCATGATGTGATGATGTAACCTGCTGCTTCTGTGTGTAACGTAAATAATAACCAGAGCTGAGGTGGAGACATTATACAGTCTATATACTGGAGAAAATGTGCAGTCTATGAACTAAAAACATTATACAGTCTATGTGCTGGAGACACTGTACAGTCTATGAATTAAAAACATTATAGTGGTATATTAGTTGGAAACATGATACAGTTTGTGTGCTCTAGACATTTTACATTCTATGTGGTGGAGCTTTATTGATTGACAGATAGATAAAAAGATAGACTTAAAAGAAAAGTAATTTCCTTTCTCTTTTGAAGCCTTAATTAAAGTATGTGAATTAATATATAAATGATGTATCTTTGTAAAGATGTTCGATATATTAAATATAGTAATGATGATGATAATAATAATAATAATAATAATAATAATAATAATAATAAAAAGTTATAATGGACCACTGAGGGAATAAGTTATATTAACTTTTACAGTTCTTGTCTCATGTTTCAACTTTGAGTTTTAGATGCTATATGTATGTTCTATATAGTCATTGTCATTCCTAATTTTTTTTATGTAGTATTAAATATTCCTTTTTATTTTATTTTTGTGACATGCACCTAGTGCACGTTACAGTACAATATAAACAAGATCTGTGGTGGTTAGTTGATTATATAATCAAGTAGTTGTCAACTTTTAAAATAATCACCAACTATGATAATTGATTGATAATTTTGAGTAAGTTTAGAAAGTTTATCAGACCCCAAAAATAACTGTACTTGCTGCTGGCAGATGTCCTATGTAAATAGTATGAAATGGTCCAATACTTTTTGCGGTTGTTCCATTTAGTCTATTAATAAATAAATCTGTGATTAGTCACTGCCAGTTTGACTTGCTGATGTGTGCTGTATGCTCGTTGTTACACAGATATTAGCCTGTTTGATGAGCTCGACAACCTGGGAGATGCAGATGCGCTGATTGAGGCCCTGGAGAATGCTGGCTATGTGAGTATCTCATCCTTTCAATATGCAAATTACAGCTGTTGCCAGAAACTGAAAGTCTTGCATGAAAAGTGCGCAACAAGAAATGGGACTGCGTGGTGTAGAGTTACAGATGAAGGTTTGTTTTTGATAACATGGTAGCACAATATGTTACATAAGGACATGCCATACAGGAACAGCAGCACCTGACATGTATTGTGTCAGTTAGTTGTGCTGTAGGTGATAAAAGAGTTTACAAGAGTTTTACGGACTGCTTCCTGAACCACCTGTTGTGTGTGACATAACAACTTGGCAGAAATAATGAAAAGCAACGTGCATGTTTGGTTTTTTCAGGCCAGCGATGGTCCAGACCTGGACTTCGATATTGACATACCACCATGGAATGCAGTGGACACAAGCAGCATTTGCACAGGTACAGCAACACATGTTGACATCTTCCACCATGTAGTATGAAATGAGGTAATTCTGAGCTGAACTACAAGATGTCCAACTCTTTAATATTTATACGATGTGACCCATGTGATGTGCTTTTTCCACACTGATATGCTGTGGCTGTTTTATACAGTATTTTCAGGTATGCTGTTGCTGTTTTGGTGCCAGACAATTGATGCTGAGAAAACGGACTTTTGACTAAAGACTATGATTATACCTTACAGAATGTTTTCTAGAGATATTTAGTTTGTGTAAAATGTGAGCATTTTTGACGAACTATAACTTGGATGTGCTTGCTCATGACTGCATTATTATTGATTGGCAAATACAGCAGGTTTAGGTGATTAATTAGGTGTGTGTTTATGGGACAAGTGGTTTCTGCTAAATAAATAAACTATAACATTGCATGAGTGTTGAATTTATGCTTAAGGGTGGAACATTAAATTGCATTCACTTATGCTGATAAGCCTTCAAACTGTTTGTGATGCATTTTTCTTTGTCTTTGTCCTTGTGTGTCCAGATGGTGAGCTGAGTGTGGACTCTCTGTCACCTGCCCACACTCTGAGTTCTGTCCCCTCCCCTTCCTCTGTGGAAACCCTGTCCCCATACTCCTTACAAGTAAGTCGCCTTTTTTCTCACTCTTTGCCCTTCTTAGTTTTCAGCAGTTGACTTGCATTTCCAATGCAAATTTTACCATTGCCATTGATCGTGAATGTTTGCATATGTGATCCTCTTGGAGCGCGTTTTTCATCCAGATGGTGTCCAAACATTGACAGCTGCTCTTTGCTTTTGGATAACGACACACACATACACACTGGAGACATTTATTAACAAAAGCCTTAAACACCTTGTCACACTAATAATTAGCTGCCAGTCTGAGCTGTGTCCCGCCCCCTCGTTAAATAAAAGGTGCTGACAACTTCAGCCACATTAGCATAATTTAGCAGGCAGATGTTTTCACAGTGTGTCAAAACAAGGACAAGGGTTACATCTTTGTCTGGCCCCAACGCTGTCTGTACACATTTGTCTGCTAACTGACTCACCCTGACTGAATCCAAGGACACATTTGTCTGCTAGAGTCTTTGAACACTGACAAGGGCACTTATACGTGTGTGTGTGTGTGTGTGTGTGTGTATTGCACACTGTATAATATATAACTTACATACATAACATACATAACTAACTAACTTCATGAAGGTTTGACATTTGTCATTGCAACGTTGACATTTGTCATTGCAACAATTGCAACATCATATTTCATCAGACAGTGTTAACTAATTTCTTAAGAAGTTTGTTGATGGCTGATGAAACTGCAGGCAAGCATCATAATTCTAAAGCTACTCTCATGAAATGTGTTCATTATTTGCTCATTTTCATGTTAGTAACAGGCTGTTGTGTAATCAAGATAATTCTTAGCAGTGCGCAAATTTTACAAGCCACTGTTGTGCAGCTGAAGTCATAATAATTTACAATAATTTCAACCTTTAAACTGTATTTGAGAAGTAATTTTAGTAGTCACTTAACTACAGCTGTAATTTGTTTGCTTCTGATGTCTATCAGTATCTAGTGGACACATATTTTCTCTGCTTACTCATCCAGGAAGAGGCCCTGTCTCCACAGTCGCAGCTCTCTCCTGTTTCAGTCTGCTCAGAGTCCAGTGGTTTCTTTGTAAACTCCCCCCCGGCTAAGAAAGCTCCAAAGAGGACCAGCCAGACCACACGAGGTGAGGCAGCCGCCTCGCATCTGCTCGATCACAGCTGTCTGTCATCTATATTTCTATGCTTTGTCCAAAAACCAGGGAAATTGTGCACCACACTCTTGTGTTTGTAGAATTCTGGGATGTGATCAACTCAACAAAGAGAGACAGAAAAGAGTTAGATTGATTTATTTTTAAAAAATGAATGACTAAATAACCTGTTAATACAGATGTTGTCACCTTAGCTAGAGCCAACCTTTCTTTTTGTTTACATTAAACCTGTTTTCCTATCTCACTCTATCCACCCCCATCCCATGATACCCGCGCCTGCTTACCAGCCAAACAAGCTCAGCCAATCAAAAGGCCAATTCAGATTGGCCCGAAGGTTTCCATCCAGCCAAAACCGCTGATTACAGCGGTGCCCTTGGCTCATGCAGCAGCTCCCCTGCAGGCCAAGACGATCATCATCCAGCCCCTGCAGACCACCATGCTGCCTGTGGTCAAACCAGCTCCGGTCAGCATCCAGCCAGCGCCCCCTCCAGGTCAGAGCTGACACCTTAAGACATGTTGCCTCACATCACACTGTATTGCATCAGACCGGTGCCCTTGATATAAGCAGACTGTTGTTCTAAACTTAGAGTATTTTGTAATGCCTTTTAATATAGAGAGGACATTGTGTTGTCGGTGTTTGTCTGATAAATTTGGCTGTCATGCTTGCGTAGACCAGCAGGTGGTGCTTTAACCTTAGCTTTTGCGTGCCGGTGCTCCAGTCGTCAGTCCTCACTGTCTGACAGCACTCTGCTTGATGAGCCAACATTAATAAGTAAAGCAGGCATTAAGATGTCAGAGGTTTCTTTTTTGTATATAAAGTCTGTCAGAATTTAATAAAAAAAACCCACTGGGAATCAGCCATCATGGATATACAATCAGGAAAGTTTGTTTTGTAACCCACATTTAAACCAAACTCTATTTATGAGCTGCTGTGTGATTGACATTCATTTAAGTCATTATTATGTTGCTCTGTGGTTTCACTTGTGTGGTTTACCAATCTGGTCATCACCGAGTGTTACACCAGCAGCACTAAGGCCAATGTAAATACTTATGTCATTGCCTGGGACCCAGGAGGGTGGAGTATCTAACCTCTCTCGACTTGAATTTGAGCTTGGCTCTCCTGTCTGCCCGGTAACAGCCAAGATGGCAGATGGCTACAACCAAGACGTCCAAGTTTTAGGACCCCAGATGGAAGTCAAGTCAAGTCAAGCCTGCTCAGTGTTACGAGTCTCTTTGGTCTAAAATCTTTGCAATATTCACAGCTGACGAGGAAACCCTGTGCATCAGGCTGATGTAAGAAAGAAATTGAGGTATTTACTGATGAGCATATTTTAAAGTATCTGATCTGGGCGTTTGTGTATTTCCAAAGACCAAACCGACTGACAGGTGTTTCCAGGGGTTTTAATTCCTTTTGACTTTCATCCTCATGAATTCTTCTTGCAGATGGTGAGCCTGGGCACAAGACACAGCGTTGGCACCACACACATTCATTAGCAGGACTGGCTAACACTTCTACACGATTAACACTGACAGGTTGTTTAGTATTGAAGATGAAGGTTGCTTGGGTCAGTTTGAGGAATGGCTCCTGGCACGGTCTCAATGGGAAGGGTGGACTCCTACTCTTTATAAACATGGATCATATTTTGATTTGTTGAGGGAATTTTTGCGAGTTTCTTTGTCATCCATTTGAATGTGGGAACGCACACAAGTTTATCTGTGTTGTCTGTCGCGCACATAAAACTCACACATTTCTCTGTTTGCAATGTGGGAGTTTAAGACCACAGGTCAAGATGGGAAACATCTTTACCACCTGTTCTTAAACCCAGAGTCCCATTATAGGGGAGGTTAATTAAGGTCACGAGTCCTGAGGGCTTTTCCAGGAGCTGGACTGTGCCACCTGCAGCAGACAGACTGATGTGGCTTCCAGCTAGCATAGCATGTTTATGTTGAATGTTTTAGCCATAAATTGCAAGACAAACATAGGTTCAAACTCACAGATACACATAATCAGAATCAGTGTTCATCAATGTTAATCTTACAGCAAAGATATGACTATGGTAGAGCTGACACCTGTAATTTGAAAATGTGGATCTGTTTTGTCTCTCCCTCAGCATGTCCCATAGTCCTGTCTCAGCCAAGCCAGGTGCTACAGATCCAGACACCACAGCCCGTGACCGGGAACATGGTTACCATGCCGACACTCAGCCAGGACAGACCTGTCCCTGTCGCTGCCCCCCCAGTGGTCTCTGTCACACTTCGAAGCCCTTCGTCAGACGATGATGTGAGTCTTGTCAACACACTTTATCACTTAGGTCTTTTTCAAGATTCAAGATTCAATTCAACATTCCTTTATTTGTCCCACAATGGGGAAATTTACGGCGTAACAGCAGCAAAACATACACACAGAGGAAGAGAAGTCA
>JBAJHX010000106.1:17073527-17083805 GCA_037176925.1 Amniataba percoides
TCTGTCACACTTCGAAGCCCTTCGTCAGACGATGATGTGAGTCTTGTCAACACACTTTATCACTTAGGTCTTTTTCATAGTAGAACTTCATATTAAACTGGAGGAGTGTAGAAGAGGAAGAGCACAGATCACTACTGTTGCCCTTATTCAGTCAACTGAAAACTTTAACCGCTTCATGCCAAAGAATGAAACACTGCATAGTGGATTAAATGCAAATAGAAAATTGCAGTAAATATTTTCAGATTGTTGATATGTTTCAAATGACTATTCAGTATGTTACAGTGCTAATACAGCTCTATTTTTACAAGTGTGGTTGATTGACTTCTGTTAGTTTGTGGTACAAAACCTACAATTTGCCCTGTCCACAAACTGATTACTTGTTGTGTGTAATTAAAGCTAACTGCACACACAGGTGCTGCCATTTACACATCTTCCTTTGTACATTATCAAACACCCCCATGACTGCGACAATGCAATTTAATCAGGGGTCTTTAAATGTTTTTAGGCCATTCAATTTTCCTTGATTGGTTACACCCAGCACGGTCTTGAGACGACCTCTAATTCTTTGGTTACATGTTTAACAAATAGGAAGTTGTTTACTGAGAAACCAGCTCAGTAAATACAGGTAAGTAGTGTCATGTTCACAAACCCTGAAGGTCTACATGGGACATCTGATTGCACAAACAAAATGTCAAACACAAAATCTTTCCACAGATGTTTTGCCTGTGCACATAGAATATAATTGCCTGCTCTCAGTGGCAGAGCATCTCTTTTGTTCTTATTTGTAGAAATTCTTAAACTTTCATTTGCTACCTAACTGAGAATGCATATGAACAATTTATTGGATGAGGCTTGTTTGCTAAACTGCAGTGTCCCTCCAAGATTTTGTGTTTAAGTGCATGTTCGTGCAAGGACTTGCCTTGTAAGTGTGTATAAGTACCTGCGTGGGCGTGGAAGCACTTGCCCATTAGGTAACTATAATGTGTGGTTTGCTGTGTTCACACTTAGTCTGGATCTAGTCCAACATAAAGTCTCTCATCGGACCTTATTTTTAGTATTTATTTTAATTTAACAAACCATTAACTTTAATTTCTGTGTAAAATATGAAAATTAAGTGTTGACGTAAATATTTTATACCCCTGTTTTTTTTTTAAAACAAATTTATGATGGTGAACGTATTTTTCCCACACTGAAGGAAAAGTTATTACACTGCATGGACCAGTTCAGTCAAATAATGCTTCTCTTCTTAAATTAAAAGCCAAAACCTATGGAATGGAATCAAGTCATGTTTGCTTGGTATGGAAATATATTTCTTCTAAGCAAACAAATTAAATCAGTCTTTTCTGACATAATGTTTATGATCATCAAAATAATGGCGCTCCCTGACTGCTTGCATGGATCTGAAAACAGTTTGCAGATGATTATTATTGGCCTCTGCTTTGTTTGTACCTGTGGGGTTTTATTGGAAAGATGGACGTTACGTAATTGTAGTTCAGACAGTGTGAACGGTGTCACAGAGGGACATCGCTCTCCATGTGGATGGCAGAGGGTGGATCCCTCCGTGTGTTACGTTCAGGGGTGATGTCAGGACAGGACAGCTGCAGCGAATGGAGGACAAAGACACACACGTGCTAAGCGAAAACACAGTCTGCACTCATCTTTAGTTCTCCCTCACAAACTCATTTCTCTTAGGTCAGTGTAATGACAGCACAGGACAGTACAGAGCTTTTTGGGAATCTTAGAAGGTACTATTAAGTGCAGCAGAGACGGCCCCAGAGATTTAAAAGTAAAAAAAAAAAGCTCAATTATAGTGCATTTTGTTTATAGTGCAAGCTTGTGGTCTCTGAATAAAAGCTTCCCATATTTTGTGCATGCTGGCCTTATTTTTGGTAGGAGAGTGATATTTTTTTAAAGATCTGGGGCTAGTTAGTTGGCCTGTATTTCTGGTTCTCTTCCGTTTGTTGCTTGAATTAATTTAAAATGCCTCCTCTGAAAGTCTGAACTGTCACCCTCCGTTGCAAAGTCAGCGAGATGTTGTCACTTTCAGCAGCCTTAGTGTTGTTTCAGGCTTCGGCCCCATCCCTATACTTCCTGATGGCTTTCTCTTGCTTGACCTTTAGTGAGTTGAGAAACATGTTCTCACTCTGTCTTTGCTGTTTGTGTTGTCCTTTTTGTTTTGTTTTTTTCTGCAGTGTTTCTCTGACGTGGCAGTGAAGTTGCAAAAATGCCTTGCTGTTCATAAGAGTTTTTTTTTTTTGATTGGGAAGAACCATCTGTGTCACATTTATGGAATGTCCCCTAAATCATTTGTAGTGATTTCTGTGGTGACACTGTGACAACTGCAGAAAATTGATCCAATTTTCAGCTATTATCGTCTTATAGGAATAATCACTGTGTGACCCTGATGCATTACCCACGATCGCAAAAAGCATTAGTCATAATCTAATGTCACAACGTTTTATTTTAACAGTCTAATCAATTTATTTTGACATTAACAGTGTTTTCCATCAGGCTTTTTTTAATGATGAACCTCAGCAGAAATTTCACAAGTGGTTGTTGTTTCATGAATGGTAATGGTTGACCTCTAGCTGTAAAAATACTCAGCCCCTGAAAGGGCCTGGGAGGAACTTGTCCAATTATCATGGGCATAATTGAGTCTGGAGAAGCGCTTTTTTGTGCCAAACCTACAAGAACAATGTCTCGGAATTCCAAAAACCAGAGGGCAGAACAAACACGCCTCTCAGCCATTTGTAAAGCTAACCAAAACAATAAAGTTTACAATAGGTGATTATAGGGGAGGGACTGTACACATTAATTGTGAGGAGAGAAATAAGACTGAAACTTTGGAGCTGAGACCTAATTTCTCAAGATAGAATAGTGGACTTTTTTTGTTTTGTTTTTTAAAGGTAGGAAAAATAGAATAAAATTGCAGAACTTGGGTGTTTGTTATTATGTTATTTGCTTAAACAAGCGTTTGAGTTGTTTTCGTGGCCCACTTAGAAGCTCTTGAGCCATGTCTTGCTGTGTGTGAATGCGATGGTGTTGCGGACCCGCTGCAGCTGTGTTCACTTTATAACTTCTCTGTGGTTTGGCTTCAGCACGACAGTAGGGTTGGTGGGCTGGAGGGGGTGTAAAATGCCTGTTATAGATGGCATGCCAGTGCCAGGTGTTACTACATGTCGTATCTACAGTTTGTCTGTGAGTGTCAATGTCCATGTTGTTTACAGCACTGTGTATTGGGCTGTAGCTGGAATCTATAAGCCTGGGCAGTAGACGGCTGCTAACGATTACATGCTTCAGACAGGTGTTGTGCAGGGCGAAGCGTTTGCGACAGCTGTAAACAGCCATCAGGGACTGGGTCACTGTAATGTAATGAGCTCCTACACAGCCAGGATTTAGCTGTATGTTTTTGTGTGTGTGTGGGCATGTTTATTCACGTTGTGGGGACGTAAACCTGGTAACACAGCCACACCGTGGGGATTCTCCTACTTGACGGGAATACGTTGGAAGTCCCCATAATGTAAATCATTTCATTTTAGGGTGAATGTGGGTTATGGTTTGGGTTTGGGTTAAGCTTAGGCAAGTGGTGGTTGTGGTTAAGACTGGGGTAAGTGTACAGGGAATTAATGTTAGTAAATATAATGTTTTCAATGTCATCAAAGCCATGACTCTGTGTTTTTTTAAGTGTCTAGACTTAAAGAAAGGTCCAGCCTGGTCATGCAGGCCTCAACAAATCCTCCCATTAGTAGGTTTGCAGAATTTACAAGAGAGACCTCAGGAATTTTTTGTGTGATGCTGGAGGGAGAGATGTCCTCTGCACAGAAGATGGTGATTTTATGTTTCCAATTTTCTTTCGCATCAGAGTCCAGTTTCCAAATTATTGAGTTAAAGGCAAATCACCTTGAGAAAATTCCATTGTAGCTACAAGGAAGTTTGATCAAAACCATTACAGCTTTCTGAAACATGACATCAGGTCAGAATTCTTCTCTATTGACTCACCGTTTTGTCTCATTATTCAACACTCATGCAGGGAGAAATGTATTACAGATTCTTGGGGTGTAACAACATTGTAGCTTGTTGATTAATACTTCACTGATTTGATTTGAGCAATTCACAACATGAAAAATAATTTCATCTCTTAGGATTTTGAGCTCATATTTGTCACCACATGTGGTTGTTTTTGTTGAAATCTTTAAAACATGTTTTTGTGTGATATTGTGTAGTAAGAAAACTGCTGTAATAAACCTAATGGAATCGTGAAATTTATGATTCGTCACATCCCCAGCAAATGCCAGCTTCCTCACTTATGGCTGCCTGAATATCACATTGCACAAAAACAGACAACTGGGACAACATGCTTTCTTGCGTTTGCCTTTCACCTTCATGTTTAACTCACCGCTTCCTGAAATTTAAGTTAAGCACCATGTGGATTTTAAAGCACCAGTCTGTAAGACTAGGAGAATCTCCTAATCTCATAATTCATAATTCATTCATAATCACAGTGACTGAAAAATGCTTTTATTCTGAAAATTAAAGCAAGTATATGATCCTACTCCCGTCTCCTGTCCCTCCAGAGCCCCTCCTGGTGGCTTTGCTCAGTCTAATTTTGTCTTTTAAACTTGTTTTCCTTTGTCTTCTTTATTTATCTTTGACGTAAACTGTTGTTTTCTCATTGCTTGGTCGTTCGGTAAGATTTAGAACATGCACGGTGGAGTGGAGCCTGTGCAGGGGCAGCAATAGAAGCTCCATCAAATACTTTTAGCAGCATTAACAGTTTGAGCAAATACAACCGCTTACCAACTTCTACTTTAAAACAGAGATTTAGGGAAATTGAGTGCCTAAAAAGAGTCAGCGTAAAAACAAATTCAGCTTCACAAGTTGAAAGTTATTTCACCTGTGGAATGCATGCCACTGCTAAAGGTGTTTATGACCTACAGTAAAACCAGGGCACGTTTGCACCCGAACTTGTTAAACGCCCCTCCTCCCCAATTTGGATAGGTTAATAGTTCATCACACGCTTCCTCCTGGAGTAACCCTTTCAATGCTCAGAGTGAAGAGTAGAGCCTTCAACAGCAGCGTGACAGTTCGGCCTGCTAAGATCTGTTGGCTTGTCTAGTCTTGTTGTGTTTTTTTCTCTTTACCTACATTCATCTGTTGAAGAGCAGCACATCTGCAGGAGCAGCTGGAGGAGCACGCGCTGCTCATGGGCACCATGGCAGGTTTTTTGTTTTTTTTTTTCCTTGTCAGTTCCCTCCGACACATCAATAGTTTGAGTTTGAACCAGTGTCCATGTTTCATCCCCACTCAAGCAAGGCTCCTTGAGAATTGCCACTCTGGCATTTTTCTGCCCCCTACCCCACATTTCCCTCCTCGGCCTCATTTCGGTGGCGGTGTGAAGTTCCCCCTTGCTCTCCACTCCCTGGTAACTGCTTACTTGCAGCGTTCCCAGGCTCGGGCTAGTGGCACGGCTCCCAGATCTGGGCTGGGAGACAGAGGGGTTTCTCAGGAGACAGAACACAAATACAGGGATCCAAATAACTTAATCACCAGCGGGGCTATTAGGTCCAGGATCTTAGAGGCTTTCCCTGGTGTTTGTGTTTGGTGAAGGGCAATAGAGGGGTAGCTGGGGACTGGATGGTCAATGAAGGTGTTTGGATAATGGGTCGTGTTAATTTGCGTAGGTCATGTCAAGATACGTGCTATTTGAGTTAGTGTTCAAAGCTTTCATTTCTGTTCCCACCACACTGACCGTGAGTGGAAGGAATCCCATCAGTTATCCTTACTGGAAACTTGCTGTAAAATCGCTTTTGTTTATTTATTCACTTATTTGTTTATTTTTTTTCCAGTGTATTGTCACGTTTTGTTTTGTTTTTGCTTGTCTTTTCAGGGATTTGAACAATCTTACGTACCCTTGAGAAAGAAAAACTAAATGGAAATGGAAAATTATTATTGAATATTGTTTATTTATGTTACTAATTAGCTTGAGTTCATCTGAGTGAATGGAGACAGCCCAAGTTATTGAGACCAATGGATGAACCTGTCAGGTTTCTTCAGGGGAGGGGTGGGCGGGTAACATTCAGCCCCATAGTACCTATAGTGCCTCTGTGTTTATGTTTCTCAGATGTGAACCCATTTCACAAAGCATGACACACTCTGTAAACACACGTTTCTTCACATATAGAACAGAGGCATGTCAGTGACCTTTAGACCCCTCAGAGGATGTCAGTGTAAATATTTTCAAGCAGAAGCTTGATTGTGTGCACTTAAGGGCTCTTTGGGGCAATGTTAGAGCAGTGATTTGTTGCAGAGGTGTCGTTAAACTCGTGACACATCTTGAACATGTTTATTTATTATACTATCGCTGTAGTAAACCAGAGCATCAGCAGGCGAGGTGTGAGAATAACAAAGTGGACCCTGGCTTTTATGTTGACGTCCCCTTCCCCTCTGCCTTTCCGTCTTCCATTTACTTCCTCAATATATCATCTGTGTTTTTACTGGCAGTTTCTCTGTCATGCCAGTGTCCCTGTTTTCAAACTGCTCCTGCTTTCTCTTGCTTTTTGTTCCTCAGTGTTGTTTATTGTATGTATAAAAGACTGGATCGTGGTACAAAGACCTGACAGAGCAGATGTTAATGCTCAGGTATAGAAACAGCAGTAAAAAAAGCATATATAACATGCTTATCTAAGACTGATTTTACTGTGTTGTTTTGCATGCCTGTGTGTGTATATAATTATTTTCCTACTTATCCCCTAAATACTTGTTTGGGTGGTTTTACAAAGAAGACTGCATATATGTGAATGAAAAGCCATTTTTAGCCAAATGCCCCTGAGAGCATGGATAAACATGATGTCACACGAGTGAGAGGAAACGATGATCTACAACCCAACAGGTGGCTCAGGCAGGCGTTTCATTGCATTCTTTATTAACTACCCTTCTTTCCTGTTTGCATAGGTGTAGAGTGGATATATCCACACGTGATGACATGCATGATTTGACACGAGTAATAACCTATATCTGATGTTATTTCTCTGTCCCTTTTTCTGTCTGTATCACCTTCCCTCTCTAGTCGAAGTTTTCCCAGAGGCAGCAACGCATGATCAAGAACCGCGAGTCGGCTTCCCTGTCTCGGAAAAAGAAGAAGGAGTATCTGCTCTCGCTGGAGGCTCGACTGAAAGTGGCGCTGTGTGAGAATGAGGCGCTCAAGAGTGAGAATGGCAACCTCAAGAGGCAGCTGGAGGGCCTGCTGAGTGAGGTGAGAGACCGGAAGCTCACAGCTCTGCTACTGCTTCCATACAGCCGACACTTACAAAGATGCCTGTGCACAATGCCACAGCGAGGCTTGTGAGAAACATATGAGAACATCTGTGATCTGTGATTAAGTTCTTTATTTAACACGACACATTCCTCCCCCTGCAGAACACGGTGCTAAATGCGAAAGCGTCCAAGAGGAGAGCTGTGTGTCTCATGGTGGTATTGGTGTTCCTCGTGCTTAATGTTGGACCAATGAGGTGAGCATATGACACATAACCATGTGTGACCAGCAAGGAGCATAAATGGCAGTTAAATGGCAGCTTTACAATAACTGCAACATATTATGGATACACAAGAGTTTGATTACTGGAGGAAAACAAATGGGAAGCCCCATGACTCACTGTGGGAATTACACTTCTCATCTAAGACATTACGCAAAACACTTTATTGAAAACAGTACAGAACATTTCCCATTGAAGCAGTATGTTCACACAAACCCACTTCTCTCATGTTTTAGATGACAAAGTTAATTAAGACATTGGCTTGAAAAGTTAATAATAATCATGAGATACAATCCAGAAAAATGTAGTCCAGCAAAGCATGTTCTCGACAAGTTCAGTCTAATCCCGAGGGAAACTGAACCAGTTGGTAAAGAAACCGACGACTTATAGTTCATCCCTGCCAAGTCTCTCTTGTGTGTATATTTCGCTTCTCTGTTGTTGTTGCCAGATTTTATAGGACTCTGTGACTAATGGGCGAATAAGCCTTGAAACACCCTGCTGAGTTGAGAGGAAAGTAAACGTTTGCCAATGACAAATGTAAAAAGAAAATTGTTTCAAGCTACAAAAGAAGTATAAAACATTTGTTTATGGGAGTTTTTCCTCATTTGTGCTTGTAATATTAACAGTGGTGACAAATTAAGATGAGTTATGTAAAACTCCACTGGGGAAGGGGAGCTGATTCCACCCAGCTAGCAGATGGAGGGATTGTGTTATTCCACAAACTCAAGCTCGCAGTCAATCTCCAATTGAAACAATGAATGCTCTGCTCTCATCATATAAAAATGTTTGTTTTCTCCCAGGAACATCTTTCTCCACAATGTTGCGAGCATCTACTTGTTTGACTTGTTGGCTTTGAAAATCTCTGTGCACTCCGAGCTGGGAATGTGATCTTTCAGTTGATCTCCAGAGCTTAGACATTAAATAGTTTCCTGGGACCGATGAATGAGTTTGCTTTTGCGAGTTGAGTGGTATTCACAGTAGCTAAAGTCTGTGTGTGTGTGTGTGTCTGTACCTGTGCGCGCATCTGTGTGTTTTGTGTTAGGGCTCTCCTTTGGAATGTAAAATATGCCCGCTTTTGAGGTCAGATCCCTTTGAAATGAAAATGCCACCCAGTGTAGTAATACCGTTGAAAGCGACTGTGTGTATTTTTGCTTGTGTGTGTGCCCCAGTGTGCTTTGGGTTATGCAGTCTAGATCAGAGTTCAGATTCTGCTTGTGGCTGAAAACGAAAAACCCCCCTGTGCACAGGATGTGGGCCACAAGGAATTCAGCGCTTATTTCAGTCCAGTACCCAACTCTTCTTGTCAGTTTGCTTCCTCCATCTCAAGTGTCCTGATTTTACCTCACCTGTCTCCTCTTCTCCTCACCTCACACGTCTTCTGTTTGTCAGTCTCTTTCAGGGCGGCACCAAGCCTGAAGTTTATGCCCCGCAGCAAAGCGGCAGGCATCTGCTTGGTTTCTCGTCAGAGGCAGAAACTGGGTTCGTGATGGGCCCCGATCCCCTCAGTGGTGGCCCCTCTGAGATTGCGGACAGGTAATGAGCTCAACCCGCCCGACGCCTTTCACAACACAATGCTCTGACAGCAGACCAGGATGCACCTGTGCCTGGGCTCAGTCTGAACCGGTGCAGCTCATTACGGCACGTGTAAACATGCGTGCTAGCCGGTTCCAAACGTCTGCCTCTCAAATGCCTCCAGGCCCCTGGCTAGTTGGCTAGCAGTTGTGCTTTGAGTAACAAGGTGGGAAATTGGGGTCAGGCCTTGTTTGACATTCAGCTTTATATTGCCAGTAACACTTTATTTTTTTAAAGAGTTATGTATTTTTCTTTCCTTTCTAAATGCAATAGAGGTCCAGCTGTCTCATTTGTAAATTGCATCAATAACAGTCTTGTTTGCTACATTACCTGCACGCCCCCATGTCCTGAAAATGTTTTGCAAGGTGGTCAGAGCGTCTGATGTCTGCGTGGCATTGCCAGCCTGTGTTTTGTCAGATCTCTGTGTAGGGTATGTTACACGTTAATGCAAACCATTCCGCTCCAGGATCAGGTTTCCCGGCGGCATTAAACTAGCGCTGGCAGGAAGGAACACATTAGCCTTTACAAAAGGGGTGACAGCACCAAACGTAGCAGAGAGGAGGATGACGGGGGAGATATGCAACCTAATCTTGAGGTCCCACCGAACAGCAAGGTGTGTGTGCACGGGAAGGTTAATATGGGCCCCTCAGAGTTATGATCAGGTCTCTGTGGTTTGACATGTTGTCTCGCCAAACTATTTCCAGAGCATTTAGAGACGGGAATACGAGGCATAGTTGATATGTTGGCTCAGATCAGGGAGGCCCAGGAGAGGTATTACGTCGATGGCAGACGTTTTGGTAAGAAGCCCGCTGCAGGTGGTCAATGACTGTGGACAGCCTACATCATCACCTCCAGCAATGTAATCATTCATTCAGCGAGTTAACCGTGTACAGAATAATTAAAGTCACTGTAATGTCTGAGGAAGGGAGTCATGAAATCCATAATGCATATAAACCCACCTTATGGTAACAATCCTGACAGCTACTGCCTTGTAGTTTTTCACAGAGATTGTCCATAATCAGACTGTATGAGACCCACAGGTAATGCTCCATTCTTTGTAGCATGTTCATCATTTTGAGCAGGATTCATATCATGCGTTCGGTGGGGGGGGGGGGGGGGGGGGGGGGGGGGGGGGGGGGGGGGGGGGGGGGGGGGGGGGGGGGGGGGGGGGGGG
>JBAJHX010000106.1:17094561-17113963 GCA_037176925.1 Amniataba percoides
CTGGCAGCCACCGTCCTCCTGAGATGCTCTCTCAGGTTTCCTCAACATGCGTTGTTGCCAGACATCAGGGTTTTATCAGCTCACATCAGCCCACTGTGTCGCTGAAACCCTCTGGAACATCTCCAGATGGCACTAGTAAAAGGGGGAAGGAGACCATAGAGAGCAGGACGGTAGATTTGGCAGCTTCATCAAAGAGCGGCTGTTGGTCCTCGTGGCCGTGTGTTTCCTGTTTCACCGTTAAGGCTTTTCAAGTAGTTGAATAGATTTTAGACATTTTGGTAATTTGGTGAAAGGTGTAATCAAGGAAGGGAATTAAATGTAAATCTCATTCTGGATGATGGTTTAGATTATGGCCCACAAATTTCCGTGTAATTATTTTGTAGTTATTGGGCACTTACATAATGCTCATGGGGTACAGCAATCTTAAGAGGTAACAAAAAATCTAAAAATAAGGAGATAACAAGTTAAGCCTGCGTGCATGTGCATCTATATATAAAATAGAATTAAATAGCTAACTTTAAAAGTGTGCTGGCAAACCCACATGGTGCTTTCACTACCAAATACTTTGTGATTGTAACTTACTTTATTAATGTATTTAAACATATTTTAAGAACTTGTTTACACATTAATGCACCTACAGGTCCTTCATAAATGCAATGTTCTTATTATTCAAAGATGTTTTGCTTTGTTACAGGCTCCTTATTTGATATATCCATCATAGTTTTCACAATTTCCATTATATTCTCCCTTGTTGTTGTGTTGTGCATTTGGATTAAGCATGTGACATGTTTCCACTTTGTGCTGTCTATCTGCGGGACTTCTATTTGTTATTGGATTGAAATCAGCTAAGTGCTGGTAATGTCAGAGCAGTTTATTTTTAACTGAACAGGATCCACGGGGTTGACTGCACGGCAATGACAGGACCTTGAACCAAGGAAAGGGAAAAAGTCAGTTGTGATCTCATCAAGCTATATGGAGAGATACACAGAGAACAACTTTTCCAGCTCTGCCTTAGGCAGACACCTAATTTGAGATAGATATCGCGTGGCAAAGAGTGAAAAATCCTGACCGGCAGGATGACTTCCAGAGATGTCTGCTCACACACTGGAGCCATTTGAAAAGTTTCAGTATCACTGCAGGTGCAAAAGAGGAAGTTCAGCAGCAGATGAAGTCATACTCCGCATTACGTCTACTAACCATTTAATGATATGAACATCCGCGCAGTCTTCCGGCTCCAGAAAGGCCTATTGTCACTGCTCGATCTGATAAACTCTAACTGGCTCTAAAGTATACGTCCGTGGAAATCCTGCAGACAGTCAGAAGAAGCTGATGTCTTGCACAGGTGTCTGGAAAAAGACTGCAGCTTTAAAACAACTTCCAGCGGCCTTAGGCATTTTAAAGACGCCTACAGCCCCTTTTCTAGGTCATATACGAGTGCACTAAAACTGACCGAGGCGTGTTTGGCTTGTGTGCTCCACATGGGGAATGTTGATTTCATTTTGACTCCCTCGCGGACATACAAAGGAAGCCATGAGTCTTTAAGTTGTCTGTTAATGTAAATACACAACGGTTCCCTCAGCATGTTGTTAATAGCTTTTTCTAGCAGAGGATTTTTACAAGCGCGCTCGCTTTAAAGGATGTTCTTTCCCCAGGCCGAGCGGAGTCGGGCTGCAAGAGACCACAAACCATGAACCAAACTGTTGTTTCGAGTCCAGCATCTTTTTCCAAACTTGAATTTCCCAAGATAAAGCCAAAGTCATTATTGTGTAGGTCAAACCTCAGGATGTGCTTGTGAAAATGTATTTATCCCTGATAATTAGCTTCGTGTTTATCATTGTACTGTACACCATCTGTGGTGTGTTGTCATCTCCTGGGTCTTTTTATTTTATTTTTTTCAAACACAATAGCCTGACTCATCAACATCGATCACTTTCTGTTCTCTGAACCTGCCAGCAATTCTTCTCTTCTTTGAACGCAGCGAGAAGGCTGAAGGATCCTGACTCATCATCACTGATCCTTCTCTCCGTCTGTCTCTCCCACACACTCGCACCAGGGTTTCTTCTTTTTTTCCTTCTCAAATTTGCGTGTGCCGCTCTTGTTTAGAGCTGTTTTGTTTATCTCCACGAGGGAGAAATCCAGTATGTGACTCAACCCTGGACTCCATCTGTAACCAGGTCTCCGCCTGTACTCGTTGGAGCTCTAAACCCCCCCCCAGCTGCCTCAAACAGTACTCCATTACTCTCTCAAATACTCTTATCGTGCCTTTCAGCTACAAATGTGAGCAAAAGCCTGCCAGCATTAATGGTGATGATGATGATGACAGTTTGGGAATGAGCGTATTTATGTCTTGAGTTGATTGAAGATTTGATACAAATCCGCTGGCAATAGAACAAATACACAAATGAATCTACAGTAACTTGTTTATTTATGCATTTACTGCTGCACTGAGAACTAACAATCCTCTGCTTCCTTTCCTTCCATTACAGACAGCGTCATAAGAGACAAAGATTACGAGGTGATGATGCAGATCGACTGTGAAGTTACGGACACCAGGATCCTCCACATCAGGTCCTCCACCATCCCACCTTTGCTCCGGGTCAACCACACGGACACGTTTTACCAGCACTCAGCACCGACTGACAACCAGGCCCCGCCTCCTGTCGGCGTGCTGATGGGGTCTGCTTAGGATCACCAGCAGCACCTGTATGATTCGCAGCTAAACCCATGAGGACAAAACAGAACACAAGACCTCAGTTAACACATTATTTTTCACGTATGACGAAGTACATTTTAAATCCCCACGCTGACTTCATGATTGTGATTTGAATTTGAATGAAATCCTTGCAACACAAAGGTAGCTTAGATTGTCAGCACCGCTCAGCCACATTCTTTATGAGGGCTGATATCCGGAGGTAGCCCGTAATGGGGTCCGAGCAGACGCTAGCTCCTTGTGTGGCAACACTGACTTCTCCCTGTGGCCCCAGACGCCCCACATAAGGGTAATTGCTTAGCAGCAGGGGGCAGAGCATTGAACCCTGAGTCACCCCGTCATAACACAAATACTTTTACCCCATAGCAGCTCTCCTCAAATCTGCTCCCTCTTTTTTAGCTCTTAATTTTCAGGACACGCTGCAAAGCCAGCGCAGAAGACAGAAAACGATTACACAGGGAACTTTCCTAATTAAAAACAGAAAAAAAACACATGCAATATCAGCGTTTAGAAGCACAATAAATTCTGTGCTGTGCAAAATTCAGTGCTGTGATCGTTTCTCTCACTCATTTGTAGTCCATTCATTTCTCTCTATAAAGCTAATTTTATTAAGGACTGAGTAAGAGATGCCAGGTTGATTACATTCAGCAATAGAGGCATTATGTAAACTCAGGAAGTCAGGGTAAAAGTTAACAGGCTAACCACTATGTTGGCTGGTTTCAGGTGCTCTGATTTTAGCATTGTATTGAAGAGGACTTTCAGTACTTAATTTTTGGTCTCTTCACTGACTTTCCCTCATGTTAATGAACAGATTAAGATACTTTACGTATTTATTTGTATTATTATCAAAGAGTAATGCCAACTCCTGTGGTGCGATGCTGTTCACTCACTTTGACTTTCAAAACCTTCTGTCAGATTTGTTGAGTTTTATTTTCCTGTTATGCTTTGTGGGAACCTTTTTTAATTTTATTGCTGCAGAAAATAAAATGACATATTGTATATAAAATAATAAAACCATGAAGGAATCTAATGTAAATGTTAGCGCAAGGGGAGATTTCTTTAGTGTCAATATATCGATTTTATCCCCAGAAAAGTTTATATTCATTCAATTTAAAACTCTCACTTTAGTTTAGCAGCTGAGCTTGGGAGGCCTGATGTTTGACATGTAACCACTGATGAGAAACAAAGCAGTTTTGACTCCTGACTTCTCCGTCCACGGGTTAAATTGCACTTTGATTTAGTGCACTTAAGCCTATATTGAAAACTTTTTTTAAAAAAAAAACCCTCTGTGACGGAGTTGCATTATCTATTAGTTTTAGTACTAGTTTGTTGTGAAGATTTGCACTATAAATTCAGAACCTGGGAAGACCAGTTCTGGCTTTAAAGGCCTTATATTAATGTGTCTGTGAACTTGTTGCCTACCTGTAATTGGGGTTTAAATAAGAAATTATGCTTATCAAAATTAGTAACTTTTTGCTCATATGGTTTTTGGTGTATGTTGATAAAACAGCTGTGTCTGAAAGGGCTTTCAGCTACATGGTTGTACAGATGGTTATGTTTTAGCTGAACAGATGCCGATAAAAAGTTTTAAAAAAGGCCCTTTGTTTTCTTAAGCCCAGCCATCTGTGTGTGTACTTTTATTCCCTTTTGTTTTCAAGAATATTTTTGATTCCCCACAATGTTTTTTACAGTACTTACTGTGGGGACAAAGCAAGAGTACAATTACAAACTTTGGGTTTTGTTTTTTGTATTCTATTATGTGCATCAACCAAAATAAACACTGGATTTTCTCTAACTATGTACCTTTGTGTTTATCTGTTGGGCTGTTGCCCAACCTCATGCCATAACTGCACTGTTTTGTCTTTTGCTCAGCAAGTATAAAAGAGTGACTTTTCCTTGGTATTTTCTTCCACACTAACTACATTTACGTCCAGTAATGATAAGCTAGAGGCTGGAAAAATCACTTTTTCTTAACACACATTTTTATCTCTGGTCTTCTTGCCTTATTCTTCCTGTAGTATTAATGCCCATATGCTTGAATTAAAACCAGTTATACTGTGATTATCCAAACAAAGACAACATTTGTTTATTTCTGAACTTTATTGTAGTCTCCTCAGAACACTCTGATATGGAGGGAGTAAGTGCTTTCACAAGACAAAGGTCAAAAGCAATACCTGTGATGTCACCAAACAGAGGACCTGTGGAATATGATGCAAAGAAGAATTTAATACAAAATAATGTGCATAAAACAGAAAAAAAATGTCATTTATCAACATCATTTTAGGGATTTGTTCAGAGTATGCCTCTATGAATTGGTTCTTTTATGTGAACTGTTAAAGTGTTATTTGACCCAAGCCAAGAACTTCTACAACCCTTCTACATTCATTTACCTCATAGGGCTTTTTCTTTTTTACAGTATTACAAAATACACAGTACGTTTTCATGTGTTGACTGAGGAATCTGGCTCATTATTTATTTCAGGTAAAAATTGAAAAAATCTTGATAAGAACAAAACAATTTAGTCACAATATACTGAAGTACATTTGTACATTTGGCCCCCAATTGTCTCCATACTGAAGGCCACATGGACTGATCTACAATCCATTCAAACCATAGAATTACCTTTTTAAAATAACTACTGTCAAACCCTTACTAAGGGTCTACATAGGCAAATTTAATATTGTATGTGACTTGGTGTCCATTGTCCCACGCATACAAAACACCTTCTTTGGGATTGTAGTCAATCTGCGTGGTGTACGTGTAGTTGTTGGTGAAAGGCATTCTGGGAATCATCTGGGTGTTTGTGTGCGTGTCGTAGGCGTATTCCAGGTTGGCGTCCTTTTTGTTGTAGCTGTCAACAGCGTACAGGACGCCGCACACGATGAAACAGTTCCCGAAGTGGTTTCTCCTGAGCCCGGTTCTCCAGGTGGTCTCCCTCTGCATGCTGAGGTCTGAGGGGTTCAGTCGACTCAGGACGATCACTTCCTGCAAGAAACCCTCATCGTCTAACGCCGGGTAGATGATCCACAGGCCGCTCTCGTCCACGGCAAAGTCGACGTCCGAGTGACTGCGCCACTCCCACGGCGATGAGGACTCTTCGAACAGTGCGTCGTGCAGCATGGTCCAGGCGGCTACGTAACGCTGACGCAGGTCGTACTTGATGATGTCTCGGGAAAAGGCACGGTTGTAGTAGAAAGCCCCGTTGTAGACCACGTGGCCTGTGCCGATCCAGTTGTAAGGAAGCTTGTATGAGTTTGTAAACCGGCCTGGAAAGCAGAATGGAGAAACATGAGATTCATCAAAGCGAACACAAAGGAAAAATATGTTTTGTGAAAGTTTTGACTTCTGGCTCACACCTGCTTTGAAAACATCCAGGTTGCGGAACTCCAGGAGGTTATTCCCGTAATAGAAGTTTGTGACGTAGATTTTGTCATTATCAGCCTTCGGGTCCTTCATCCACGCTCCTTCATTTTTGCCGTAGGTGTTGTGAGTTACCGGCTCCGAGATCGTTGCCAAAGTGTCCTTACACTCCCCTGTGAGAGTCAGAGAGCCATGAGTGAGGATTTAGAAGCAGTTTAACATCATCCAGACCTACGTCAAAGAGTCTGAAAATAATTAGAGGCTTTTGTTTTAACCAGCTTGAATCACGGAAAGAGTGAGGTTGCCACAGAGGACTGTGCGCCGAATCACAAAGTTTATGGATTCACAGAACAATACCACTTTAATTTTCTTAAAAACAACATCCATTTAAAAATATGAAAAGGCATGATATCATTATTCTTTATTCGGTACGTCAAACTAATTACCACAAATGTTCAAATCAATAAGCATTTGCATTTTTGTCTAAGCATTTGCTTTCCTGACTAAAACAAGGTCATTAAGGTGGATGGATTGTCTGGAAATTTTGTTCAGACATTCTTGGTCCCCAGAGGATGAAGCCTATGATTTTGGTTTTGATTAAACCAATAGCAAAAGAAACATTTACAGGCTTGACAAAAATGAAATCGAGCTCAACATACCACGTTTTGCTTGGGACTCCTGCCTTTGCATTGGCTCATCTGTTCCCGGGTGTCCCTCCTCCTCCTCATTCCAGCTGATTTTGTATTTCCGTTTGATTTGAGGAGCCCGCCTTGTTGTTGTGGTGGTGGTGGCAGTGGTGGTTGCGGCTGTGGTTGCAGTTGCGGTTGTGGTGACAGTGGCTGAGGAAGAGGTAGTCTCAGGAGTAGTGAAAGGCGGAGAAGTGTGTGGAGACAAAGTGGTCGGCGTCTGTGGAGTAGGAGGCAAAGTCGAGCCCACAGAGAGGGTGGACTCTGTTTCCTGTCCTGGCGTCGTGGTAGCAGCCTGTGTGGAGGTAGCTGTTGTGGAAGCTGTTGTGGGGTGTATTGGCGCTGAGGACGGAGCAGTGTGTGTTGTGATGGTCGTAGTGGAGGTCGGACTGGTAGCTGAAGCCTCCGTGGTTGGGTGTGGTGCAAGTGTGCTGGAGGGAGTTACAGTGCCGCCAGGTGTGGTTTGCATTTGGTGTTTCACTTCAAAGGTAGAGGTTTCCATTGTGCTGGTTGGAATATTTGTTGTTGTAAATGCAAGTGTGGTTTCCTTTGTGGCTTTATTTTCAGATGGTTGGGTTGTGTTCACTGTAGTTTCAGCTGACTCAGTGGCAGTGGCGCTTAAAGAAGTGCTGGCCGTTTCAGCCATGAAAGGGATCGGCAACTTAGTGATTCCAGCTGTGACTCTTTGAGTAGTCTGAGGTGCAGCGTCTGTGGTCCTGGTTTTTTGTGTGGTGGTGGTTGGTCCAAATGTGATGCTCTTCATGGTGGATGTGTCATTCTCTACATCTGCAGATGCATCCACTGTTGTGGTTCCAGCAGCGCTGATGAACTCATTATGAGCTTCTGAGGTGGGCTTACTTTCTTCTGATTTTTTTGATTGGATGTTTTTTTTTAAATTGTGCAGAGGAGCTGTTTTCTTTGGCTGCAATGATTTCAGTCCCATCCTTGTCCTCTGAGGTACTCTGTGTTGCAGAAGATTCTCCTCCATGAGGAGGTTAATTGGGCCATCACCACTGAATCCATGATACTCAAAAACTACAAAAGATAAAAGAAAATATTTTATTAAATTATTTTTCTGATTATTTAATGCAATCAAAACTGTTAGGTAATTCGTCTCTGTGCTAATAAATTACACTGACAACAAAAAGTAGAAGCCAGAGGATCAAACTCATTTATAACTTTATATTTTTGCAGTAACCACAGCAGCCGATAGATGGTCCTTATAGGCTTGACTTATGTTGAATCTTTGAGTTCTGGCATTAAGTATTGTAATGTGTTTATATAGAGTGGACTTATAAGGAAAAGTTATTTAAGCATAGCTGTGATGTGTTTTTTTCTCTCCTGCTCACTGTAAAGCTGCACTCACAGTTCTCTCCTGGCTCTCCATCATCCGCCACCATTGGATCTGGCTCAGATTTATAAAATGTCATTCCTCTGATGATCATTCCATTGGGGCCAGTCTTTGACACCTGAGAAGCCTCCTTGTTAGCCACATTTTTGGGAGTCACCCGAGGTTTGACCTCAAAGATCTGAGCAGAACCATCTGTCTGTAGGAAGAACGGATTTTCCCCAATAAACTTCTCCTCATACTTTTCCTGTTAGTGGACACAAAGATTTCGTGGAAACATACAATAGGATGATACCAGTATTATATATATGTCAGAATTTGTCAGTATCAGCTTCTGACCAATGACTTAGAGTCACGTGAAAGTGTGAACACTGTTTCATGATGCCCGTTCATCCTACAAATAAAAGAACATTTTGAGTTGAGTTATTCTGTGACAAGAATATGGAGACAGATATTCAGAACAACATTAAGTCTCATAATTAATTATACAAATATTACAATGTTGACAATACACTTCACTTTTTAAAAAAATGCATTTTACTATATGGTACTAATGGGAAATTATACAGCCATCACAAATGTCCATATTGGAACAGTGGGTCAAAGATGAACCCAAACATCAGTCTATAAACTGTGGCTGACACTTATATTTTTGGTCACATTACCATTTACCTTCATTTTCCAACCCCAATACATTTGGCAAAAACAAATGATAATCTGGCTGCTTGTGTTACTTGTACCATCTGACTTTTTTAAGCCATGCAGCTACATTCTTATTAATTAAATTGCAGAGTACAATTTTATTATTACTGATGGAAATAGTGAGTGTGACCCAAGTTGCAATAAACCTGAATATCCCTTGAGTATAGAGGAAAATGGTCATTTTTCATTTAAAATGTTGATTTATGTTCTTACAAGTGCTCTTGCTAAACTTAATTAGCTTTGTGAATCACTTGCATGCGAAGCCCAGGTCCACCCAACACTGCTGGACTCGCTCTCCTGTCACTGGTCTGAAGTCTGCTGTCGTCCACTCGGTCTGCCAAACCCTCCAATTTCCTCCGTAACTCTTTTACACATTTTTGGTTCTTAATCATGGAGACGATGATTTTATGAAGGAGTTTTTGGAAACTACACATAATTGTTCCTTTTGTTTTGAAGGAACAATTATGTGTTCAAGACTTCATAATGCTTTGCCAGTCTAAGCAGTAACATATGAATCCAATCACTTCTTTTATACGTGTTCTTTCCCTAAACTCTGTTGATTTAGTCCTTAGTTAGTTGGTGCCCTCACAACTGCTCCTAATATAGAATACTGCATATTTCACAATCTGACACTATCAGTGCATGTAACACAAGATGAAGTCACAAAGTCTTACCAACTGCAAGTTTATCAGCTTCCTTGAGCTGCTATTAATACATTCAGTAATTACATCACCGTCAGTTGCAACACACCAGTCAGTTATTGTGAGTGAAACATAATAAAAGTTGTAGCACTTCAATTTAGAGCACAATATTTAGTCCAGTAAGTTAATATGCAGTAATAATAACTACAAAATGTAGTAGTAAATATCAGATTTAAGCAACAGGTGTACTTTAATACTTACAACCTATAATTATCTACAGTTGGGACTACATACACTTTGTTTAATACGTACTTGTTATATAATTATCCAGCAATTACTTGTAATTAAAGTACATTTTATTAGCTAATGTAAGCTAATTTAGAGTAACATACCTGTTACAATTTTATCTTATAACATTTTAAATCATAAGTAAGTGAAGACTTACTATTTACAACATGTTTGTATTACTTGGCAATTAAAGGTTCTCAGCCTTTTGCATTGATAATTACGTGTGTGTGTATTATGTCATGGAACTAAGTACGGGCAGTAATTACTTTGAGAACCAATAGTTATGTAGTTATTACTATGTTATTATAGTACAGTAAAATAAGGAACGCCCATCATTACTGATGTTGTTACTGACCCAATCTGTGAACCCTGTGATATCAGATGTCTCTCTTACCTCTGGGTCCTGATATGCTGCGGCCTTGCTGACCTCACTGAGTCTCCTCTTGTCCTGATACAGGTGCAGGGGAGGGGTGGGCGTAGGGGTGGGCGTGCTTTCGGTCGCATGTGCCTGGGTTGGAGGCCTCTCCTGGGGCTTCACCTCCTCTTTGGTGTTGTTGTTGTTCAGAGACACTGCCTTCATGCAGTCATTGACAAAGCAAGATATTATCAGAAAAAGTGTATGTTTTTTAAATGGAAAATAGGCTGCAGTCATGAGCGGTGATAATCACTGACAGAAGGAAAAAGAAAAACACACTGAAGTGGAACGCCTGAAATCTGGAGTCATTAAGAGACCTTTCCCACAGCTGACATTTGACTTGTCATATGAAAAGCACAGGTGTTACTAATCATGTTAAAGAGCACAGTTATATCCAAATGTCCCACAATACCAGGACCCTGAAACTGAAGCGGCTGAACGGAATCAGCCATGAATCATTTGAGTCTCACCTGTGTTTTCCTAGAAGTGGCATTACAAAATGTCTTCAGCGCTACAACAATTTCGGTGCACTTGATGCTCATCTCCCTTATGCTTCCCAGAATGCACTTTAAAATGCAAAGAGCATCTTTGCTCACCAATTGACGTCATTACACTTGCACTTCTCTACAGCTGAGCTTGTCACGTGTCATACCAGGACACAGCTGACACTAATAAAATCAATTATTGGCTATGCTTGAATTACTCATTATTAACTGCAGCTGTGTTACCTGTGCCAAGACAAGGACTTAAAAATGGTAATTTACGAAGCCTTGGCAGTTTGGACGCTGTAGCTTTCTTCTCATCAGGCAGGTGCACTATGTTGTATTTGATGGTGTTGTGAAGCGTTATGAACTGTTCCATAAGTCAATGCAACTCATTAAATCAATGTTAATTCAATCAGTGATCCAATTAATTCCACCTCTCTCCATTATTCAGTACTCATAGGAAGTGAAACATAAAGCTGATCGAGTTTCAGCCAGCTGCTGCTGTTAGTAGTTGTGAGATAAAACCCTAAAAAGAATAAAACAAAAACAAAACAAAACAAAAAAACAAAGCTACAATCACACAGGTGTTCTCAGTTATTCTGGATGATTAGGCTCCTCTCTGCACGGGGATGTCAGTTTTGTTGCACCAGTGTGTTTGGGCAGGGCAGCTTCATGATTTATGATGTCTATTATTCATTTGAGTATGTGAGGTTTGGTGATTTCTGATCCAATTCAAGTGCAACAAATTCTCTGCTGAACCTCATTTCCTGATTGAACACATCTCCATGTTAAGGAATTCATACTGTGCAGCTTTAAGTCATTTAATTTGAACTGACACATGTAGTCATCTAAAAATATTATTCTAAATATTTTTTCATATTTATTAGAATTCTAAAGCAATTTACTAAAAAAAAAACAAGAAAGCAAAGATGTTATTTTGCTGTTTTATTAAAAGATATCAGTGAGAAATATATTAAAAAGGGATTCAATATTGTTTAATTTGACCCACTGAGGCAAACACACCTCCTGCCACCACTTTCATATTTCTATGTAGGTCTTTGCTCAAAAAAAGAGGTACCCTGTACCTTTTCTATGTTTTCCACGCGATCCAGGAGCTTGTTGGTGAGGGAGTGCAGCTTCAGCAGGTCCATGCCGTAGAAGGATCCCTCCAGCAGCTCCAGGATGGTGGAAAGCTGCAACGATCAAGTGGATTCCGTCAAATGGGTTTACCAATTCAAAACATGCCACCGTAAAACAGGCCTATCCTCAGCACATCCAAACTCTGTGGAGGAAATGTTGGGCTTTCCTTTCCTGAATGTGATTTTTTTTTTAAAGTGACATCCTTGTCCCCAGTTATCCGACTGAGAGGCAGCAGAGGGGAGGGGGGGCTTTGGTTTGCACGGGGAAAAAAAGGAGAGGATGACACTTCACCTTGACATTCTCTTTTCCAGCTTCCCTAAGTCTCTTCAGCCTGAACTCTCCCTCGCACGGGTTGACCGCTGATGGAGGAGCGATGCAGGCGCACTTGCAGTCGGGTCCGGAGGTCAGAGTCTCCACAGAGTAGAAGTCCTGCGCGGCGGCGCTGCCTTCTTCGATCCGCCGGCAGGCGCTCCTGCTCAGGGGTCTGACAACACATTTACACCGACAGTCAGAGCCTTCCGAGAGGGCTTTCACTTTGTCATAATCACCCAGCAGCTACAAAGAGAAGAGGACGGATGTATTTTCCACCACGCACAAACAAAAAAAACATTTGAATTTTCACGCACGAAATGTTGAAATGTCCACAAAAGATGTGAAGTAAAAAAGGGGGAGACCTCCTCCTACCTTAGAGAGGATGCTCTCCTGGCCGTCTATCTCCTCCTGCAGCGTGTCACTTGCATGCTCTTCCTCGCTCTCCGGTCCTGTCCGGGGAGGCTCACTGTTCGGCGCTGCAGAGCTGCAGGGCAGAAACGCGCAGCACGTCGCGCTGATGATGATCAGCTTCAACATGTTGATGCTCACAGAGCGCCCCGACGACAAACAACGCCGCGAGTGTGTTCATCTATCGATTTAGCTGCCAAGAAAAATGTCATAGCCCGCTTCTGGCTCCCAGATGACAGATGCGCGTCCAGAGGTTGTCATCAGACGGCGAGGTCGGGCGTCATCTTCTTCGCTGTCGCAGTGAAGGCGGCCGGGCTGCGAGTGGAGGAGCTGAAGAGAGAGAGCAGCCGGCATCTGCTGCTGCTGCACAGCTGACAGGAGGCGGACCTGACCCGACAGGCGAGGAGGAGTTCAGCTGAAACCTGCCTGCTCAAATATGATGGGGCAAACAATTATCAACAGACATGAGTTAAAAAAAATTTTAAAAAAGATATTTTGTCTGATTTAGAAATTTCTTTTAGACCCAACTTGCAGTTGAAGGTTGTGAAACATCAAAAAGTCAAATGTAAAACAGCAGCCTGTTGCATTTTGATGAGATGCTGCTCAGCTTCACCCTCAGCTGCGGTTTTGCTGCCCTCTAGCTGCAGCAGTGTTTCACTTCAGGGACGACAAAACAGCACTGAAATTTTAAACAAGTTTATTTGTACTTTAAGGCACATTTGAAGTATGCACTTATCTTAAGCAGACGTTTTCATGTAAGGTGATGTATGTGTGTGTGTGTACACAAATCAAATGTGGGATGTCCTGTTAAGGCATGTGGTGCCGTTTAGGTGTGAGAATCAAGAAAAGACATTTGTCCCGAAAATAATAATCCCTGTGACGTGATATCAAATGTATAGTTGCCTTGTGTCATCTCGACCATAGGAGAACAATCATGTACTTCATTTAATATATTTAAAATGTAGAAATTGCAGCAGTCACCATTGAAATTGCACATATTCTCTAAAAATCCATCAAGTCCCCCGCTGAACCGCACTTCACTTTGCAATTTGTTTAAAATTACTTAGAATCAGTGTCCTTAAACAAAAACCCACAACCGCATTTCTGTCAATTGGTTTTTCATGATGAATACAAAAATCCCATTCAAAATTCTTAGTAAGTGTCTTATTTCTATTTGTTTTCTTCATTGATAGTGAGCCCCTGTGTGGTTAAAGAAACCGTCAGAATGACTGGAGTAGCCCAGTGAGAGATCTGATACATCGGCAGCAGATTTTCATGCTTGGACTACAGCCTGAAAGAGAAGTGATTATTTACGTCCACTAGCACCCTTTCCGTTCCACCTTTTCCTCTGCTGCCACAGGGAGGATGAGGTGAGAAATGCGGCTCCACAGTCCACTGTACTTGTCAAGGTCCATCTTATCAAAAGACACGGGATAGTCATGAGAGAGGAACTTCTTCTTAAGGTGGTCGTCCACCATCTCCTCCACAATACTCAGACTGCTGGGAGGAATCTCCCTCACGTCCTCCAGCAGTACTGTGAAGATCAGACCAGTCTTCTTGTAGGCGGCGTTCTCGTGGTCGCAGTAGCGGTAAAAAATGAGGGTGGAGCCAGGAGGAAGCTCCTCGAAGCGGTGAATGACAGCCACGGGTTTGTCTCCTTCGAACGCCCTCTGCAGCTTTCTGTCGATCTCCAGTTTGACCTGGTCGCTGTCCTGGTTGGCTTTGCCGGTGCCATCGATGTGGAGGACGGAGGCGTTGAGGGCAGAGGAGAGGGCGGAGGCCAGGCCGTGAGCCATGCAGTGCAGCGTCCTCTCAGCTTTGGCCCCCGCAGTCAGGATTAGACTGACCGGCTCCGTGGGCTGGGCTGTCTGGAGGTGCCTCAGCAGGTGGATTTTGCTCCTAGTCCAGAGCTCGGCACGCTGGTTAGGGAAACGAGACTTCACTTTTTCTAACTGCTTGAGGAAGATGTCTATTTGTTGAACGTCGCTTATCTGAGGTGGAGGCTCAGGATAGAAGACAAACTGCACCAGGATGGCACCAACTAATGCTACCACTATACCCAGGATCAGGAATCCTCTATTTCCTATGGAGAGAAAGCACATGTGTTGTCTGAACCAGTACTTTGTTTGGTATTCAAAAGTTATTTATAATTATGCATCAAGTAATACACAACAGACAGTATTAGAGAATTATTTTTATTAATGACTGAGAAGGTCTTAGCTTTCATTTGATTCAAAAGTTTTACTTCGGCAATCATCATGACACTTCAAAGAAACGAGATGAGAAAAAGTTAAACGATTACCTTGGGGTTTTTCTATATCTGTAGGTTCACTACGTTCCACAGTGGGTGAAGATTTATACTCTGGCATGTCATCTTCGTTCATCTGAGGAGCTCGAACTTCCCTTGGACTGCTTTCATTAGCTGACCAATAAGAGAAAGAAGATACATTAACACAAACTGACACTGCAAGGCAGCAGCCACACGTTCATGCGCTTTCAATGGCTTCCTACAAGTGACTGACTCAGTCTTTCACTGTTGTTCTGTGGTTTCATCCCTCCATTGGCTTCCTGTATAATTCAGAACAAATGACAATATCCTGCTGGTTACATGTACGGCTCTTCTTAACCCTGCCCCCAGCTACATTTCTGATCTCCTCATTTCTAATTTCACTCGTCCACCACTCTAGTCCTCAAGTCTCAGCCTTCTGTCCATCTGCTGCTCTACCTGCAGCCAGCGTGCCGAGCTCTGGTGAAAAGTGATTCACAAAGTGTTTTGTGAATCACTTTTTAACTGTGTTTAAAAAAAGCTATATAAATAAAACTTGACCTACTTACTCACTTACTTACAGTCATTTACACTTAATGTGGGATTTAAGAAAAAATCCAGTATGGTGTTTCCTTTTTAATCTTACAGTATTACGAATAAGTCTGTAAAGTTTTAGCTGTCTTTTGGTTCAAAAGTTTGACTTCTGTCATTGCTATGACACTAAAAAAGGAAAGAAGAGGAGTAAAGTCAAATATTACCTTGTGATTTTCCAGTATCCAATGGTTCTGAAGGTTCAGTTGTCTCCAGAGTTGATGAGGGTTTGTTTTCTGACATACAATGTTCCATCTTCTGAGGAGCCGAAACCTTCTTCTGGCTGCTTTCATTGTCTGTCCAATGAAGAAAAAACATGTTAACAAACAGGTACCACAAACACTGGAAATCAGTAACTACATGTTCATGCTCCCTCACTGGCTTCCCACCAGTGAACTTTTCTTGTTGTGTTCCAGTGTGGTGAGAGTTGCCTTTTTAATCTTACAGTATTAAGAGAAAAAGATCAAATTAATTAAAGTCTGTAAAGTTTTAGCTGTCTTTTGATTCAAAAGTTTGACTTCTATCATCACTATGACACAAAAAAAAGAAAGAAGAGGAAAAAAGACCTATGTAAAGGTTCAAACATTACCTTCCGATTTTCCAGTATCCAATGGTTCTGAAGGTTCAGTAGTCTCCTGAGTTGATGAGGGTTTGTTCTCTGACATACAATGTTCCACCTTCTGAGGAGTCAAAACCTTCTTCTGGCTGCTTTCATTGTCTGTCCAATGAAGAAAAACCATGATAACAGACACCATGAACACTGGAAATCAGTAACTACATGTTCATGCTCCCTCACTGGCTTCCCACCAGTGAACTTTTCTTGTTGTGTTCCAGTGTGGTGAGAGTTGCCTTTTTAATCTTACAGTATTAAGAGAAAAAGATCAAATTAATTAAAGTCTGTAAAGTTTTAGCTGTCTTTTGATTCAAAAGTTTGACTTCTATCATCACTATGACACAAAAAAAAGAAAGAAGAGGAAAAAAGACCTATGTAAAGGTTCAAACATTACCTTCCGATTTTCCAGTATCCAATGGTTCTGAAGGTTCAGTAGTCTCCTGAGTTGATGAGGGTTTGTTTTCTGACATACAATGTTCCACCTTCTGAGGAGCCAAAACCTTCTTCTGGCTGCTTTCATTGTCTGTCCAATGAAGAAAAAACATGATAACAGACACCACGAACACTGGAAATCAGTAACTACATGTTCATGCTCCCTCATTGGCTCCCCACCAGTGAACTTTTCTTATTGTGTTACAGTAATTAAGAGGAAGATATAAATTCAATTAAAGTCTGTATAGTTTTAGCTGTTATTTAGTTAAAAAATGTGACTTCTGTTATCACGCTGACACAAAAAAACAAAAAAAAACAAAGGGGAGAAAAGGACAAGTTAAGCGGTTACCTTGTGATTTTCCAGTCTCCAATGGTTCTGAAGGTTCAGTAGTCTCCTGAGTTGATGAGGGTTTGTTTTCTGACATACAATGTTCCACCTTCTGAGGAGCCAAAACCTTCTTCTGGCTGCTTTCATTGTCTGTCCAATGAAGAAAAACAATTTTCAGGCAACACAAACACTGGAAGTCAGTAGCTGCGTGTTGACAAGTGACCTGTGCTTGTTATGTTCCACTGGGGTGAGAGTTACAGTATTTAGACAAAAAGTTCAAATTCATGTAAATCTGTAACCTTTCACTTGATTCAAAAGTTTAACTTAAACAAGAGAAAATGAAAAAAGTTACTAAATTACCTCCTGATTTACCATTATCCCCGCCTGAATGTGTAGAATCAGTAGTCTCCAGAGTGGGTGAGGTTTTGTTCTCCAATGGGGCTAAAACCTTCTCCTTGTCTCTTTCATTATCTGGCCATTGGGAGAAGGAAAAATGGTTACCACAAACTGGATTAAATATACATTGCAAATATTGGAGGTCAGCAGCTGCATGTTCATTCTCCCTCGCTGACTTCCCACCAGTGAACTGTGCTTGTTGTGTTGTGACACTAAACACCCTAAAGCAGAAAGCTGAAGGAAAAAATAATCTCAGGTAACTAAAATATACCAAAAGACAGACTCACTCTTCTCAGCTTCGGTGTTTGCGTCGTGTGTCCCATCCAGGGTTTCTTCATCTACTCCAGCTTTGGGTTCATCTACCTGGTCATCCTTTCTGTCCGTTTCTGGTGCTTTTTCTTCCTTACTGTGGTCTCCTCCTGATGCATTCATAATACTTAAACTTCCACAACAACCAAAGCATCAGCATCTCTACAGTTACATTTAAAGTGGGATTTAATACATGGCCCAATGCAGTGAGAGTTGCCTTTTAAATTCCCCTGTAAATTAAGGTTCACTTTTTCTGTAAGGTCTTAGCTTTCATTTGATTCAAGGCTGACTAAAAAGAACATACAGAAGATAACCACAAGATTACCTCCCAATTCTCCAACAGCTCCTGACTCTGTGGGTTCAGTAGTCTCCAGAGTGGGTGAGCTTTCATTCTTCATGTCATTCTCATTCTTCTGAGGAGCTACAACATTTGTCTGTTCACTTTCATTATCTGAACAATGGGTGGAAAAAAAAGATACATGACAATGATAAAGTTCAACACAGTGTACATTTTACCTTATACGTAAAACAAACAAACAGAAATAAACTATATATATATAATATAATAAATAGATAACAGCTATGCGGAAGCAAGGGAAACACATACACACAATATCCATCATACTGAAAACTCATTGATTGAAGACATTAAACTAAGGATTACTTCTCAGCAGTGGATTATTTGATGTAAATTAAAAACTGACATTATTCTAATTGTGAAAATGACATGTCTAGATAAGATTAGCTGACACGGAAACACATTTGGTAAAGATGCACTGAACAGATTCATGCATTGACCTTGTTTGAATAATTTACCTTCTGGGCGCTGCTCGAGATCAGTCTTCCCCTCTTTGTTCTCATCACTTGCTGGTTGATCCATATTGATTGATGGACTGTTTTTTCTTCTTTGTAACTGTAAAACAGATTCAGGTTTAATTTCAAAGTGGGCTCTCACATGCAATGACTTTTGGCTTAGTATATTCATGCATGACAATAAACACAGTGAATAGAAACTAACAGCAAAGATGACAGTATGTACTGCAGTAAGTACATAAGTAAGTACGTAAGTAAGAAAAATAGAAAAATGCAAAAAAAGATTATAAAAACAAATATACCATATGACAGTTCTCACATAATTAAGTTTTAAAAACTGACATATTAAGTAAATGAGAGTTACGAAAGTAGTAATTACTCTATATATACTAGTCCAATGTAACATATACCTGCTGTGTGCTGGTCGGTTCACCCAAGCTGGTTCACTTGATGGTTCACATCTGTATTAAAAGATATTGGAGCACAATACTTGTTTAATTTTATACAAAAGACACAACGATTAGTTTGTGACAGCTTCTCGTAAAAAGTTCAAAGTCCCAAATGATACTGTAAAGCTGTCTGTCATGTGTTGTGTTATCTGCCAACAGGGACAAGCAGCGTTCAAACCCTTGAAAAACACATCTTTTATCTAGAAACTCGCACTTAAAATGGACTTGAAATCGATAACACACATTGCTAGCGATTCGTGAACCTGCCAGCACATAAAAATATAACAACTCAAACTTAAATTTAGCTGAAATGTCTTTTTCGATATTTATCGGCGTGTTTTGTTAACTCATATTTAAATAGGGGCTTACGGCGGCATTTGCTGTGCGAGCAGAAACTACAAGCAGAGAAAGAAGATGTTAACTTAAGTGTGATTGTTCTTGCTGAGTAACAGCTTGTAGAAAGCGAAACTAACGTCACTGCAGGTGAAGAAACGGTGGTTAGCTGAGGAGCTAGCAGGCTAACTGACAGGTACGAACGTCACTTTCGTCAACAGTAACGGCTCCGTTCTGCAATGACTGCCTTTGTGCTACTTATTTATCCTGTTATTAGTTGTTGCCTCTAATTTCTAACTCTTACCAATCAGGCCGTAAACCATATCGCGGTGAAATACCAGCAGCATTACGTCTTTATGTATTTAATAGCCGCTTGT
>JBAJHX010000106.1:17160521-17174813 GCA_037176925.1 Amniataba percoides
ATAAAATATGATTTAATAAGTTATGGAATGTTACTACAAACCCGCCGGCGGGTTTTGACAGTTAACTGGTTAACACTCAATACTCTGACAGAAATATATTGTACATGCTCAAATAACTGGCAGGCACACACACACACTCCAGCCCAGTCCATCTATTTAGAGTGGAGTATTCTGAAATAAACCCTCACTGTTTGTCTGACTGATGGATATGGTGAGTGAGTCCTACTTAAAATAAGTGCATCTCATTTAGAAAATATCCTCTGGAATTGATTCATTATATGCATTACTAGTCTAGAATTTAAAGTCATTTAGATTATTGGATTTGCTTTGCTTTCTTTTATACATATTTCATGCAGCAATGCTTTGAGCTTAAAGTGAATGTGCTCATAATGACAATGCCAACCTGCTGACAATGGTCAACATCTTAGTTGAGTACACAACAGAAAACACAAAGGTTGACAATGATGGTGAAATGTCGACATGACAGTAGACGCTGGAGGAAAAGGCATCAACAAAATGAGTCATCCCAAGGATGTGAATATGAATTCATCCAGTAGTTGCTGACGTGTTTCACTCAAAACCACTCATTTCAACCTGATGGTGTTGATAAAGGGAACGCCACAGGGATCATGAGAGTCAGTGGGAATACCCCTTTGGGCAAACATAGAGAGATATTTATCCCTGGACCAAATAAAACCAGCTGACTGATATCACTACATAACTAACAGGGCCTAAACAGTATGAACAGTATTTCAATTTGAGTAGCAGATTTAATAGCAAATCCCTATTTGGTGTTTAACCATAGTTGATTATTTAATTATCAGCGCTGTGTTGCTGGAAATGCAAGGGAAGTTTGGCTCAGTGTTTGCATCTGCCGCAGCCACGCAACCGCCGATAAGCCAAAGGGCTTCCTCCACTTAATGTCGCATGTGGCGCAAACTGGTTTACTTGCCAGCTCCCCAAATTGGATTTTATTCCTGCCCCCCTTCCTGTTGAGAATTCAAATTAACCAGGCACAGAAGCCTGAAATAAGCATTGAAAATGCCAGTAACAAAAGTGCCTGAATAGCTGTAACACAGGGTTTATTTATAAAACAGGTGAAACAAGTAGGATGAAATCTATTCTGCATTTTTTTGTGCAAAGATAAAAGGAAAGGTAGCAGAGTTTACAGCCGTCCTTTGATTCTACAGAGCATGGCGGTGAATTACGGAGATATAAATCCGAACCATTCATTATTCCACTCTTGTTTGCTGGCCTATCAGCTCTCATTTGTGTCTGACATTTAAGCTATTATCACATGAGCAACCTTTTAATGATGCGTACTAGACCTAAATGCTAATGATTAAAACCATCTCTCCTACAGGGGCTTCTTGTTGCAATTCTCTACTGCTTCCTCAATCAAGAGGTCAGTACGAGCCACTCTCAAGAGTTTACTTTAACATTTTACAGCTTTCTGTTACATAATAAACCGTTGAACCCAGATCATATACCAGTGAGGGCTGAGTGCTTTATAGTTGTCAGAGCTTAACACTTAAAATAATTTGCTGCTTCTCTTCCCTCATTGCACAAGGGAAGGACCCCGGGGCACTTACGTAAACACTGAGACTAATGTGATGTCCCTCAGTCTAAAGGCAACACCAGTGTTTAATATTCAGTAAAACAACTCACAACCTGTGTTTATCTGTTTGGTGCACCAGCACACATCATGTTTATTTAATCTGTACAAAAGTCAAAGTGTAAAAACAACTATTTGCAGTTCTACAGGGTTTATGCACCAGACTGTGTCTTACTATAAGCAGAACAACAAGCATAGACTCCAGGAAGGACAACTCCTGGTCAAGAAATAGTCAGGCACACAGCTTATTTATAAATACATATTACACAATTTTGAAGTTTTTTTTAAATTATTGTTATCCTTAACCAGTTACATAGGATTTTTAGAAATTGTATATGTGGTATATTAGTTGTGACATCCTACTAGTTTGTAAGCCACCAAATACTGTGGTTTTTGTGTTATTTTTATGTGTGTCTGACAGGTTCAGAAAGAAGTCCACATGCAGTGGCTGAGGTGGCAGGAGGGGAGTTATGGCGTGGTGTCACCTGCTGCAAAGGGCAGCCAGATGGACACGCCCTTCTAGTGGTGTCCTGACAGGCTTTCACCCTCTCCCCATACCATCGGTTTTCTGCTCTCTGAACATTCACGGCAGATTTCCTCTGTGCACGTCATCGCCTCTAATGGGCTGTACAGTACGCGCCAGTGGTTGTCGGCTATGCAGCACTGAAGCCTGAGACTGTGAAGTTTTGTGGCTGCACTTCTTCAGCCAGAGTGGACAAACTGAGGTGAACTTTCCATGCATTTTAACAACATTTTAAGAAAGATCTCACGTGCATTTTCCATACTACAGTGCGGCAACAACTTTAAAAAAAGATCAGCTTCAAGATTTCCTCTGAGGCCTTGCTGGTTAAATTAAAGAATGATCATTTGGCTGAGCTCACAGTTATTCAACGACCATCAGTTAGCACGTAAGTAGTTTCACCAGATGCAGCTTTTAGTAGAGAACACAACACACTGTTTTAGAAAGTTTATATTTTAATTTGAATTCAATTTGATACTGCAGTGTAGCTGGTTGATTGCTGTTGTTTTTTTCTGAAGCTATAACCAAGTGAAGCATAAATTATTAATTATTCAGCTGACAATTCACTATTAAAATGGATTATTATTAATGACTTCCATATTTGTTATTGTGATAATATATTACATAATTCATACAATGATAATTATACTTTCTCATACTGTGTACAGAACTGGTCTGTGGAGGCACACAGGGGGATGTACTGCAATTATCTGATTTATTTGTTTGTTTGCTTGTTTATTCATTCATTCACAGTGAGGAACAGGGTAAAAAATTGTATACCACTTTTTGCTACTGATATTGGGAAGTGCAGCTTAATGAATTAATATCTTCAAAGTCTAGGGGGAAAAAAGAAAGGGAAGTGGAAACCAGCACAGTCTTGAATTTTGATGGCACACTGTTGATTTCATCATATTATACTTCAAAGGTTAAAGCCAATATGGCGTCTTGTGTTCTGTCATTTTCAAGTAATCGACTCCACCGATATAAAATAAATCTTAATATATCAAGGGAGTAGAAAACATGAATAAAAACTTCCTCATAGTATTATCTGTAAGTTATTTTAATATGAATATATAACTACCTGCTAACATATTGTACAGTGTATCACCTGCATGGTCACATAGAGAATGGTAAAACTGGATAACATAATGATGAAACATGTTTTGGTTCTCTTTTTCTGAGAAATGTTGGATTTGCAATTGTTATTACAATTTCTTTAATGTAAAAGGAGTAGAAGTCATCCAAGATATCATATATCATATTGAATTAAATCCCAGTTCAGTACCATCCACCATCCTCTTGCTGCAACAAAGTGTGTTTCAGTGTAAATGAAACATTTGCCTTAAAGTGAATGTGTAAACTAGTCCTTGTTAGACAGTAGCTTCAGTCAGATTGTTCTGTTGTTGCTTTTGGATATTGTTGCTTCTACTGTGCCTCTATTTGTGATGGTTTAATGCCTTGTGAAAATATGAGGTTCCCACAAGCATACAAATGTTTACTCTGCCTCATTATGGCACTCCGCAGCCTCTTTCACAAAATCATCAGATGGCAGCTACAAAGTGTTAAAAGCTACAGCCATTAAAGTATAAGTGGTTACATGTTATTTAGATTCAAAGTGCTGATCCTGGAAACATCCATACTCATTGATTAAAGATTTTTAATGAGAAAAAACTGTTAATACATAAATTCAATCAGTATGAAAGTGTTTTGTCAAACTTTCATTGCTCTTTTGCATCATGAGGAAAACCTTAATAAATCTAATTCTTCAAAGCAAATGCATCAAATTGTTCAGTCTGTTCTTTTTCTTAAAAAATCAATCCAACATCTTTACCCATTAAACCACTGATATAATACAAAATCGACATGTGCATATACACATTTTAGTGGTTTACAATAACAATAGTATCTGTTATATTTCCAGGTGAGCTTATTTAGCAGTGGCGAGGAGAGACATCGGAAGCCATTAGAAGAGTTTTAATGGTTTCCATCGGGGAAAAAACAATTAAAACCACCAAAACCCATTAGATCCTCCACATTATAGTCTGCACTGACATGATGCTTTCCATTATTTCCATTGGTCACCTGCATGCAAGCAAAAACAGACATTCACAGCCAAAATAGACAAGCTTATTGTAAACACACTATTCCTTACACCTAGGTTTGTTTTGCAGTAACTTTAGTGTTGTATAACCGAGCTACACCTGCTGTTTAGTATCAATGTCAAAAAAACAGTTCCTGGTTGACACATGTATAAACATTTATACAAAGTGGCTCCTAATATATTTTAGAAATTAGGCTATGGCTATGATACTAAAATAGGGCCGAATTCTTCAGTTTAAATATTATTTCCCTATACAAGTGTCTACTGGAGTGGAAACCACTTTTGTCACTAGATGTGTGAACTGTGACAATGACAAGATGAGCCCCGTGGAAAAATTATAAAATACATTCACAGAGGGAACCTTGCACAGAATTGCTGGACAGATCAAAACACGCAACGGCCCACTGGGTGTTTTAAAGACGTGCAGACTTTTCAATCAGAAGTGAAGATTGACCCCCGGATGTTTGCGCCAGGATGGGATGGCAGGATGCAAATGGGCTGGTTTCTCTCAGCCAGGCCAGCTCGGACACACACTGAATGGCTCCGCAGGTGTTCATCTGAGGTTTGTGCACACACGTTCACCTCTGTGTCCTGATTTTCTCCTGATTTGTTCATTGCTATTTTCAAATAAGCTGCAGCACTCTGACAGGGAAGTTTGTACTGGTGATGAGAAACTACTCGAGGCCAAATCCCTCAGGGCTGCTGACCTCAGAGGAAGACCTGCAGTGTCTGTAACATGTTATGATGTAAGGGGTTTAACAGAGTGTCCCTGTGACCTCCCATGATCCTCTGGCTGGCTGCTTTATGACCTCCCTGTCAGAGTTCAGATCAGGGGCATCCTGAAGGCAGCCTGCAGGTCCTGCAGTTTGGGATTTGTGGAATGGGAAGTGCAGAGCTCCTGGACAGGATGTGGAGTCACTGCTGGAGCTCTGCACAGCCCCCATCCACCCCCATCCACCCCCCCTCATGCAGAGTCTGACACGGAGCTGGCTGACGGCGAGTCCGCATCTGGAGGAGATCGGAAGTCCGCGTTCGGCATCTGGATCACAACTCTGTTTGTCAACCAAGACCAGACCCGGGTAAGTCATCCGGAGCGAGTCTGTCCCACTTTTAACTCAGCTTGTACTCACAAAAAAACCCACCAGATCCGCAAGAGTTTTATGGCTTTTTTTTCGGAGTTTCTTGTTGAACACGTTTTTTCTTTCCCCCCACACACACACACACTCATATACACTGGCCGATTTTCTTTCACAGATTCACATCACACAAAGTTCGACTTCACTTAATGCAAAACATGAAGCTGTGTCGCAGCTGCTGTAGGTTTCTTTTGTTCTGCGCAGACAGCCCAGGGGGGCGATGTTCACTTAATAACAGGCTGCTCTTTCCCCTGTGTTGTTCTGCCTGCCCAGGCATGCACTGTGTTCTCTGCCCTGACTGCTGCATGCAGCTCATCTGAGTCTAATTTCAACCCCCAACACTAAATTCATTCACTTTTACAGACTCACATGTTCTCAGCCGCCTCTTTCTGCAGTGTCAAAGCTGTTTCTCTTTTCTTCCTAGTCCTCTTCCTCTCCACACAGACACCCAGGTGATGTCTCACCTCTGGACTCTCCTGTCGGCCCTGCTGCTGGTTTCGTCTGCGGCCGACCCTCTGAGAAGCCCCGAGGAAAATGAAGTCCTGAAGCACACAGAGGGGGAGCTCCTCAAGAACCAGGCCAGTGACTGAGGAGACCCTTCATGCTTTTTTGAGGGGTTTGTTAGGTGTGTCTTTGTAGGACATGATGTCTTGAATTAAACTCCTGGTTTCTCCTGTTTTAGAATCAGGTGACCGACAATGCCATCAGAAACCTCAGTGAAGCTACACCGAGCCACACGCCGACCACATGTGAGTTTTTACTTGCTTTTGCTGCTGCGTTCTCTTTAGACCTGCTCTAAAGCTTTTTTTCTGAAACTGACCTCCCCCTTTTATTTTCTTTTACATTAGCAGCTCGCTTGACCACCACAGTTCCTCCAAGCTCCAGTCTCGCTCCACAGTGTCCAGAAAACCAGGTGATGCTGGAGAACGACGGTGGTTGCGGCTGTCCGGCTGGCTTGGTGAAGGATGGAGACAGCTGTACCTGCCCTGTGGGCTTCACTCTGCAGGGGGAAGCAGGGTGCAAAGGTGAGAAGGGGCAGAAACATTTATACTGAAGCATGTTGATACTGGAACATAAAAAAATCTGTAATGCACTTAATTTGGGAAAGAAGTGTCACTCCTCATTTAACCTATTTACCACCATTTTTTGGGGAATTCGATTCAGCACAGATACACATATAAAATGTGGTCTTAACTTAAATGAGCAAGACCAGTGTTTGCAAAAAGGCCTATATTCTTGTTTATATGCAGTGATGTCGGCATATTATCTTCTCTCTATTCCACAGATGTTGATGAGTGCGAAAGAGAGGGGCCAGGACCGTGTGGTCTCCATGCCAGCTGCACCAACATCCCTGGCTCTTTCTCGTGTAGCTGTCTCCGTGGTTACCTGATGGGCGCTGGAGGGTGCCAGGGTTCGTCAGCATCTGTGTGTGTGTGTGTGAGAGAGGGAGGATGTGCTGTATGTGTGCAAGTGACGCATGTCGGAAGGAGAGTTTCTGAAAGGATCACCTGTACCATTCAGCCTATGCACGGTGGTCACGTGTGTGCCTGTTTGCAGACATAGACGAGTGCGCCCTGGCTGCGGTGACGGGCCTGCAGGCCTGTCGAGGCGACGCCCAGTGCAAAAACAGCCCCGGCTCCTTCACCTGCACGTGCCCGTCGGGATATGTAATGGCTCTAAATGGGCAAAGCTGTGTCGGTGAGGTCAATTCAAGATTCAAGAATTTATTTAGTGTCTGTACAACAATTAACATCACGTTCAAAACTGAGCAGATCTGAGTCTTCCCCACCAAGCCGTTACAGAGGCAAACAAAACACCAGTGCATAAAAAGAAAATGAAGAACAAAACAGAGGTTGAAACATTATGTTGTCGCCCTGTACAATCCATCCATGGTTGTCAATGAAACCTTACTATTTATAGTCACTGGGCTCTGTCCTCTGTAGATGTGGATGAGTGCAGCTTTGAGGAGCAATGTCGCCGTGAGCTGGGGAACGTGTGTGTGAACACTCCTGGAAGCTTTGTGTGCCAGTGCGAGCAGGGCTTCAGAGCGGAGGCCCCCGCCTGCGTCGGTAAGCCTGTCGCTAAGCTTCATCCCATCTGGATAAGACCGATGTTCCGATTTTGGTCTGGTGTTGTGAGTTTCTCATCTTTCGCTTGAGTCGCCCCAGACTTAATAACTCTTGCTGGCAGGAAGTTTTGCAGGGAGAGAGAGAGATTAAATCTGCTGCTTTGCTGCTTGCCTGCTTTGTTACTCTTTGTTTTTATTTACCAGTCTCTCTCTCCCCTCTTCCACTTTCCTTTAATGATTAATTTCCTCTCTTGTCCTCTGAAATATTCCCAATTCCCCATACTTCGCTTTTGCACTCCTGGTCTCAGGTCCTGTGTGTCCAGACTACACCGTGTGTCAAGGTACGATGTGCTTTCCATGCTAATCACATGCTGCTTGCTTTTCAAGGGTTTGAACTTACAAGATAACAAGCAAATCATAGGCTGAGTATGGAGAGATATAGAAATCGTGTTTTGCTTACATTTCTGCAAATGTGATTTTTGCTACTGCTACAGCAAACTGATGGATATGGAATTAGACAAAGATCCAAGAGGAATCCCACAGCTTCCCACAGCTTTGCAGGGACAACATTTTTAATGACTTATGCTTAATAATTTGAAGTCCAACTATTGGGCACATTGCACAGGCAACAGTTGTTTCTTAATCAGCAATCAAATTGCAGTCAGAGCAATCAGTGAATGGAAACGTCATACACTTTGTATATGTAGCATTTTTTCTCTCTGTGCCTCTTCTCTGTCCCAGATGTGGATGAATGTGCGGAGAGTCCTGCAGTGTGTGATGGTCAGGGTGTGTGTGAGAACACGCTTGGGAGCTACAAGTGCGTTTGTCGACCAGGTTACCGAGGAAACGGCACACACTGCGAAGGTAAGCAATTAGTGCTGACGTCCCTCCATGGAAAACTCTGTTTCCTGTAGACGGGGTCAGCTTCCTTGTGTGCGCGTGTTTTAATGTACGCTATTATGCCTGTCTCTGAAATGATCCCGAGTGGCAGAGTAACATTAACTGGATGGAAATAAACTTGGTTAAAAAAAAAAATCTGTGTGCTCTCACCCTTTCCAGATGAGAATGAGTGTGCGTCAGGCGGTCACGGGTGTGACACCAACGCTCGTTGTGGCAACATTATCGGCTCTTATTTCTGCCAGTGCTACCAGGGCTTCAACGGAGATGGACACTCTTGTTTTGGTGGGTAAGCCGTGTGTGTGAGTTTTCCACATGTGGGTGCCACTAGTGGTGCTCAGTGTCACTAAGTGTCCCTCAGTGATGATGCAAACAATATTTGCGCGTGCCAGCTGCACTTGAGCACACAGAACTGGCCTGACACCAGTCCCTCAGGATTGTCCTTGTTCACAGATATTGATGAGTGCGCTGTGAACAATGGCCACTGTGAACACAACTGCTCCAACGAGCAGGGAGGGTACAGCTGTCAGTGCTCCTTGGGCTATCAGCTGGGCCAGGATGGACACAACTGCACAGGTAACACATCCGGGGTCTTTCCTTCACCCTTAAAGCTGTGTAAACTACTAAATATTTAAAACCACTGTGTGCTGTATCATGTTTATGTGATGAAGGTACAAGAAATATGCTTAATAAAATAAGATTTTAATTAAAAAAGTAATTTAGGTTCAAACAAATAATTTCATTTTACAGTGCATCATTGAAGTGTCTGAATTTACTGTACTAATGTACTTAGTCAACACATTGATGAAGTATTAAAAATATGATTTTGTAAATGGACTACTCTTATACTGTACTCTTCAACCTTAAAGGATAAGGCATTAAAATGTGCCTATCTCTCTCTCTCTCACACACACATACACACACGTCAGATGGGAGCGTGGGGTTCACCATCTTGCTCAGTGGGCACCTCCACACGATGAGCAATCCAAGGTTTTGGGATCTGCCTGTTTTTTTGAGTAACAGACAACTAAATATTTGAACAGCGGCTCCAATCCTGAGCCACAGCAACTCTGGAGTCTGTAGAGATGTGATTCCACCCAACTAGGCTACGAGGCGCAGTACTTTAAGACCATCAACACCAATTAAAATAGCTTTTGCAGCCAATGAAAGACTTTACAGACTGCATGTGAAAAAAGCTGTAATGCTATTTGGAGTTCCAAGCAATCCTGTGGATATCCAATAGAGGGCATCAAAGGGAACTTCTCACCCTGGAACAGTATCTCAACCTCAAAAGACCAATTCCAGTTTTGGTCCTCTGGCCTAACACAAGCCACCTCAAGTTAACTTGTCCTCTGTTGCAAATCCCACTCTCCTGGCCCTCAAAGCTTGTTGAAACTAAAATGAATTCTAAATGGTGTTTCAATTGAGTCTGAATGAGCTGTGTTAGCGTGGAGCTGTGTCTTGCCATTACGGATGAGTTAACTAAATGTCTTTGATCCTCCAGATGTGGATGAGTGCTTGGCACTGAATGGGACCTGTGAGCACATTTGCATCAACACTCAGGGATCTTTCCGGTGCTCCTGCAGGCCAGGCTACCAGCTGCACATTGATGGCCACACCTGTGTGGGTCAGTCACTCACTCACTCTTTTTCACTTCTCACCGCTGTTTACCTACTCATTTCAGTCATTTAAACAGGCCGATTTACCCTGCACACAGCAGAGATAAAAACGGCTTGAATATCTTATCACGCTTTTTCATTTTCTGTGTGTCAGTTTGTGTGTGAGAATCTTCTCTGTCCAGACATAAGTAAGTGTCCTGAGGGTTCATTTTTGATTAGTGAAATGATCACAGCAGAGACAAGGTTGTCCAGAAGATGCTTACCTTGTCTCTGTGTGTGCCCCTGTATGTGTTTGTGCGTCCGCAGACATTGATGAATGTAAACTCCAGAACGGCGGCTGCTCTCACACCTGCACCAACACTCCAGGAGGACATACTTGCCACTGCCCCCCTCCTCTGCTGCTCGACACAGACAACCTCACCTGCAGCAGTACGTCCCCAATAACAATGTTCACATCACGTCACAAGTTTTATTCTTGTCTGTTTTTTTTTATTTTGAAAACTTTACAAATAGAAAGTCAACATGTTTTTTTCCTTGTGTTAATGCTTATTGTGACATATTTTGGCATTAAAAGAATATTTAGTTTACTACCAAAAAGTGTAAGAATAGAAGCAATATAGTTTAGATGCTAGATTTTTTTGAACAACAGGTTACTCTGTCTTTTCTGCTTTGTTATAATATGTAAATAGTTAAATAGTTAAAATCACTCTTTTTTTACCTTAACAGATGTTACATCTTGCACACTGAGAAATGGAGGTTGTGACCACATATGTACAGTGAGGGCGGAGGGCCATGTCCAGTGTAGCTGTCGAGCAGGTTGGAAGTTGGATGAGGACCTGAGGAGCTGCGTGGGTGAGACTTAATTTACACGTCTCACACTGCCACTACCTTTGCTGATGAATTACTTTGTTTTGATGTCACTGTGGGCTATATATATATTGGGTCTCACAAAGACTGAACCAAATTAAGTTCTTTATTTATATGTTTTAGTATTTTTTAGAAATATTTTTCAAACAGCTAATGTTATTTCATATGAGACTAAATGTGTGCAGCTAATGTGGATGAGACTCTTAGTAAATACATTATTATAAGGCTCAATTTTATTCTTTTAGACTTCACGTCGAAACAACCATACAAACATCCCCAAAGCATAGTTTCTAATCATTTATTGCTGTAGTGTGTCAGATCAGTTAAGCAACAGTTGAGAGCTAAAAAGCTCAACCAACCTCTCATCCATTTCGCCCTTGCCTGGATGAAGGTGTACATAAGAAAGAGTCATGTCATCTAGGAAAAGAAAAATGCAGAAATCTGATTGGCTTTTGATAGCTGATGACTGTCATAAATCTTTTGTCATAAGACGTGAACGAGTGCGGGGACTTCACAAACGGAGGCTGTGAGCAGCTCTGTGTGAACCATCCTGGTGGGTTCAACTGCACCTGCAGGGAAGGCTATGAGGTGCGGACTGATGACATCACCAAGTGCCAACGTGAGTTAAACATCTAATGCGTTGATCATGATGAATGTTTTATTGTGCGTTTTATATGTTGGTTAAAAATTCTTCAAAAACCTCTCCAGCTGTGTGTGACCCTCCCTGCCACAACTACGGAGTGTGTATGGCCCCAAACAGCTGTGACTGCCCTCCAGGCTACCCTGGACCAGGCTGCTCAGGTAAAAGCCTGCACTGTTGTACATGAGTAACATATATGTATGTGCAATATCAAAGTTATTTGCCATTTAGCAGATATTCAAACAGCTGCCATGCTTTGTTTGACCATTATTCTTATGTGATAGTGATTATAAAGTAACATTTTTGCCCACTGATAAATAGGCACAGTTTTGAAACTCAGAGTACCTGTTTTGTGATCATGAGAAGAAGACAATATGGGGCACCATTTGTTTAAGGTTATATTAAATGTGATTATACTGAATGTAATTTTCAGGTCACTTTTTAGTTTTTTTAGTTCCTTAAAGCCTATATGTTTACATTCCATGATAGAAAGACAAAACAAACAAGTATCATATCTTCCACAGAGATTGTTGTGAGAAATGGATGTAATGAATGCATGCTGAGTTTGTGTTTCAGCCATGTGCTCCCCACCCTGTGCCCACGGAGGTACCTGCATGCGCTGGAACAAGTGTCTGTGTCCTCCAGGCTGGACTGGAGCAGGCTGCCATGCAGGTACATCACCTCTGATGTAAATGTTAATGAAAACTTGGCCCACTTCTGTACAAGCAAGCACTGTAAAGATGGTGTTTTTAAGACAGTGAGGTGACTGTTATATTGTGTAGACAAAGCAAATTGTGCTAAAAAAAAACCTATAGAAAGTTACCTTTTGATGAGAAAATGCTCATAACCTGAGGGCGAAGGCTAGATTTAGTTTCTGCTCTTTGCTTAAAAGTCTTATTTTGTCATACTTCTATGTGAATCTGTGCTGTAGACTTTTTTTCGTTTCTTTTTCGCTCTGTCTCTCAGCGTTGTGTGAGTTGCCCTGTGCTAACGGTGGTCGCTGTGTGGGGCCTGATGCCTGCCAGTGCCCCTCTGACTACACAGGCCCCCAGTGCCTCTTGCGTGAGTAATAAAGCCACCAACACATCTGGCATCAGTTCTGTCTGGCATACAGGTACTTCTGGAAGGTAGCAACATGGGTCCTACCTATTTGCCTGTTAGCACTCCTGCTAAAATATGGGTTAAAACAAAAAAAGCGACTGTTTATTCTAAAAAATTGTGACATTTAGATGACCAATGTCACTTCAAAGTGTGCTCCTCCTACATGAACCAGCCACTATATCTGTGTGTGTGTGTCTGTGTGTGTATGTGTTATGCAGCCTTGTGCACTCCTGCCTGCCAAAATGGGGGAAGATGTGTGGATGTCAACAAATGCACATGTGTTGGTGGATGGCAAGGAGCTCGTTGCCAGATAGGTGAGATAACATTTCAGTGCATCAGCATCAGCACTATTCATTGTTATATAAATGAAACGCCACAGTCTGCAAGCATTATACATAAAGGAATCATGTTTCAATGTAGTAAAGCCTACAAAGTGATATAATTATCAATAACAGGTTGTAAAAACTGTGAAAATTGTTCTCTACTTGTTCTAAGTTACTCTGAATAGAAAACATCTTGAATTAATAACACCACATGACTTCTAATGGCTTTTACTTGGGTGAGGTGATGAATTTGTTCTCACCTTGGAGCTCCCTTTATGCTTTATACTCTTTACACAGTGAATTTGATTTGTCAGACAGAGGCACTCGCAGATACTTGAGGTCCCATTATTCCACCAGCTACTGAGATTTTCCTTGACAAAAAGTAATTTTGGTTATCAGCTATAGATGCAGCTTATTACTTTCTTTTCTTCCATTGCTGTGCTTTTCTTTATTTGTTATTATTGACTGATTATAACTAAAGCCCCCCCTGAGAAGATGAAAACTTTTCTCCACTCTGCTTACGGGCTTAGCTTTAAAAAATCAATCTGTAAGCTGAAAATGGCTTCATGGATTAAAAAGCACATGAGAAATAGTAAATATACAATTCTGTATACATAATGGGAAGAACTGATGATTGATAAATAAGTCAGACATATAAATAAAAAAAACAAACCATTCTATTCTTTGTCTTGTATGATGGTGAATATCTTTATTTGTTCATGCAGTTCCACAAACAGCCAGTCAGTGGAGATGTGCACAAATTCTGCAGCTCCAGCATCTGTGGAGAATAAAATAAATGTATAAATATACTGTTGAGATCTTTATAGCTTTCCCTCTTTTTTCTCCATCAGAGCCAATTCAGTGTCAGAAACCTTGTAAGAATGGTGGAGTGTGTGTGGGCCTTAACAGGTGCCGCTGTGCCAAAGGATTTACAGGGAGTCTCTGTGAAACAGGTCAGTGTGTGTGTGTGTGTGTGTGTGTGTGTGTGTATGTATGTGTGTGAGAGAGACACTCCTTTGCCTTCACTTGGCATTAAGGTACTCGCTGTGTGCTGTGTTTGCAGCGGTGACCACCCCCTGTGTGCCGCCCTGCCAACACGGGGCCACCTGCAGTCCTCACAACACCTGTACCTGTCCGGAGGGCACTACAGGCCTGCGCTGCGAGAGACTGTAAGTGTGCACGACAACAACAAGAACGCAGTCGCACACGACAGCACCTTTTCTGTAATCTGCTGTCTGTCTCCTGCTCTGCTCTTTCAGTCTTTCCTTCCATAGCACAGAAGATGATTATCATACATGTGAAACACCACTTCTGCTTTTTCATTTCTACTTCTGAACAGTAACAATTTGAAAGAAAATTCATCATAATCAATAACTTAACATAACAATAACACCACCAAAGTGAG
>JBAJHX010000106.1:17186993-17213428 GCA_037176925.1 Amniataba percoides
TTTTGTTCCTGCCCGTCTGTTCCTGTTCCCTGCATCTTCCATTAAAGAGTCTTCCCACCCTCACTGCCGATCTCCTCTGCATCATTGGGTTCAGACTTCCCTTCTCCGCACACCCAACGTGACAAAAAACATGCCAAATGAATCAGAACTACTATATCTGAGCATGATTACAACCAAGATAGTAGGCTTTTAAGATGGTATCATTGAATTTAAGTTTCACCTGAGAGTCAAAAGCTATTTATCTGTATTGAATCTTGTGAAAGGTGCCTGAATGGCATTCCTTTGTTGAATTAATAGAGGTGTGTGTGTGTGTGTGGAGATAAGGCCTAAAAAGATAGTTAGTAAGGCACAGGTTGTTGCAAATGTACATGTGATCTTTGCACTTTTCATCACACCCCAGCTAGGAGTAGTGCCGGTGTAAGAAATATTTAGCCACATCTAGTGCCAGTCACCATCTGAATCTCATTCAGGTAGCAGTCGATGTAGTCTCTTCGGTCTGAGGGATCCCAGTTCTGTCTGTGCTCTTTAACTTCTTCTCTTATGAAATCCTTTGTATCACTGATGATGCGTTTGAATGTCTGATGTGGTCCTGGTAAATGTCTCATCAACAGAGGGAATGAGTTGTAAAGCTGGAGAGTAGAGCAGATTGGAAGAATAATAAATAGATATAGCATTTAATCTTTATTTGTGACAATTAATATCACATACTGAAATCCCAAATGGGCTGTCACACATTTTTTCCATCTTCAGATGACTGGGTACAAAATACTGCCCAAAACCTCATATGAATGACTAAGGCTATCCCAATGCAAAATGTATTGCATTGTATTGTACACTGCATTAAAATTTCATCAGTAGCTGTAAAATGCCTTACCTGTCCCCAAATGGATCCTTCAATCTGCAGACCTTTGTAAAACCACCTCATCAGTTCCATGAACTTCTCATCACTGTACTCAAAGCGATGACCAAAAACCAGGGAGCAGATGATGTTGGAGACAACGTTGTTGAGTAAGTGGTGTGGATTAAATGGCTTACCTCCACAATTAAACACAAAAATTAGATGGAAAGTGTGTATTTGGCATTGTGTATCATTCTAAATGCATCGCTGCATACTCATTATTTACCTTTGTGGCTACTGATTTCTTTTGTGCAGTTTGTATATTCATCCAAGATGATAGATTCAAGTGACTTTTTGCCAAATCCAAAGTATCTGAGGGTTGAAAGTGTAAAACGCCTCTGTTGTTTCCATAGGTGTCCACTGCTGAAACCCACACCTGTTGGAAAATATATCAAAAACACAAAAGGTAATAGAACTTCTTAAGTCCTCTAATTCGACAACAATCAAAGATGTAGATCAAAAGAAGCAGACAAAAAGTACTATAAAGATTCGACTAAACCAAGAAAGGTAGATTGTGCAAATGGGGTACAAGTGAATAGAAAACCAGATATGTTTTTTTTTTATTCTGTGTGTATTATGTATTATGCATCATCAATAACTTTTACTCTAAATGTTAGTGCCCCACAGGGCTGCATGCTTAGTCCTCTCCTGTACTTCCTTTTCACACATGATAGTGTGGCCATTCACAGTTCTGCCAGTATCATTAAGTTGTCATTGGCCTGCTCACTATGAGACGGCATACAGAGATGAGGTGAGAGCCATTTTGTTTGGTCAGGATAACAACCTCCATCTCGATGTCAGCAAAACAAAGGAGTTGCATGTGGATTCATCATCAGTGTAACACAGGTGGACAGTGAGGACCTGATCTGGACTCACCACATAGACATTATCACAAGAATTTAATTACTAGACTAAGAACTAAGATTTTTTCTGCCAATGACTGCTCACTATAAAATGTAAAATAACTTGAAATTTTAATTTACTTTATTTTTACAATAGAGATGGGAGATGTGATCAACTTAAATTATGACATCTGCTTCAAGAATAAAACATGTTCATACAATGATCCAAGATAATCTTTGAACTTTCTCAAAAGTATGAACAAACACAAACTTTCACACTTAGTGAGGGGAAAACACACAAGTTTCACATCTGTGTGTCACATCCTCTCACCCAATCCATGGGTCACTTCCATCTGTAGTGGGAGGTATGGGCGGTCTGATAGGATGTCTCCCTGATTCACCAGAGCTTCTTTCAGAATGTCAAACCCATTCAAAACCACCATCCACAACTGGCCCATTCGCAGGCTGTAGACATCTCCATATTTCTCTGCTAACTGTGAGTGAAGATAAAAGAGGATGAGGAGCCCAATGCTTCTTTAAGAAAGAACAGAAACAAACTATCAGTCAATTTGTCAACACTTCTGACATCTGTAGATCTACCTGTGTCATGCTCTCATGTGTCCTGTTGTGGTCCAGTGAGAATATGTTGCCCACAATAGGAAATGCCCTGGGTCCTGGAGGGAAGTTTGCTGGACGACGGTTCTTGATATAATCTGCAGTGAGGATGAAAACTGCTGTGAAGAGCAGCAGACTTTTGATATCCCAGTACACATAGGATCCAATTACAGAAAAGACTGAATCCATTCTGCAGACGAAAGCTCAGGTCAGTCCAACTGTGCTCTCCTTTCTTTTCTTCTTCAAAAGGCTTGTGCTGTGTTGCTAGGAGCTGACCACAGCTCTCTCTCTCCTGTGAGGGAGCAAGCTTGATGTTTTTGGCACTTGGCCGAACAGCAAAGGCAGAAAAGTTGAACTGGTCTCTGACCTCATTATTCATGGAAAACACTGTTAATCAGTGACCCATGAACAATTATTTGAATTCAGTAGTATAACATGATCTGACACAATCAACACATATTGTCTGAGGATGTTGTTCCACATGTTGTTACAGATTGGGCCTCACATTGCTTGTTTGCTGATTTGCTGTCGTTCCATTATCTTTTAAATTCATACAAATGGAATTTCAATATCTAATGCCCTGTGTTTGAAGGTATAGCCAGTAAGACTGATATGTAAACATAGCATTCAACTTGGCCCCTCCTTCCAGGCTCAAAGTGCACTTCTGGTGGTGTCACATGGTTATGTTTAGCTACATCTTAAAGAGCCCCACACCTCACACTCTACACATTTGTTGTTATTAGCTGGGGGTTACACATCACTGCCCAAACAGTAAAATAGTCAAATAAGAAAACATAGGCAGGGGGCAGTATCTCTGCAAATACAGGCACATGCACACACTTCTGGTGGGTCATGTGATTATTATGAGCAGCTAGTATTGCTTGAGTTGAAACACTTTTCTGTGGTAAGATCAGGACCTGCTATTCATGTTCTTCACATCAGACCAGGGAAAAGCATTTTACAGTTCACCTCATTGTCATGTGAGAGGGAAAGTCCCTCCCAAAACTGCTGCCACAAAGTTGGAAGCCAATTCTATTGTATGCTTATTATAATTTCCCACAATTCTAATTAAGGGGATGTGTCCAAATCATGAAAACAGCCCCAGAACAAAAAAGAAAAACGTGTCCATATAAGATATTTCCATATCTCCATATTGCAGTTGTAATGCTGCCTTTTAACACATGATGGTAGTACAGAGTGTCATAACTTTTGGCCAACAGGAGGTACAGGAAACATAATTTAGTCAGATAATTCCAACTTCAAAATGTAATATATTTTCTTGCATGATTTAAAGAAAGCAACTTTTACTTTGAAAAGTTGTTAATAAATGAGTAGAAGGACAAATGTGTTTGTAATTTGGTAATTCATTCAAATCATGTCTGTCTTCAGAAATAATCACATAGCCTACATCGGCATAGACAATAGTATTATATACTAGATTTGGATAGATTTCTAATTATATTGTTTTTTAGTTATTTGTATTTTATTTCAATTCGATTTCATTTTTATTTTTTCATTTATTTTTTAACATATTTTTTAGCACTGTTAGGGGTAGATGCTCGCTGAGAATTGCACTAAAAGCGTCTGATCCATGTGGTTGTTGACATGAAATCTTTTTGAAATACAGACAGTGATGGAGCTTTGTCGTGAAAGTCAGGTGACCGGAAACAGCTCGACTTGTTGTCACTAGCGTGTCCGCCGCACTCGTGTGACCTGCCGTGTCCTCCAACTCTCCAGCACTGACAGCCGGTCATTTAGGGACAAGAGCACCCAAATCATGGTTTTCGAGGAGAAAATGATCGCCAACGGAGAGCCCGAGGACGTCAGTAGCTTTTTAAAAAATATTTAATACCGCTGCCTTTCGGTTATTTTAAGCTAACGCAGCTAACTGAGCTATATTATCACCTAGCCGACGTTAGCATTAGCCTGCGTTTGTCAGGAAGCGTGTTTGAGCTGATTCATGCAGCGAATATCTAATTTACAAACTGGTCTTGTTGTTGATAAAGCCGGTTGATAATTTCTAAATTATACAGAAATGAAATCTAACAATTGTATAATGGCTGGAAGTGAATGATGTCATTGATGTCTGTTTCAGGAGGAGGAAGAAGAGGAGGAGGAAGAGGAGGAAGAGATGGTGGTAAGTTCATCTGGAGATTCACAGTCAACATATGCTGTGTTGTGATCATGCATTTGGTATTTTTTATAATTAATTTATACTTTTATAAGCGAAGGAATTAGTGTTAATTATGGTAAAGCAACATCAGTCGGACAAACAGAAGGGAGTTTTTTAAAGGGAGGAAATGTAAGCTGTGGAAAACATTCAGACCTCACGTCCCCCCAGTCACAAAACTACATGATCAATAATAATCAGACGTGAGGTCGTTTTCAGCCCCCCCCCCCCTCCCCCCTCTCTCTGGAGCTATAAATATCCTACATGAAGGCATTTTCTCCCCTTACATATAAAAGACTGCAGTGAATTTTCTTTGCTTTGAGTGAGCTGTTATCATTTTCTTAATTTAGCAGGCCTACAAATATCTGAAAATGTTGATCACAGTCTCCCAAAGCAATAAGATAACATCCTCAAATGGTTTGTCTTATCCACAACCCAAAGATGTTCAACTTTTTGTCATAAAAGAATGAAGAAAGCAGAAAATGTTCACATTTGAGAAGCGGAAGTCAGAGAAAGTCAGAGACACTTTTTCTTTAAAAAATGATTCAACGTAAGTAGTAATTATTTATAATAACCTCCAATTAATTTAAGCGTTGATAGTTAATCAGTGATTGCATGTCTTTTCAAAACATCGTAACATGTTTTGACGTGTTTTGAAGTGTTTCTATGGCTGTTTGTTTCTTTGTGTGTACAGTTTTATGCAATGTTACTTTATGCCTACTTTGAAGGCCGTAGTTCTTGATGGTCTTTAGATTATTTTTTTCAATATTTAGCTAATCCTAGTTGATACTGATGGGGCAGCTGAGTCTGGTCCTCAATGTGCATTTTCTGAAAGCTGCATCTTCTGTTTCAGGATCCCCTTGAAACCATGCGGCAGAAGTGTGAAGAGGCAGAGCACTGTGTTCACACTCGGGAGCGTCTGGAGCAGTGTGAGACGAGGGTTGGCTCACGGTCTTCGACGGAGGAGGACTGTACTGAGGAGCTGTTTGACTTCCTGCATGCTCGGGACCACTGTGTAAGTGTGAGAGTAGCCAGTTGTACCAAGCAGAAATATTAAAGGTATGACAAGTAGGATTTGTTGGTTACTTTTTGTAAAGTCAACAGTCACAGAAAATCTCCTTTACAACAGTAGCATCATCGTCCTTACGCAACTTTCCTTGGCTGTGTTCAGCACCATCCCTCAAGGTTGACGCAGAGTTTTATTTTAGGGATGGATCTTTACAGATTTCACAATACATGGTCTCTGCCAAAATAATCTCACAGAACATTTGCAGTAAAGTTTTGTTACTCCCATCTTGCCTAGCATTTAAGATGTTTATTGGCAGCTAAATGCAGCAGCAGTGAGCGCATTGACCTTTCATCATCAAAAGGTTTTATTGTTTTATTGAAATACAAGCTGCTTCATCCATTTCCATTGTCCTGTTTTAAGAATCTGTATGTCTTGACTGTACCAATGTGGTCTGTCCTATACTGTAAGATCACTAAAAATGTGCATGGTCTTGCATTTTATTCATATATAAACAATCCAGCTGTTCTGAAGCATCGCCAGGGGGAATATAAGTTTACACTAGACTGAAACATGTCTTGGGATTATTTCTGATCTTTGTCTTAAAAGCAGGAACTTTAGTAATATAATTTGCTTTACTGCATTACAGTTGCACCTTACTTTGCACTATATGAATGTTATTTATAATTTGTCTCTTGTGTCCTGTAGGTGGCACACAAACTGTTCCATTCGGTGAAATGAGGTCCTCCCAATTGCTGCACCGCAGACTGATGACGTTCTTCAGATATTGTGTTATGAGGAGAACATGGCTTTAAATACATCCATATGTGGATCTGCTGTATTTTGTGTTTAAATGTATTCTAAACTGTATCTGCTCATGTGAGGCAACATAAGTATTTAACAAGGTAGTCCAAGTCAGCATTTCAATAAAGTGAGTGGCTTGAAAACCTTACATTGGGTCACAAGTTTGTCTTATGGCTGTCCAATAAAAGTCTGTAAAATTTTAACCCGCTATAATTTAATGCCAATTTAAAAAAAAACTCGCTCTATAGATTCCAATGCAGTGAAGTACACATGGAAGACAAGAAGCAAACTACTGTAAGGTTTTAATATATTTGTCTCAGAAATTTCCATTTGATCTAGGTCCAAAAGATTCATCTGGATCAGAATGAACAAGATTAGGAAATGTTTGTGTTTTGTGATCCAGCATCAGTCTTACTTTTTGCAGATTTTTTAAGGCTTCATTGGATTGCATCAACCAGCTTGAGTATGGTCCCACATTCTTATGATCAGGCCAGTGGTTGGATGTTTTTGTACTACACGGCACACAGTCCTCATTTTAACTGACTGTACACCACTGTCCAAATGTTGGTGCAAGTCCTGAACACAGTGAAATAAGAAAAGCCGAAGGAAGGATCTCTGCAGATATAGACACACATTTCTAGTTGATTATATCTAGATTTGTTTGCGTTTATACATTTACTTTTATAGGAGAAGTATTTTTGCTTGAAGACCCAGGCCAACCTCCATCATTTGCTCAGAACTGGGGACTGACTGGCATTGGTGGAAAGTCTGCACTTACGTGTTTCTGTTTAGTGTTTCTACATTTCAATATCGCTACTTTTATCGAAGTAAAACACCTCAGTGCATCCACCTCTGTTTACTAGACGGGTAATAAGGGATGCAGTTGTTAGAAGCTACTTTGGACAGTCATTGTAATGAATATAAAGTGAATGAAAATTAGTATTGAATAATTTTTGATCATTATTTTAAAATTTCTTAATATTACTGCAGGCTTAAGAATGCAAATGCCATCGCTGAAATGATTTACCAAATAAAAAATATAAAAATAACAGACAAATAAATACACACCATTTAATAATGATTTCAAAGTTTATTCTTGAAATCCAGTTTAAATCCAGCCTTTAGCTCGGATCAGTGTAAATTCTTTTCGTTCGCATGTATCCCAATTCTTCTAAAACGTTTTAGATGACACACTGAAGGTTGGATCCAGATCAAACCATCCAAGAATGTAAGAGTAACCAAAGTTTTCCAATCTGTAGGTAAAAAATTTACATTTGAGATAGGATCAGTCACCTATTTGCCCCATTTTTTAAGTCTCAGGTCTGACTTTCACATGAACTCTTGCTCTGTCTGAGGTTACTGTGATGAACCAAGTCAGTGATTATCAGTGTGAGCTGCCAAAATACACTTCTTGCCATTTTTTAAAGGTAAATATGAAATGAGAGACATTCTGTACAGACCGGAGTAACTTATAATACTGCTGTTGTTTCAACCACACACTGTCCCATGTGATTACCAATTTGTTTCACATTCTTGCAGTTCTGGTCAGTTCTGTTTTTTTTCCTCCATGTGGCAGCTGCTAAGCCTGTGTATACTAACATATTAATATAAGTGCTGCCTTGTTAGAAAGAACCAAACATCAGATACCCTACACTGGGCCTGTCAACACTGCATGAACAATAAATCTGATGTTTGTTCAAGTGTGTTTCCTGATAAGTTTTATGCAGCGGAAGAAAGCTGCGGTACTTTATCTGTTGGAAACAGGCGCTGGTGATGTCAAGTTGCATTTTCTCCTGACATTCCTGCTCTACATTCAATACCTGAAAAGACATCTGCTCCCACAACGTATTCATTTTGACTGACAGCTGCCATTGATGACATTTCACCCTGTTTTTAAACCATCAAATAACTAATTAAAATCAAACTTGGTCCCAATGAAATGACTGAATGAATGGCTTATTACAGATCTACAACAGTCACAGACACTGTTTTTTTTTTCTATCAGAGTGTTTGATTTATTGATAGCTTTTGGCACATAAAGATAATTTCAATGAGTAAAAAAAACTAAACAAAAAAAACATTTAGTGTCTAACTTTCCTCTAATGCAGTGCTTCTCAACTGGTCTGGCTTCCGGACCCACCATCACTCTTTATAGACAAGCTGCAACGCGAAATTTTCAACATCTCAAATTTATTTAATGAAAAGATGTTGCAGTTTGAAACTAATATAGTATAGATATCACAGTGTGCCAATACAAGCAAACAACAAGTTTAATGATAAAGAAAAAACAATGAAAAGGTTTCAATACTAGAAAGGAAAATATTACCTTTTACATTCAATCAGCTGCATTTTAATTAAAAACTCAAAAATGCATCTTTGGTACACGATATACTGAACATAGAAACTTAACTGAATGCAACTTTGGTAACATATTTAACACTCAACATTTTTTATCCACAAACTCAAAATGTGTTAATCAAGGTGCAATTCAAGGATACAAAATGAACTTTATTCATTTTAACTTGTAAGTACCTGTCTTATCAGTCTAAAGTATTAATGGGAGCTCTGGCGGCCCCTACAGTCCACTTACTAACTCGTGTCTTACAAAAGCCCTGCAGTCCGGCCCGCCCGGCGCAGAGCAGGAGGGGCACGCCGGGCAGCATCAACGCAGCCTCGGTCACCGACGACCGGACAGCTCGGTAGCAGCCACCGCCGCCTCCTCCTCGGTCTGTGTGTGTGTTCAGGGGAAACTTGAGTGTGTGTTTTTATGTTGTTGTAGGTGCAGGGGTGGGTAAGGGGAGAGGGGAACCATGGACACCGTGAGGCAGTTTTTCGGGGGAGCGGCGGAGCTGGAGCACCGGGCGGCGCTGCTGACGGGCGCGGGAGTCCTGCTGGCGGCGGCGGCGGTGGCGGTGACCGCGGCGGCGGCCCGGCGGCTCCGCAGCCGCCGAGAGGCGGAGGCGAAGATCCGGAGAGCTCGGGAGCGGAGGGCGGAGAGCCTGAGGCGGGCTGAGCAGGCGGTGCTGCGGTACAGGGAGGCGGTGAGAGCTCTCACACACACACAATTAAAAAACAGCGATATTACTAAAGTAACTTTGCAGGCAGTTGCACTTGCAATAAAAATAATAAAATCAGCAAATAATGACATGTAACTTTCCATCCTGTCGTGCTGATCAGTGATCACATGCTGATTTCTGCACATGATGATTTGCTCTTTTTATTTGACTGCGTTAGTCACTTTGTCCAACAAGTGTCTGTGATCAGCAGCTGCACTGGAAGGAAGCACAGATGTGTGATTGTCTGTGTGCTTGTGGCTCAGCCTGCACTTGGAATCTTTTATTTATTTAATTCAAATAAAAAGTAAATAAATAAAAGTGTGACTATATCTAGATACATAAAGGGTTGGTTTGAAGATCATTTGTCTGAGTAATTTGCAGCAGGATAGGCACAGTATAGGTGAAATCCTTTCAGTGTCTCCAGTTTCAGGCTCCTGGTTTTGTGCGTGATGTCACACCAGTGTGAGCTGTGAATAAATTCCCATCATGAGCCGCCTGACAGAAAAGTATTTGGATTAGATTGATAAACAGTTTCAGTCATTCTTTTATAAACATAAATGCACACAATTCATTTCCATTTGCAAAGCACAACAATTTTGAAGAAATCACCATGAGCTTCCAAAGTTTATACAAATGTATAAATAAAATGATGAATTTATCAATGTAGACAGTAATCTGCAGGTCAGATGATAATCAGAGTCATAGTTTACAGCAGAAAAATTACTCATCTGTGAGTTAATTTTTTGTGAACTGATTTTCCACACGCCATATGTGTCTGTCTTCTAGCATCCAGTGGATGATTCTGCTCCCATCTGCACGCTGCCACTGTCTGAGCTGACAAAGAAGCTGCAGGAAGGTTCGCTGAGCCCCGAGGACGTGCTTTACTCTTACATGGAAAAGGTTCAATACTCAGCATACCACAGCTAATTTATTACATACAAACACATGAATAGATACTCAGTGTGAACCTTCAGTGTATTGTTGCTTTTTCTTCCTTCCTTTTTTTTTAAATTTTTTTTTTAAATATTTTCAGTTGTTAACAACCATGTTAAGAGGACAGAGATCTGAAATACACACACATGTAGATATACTGGATTGTTGTTTGTGTGCTGACACACATCTTTAGTCTTTGTCTTTGATGTTTTTCAAAAATCAGTCACATCAAGAAAATCGCATCAAGTTTAACATTATATTGACTTTATCTCATTCAAAGAAAGAAATTGCATGTACAGCAGAGACTAGTTCAAGGCTTTCAAACTAAAGTAAACTTTGCATAAACTTTATTTAACATCACACTTGGTAAATGTTAGCAAATATACCTCTTGACTGTCTAGACTGTCATTTTAGATAAAACCAGTCAAACCAGCCAAATAGAGAAATGGGAACCTGTTTCTCAAGTTTTTTTACTTTCTCCACAGGCTCTGGATGTAAACAGAAAGCTGAACTGCTGCACAGGGATCTTGCTGGAGAGTTTTGACCAGCTGAAAACTGTCTCTTCCAACAAGGAAGGTCTCCTATACGGAGTTCCAGTGAGCATCAAAGAAAACATCGCGTACAAGGTATTTTATGTGTTACCCACATCACTGCAGGATGGCAATTCCACTGACAGGATTGCAAAATATATATGCCCTATGGCATTTTATATATTGCTCTATATAGTTTATGGCTTTATGTGCTCTTACTTAACACTTCTCTCTTTGTCCATTCTCATTTTACAACCCAAGAATCATGACTCTTCTTGCGGTGTGATAATTAATCTGGAGCAGCCTGACCAGGAGGACAGTGTGGTTGTTAAAGTTCTGAAGAGACAAGGAGCTATCCCCTTCATGAAAACCAACTTGCCCCAAGGCCTGTTGAAGTAAATTTCTTGATCAGTCAGTGGACACTGTTGTCACATAGTGTACAAATCCATGTGCACCCATTTTTTTGGTACAAAATATGTGATCAGTTTTTTTTTCTACTGCCTCCTCTCCAGTTATGATTGCAGTAACCCAATCTATGGGCAGACCCTGAACCCCCACAATCTCAAGAAGACCTCTGGAGGCTCGTCTGGTGGGGAGGGGGCTCTAATCGGAGGAGGAGGCTCTGTTCTCGGCTTAGGCAGTGATATAGGAGGAAGCATCCGTATTCCTGCCTCATTCTGTGGGATCTGTGGCTTTAAGGCAACATCAGGTCGGCTAAGGTGAGTATTTTATAGATAATGACTTTACAGTCACGGCATTGCCTTTGCTTTGTTAAGCTCTTGACATTTGTTTTTTGTCTTGGTCAGTTCAAAGGGTGTGAAACCCATTTATCGAGGGCAGAAATCAGGTAAGTTACAGTTGTACCATCATTGCCTGCATGCGTCACGTATCAAATGACAATTGTGGTTACTTTTTGTTTCTTATTACATCAGTGCTGTCGTCATGTGGACCCATGGCAAGGGATGTGGACAGTCTGGCCCTGTGTATGCAAGCCCTCCTCTGTGACGACATGTTTTCCTTGGACCCTACTGTGCCACCTCTACCTTTTAATATGCAGGTGTGTCTACTACAAAAAAACTGAAATGCAATACTTGGAACAGTAACTTTCTCAGTCTCTGTTGGTTTCCTGGCTGGATGCTCTGGCCAAGAAATAGTTAGGCGCATCCTCCCATGTAGAGAGAATTTGTCAATTTTTGCACAACTTAAACTTAAACGTGTTAATCATTAACCTTTGGAGGTGCTGGTAGGCAGCTTTTGTTATCTTGATACCTTTGTACACACGCGAGAGTGACCTAATCTTCTCATCTAACTCTGATTTTAAAAAAAGTAAATAAATTAAGTAAATTAATGTTGAATGGTATTGTTACAGCATAAATGATATTTTATGCATTCAACTTTCTCTCCGATTTGGGAGAGACTCTTTTTCAGTGTCAACACTTCTGCACAGAACAAGGTCCATAAAACTTTTTTTTTTCCTTTGTGGAAGAACTTTAGTGGCCTCTGTAAATATTTGACCTCAACCCCAGCAAACACATGAAGACGAACCTTATCACCCAGCCCCGGTAAACAACCTCAGTAATGCTCTTGTGGCTTAATGGGAACATATCCCCAAAGACAGGTCCCTCTGCAGGCTGCCTCTCGTCTCTAAGCTCGGCCTAACACAGATCTCAGTACATGCTATGGTATGGATGCAGAGTGATAGCGCTGAGAGATGGAAACTGCAGCTTCCACTGTAGTAATTCTAATTATGGTTCATAAAATTGTCACCTCTTGGAAAGAGCAAGGAAAAGGGTACATGATGAAAACTCTGTTGGGGTTTGCTGCCTGTATGTGGTAAAAATGTTTTTGGAGCGATGTGCTCTGCTGTGGCAATAATGAGTTGAGTTCATGTACTGTATGTCATCCATGTTTGTTTTAATTCATAACCATTACTCTGTAAAATAACCTGGATCTGTTCCTCTGTCAGTGACCGCACTGACTTTGTCAACACACTGACTCTAACAAGTAGGATTTAACAAGACAACGAGCAGATAAAACGCAGACATGTTTAAACACATAAATTAAAACCACAGTTCGTCTGTAGGGCTACGCCATCCCTTTACTGAAGTAAATAAACTAAAGTAATGCCCAGACATAATCAGCAATGCCCAAGTTTCCCATTCATGAATAGGAATCATGAATCATGAATATTCATGAAGTATTTCCCCAAAATGAATCTATTCATGTGCATTTTTACTGTGTTTAAATGTCCCCACCTGTCTGACAAAATGAAAATGTCTTGTCATCAGATATACCGGAGCTCCAAACCTCTGAGGATCGGATACGTAGAAAACGATGGCTACGCACAACCGGCTCCAAGCATGGCTCGAGGCGTCAGAGAGGTCAAAGCCCTATTAGAGCAAGCAGGGCACACTGTAAGACTCTCTCTCTCTCTCTCTCTCTCTCTCACACCCACACACATACACACAAACTATATGATCTACTGTTAGATAGAATATGTGTTTTCATTCATTTTCAAGGCAGTTACTTCTCCCCCTTTATCGTTTGTGCAGCTGGTGCCCTACAGTCCTCTGAAGCTCAGTCATATTATGACCGAACTGATGTTGAAGGGCGTCTTAGCGGACGGAGCCACCACCTTGCTTGAAAAACTGTGAGTTGAAGTTCCTTTTGAAGGAGGCAGATCTTTAATCAGTGTCATTGTTAATTACTTAATTCGATAAATGTGATTTGACTTGAAGTTGAAGAATTATCATACGTATGGCCAGTGAAGTCAAAGTCTAAGTCACAGGTCACAGAGTAGTGGGGAGGCCCTGAGTCTCAGCTCAGCAAAGTAGCATTTCACTGAGATGTACAAAATTCAGGAGATACATGCAACATCTTCAGACTTAGGAAAAAGAAGAAAAAAAAGCTTGGTATGGTGCAATGCCATACACTAATGTGAGGACGCCCATTTTGAATTTAGTGTTCATTTGCTTTCAGTTTGTTGATGGAGGGAGGTAAAGTTTTTTTCCTTCAGTAAAAGCATTCTGAAACTCAAACAAGCAGATAAAGTTTTATTGTTTGAGCAGTAGAGTTAACTTGTATCATGATAAGACATCTGTGTTTTAAAGTATAATTGTTTAAAGGTGAAGTAACAGTGGTTATGACTGATAAATGTTAATGTTATGCAGCATCTATAGACTAATACTTCTATAGATTTATACCTACAAAGACATGTGTACTAATTTTGTATTTCTAACCTAAACTAGATGATGTATTATGGAAAGAAAGCTGGGGAAGAGCATGACTGAATTAATTTCTCTCAAACATCATTTGGGCTCTCCCAAAGCAGCTAAATAGATGTTTCTTGCCTCCTGATTTTGTAGAAGTAGAAATGTTTGCACAATCGGATGTAGTTTAATCTTCCTCAATTCCTCTTCATAAGATGTCACATAAATAATGATGAGATGAGGATAGTGATGGTTGGGAAGACTAGAATTAGCAAAAAAAAAAAAAAAAAACAGTGGAAACACCACAACACCACCACAGAAAAGGTTTAGCTTACAGCACATACTCATTCATAAGGTGTCCAATAGACTTCAGTGTTTCAATGGTCCCTCATTGTTTCTGTTTTAGGAAGGGGGGCCCTCTGGACCCCTGTCTCAAAAACCAGGTTCTCCCTTACAGTCTTCCTAAGTGGTTGAAGAAAACCCTCTCATTCCTCATTAAACCCCTGGTGAGTTCTGTACTTCTCCTTCTAATACGACTGCACAACTAATCAAATATAATTCTTCCTCCTGTGTTTGGTCTTTGTTTGATAATGAACTTGATAACACAATTGAAAGTGAGTGTAATTTGATACTTAGTGTGTTTTATTTCACTCTTGTTCCTTGCAGGCTCCTCGTCTTGCAGCCAGCTTAAAAGCCTGCAGTGGTGTTGGGTGAGAAAGTCATTTTGAAGTTGACAGTTTGTGCTCCAAGTTTTGTCACTCATGTTGCACAAAAAGGACACAGTGCCAAAACATACTGATTCTTTTTTCTGCCTTGTTTTTAGACGCATTCAAGATCTGTGGAAGCAGCATGCTGATGTTGAGGTACTGTTAGCTTTTGGTGAATGGTGCTTGCACGTGCATGGATGCATACAGGTCAAATGGAATTAAATGGAATTCTCTATTTTCAGGACTACATTCATGAAACAATCGCAGAATGGAGAAGATGCAACATTGACGTGCTGCTGTGTCCTATAATTGGGCCGGCCTACAACTTTCTATACTGCGGCAAGGTTTCCCGTATGTTACCCTGAACAGTTATATAAGTGTAATACCTGAAAGGACATTGTGAATTATTAGACAGGTACGAGATATAATAGGCAGGGCAAGGCAAATTTATTTCTATAGCACATTATACATTATCATGCATGCAAGTGCTGCACAGAATGGCAATATTACTACTGTAAAACCCCAGTAACAATGTTTCTATTTTCTGTCTCTCTAGAGGTTCTCTCTTACACAATGACTTACAATCTCCTCAACTTTCCTGCCGGTGTTGTTACCGTCTCCACGGTGACGGCAGAGGATGAGAAGGAACTCAGGGACTATAAAGGCATTTATCAGGACTTGCTGGACAAGACCTTCAAAGAGGTGAGTGCCAGTGAGAGATGACTGATACCAAAATGTTTTCATAGTTATTTTAGTTTTTTTTTTTGTTTGTTTGTTTTTTGTTCTAAGAACTATAATAGGGTTTTCAGGCTGGGTTTGAAAGATTTTTAGACTGTATGTCTCAGTTCTCTTTAACTTTATGGTAATGATAATCTTGATTAAATAGTTAATATAATACTGTGTAAATGTCAGAAAAGTTGAAAAAACAAGCAAAAAAACTAGTTACTATTAACTGGATTCCTTGACGGCATCTTCAGGGTGTTTACTTTGTCTTGCCAACAGCTAGAACTTACATATTCTGTTTATCATCACAATACCATAGCTGCAAATACAAACATAAAATAAAACAATTAATCGGTTGTTTCAGCTGTACTTTGGTGTTCATTCATGCAGTAGTGGTTTTGTGATGAGACTCAAATTAATTATTATGAATTCACTTTTGTAATAATGTCAGTAAACAATGGGCTGTACAGTAAGTACCTCTCGCCTTCTGACTCACATGTTCAGTCAGATTGAAAGAGGGGCCCATGTAAGGCTGTTGGAGTGATTTTCTTAAAACAGTAGTTCCACGGTTGGCCAGTAGGTGGAGGCAGAAGACTGAAGACTGTGGTGGACCTGTCCTGATCTTATGTTTGTGTTCAGGCCGTGACAGGAGGCGAGGGTCTGCCAGTGGCGGTGCAATGCGTCGCCCTGCCGTGGCAGGATGAGCTGTGCCTGCGCTTCATGAAGGAGGTGGAACAACTGGTCAAACAGAGCAGAAAGTAAAGCTTGGAGGCCACAGGTGGGGCTGCCAACTTCAGGGGTCTCAGGTTAAATTAAGGTGCAAAAACACTCAGTGAATGTGAAACCATGAATTATAACACCAGATGATCACATGAAAACATCAGGTAACACCATTAACATTGCTTTAGATAAGTTATTTCTATTATTAGACAATTATTTGAAAAAAATAACAGTTGCTTTTCTGCTTTATTCTGTAAAGCTTTTATAAATATTTAATATTAAGGGTAATGATCATGCTTACTCATGCTTATTGAAAAGATAAGGGCTACTTCTTTTTTGTAGATTAACATTTGAAATTTAATTTGAATTGCACTAATAACAGATAGACTTGATCTTTTTTTGCTCTGAACACAGTAAGATGAGTTGTTTTTTTGTTGTTGTGTTTTGTTTCAAGCAATTTATAATGAAACAGAAACTACACACACTAGGCGGAAAGAGGCAAATGAACCACATAATGTTGCAAATGGAAAAATGTTGAAAATTATGTTTTTTTAATGATATGGATCATGATATTGTCTACTAAATCACATTTGTCACTCAACAATAACTGACAGTAAAATTATGAGAAAAAAAGCAAATAAAGTAACAGATTTCTTATAGAAGAGCCTCTCTGTTATTTGTTTCAACAATAGATTTATTGATTTTTTTTTCCAGAGGTTGGTACAAATCATTACCCTGCTCATCTGAGATGTGCCATTTTTGTTTTTGCAGCTTTTTAAAAAACCTGTTCAGTAAACCTGTTTTTGTTGTTGAATATTCAATGAACCGACTTTAGAAAGTGTTGTGCACCTTCAAGGCATCCAGCAGCTGTGAAGGCACAAAACCCTCTTCTTCATCCTCCACCTCTCCCTCCCCATCACTGTGCCACAGATGAGTGCAGATCATTTTCGTTCTTATTGTGAGTGATTGTTGCCCTGATGCCATAACAGGAAACAGAAAAGAGATAAAGGAGACTAATGACACATGGCGCTTCCATCTACAGGGCCAGCGCACCATGTCGTCATATTGTGATTACCCCGTGCTATTGTAAATATGTGTTTCTGTTGGGTTTACATAAATTTACATATGTTTTGAAACTCTCCTGGGATGCGAAACCATTAGGGACAATGTTAGCGTTTCCCATTACAATCACCCACGTTTGCGCCGCTGTCTCGTTGAATGGAAATGGCCGTGTGCGCGCGGTAGAGGAAGGAGGGCACATTAGGCGAGGAGGAGAGCTGGAATTGAGAGGTTGTTCTTAGCATTATCTGTGGCACATAGAGAGAGAGTGTGTGGCTCTCGCTGTGCCACTCAGTCAGGGAGCATTAAGCTTTAAGAGGCAGTGAAGAGACTCAGGTCTTCAGAGGGAACTTGACATTGTTCATAAATCCCTCAGGATCTGAGACAGAAGCAATGACAAATACACACGCACATGCACAAAGTCAGCCTTCAAATCGGCCCATTAAATACATGTACCAATTACAATTTGGTGTGTATCACTTACTATTAAAATCCATTTAAACAATGCAAATGGTCAAATCACAAGTGATATAATGCAGAAGAATATTCAGTTTAGCAAATATGGCAGCGTAAACAAAATACCCATGAAAATGAAAGCAACCATTTTTTCCAAACATTATCTTATTTCATTTGCACAATACTAGCATAAAACACATATATACACATCTGTCAATTAATAAACAAATAACTATATTTTGGCCAACATTTACATTTTAATATATGTTGATTTATGTATAACTCTGATATTTGAAAAAAATGACTAAGCCAACTCTTAATGTGAGACCACAACATCTCTCTTCTCCATTAAACAATTTCTGTATGATAAAACATTTGTGGCACAAACCAATTTTGTGGACTTTTTACAGTTATTTTATTTATAGGTAATTGTCAATGATAATAATGATTTATGGTTAAATTCCCTTTAGCTGTTTCTGTGGTATTGTTCATGCTGTCACAGTCATGACTCACTGGGACTCTTGAATAAAACCACTTTTAAGGTTTTTAGTAACACCTTGTCTTTTCTATTAAAATTTTTTAAATTTAATTTTTTTTACTAAAAAGAAGACCTATTAAATGAGCAACAGGAAGAAATTCATGACAAGAGGGCAGTTAGCCTTATCAACATATTAATAAGGGCTCATGCATTAGAAATAATGAAAATCTTAGATTTTGTATATATTTGTACTGTGTGTGTGTGTGTGTGTGTGTGTGTGTGTGTGTGTGTGTGTGTGAATGATCCAAGGTTGAACATACACTGTAACATAAAAGATATTAACCCACTGAGTTGACCTTTGCAATGACATTTGCCAGGACATTGAGCAAGTTGTGTATTTAAACTTGACGAAAGTTCTCCTTGACGAAAGCTGTTATTTACATGTTTATATGTTTGACTCCTGAAGCCCCGAACAGACTGTTTAAGAGAGTCACCCTATATAATAATATATGATATAAAACCTTAATGTAATATAATGAGTATTTGTTACAAAAATTTCTTAATGCCACGATGTAGTCATGATTCTATGAATAACACTGATCCAGAATTTAACATCAGAAAGTGCAAAAAAAAAAAGTGAGACAGTACAATGAAGGAGTTTGAGAAGCTCAGCCTGCTGTAATCATACAGCAGAACCATTCAACAGACCTGGCAGGACAAGGTGCTCTTCTCATGTAACGTCTCATTGATAAGAGCAGCAAACACCTCATTTACAGGAACCTTAGGCTATAAGATCAGGTACTTTAAAAGCCATCCAAACACATTCAGACCCTGCCTGTGTGCCAGCAAATAAAATACCTTGCTATCGCCCCAACTAAACTAGGATGATTCTGTCTTAATGTCCCATTTCAGGGACCAAGGAGCCCATAGTCTTTATGGCTACACAGAATTGCAGGTAGTAATGTTTGACACAGCAGGGCTCCTGCCTTTCAGATGATCAAAGTGACAAGTTCAGCCTGCAACCACAGCCACGTACAGGAGACATCAAGAAGCAGCAAGATTGGCAGCTTTTAGGTCTTTGGTCCATTTCATCAGCCATTACTACCAGCAGAGGCGACGTGCTGTGGAGGACGAGTGGGAGGAGGGGAAGGCAGATTAACAGACAGCTGATACAGGTGTATAGGCGGTATCAAACAGCAGCTCTGTCAATACAGCAGGCTCCAAATTTCTCCAAAAGGGGCTGGGATCCCCAAAGTATGCCTACCAATTTCTCTATGACAGGATTAACTGGGAGCTCCGTATGATTTTCTCAGATTCTGTGACTCAACAATTCAGTGATCCACGTTCTATCGGCTTTAAAGGCCCCTATCCCAAGTTTCAAAAGCTTACCCTTCGGACAAGGGACACTCTTTTTCTCCCATGCGGTTCCGCTTTGCCTTTTTTGCTGCATTCAGTTGTTCATCAACCCCCGCGTCCTCGCCAGCTCTCCCATCCTCTCTTCTCTGCACATCTGCTAGGTTTGAGTTTTCCTTTCTTCCCTCCAGCGCCTTGCTTGGCCCAAGGCCCTTATAGCCAAATTGGTTTACATTGGAGAGATAAATGCTCTGCAAATGCGCTTAAACACGTACAGTAAAAAATGCAGACAGTGCGTGTCAGGATTATCACCCAAGTCAGGGGGAGAAAGGAGAGCGTCTCTGTAGCACAAAGCTGGGGAGCCAGAGTGAAGCCTGCAGATATAGTCCGTCTCATCCACTTCTCAGGAGAAAGAGAGGAGGATTTAGCATTTGCATGCTAGTCTGTAATTCCTGGCATTATATAACTTGTCGCCAACAATCAAACTCCTGTGGTATTGTGAAAGTATTGTTTCACATGGGTGAGCAAAGTGTGAAGTTACACTCTTGGGGGAAGGGGTTTTGGTGGCAGCATGCAGACAGCCGGTCCAAGAGGCATGTCAGAGCCCACCCTACAAGCCCAGCTGAGAACTATTCTGCAGCACAGCTCCAGGCCCAACTACAGAACGTGCACCTCAAAATCCTCTCAAAATATTCAGCTTAGAGAGTAAATGACTCACCCAAACATAGTAGTGAAATGTAGAAAGAGGCTGATCCAAAGTGCCACAATTAGAAGAAGAAATAAAAAGATGTGATGGTTTTTTAATTGTTTTATTATGTTCAGGAAAAGCACATGTGAAATATAAATTTTAATGTCTGAAAGCCATTTGTGCTTAAATTCATAACATCTGAAATGGTGTGAATATGAATGTATCACCTGAAATGCGTTTCAGGTGTGATATTGTGGTTTTCACTTATCATATAATCATATGAGCATATACTATATTAGTGTAGTGTGTACATTATAACATTTTGGATATCTGAAGTGTTTTTTCACCTTTCTTAAAATGCAAAAGAAGTTTTGGCCATTTTTCACACAAGTTTATTTCTTTATTTATTTATTTATTGTACATGGTTTGGTTTGACTTTTGGTTATATCTACTTTCTCAGAGTCTGTGGATATTAGATAAGATAGCTTACTGCCAAATGTTGTGCAAAGCTTCTCTTTTTGTCTTAGTACATGGTCTGGGACAGATGCATTCAAAGTACCAGCCTGACAATAGTTTATATTCTTGTTATTGTCAACAAATCCCATAAAAATACAGAAACCAACACATCTCTGAGACTTTGTTTCTGCAAAAGACATAAATATTCATTTCAAAACAGGTTGAAAATATATACTCGTTCTTTTTTGTGGCTCACTGATGTGTTTTGATTTAATAGCTTTTAGACGACAATGCAGGTCACTGACACAGATAGGCTATAACAGGCTTTACCTACACAGACAATACTTAATAACAAGATCAATTCATTCTAGTTTGGGGTCTTCAATGTGATTAGACAATTAAACAGATGTGAAACAAAAGGTGAATAATCCTTTAATAAAACAATTAAAAAATCCCACCGTTATATCCTCACATGAACCCACAGGCATTTAGACTATGTCTCTCCCACATGTCTGAGAGCATGTATCCCCTCTGGGTGAAGGAGAACTCACTTGGTGAGAGCAGGTATGGGGTATACAGACAAACTAGATCCTGAAGATTCAGAAAACAGCACTCTGCCTCCCCTCCCCACCTGCTGCTGCTGCTGCTACCGTCCCTTGGGGGACACCGAGCTGCTGTCCCTGTCTGCCAGCATCAGTGTAACAGCCCTCCACATGCCATGCCATGAGGATTTGGGTGTAAAACTTCCAAGAAAGACCACAGTCCTCCCCCTACTCCCCCTCCTAAAAAAAGGCCCCTTTTCTCATCCCCACGACCTGCCCCTCCCTCCAAATCAACGCCGCCCCCCCTCAGACCTCCCAACACAAAGCCCTCAGAGCAAACCCAGCACAGAAATCATAGCACACCATTCAATCATTGTTTTTTCCCCTCTCTAACCCCTTTTATGGTCCCACTAAAGGTTTTAGCCGGGCAGAGAAGGAGGGCTGTCACTGAGGAAACCTTAGCCCATTGATGAAGTGACAGGAGCTGCCAGAATATGATCCTAATCCTGTTTCCAGCATTCTTTTAGCCCGCTGGCATCGCAATTCCTCCACACATTCTCTGAGCTGTCAACTAGGAAAATCCCTCTAATAGCGCATTGCCCAGATACACATCAAAGAGCTCCTGGAAACCTTCAGCGGCTTAGCTGCCATAGACACACTCACTCACACACGCACACACACACTCTCTCTCACATACACACAAACAGCATTCCCATTTACTTACACCCATATGATGGTTGAGAACACACAAAAAAACAGACCTTGATGACAAATTGACCACATTTGAGGAGCATGCCTGAGAAGAAGCCAGAGGGCATATGTAAGAATTCTCATTGCAGCCCCCCAAAAGTGATTTTTATGCACCGTAACCTGCCCCATCCTAAACAGCCCACCCCTCTCACCTCCCTTTCTCCACTTAGACAGTGATATAATCTTTACGGTCATGGAGCGAGGAAGCGGGAAAAGGCCAGGGGGAAAAAAGAAAAAAAAAAAAAAAACAGGTGTCTGAACTTTGCTGACTCCAGAAACCCTTTCAGTCCCATTTTATCTCATTCTATTCTTACTTAATCCATCGATATCCCAAGCAAAGGTAATCTTCTTATGGCAAAGCATTCTGTTTCGGTGCAGCCAAACCTCGGCTGACAGGGTGGGGGAAGACGGGAGCACAGAGAGAGAGAGAGAGAGAGAGAGTGAAAGTGAAGGGTAGGTGGGTGGGTGGTGGATTGGAGAGTCTTTTGAGCCTGACACTGTGCTTCAGTCATTTCATTTAGGATTAGTTATTCTGCACTGGGTGAACAAGTGGCAGGTTCTCCACTATGTGGTGTGTAAACCTCACCATCCAGGACGGTAGGCCTCCTGTGTCTAAATTATTTACGGTTCATCAGGGTGTCTTCAGTGGAACATATTAACCAAACTGATTTTTTTTTTATTCTCAAGGGTTGAAGGTAATATGTGAGGAAATCAAAACTGTTTATTAAGATTCAGTTTTCCGTCGCTCGCTCTCATCCAGAGAGGAGCTGGATTCGGCACGCCCCAAACTAATCCCTCTCTTGTTACAGACTTCCTCCCACTCAAGGAACTTTAAGAAAATATTTTTGGGGTGTTTTTTTTAAGACTTATAAATGGGTGCATGTTTGCATGTTGATTCTTGACAGTAATACAGTAGAAAATCCACAAGACCCCTCTGAAAATACATTACTTCTACTAACACAATGGGAGTTTTTTTTTCAGATATTCTCCTAAACTATCGAAATGTGAGAATATCAAATAAGAAGGTGTTTTGCTTTTCCTCTTTTTTTTTTTGAGAAACAGTCCTTTGGGGAAAAAAAAACAAGGAATTGAGGCAATGCAATTCAAGCAAATACTTTCATTTTATATTTCAAACTGACGACACTGAGCACGAGTCATTCTTATGGGTGATTTATTCCCTTGCCTTAAACAGATAAATTACTCACATTTTAAACAATTGAGAAATACATGTCTTGAATCTACAGAGATATATTACATAGAGGATGGGCCTGTGCATCTTTCTGCTGAAAACAGTGGCTCAGAAAAAAGAAAAAAAAAAAGTGACTGTTGAGTTCAGTCTGGCGCGCGAGTGAACAATTACATGTGTTGGCTGAGTTTATATTTATTTGTCACTGTGCCTCCTCTGCAGATTCTCCCCTTAATTTTAGGTCCTTTGCTTAAAGCCACAGTTGTAAAATAAATTGAACATTTTCTCTCAAATCCTTCACACAAAAGGAGACGTGGAGTTACTCTTTAGCCAGGCAGGTAGAGGCGAACACTGAGGGATATTTACAATGCTCAATGGATTCTTGCAGGCCGAACTGAGTACTGTAACTTCAAACGAGGTGACTCATCTGTCACCTACAAAAAACATTACAGTTGGCTGGAAGATTATATCGAGTGATCTGTGCTTCTGATATCTGATCTGATGTGATTTCATTGTGTGTCTTGCGGCTGTAAGCCATGCTTCAGGGGGGTGCATGCATGCGTAGTTTCACGTTCAGGGGTTGAATATTTTATTATCTGGTGTCTGTCCTGGAATCAGGCCGACAGTTCTGCAGTTCTGCCTTCACAGAGGAGGCTGAGATTGTAAATGTTTAGCTAGCATTCGCAGAGTTGTCTTATGATGTCGACCAGGAGGGAGTCGAATACAAGCAAATATCCACGGGGCAAAGAGCAGTTTGGTCACAACTGGAGTCCACGTTTTTTTTTTTCATCAAGTCCAGTGAGTGCTTGTTATAGTCTTATTTTCTGTTAAGTCTATCCAGCGGAGGTATTCTTGGAGTGCTCCCAGCGGTGAGCTGCATGCCAATATGAAGATGATGATCAAGTGAGAGGGAAGAGTTGTGTCGACAACCTGAAGGAGGGCGCAGAGAGTGCCTGCTCTAAAACACATTTTGCAGTATTCACGTGTGCCCAAAACATACAGTAGGTTGTTTCTGCTCTCTGTCGAGGTGCTCTCTTTTGGAAATTGGATTTATATGAAATCTAGAAAACTGTGATCAAAAGCTTCTCAGTTCTTTAATTAAGTGAAAAAGTGCATATTTGAAAGACAGATTATGTACCAAGGATTTAGGCAAAAAAAAAAAAGCTTACATCTGAAACTTTCTAATGGGATTGAGGAGATATGTTTGAATTTTGGATGTACATAATTGCTGACAGTGATGAGAGGTCAAGAGGAAACTGAAAGGGGCGCAGGGTCCCCTCCCATTGACGGGGGCCCTAATTCATAGGTACGGCCCTGACTAGAGGGCGAAGACGTAGACTGAGCAGCCCGAGGTTCAGTTCGGAAGCGTGTCCAATCCCAGCGAGGCCGCATGCTGCTTGGCCCTCAGACGGAGGTTTTCAATGCTGGTGGTCTTGCTGTTGAGGCTTCCGGGGAGGCTGCCGGGCGCCGCCTGCAGCAGCGGGCTGTTCCACACCTGCTGGGCCTGCGACAGGGTCTGGTAGTAGGACTGGCAGGGCAGCGAGCCCAGCGGGGACGGCATGTTGACGTTCATGCCCAGGTAGGGAAGAGAGGACGGCGTGCTCATGTCGAAGGACGGGTAGTGCACCAGGTTGTTGGTGGCGGCCATGTGCTGCCGGAACTGCTCCTGCAGCCGGAAGAGGCTGAGAGGAGACGAAGCGTAGGAGTTGCTTTGCGCCAAACCGCTGCTCGCGCTGCTGGAGGACGGCAAGCTGGGGGAGCTGAGGGGAGAATCTGAGATTCAGGAAGAGAGGAGGAAGATTTTAGTATGTTTCCACGCACGCTGACCTGTTCCTTAACATTTATATGTCAATTCAGGAAAAATATCTTTTACATGAGTGTGATTAGATTCTTAAATATGGCACATTATCAGAGAAAATCAAAAGAAAAGTACCTGATGTGGGGCTCAGGCGTTTGCAGGATGGGGAGCTGCTCCCCGGCTGCGCTCCCCCCTCCCCCTGCATCTCCTCCCTGATCTTCACCCTCGCCTCCCCCCTCATTTCCTCCTCCTCCCTGTCAGCATTATCCTCCACTGCTGACTCGCTGTCCGACGGCTCAGGGGAGGTGACGTTGACTTCCACACTCATCTCTCCGGGCTGAGGCCGAGCGGCCGCCAGCCTCTCTGTCTCTGAGTGACAGGAGGAAGAGGAGGAGGGAGGGGGAGGGGTGCGGGCCTCAGGAACCAGGCTGGTGGCGGTGGCGGCGTTGGTGGTGTTGCCGAGGTCGGTCTTGGAGTCCTCTGCCGAACCCTCCGTGCCTCCGGACGCCTCCTTCTGTTTCTGGAGCTGCTCCTTCTGCAGGCTGCGCTGCTTCTTACGAAACTTGGCCCGGCGGTTCTTGAACCAGACCTGAACCGGAGGGACGGACAGATCAGTGCTCGGGTCAAAGATTAAAGTATGCACAATTTCAAGCCACATTTTTCACCTCCTTTTCTCACTATTAACGTTTTTTAAGAACACACAATTGTCATTAAATACACCTTTTAGTGCAACAGGAAATCAGTTCTCACAATGACAGTTTCTCTTTTACCTGTACGCGTGCCTCAGGCAGGTTGGTGCACATGGCCAGACGTTCACGCATCACCACGTCGGGGTAGTGGGTCTTCTGGAAGGTCTTCTCCAGGGCCTCCAGCTGCTGGGCGGTGAAGGCCGTCCGACTGCGCCGCTGCTTTCGGTGCTGGGAGCCATAGCGGGCCTCAAGGATGATGTCTTGAAATGTGCAGCCGTTGAGAAACAAGAAACGCGACCAGTTTAATTGAGGCACAAAGGTCAAAGGGCGCTCGGGCACCCAGAGCTCAACACACATCGAACCTGCGTTCGTGCACAATCGGTTGATTCAGATGAAAGTGAAACACCACACAAGAAAATGAGCAACTGCTTCTTACCAGCCAGTCTCTCTGCCAGAGTGAGGGCATGCACCGAGGGCCGGTAGTCAGGTGCATGCTGGGCCTGTTGCGCCGCCTGCTGGTGAAGGTTGTACATGGCGCTCAGTGAGTTCATGGCGTGCAGAGAGTAGCCGTTCACCCCGTAGTGCTGCATGGCCGAGCTGTCTGCAGAAAGGAGGACAAGCCGCTGTGAGAGTCAGGCCTCTTTCCCACACTGAGCAGACAGTTTTTATTAAGATATGTATGTGTGTATATACATAAATAGATAGATAGATAGATAGATAGATAGATAGATAGATAGATAGATAGATAGATAGATAGATAGATAGAT
>JBAJHX010000106.1:17213528-17226696 GCA_037176925.1 Amniataba percoides
ATAGATAGATAGATAGATAGATAGATAGATAGATAGATAGATAGATAGATAGATAGATAGATAGATAGATTGATAGACATCATAATAGTGGCTGGTGTTGCCTGCCTGATTGAAATGTCAACAGGTGAAATTCAAAAGGGGATTTTTATTTATTTATTTATTTTCACATGTATTTATTTCTATTAAAGAATAACTGAGATAAGTGACTTGAATAATTCCCAATAGACTAAGCTTTGAGCTGACAGCTGTTTCTGGTGTTTTGTTAGATTACATTTAAGCCGAGTACTTCAGGAAACAGCCTTTATTCTCACGGAGGGTTTGTCCACTTCAGCGGCATTTTAAACCGTCCAGGGAGTCAAATGATCTCGATTTGAGACTTTCAGAATAAAGTACCACTTAGTTTGCTCAAAGCCTCAAAGAGAAAAAACGTTATAAAAACGTAACGTTATATGAATCCAAAGAGCTAAATAAATTCAGAGATGTAGTGAACGGAGGTTTGCGGGAAATGTAGCTGATTAATTTAACTTTTCCATTCAACGCTGACATGTAACCTGTCTTTGTCATATTGATCACTGCATTCACTTCAACAAAATGTAACATGTAAATATATGTGGAAAATTATTTTACAGGAATGTAGCCTACGAAACAGCTTTTTAAAATTTATTTATTCATTTTTGCTGTTGCTGGTTGAACATGTTCATATTAGGAAGCATTAAATCAGTGTTGATATTAGTTCAGTTGTAATGAATAATAACTCTCTATTTTTATTAAGTAATACTACTACTACTACTACTACTACTACTAATAATAATAATAATAATAATAATAATAATAAAAATGCAAAAATAAAAAGTAATAGAATTAATACATAATTTGGTCAGACAGGTAAAAAAAAAACTCATTGACATTTTTGTGTCTGTGTGGATAAGCAGGTATAGAAAATGGAAAATTTTTGCGTCTCTCCAAAAACCAAACAGTTAAATTACTGACTTCTGCTCATCTTGCTGTCTCTCAAATATTCACCATCTACGTCACACTAAATTTTCAGTCTTAATTAAAGACATTTGACAGCCAAACATTTACTTTGCTCCCCGAGTTTGACTCGAGTGGGGGTGGTGGAGGTGCTGAGTGGGTGTTTGTGGGTGGGGGACGTTTATTTCAGTGTGTGGCGGGTCTCGGACGCCTGGAGGCTGACGGAGATGTGTGGCAGGGGGACTCTCCTGTCTAATGTGGCTGCAAAATGGTTTTCCGACCACACGAGGCTTTTAATGTATCATCAGGCGTGAAAGAGTGATGCAATTTTTTTTTTTTACATTTCATTATTTTGACTAAATCAGCCCCTGGCAAGATTCATGTAATCTGTTTTTTTTTCTTCTTTAAATCTGCAGCTTATAAACGCCACACAGGGCTCCTCTACCCGGACAATGTGACTCAGCCTCGGGCTCTGATTTAAGCCTAATTATGCCAATTGCCGTGAATTTATGAGTTACACAGCCTCTCTATAAGACTGCCTGCAGGCCGGAGCTCTGCACGCATGGACGGCGTCAGCTCAGCAGCACCACATGGACCAAATGGAGATAATGAAGTTATCAACAACTTTCCACGTTAACAAACACATTTTTCTTTCTTTTTTTTTTTTTTGAAAGTGACGTTCAAATGTACCAATGCGAGAAAAGCTCTGCGTATTTTATAGCTTTCAGTGGGGCAAATCGAAATGATTTGACCACCTGGAGTTTACAAGATCAGCAACAGTGAAACTTTAAAACAACAAAGACACACAAAATAAAAATGCAACTAAAAAAAAGTGAATTTTCCATCTTTAGACTGAAACAGGCCACAGAGTTTTAAACTTCTTACCTCTCCTCTGTTCGCCTTCTCTGAAGCCAAATATCTCCACCGAGCACTTCTTGTCCCTTTTTTAAATTTTCTTTTTAAATCTTCTCTAAAATCCGCAGACAGGTGTTCATCCTCTCGTCTTGTTGGCCTCTTGTTGTTGTTGTTGTTTTTAATTCACTCCGGTATCCAGAGAGAGTCCCGCTGTCCGCTCCGTCCTCTGTGGATGTGGGAGGATGCTGAGCTGCCATCCGGCGGCCTTTAAAGCGCTCCGGGTGGGGAGGGAGGGGAGAGGGAGGGAGGGAGGGGAGAGGGAGGGAGGGGGGTCACCGGGCGCTCCGACGCTGCCTCTCTGTGCCAATCACGTCGCTTTCCTCCTCCTCCACCATCACCACCACCTCCCTCCTCCTCCTCCTCCTCCTCCTCCTCAGCTCCTCACTTCAGAGTTGATTTTTCTGCCGACTCTTCTGCTGCCGCTGGTTTTGTTCTAAGATGAAATAAAAAATAAATAAATAAATAAATCACATCTTTGTATTTTTTTTACTATTTTGTACGTTCAGAATTGACTTTTATTATTCTGATCATTGTTAGTGAGCTGGCTGTTATTTTTGAAGGCGATGATAATGATACATTTTTTCACTTTTGTTTTTTTTTGTTTTGTTTTTATTTCTATTAAAAATTGACCCTAAAAGGGAACAAGGCAAATAAATATATAACTACCTTAATACATTGAAACGGATTTGAATAAACCTCAGTGTGACACGATGCATTTTAATGTATTCATGATTATGTAACATCATTCATCCTTAATTACTCATATTTTGATATTTCAAATATCTCAGAGATTACCTGATAATGTGTTGCTCAATAGGAGGTCAAAGGGCATTTACATTTTTCTTCTTTTCTTTTTTCACGGTTACACTTTTATTCTAATTCTAACAGCAACAACAACCAAAAAATCTTTTTTTTAAAAAAATCTTTACTTTCTTTTATCCACAGTATTTGCTTCATCACAACATCACTAAAAAGCCAAGGAGCAGTAAAATGGCCATTGAAGGCTTACATCTTTTTTTTATTCAAGGCCTAAACAATCATATTACCACACCAATATAATGATAATAAGAAAACTGAATCAGATCTCTGGTGTGATTTCTTTTTTTAAAAAAAGAAAAAAGTTTGATTTCAGCCTAAAGAAAAAGTCGAAGGCAGCTCTTAATTAAATGACATGCTAATAGTAAGCAATGGCCTGTTCTGCTCCTGCGCGGTGGCTCTCGGGTTAATACCTGAGCGCTTTAATTTTATTTTCCTCTCCTGCCTGTGCGTGTTTTTTTTTTTTTTTTTTTTTTTTTTGGTGGGAAAGCGGCGGAGATGGAGAGATGCGGGCCGCAGCGCAGCCTCCAGCAGCTCCCCGGCCCCGAGGGATTTAGGTTAGGATTGGGTAGACAAGACGCCATTTCACCCTCCAAAAAAATGTCTTAAAATGACTGCTGGTAAGAGGATTAAAACAATAATGCCCCTCTCTTCTTCAAGGTTTTTAGAAAAGATTTCTTCTCCCGAGGAAAAACCGTTTAGGCTGGAATTAAGGGCAGAGAAAAGTAGCCTTTTAATGTAAAGCTTGCATATTTTGTTGAATCTCCCCCCCAAAAGAGAGAGAGAGAGAGAGAGAGAGAGAGAGAGAGAGAGGAAGGTGGTGATGGAGGAGGAGGAGGAGGAGGAGGAGGAGGGGGGTTCAAATCCTAAACTCAATTTGATCTTTGGCCACATTCATCTGCAGAACTTTAGACTCCTGACAACAGGCTGCGTGAGAAGAAAATGTGATACTCTCTTTACACTTCACCCAAAGTTCACTTGATTGTGTGTTCAGGCATTGTCCTCCAGCTGCCTTCACTTTTAACTGTTTTTTTTTTTTTGGGCTGCACAACTGGGCAAAAAAAAAAAATCCAAAATATGAAAGTAACTAAATGAGTGAGTTCACTGGATGTTTTCAAGCAACAAGTGGTTGTCAGTGCGTAAATGATGGATGTTTTTTTTTTTTTTGCACGAAAAAACCCTGAGCGACCATCTCTGATAATAATAATAATAATTTAATCTAATGTCCCTTTTTTTCAATTCCGACCTCATGTTTTTCCCCTCTTTTTGTCAGTATAGCTGCAGAGCATTTGTCCCTAGAGGAGGAAAAAAAAATCGGATTAACTTGTGAACCGATGGAAATAAGAACTTAAACTGGAGGTAAATCTGGCCAGTGTCTCTTTGTGGGAAGCGTTTCTAAAGCAATTAAAGCGAGAAGGAATTCCTCTCAGCTGCTCTTCCTCAAATCAGCTTTTTTTTTTTTTTGTACGGCCCTTAATGCGGGCTAATGTCCAGCGTGGCAGAAGGCTTTAGTGCAAGTGTCAACAGGGTCTGCCATTAGAGTGATATTAGGCCAGTGGAGCAGCAGCAGCCCCTCCTCACCATGCAGGGATGGAGGCTGCAAACTCACACTCTCTCAGTTCAGCCCTTCATTGTTAGAGAAAAAAAATGGACACTTTTGTTCAATGCATATACATGTCTCAGAAGGGTTTTTTTTTCATTTAAAGAGGTGTATTTTATGCATTATTTTATGCATGCGGCATGCATTTAGTGATGCTATCCCTGTAAGAGTATGTAAAAGTTATGCAGAGTGACTTAACTTTTTACTAATTGTACACATTTTTTTATGAGGTCCTGTAAAAGAAAAGTAATCACATCTCAGAGTCTATTTTTCTGAATTAGCTTTGGTGTATTCAGCCCTGAACAATGGAAAGAAAGTGATGCTTTAGATTTATGTTGGCAAAGATATCTAAGTGGATTGTACATTAATTTGCAGGATTTTAATTTTAAAAAATTGACAATGGATGCAACTAACAGTTATCTTAACAATCAATGATGTCATTATATCCACCACAAGTTCCTGGTGGTGACATCAACAAGTATCTCAGTTTTGTCAGCCCAACTGTCCAAAACCCAAAGATAATAATTTTGCAGTGATATAATAAAAGAGAGAAAAGCAACAAATTCTCACACTGGAGGACTTTTTCCTCCAGTCACTGCAGCTCTTCTGACTTCAAAAAACAGACAGTACTTCCAGATGTTTATTTTGCAGAACAATATCGGAGGTTTTGAGGCCTAATCACCATGATTATCCTGTATGCAGGCTGTAGTTTACCCATGACTTTATTTACTATTCTCACTCCGCTTCTCATCCTGATCACCTTCAGGATCTTAGGCCCGCTCGCTCCAGGCTAACTTTCTAAACCCCAAATTCATCTCAGATTTCTGCGGATTTCATCGGCGCACTCATTGTTCTCTGCACTCGGGCTGCATTTGAGCTTTATCATGTTAAAGCCTCTCCTCAGATCTGAGTTATCGTCTTTGCTCTCAATCATCCTCCCGCCTGCTTTCTGAATATCAAAACTTTATCCCTGCATCAGGACTTTGGCAGCCTGAATCAAAGCTCAGCTGTGGAAGCTGCAGAGATTTATAAATCATGTTCAGTTTTTAATCAGGTTTATAACGCATGAGTGTTTGTAATTTTACCCCTCAAATGCCTCCCTATATTTCCAAGTGGCATTTTACATCAAATCGAGGAGAAAGTTGATGCCTTCAGCCTTCAGAGCCCATTAACTTTTATCATTAGGTTTTCTTTAACTTCATGAATACATTAGGTTTCAATCCAGCTGCTCTGGTCTGCACATGCTCTTAGTCAAGGTTAGCTTGTGCTCATTTGGGTGAAATTAATCATTTTGATGTATGGTTTAGAATTGACTGCCTCCCTGGGACTTGTGTGACTGGAGTAACAAAGCAACTTGCCATTAGCAATCCTCCGGCTGTGTATTAGCTGGGCCTTCACCTTTAAGACTTCTCTCGTATGCGTTGGACGCCTCATTTAAATGGACACATCTCTGGCTCTGCAGCCTCTATTTTCTGTCCTGCGAAATCACTTACCATCATGTCAAAGGACAAGATCATGCAGTCTCTCATATACACATCCAATGGTACACCCCTCTCTCTCTTACTTTGACGTGGTCGACATCTTTTATTATCTATTAAAAGCACAAAAGTTACAAGTAGACAACCTTCACAATGAATGGAAAAGGATGGAACCTTTTACTGTCAGGACAACAGAGACACTTATATGACAGACATACATTTGTTATGGAGTGTCATTAATTAAAGAAAGTAGTACAAATTTGAACATCTGAAGTATAAAAATAGATACTGTAAATGTATCACAGCATATGCAAATATCACTTAAAGAGATATTAACATATTTGCTTCATTCATGTGATGGCAACGCTATCAGTAGTGTAAATACTTAAGTTATCACCATTATAAAGTCGTTGCTTTGAACATGTTAGCAAGAAATTTCAAAATTACCCATTAGGCAGACATGGATGTCTCGGGCTCTTTGGCTAAACGGAGGTATGTTCACCAGCTGGTCGCCAACTTTATCTGCAGTTGGTTGCCGGTCAGGTAGTGTACATTCAGTTTATCTGGAGGGTAAGAGTGAATCAGAACACATGGGCTGGAAAACCAAAACAACCAGCTTAAAGATGCTAAAACGCCATGTTTAGCTGGTAAAATGGCAAAGTCACTCACAGTTTGGCGCTACAAGTGACCCCCTTCATAGCACACATTTCATTTGTGATAAAAATATTAATGCAGCTTTAAAAGAGTGCACTCCTGTAACACAGCTGGACTCATGATGGGCCGCTTTAAAATGTATCAAAATCAATGGAGCAGAGAAGATATACGCTACCAAAATCTGGGGCCTACATTACCCACAGTGCAACTCAAGAGCTGGCAGTTTGGTGGGTGATGCAAGAAGTAGAGATGCTGATAAACTAACTTGGGTGGAGTTCCCCTTTAAAAATGCATTTAAATCTTTTTTTTACATTAGCACTTTGGGAGAAATCAATGTTCAGAGATGAATAATTGGGACAGAGACGCAGTAATTCTCTGTTTGTGAGGCTGACCACAAGTTGCTCACTCTCACTATTGTTTATCCTTGTATGATCCTGTAGACACGGCACACCATGCTGCAGCCAGGGCCGCTCCTCTGAACGGTTTCTCTGGCAGACTTGACATATCGAGGTTGGCAGGTTTGTTTCCTCCCTCTTTCTCAGAGCCGGTCTTTGGTTGTGCCCCTCAGGCTGCGGCCCAGCACAAGGGTTCCTATTGTCAGGGCCTAATCCAGGGGCTACACAGCTTTAGCAACATGGTGGGATAAAAGCCCATCAAACCACTACTTTATGGGGGCAAATCTTTCCTAATCCCTCGCTTTATCTAAACAAAAGGAGAGAAACAAGAGGATAGAAAGAAATTGTGCAGACACAGGGCAAGACCGGGAGCTAAGATGCAAAGAAGTAGTTTCACTGGAGAAGCTAACCATTTTTGACAGGCTTTCACTAAAGGACTGACAAAAAACGGACACCAGGATTCCAAAAAGGGCCGTACACGGTCTTTTTTTCTTTTCTAAAGTTAAGCTTTAAGATCCTTAGAGGGATATGTCGAAATTAGTGAGATTAAATTCAAAAACCTTTACTATTAAGAGGACTTGGCAGGGGGCACCTGTCAGTTTTGGATGCTATAAAAAAAATTGCTCTTGGTTTGCTTGGTTGATGTAAACAAGCGACAACTGTGTGATCTCGAAGCTATTCTTTGCTCTTTTCTCAGACTGGGGTAAAGGGAGTATGGGAATTTCTCTTTCTTGCCTCACACACCGCTGAGACAATCTGCTTCATCACACCGACTGGGTGACCCTGACCTGCGTCCAAACCACATTTACTTTAAAGAAGACTCAAGTCTGCCAGGATGTGTTTAATTTCATGTGCGAGAAATCTTCAGAAAACAGCAAATGACAGCCACAAATTCAGCTTTTTGTTCTGAATCTTTTTCTCAGCCTCTATAAGTTGCAGTTTGTGTGTGATACCATTGTTTGAACAGACCCCCCCCCCCCTGTAAATTAGAGGACTCTGTAACTCGCATGTTCTGTATGCGTGTGTGTGTATGTGTGTGTTTCGGGGACAAATCCCCTGACCCCATTTCATGCCTGCTGCCAATTCCAATTTCTATCTTTGCTCTGTGGCAACTCGCTTCGAGTCCCAAGTGTCGCATCCGCAAATGACTCTGAGTTAGAGGCTCCATTTTCTTCCACAGCCCAAATGCTCCACAAGAGGACCATTTGGAGCCGGGCGGTCAGAGAGCCGAGCAGAGATTGAGAACAAGCCAGTTCGTTCTGGCTCTATGTACATAAAGCACCACAGCCGGGGGGCTTTCGGTGTCTCGCTCGCCCTCTCAGGTATACGAACAGAAACATGGTGACATACATAATTCACCACCTGACAGTAAATACGCTGTCCTCTTCCACACACAACAAAGTTCAGGCTTTTGAAATTTCATATACATGATGGAGCACAAACCGATTTGATGAGCTAAATATTTTTCGTGTTTGTCAGACAGCACGCCCCCTGCTGGCCTGCGTCGATGCCCCCTGAATGGGGTAATTAAGAGATAATAGGCCGGGGATGCTCGTCAGGGACCGAGCGATTAGTGATTCATTACATGAGCTTAGAACGAGGAAGAAGAGAGGAGGGAAGTGGTTGTGTTTCGGTGGGGGGCATACTGGAACAACCTGACAAATTGCCAATGGATTTATCCAGGGTAATTAACTATCACCCAGGGAAAGGGCCGGGAGTATCAGTACCCTACAGTAGAGTCACACAGTCACCTGACAGATTTCCTTGCCTCTGGAAATGGTAGTACGCCCCTTTTAATATTGCTTTGTATGTTCAAAGAAAAACAATCCGCAAACTGCAAGATGCTGCGGACATAAATAATAAATTGGTGGTGCTGTGCACTAATGAAGAATTCATTTCTTTCACTCACTTCAGTTTGTGGTGCTAGATGCATTTTTAAAAAAAATTATTTTGGGTACAGCCAACAGCACAGTATCAATCTCCTCTAGCTTTGGCAAAAAACAGGAATGAGGGTATTTGCCAGTTGCTAGATAACAGTTAGGCCAGTGGAGAAATTGGTTTTCCAACAATACTTCTCTCTGTCTGGCAGTAGAACAAAATAGCAGATCAAGAAAGATACTGCTGATTTTCAACAGTGAACCTGCCACCAGCACCCAGTTTTTCCCTTTAAATTGTAACAGAGACTGTTTTCATTCCACTCATTTTCACAATTGACATATACTACAACACAAATGAATGGGAAATGTGGATTTACTGCACATCCAACGTGTGACCTTTTTAGCCCACTGTTGCATGGATCTCACATGTGAATTAGAGATGTACACTGCTACAGTCACAAACAGCAGCAAACAAAAACCAGATGCTAAATCCTTTGCTTAAAACACACCAAAGTAACAAGAGTCTGAGAACTGTAGTACCAGGAAGTATTAAAAGTATTAAACTTAAATTCAACGGTATTTCCCTTTAAGAATCTTTGCATGGCACACATGAATGGCTTCCATCCACTATTTGATTGTCATGATCCTATAAAGTAGGAAAGTCTATATTCCCGTCTTCATAGTCCTTCCAAAGCCAGCCTCCCATCCAGGAATAATCCTCTCTGGTCCATATCAGCCTCACAAAGCAGCGCACACTTACATGGAGAAGTTGATTTTCTCTGTCTGTTTTATCTGATTTGGAAGCACTTAGAAACAGCTCTAAGTCTTTTCTCGATTAAAATGACGGGAAAAAAACTTAGCCGGTGTGATAACCGCTCCCCCCTTCACTAGCTACCTCTCAACATCCAACATCTGGCTATTGTTGTTAAATCTGCTTTAAAGCATCTGTAGGTCATCTGCATTCCAACATTTAGAGAATTGAGGCTCATCTGTTGAGCTTAAGTCACAGTGGACTTGCACTCCTCTGATTTAGTATCTCATCAGAATAAAGGCTGCTGAACTAAACCTGTATTTCAAACACCTCTGAAAGTGCCACTTTTTCTGCAGAGTATCTGATTAATGAGCAACAGCGAAGTCAAACAGAACTTTGTCCGCAAGGTCGTGCGTACATACAACATAAACATACATAAAAACACCAATGATTCTTGGTTATTGACAGTTAGATTTTCATTTAATCCATAATCATCTCATCACTCATGAGTTGCCTCTCAGCGAGAACACAGCTCACAGGACTTGTTAAGTCAGCCTCTTCCCCCATAAGCTCTATTATACAGTGTTTCATGAAATGAGCATAAGGGTTTGATTTATTGTTATTTCATAATCTGGGTTTATGCCTTGTTCTGCAAAAAGCCTTTTTAAGAAGGCTTTGGCTGGCCGTCAGGGCAGAGCTACATCCAGCATTAACCCACACTGAGTGACCGGACATCATCCCCGCATGTCACTTAAAACAGGAGTCAAACCGGGGCCAGTGGTCACAATTGTGTGAATTGTGGATGTGAAATAGTTCGACTGATGATAATTGTGAAAAACATAAAATAACAAAAAAAGACAAATAAAACTGCATATTTGTGCCTGAAATAATCCAAATCTTGACATTCTAGTAAACATAGCCTTTTAAACAAAGCTCTTCACGTTATTAAATACACTTAAAATGGAAAATATTGTAAAATTGTAATGTGGTTTAAGGAAACATTTTTGCAACATGTTTTTGTAAATTACTTCTTGTGGTGGAAGGGAATTTAACATTTTTCCTATCCTATCCTTGTGCTGGATTTTCTTGCAGGAAGATGGATGTGTGGAGTCTGTTTCACACTTTGTATTACACAGAAATATTCCCACAGATAAATTAATCATTGTGTGATAACAAAGGCTGGCAACGTTTATATACTGTATTTTGGGTTACACCTGCAGATCGGTGGGTCTGCTCTCAGCGTTTTGGATCTAATTACAGTGCGGTGGAAGCCGCTGCACAGAATGCAAGCCAGTGTGGAAATAAGTGCTTAAGAAATGACTGTGTGAGATGGCCCGAAGGCATCGAGCCCTCTGCAGGGACGCCGCGGTCGCCCACTTAACCTGGATACCCGCTCGCACAGATCCCACCAATCGGGGGACGTATGAAGAACACTCATTGCGATGTTGGGGTGAAAGAAGTAGTTCAAGTGAGCAGTTTGGCTGGATAAAGGAACAGTTTTATCATTTCTTAACGCTCTCTACAGCCGCAAATGAGCAATTCCTTTACCAGCAGAGGCAGGGGAGGAGAGGGGTGGTGGTAGTAGTTAAGAGAGAGCGAGAGAAAGAAGGTCCTTAAGAGTAAAAAGGAGTCTTGCTGGGCCCAACTGGCCATGTAAAGAGTCGGGCCGTCCTGCCTGTCAGATGGCGGCTGGCTGGAGGAACCCAGGAGTGAGAGCTGCCGTCCTCTCATTTGATAATCCCTCCAGCACACAGAAGCAGCAGGGATGGCGGGAGGGGGCAGCAGGAGCCTGTTAAAGAGAGCCAGTGCCGATGGATATTTGTATGCATTTATCTGTTCCTAATGAGCGCTGATTAGCTGCCCGCCGAACTGGAACGTGGGCAAGAGTAAGCTAAAAGCTGGAGGAGAAAATGTGAGCAAAACTCTGCATGGAAAATGGTTTATTAAAGTTTTTTCCCCTCCTCTCTCATGAAATTATGTGTTTTCATTATAAATACTGCTTCACAAAATCACACACATTTATCATCATTTCCCCCTCAATGAAATGAGCAAAGTATACATCATGCAGGGACTGACTGTGATGGTTTATGTGTGTGTTTTTAGTGTGTTTTCCTTGCCTCGGGGTCCTGCCGTACACACCACACACACACACACACACACACACACACACACGCCCCCACCACCCTGCAGAGGAGCCCTTTGGCAGAGATCTGACTCTACATGAATATGAATGAGGAGGTAACACTCAGGGGAGAGCCGGGGAATCTGATGACAGTGCAGGAAAAGACCAGAGCATCTACGGGGATGTATGACTTCCCAGCCCTGCCACTGATATGATAAAGTGGCTGAATTTGAATATGTGTGTGCGTGCGTGTGCGCCTCGCCTCAGAGTGTGTCCCGTCAGATGCATATGAATAATGTATCGATAGCCAGCCCCCTGTGGTAGTCTACACAATCTCGCCTGTGTGTGTTGTGTTTAGCCTGCCCAGCTGGCAGGGTCACGGGGGACGCACAGCACATTATGTCACAGTCCCAGGAGAGGTGTGGGTGCATGTTCCCTTTTCATCATCAATCAACAGAGCAAACTGTTTAACAACAACAATGAGGCAGTTAAGAGGCCCCTCAGTTCATGCCAGAAGTGGTGATAATTACCTAAACATGAAGTTGTCACTCCTCGGCTTCTCCCTGCATCTGCCCCTTTGATTGTGTGCCGAGTCGAGCGTGACTCACTCGAAAGTGAGACAGACAGTAATTGGTGAGATTGATTTTTAAAAGCTTATTCATTTGACCCCCATCTCGTCCATATGGAGCGCTTTCATTAAGCTTGATAAATGCCTCAATAGGTTTTCCTGATGCCGCCATAATCGCCTCTTCTTCATACCTCTTCTTGCGCTTTGTAAAAATGAATCGAACCCCCCCCCCATCCCTCCCCAGCTGGCTGTTTTCTGTGCGTTCAACCCTTTCTGCTAAAAAGGGATGGTCAAACACGCCTCCTGTCAAACTGTCAGCAGGTCTGGTTGAAGAAGCCAAATGCCTCACACTGCCCGTGCTACCTACATCTACGTGCTTTCACTCATCTTTCCACATCTTGAGCACGCTCACACGGATGTTTTCCATGTCGACCTAAATGCTTTACACAATAAACTACGAGCAAACTACGAGCAAACAGAAATTCAATGCGAGTACCAGCTTAATGTCTCGTCTCGTAAACGTGTGTGCTGTCGGCCACTAAAAAAAAGAAAACAAGTGATAAAAAGTGATTACATCGCTGAAAGTATTTGTTAGGAGTGAAAGGCAGGGGCTGCCGCTCTCATGTTTCGATAAACAACTCTGATGCCGCCTTTGAACGACTCTCAAACACTCTTTTTTCCTTCATATAACTCACCACTCCTTACCAACTAGCTCTCATATTCTCATGCATTCCAGTTGCCTCCTGTATGCCTGAATGACAAAAAGAAAAACATTACTTTAAAGAATAATTAACAGAGATTTTTCTGCTTGGGGGCAAAGGAACAAGTTATTAACACATAACTGGAATATTAGCACCATAGTAAATTGTGTCAAAAAATTGCCTGTATACACATCCCACAGACACAAAGCAAATCAGAGCAAAGTTCTCTGTACCAAAACCTATCACCAAAACCTCAGGTGAACAACATGGAGGCCACTGACGTGGTTTTTAGTCTCCACAGGAGCTGGTTAGATATGAA